>OU744725.1:8582707-9782707 GCA_916613615.1 Steromphala cineraria
AACTTTGTTTATTTCTGCGCCCTGTCCAGCCACGTCGTGCTCAATACTGTCGACCTTTGTCTTCAGTTCGGAAATCTCTTGTTTGACGTCTTGTACCGAGGATTTAACATCAAGAATAAGCTCAGAAAGTCTTTTTTCTGCTCCTTTAACTATTTCCTCCGTTGAAGCAGAGGAACGAGTAGTCGTCATTTTTGAGCAAAGAAAATAATATGAATTGAGTTTGACAAAAATTCTGAAATGAGCACTGATTCTATATCGTTTGTCGGTTAAACAAGGCTTTTCGTCTAAATAATGTCTAATAATTCATCAAATATTCCGGATTAACATCGATTAGATCGGGGGTAGCGGGAGCTCAGATTTAACGTGGCCTGTTGATTTCCATGCGCAACCGGAACTTAAGGTACGCAGCTGTATTGACAATTTATCTAACAGTTTTATATTACACAGGCAACCTATTTCAGATTTGTAATCAACATTAGATTAGAAAATCAGTCAATATTTCTGTTCATTGCAATAGGGAGACCAATTATTATTTTCATACCTTAAAGTTTAAATTTGGCTCATGGGAGAAATCATTATCATCATTCAAAATAGAATTGCTTTAGGCCAGTAACAATACATGGTAATAACGATGACTTTCGTTATATGCCAAAATGGCAAATTGTAACTTTCCATGTTTTGATTGCAAACATTTCACATCCCTGAGGACTTCCTGATGACAAAAAGCGATCATCAAAATGTGAATATTGGACTTTAACATTAACATACAAATGTCAGTTGCCAGAAGAAAACTTGATATGATCTTCAAATTATGAAATGATTTTCAAATTACAAATTGAAAAAAAGTATTAGCTCGAGGGAAACATTTGAGATGATCTTCTTTTAAGGGGCAGTAGCACGTTTTTTGATAATTTTATATTTTATTTTTTTCACTGATAATTGTAAGTTCATGTTAAATTTATCATTTTGACAGTGTCAAAAATTTCATTACACAACTCAATCATCAACAGTTAGAGGACAAAGTATGAAGATTCACATAAAATCCAACTTTTTGGGAACACCTTTAATTCATTTTGCGTAAGAAAAGGGAATCGCATGGCGAAACTTTACGTTATATATTTGAATTATTACTGCTCCATTTAGTTTAAATACATTGTCTTTCAATTGGAACCATTAATTTTCATTTTCCTGACATCACCTTATATTCCCCCTAAGACGTGCTACTGCCCCTTTAAAGGTTGTAGTTGGTAGTTGTAAACACTTAACTAGGACGCCTGAAAATAATAGACGTTAATATTCTTATCTTTGACGCTTATGCAGTTTTCGAATTATAAATAGCTTTTGATAGGACCTGACAATATCTGAGAACGTTCCACTTGGAAGAATCATGGCGTACTGGTGTGGGTTTCTACAATTATTTGCGCTTTTAGCTACTGGTAAGGTTATTTTATAGCGCACACTGCAAAATTGGCTTAATGGCTTTAAATGATCTGTGCTGGGTTTACTCAAAATATTTTTTGAAATGTGTTAAAATACTTAAAACGTGAATTTGAATGTGTTCAACACAATACATGTTTGGCTTTTAAACACATTGCTAAATATGAATTCATGATTCCGACCTCATTTAAAAAGAGCGCAACACGTTGAATGTTAGGTCAAGTATATTGTACTTTTGTTTTATTAATAATTTTCAGACAATTTGCCTGTACTAAGGTTCATTGAAATGTTAGTGAAATAACAAGTATGCTATCCAAGTAATTATGTGATAGTTTGAAAGACAAACTTAAACATGATTTATTCAAATATTGATATTGATACATTATTGATAATCTTTGTTCATGTAGATAATTATTTATTTAAGACTTTTTATTCTGAATAGATTTTACAAAATAATCTTTTTCGTTTGTCAAACTTGCTCAATATAAAGGTCCAAAATATTGATAAAAGATAGGAAGATATCTTAAAACAGGCAAATTTATTAACCAACTTTTGATCCATGCAAGCAAAACCTACTGTTGTACATTCTAATCAACCTAATGATCACATTATATGATTTTGATTCATGATATGTTATGTAAAGTTAACACTCAAAGACTACGTCACCTGACATGATCCCTGTTGAGATATGAGTGATCGATGATTTCAATGAGATTGCGACCATGTGTTTCTATGACTCAGCTTACTGCGCATGCCCAACATCATGGATCCGGCATAGCCATTCCTGTTACGCCTACACCAACACTAGTGTTACATTCAAGGAAGCAGTGGTACGTTATAGGAACAAACCTTTATATGACAGTTATATCGATGATAATCAATAATTTATAATTATTTACTAAAGAATAAGATGTTTCGAACCATTGAAGGATTTATTAAAAACATACATGATACATTAAGTTTAACAACTTTAAAATCGAATGTCATATTTATTTCAACTTTGTTACAGTTCAATATTTCTATATTCGGGGTTTAAGACAGTTTTATTATACCTTTAACAAATTAGACGTACATACAAAAGCTAAAAAGAGAAATTCTATAGTAGGTTTGCGCAGGTTTGAACACTTTTCATCAAAAACATAATATTTGTCAAAAATGACAGACAACATTTGGAGTTACAGTTAGAAAATTTTAATTTGCAAGTTAGAAAGCAGTTTCTCGCCCACCTTGCGACATCATCATCTTACGCTTCTGTCCCTATTCTATAGGAGTATTGTGAGGCGTACGGTGCAAATCTGGCTGAAATAGAAACAAAAGCTGAGGACGATCGCATAAAAGGGGACTTGAGAAAACAGAGTGAGTGTGTTTATATTTATAGTAATTTTTGACAAATATTCAACTACAAAGTAATGATAATAAATCTTAACATGGGAAAGATATTTCTGTTTATTTCTATCGATATGAATAATGTTTTCACCACTCGTTGGTTATTGAATTAAACATTGGGTAATACTTCGTGGTTGAACCACTAACGAATATTTCATTAAAGAAGGAATGGAAATCCGACAGAATGTATTAGGCATTATGAGTTAAAGTATTATTCAGTGCGACTTACATGTTTTATGGCAGATAACGGTACTGCATTTTGGGTGCATTGTTGAAGAAGTGTGAGTTCCATTCGCATCTTGTTATTGTATGGATGAAGCCACTTATTGGTTAAAGATATGTTTTTTTAGCCTCCCTATGTTAATTGTGTAGCAAGTGAATAGTTTCGAGTCATTCGTAAAAGAATAGCCTGATTGAAATATGCGAATCGTTCCTTTGTATGTATTATAAGAGACCGGAACTGTATGACTGGGGCCAACAACATAGATCTGTTTTAAAACAATGTAATGGAAGAATATAAGAAATTGCTTAAGAAAAATGGTTGTATCTTACAGATATCAGCTCTGTATGGCTTGGTGCCAATGACAAACTGGTCGAGGGTATGTTTGTCTGGGACCGGTCCCAGAACCCCTTCACCTTCTCGGACTGGGGACCAGGACAACCGGACAGCTGGAAGGACCAGAACGAGGACTGTGTGGTCATGTATAAACCCTTCAACTATCAGTGGGGCGATACCCTGTGTGATCATAAGTATGGTCTTGTTTGTGAAAAGCCGTAAGTATTACAAGCTAAATCATCCAATCAATCGTCCTGCTACATCTGCTTATTCATTATCTCAAAACGGAACGCTGAAGTTAGGTATAGGTTCTGTATACTAGCAGCCAATGAAAGGTTTCACATCGAGCAGTAGCAGCGGTTCCCAGATGTTTAATGCAAGCTTCAAGCTCTTCGAATACTTCAGGTTCTTCCAATGTTACAATGTCAAGCCAATGAAAGGCGTCACAGAGAGTAGTAGCGGCGGGTCCCCGATGTTTAATGCAGGGCTCGAATTGTTGCTTCAAGCCCTTCGAATGCTTCAGGTTCTTCCAATATCGTCATTTCATTGGTCGAAAACAAGTACAGGCCACCTATAGTCTTTTATTAGCAGGATGTCAATTTAGGCATACAAATGTGATTTTGTTCTTCTGGAAAACATATTTAGATTTGAATATCTGGCACCTGTCAAGTAACTAAGTTTTGTGATACCGATGAACCTTTATCTGAAATGTTCTCCAATTGCGATAAACAAGTAACATGTGCATTCATCGTAATCTTTGTTTGTTATTGCAGGTATGAATAGAAATGACAGAATGGAAATGCGAAGGAAATAACAGAGAATGTGAAAATGAATAATCTTAAATCATAAAATATCGTTGTTACTTAGAGTAAGTAAACAATATCAAAATAGATGGGGGCTTTGTTGTTTTGGTTTTATTTCCTTAAAATCGTAAGATGTATCCAATTGCAACAACATCATGTAGGCGTAGGCGCAGATCATTTCTCTATATCGTCATGTCGGCGTTACCCTCGATTCATTGAAAACTGGAGCCGAGGCCAATTATTGTGAATGAATTCAGAGTAACGAGGATATCACCCGACTTAAATCAGATACAACCTATTGCTTTTACAACAACATACCTTAAAATGTTTAAATTTATGAAATTTCAAACTTGCATTTTCATGAGATTTCTTTTTTTCCTTTGCAAATGGTAAGATCAATAACTGATAAACTCCTTGGGCCAAATATTATGGTTTATACAAAATAAATGATTTCCTTATTCACATAAACAAGAAACTCGTTTACCCTTAATTACAGACGGTTATAACCAAAACCATATAGATAAACCTACCTTCCATATCATGTTCCTCAACTGTCTGTAAAGAAACAGAATGAACCATTTAAGTTAAATGATATATGCTTAAGAAAGACTATGGCTTCTTAAAACCAAGACGAAGACATTTGTATACAACTCTTACCCTTAAATACAGTGATTGTTGTTGTTAAAAGACGCTTGGGCAATACTGAAGCCATCAGCATCCAGTCATGATATACAGAAGGTTAAATCTAGAAGCAAATACCAAAACCTATTTTTATCATGTTTCTGCAACATGTGCAATATAAGAGTTATTGACCAAAGTATGTTCTCAAACGGGGTACGCAGAGGGAGTATCTACGTAGATGTACTCTGTAGTTCAGCTCACTGGTGACAGCATTTGCTTCAAATAATGAAACTTTCGTATTCACAAGTTTTGACAAACACAGATGAATAACGGTAAACGGAATTTTTTGGATGATATGGAACTTAGTGTACATCTCAAAAAGTGTTTACAAAAATAAACAAAAATCATCATTTAAAATCATACTAACGTACATAAGCTACTCACACAAAGACAACAAGAGTCCTTGATAACCATGTAAGATTTTAGTTACATCATACCACGTATGGAAAACTTAGTAAAGGTGAAACATTAAGTTACAGAGCAGAATCACAGTTTTGCATCAGCATTCCTTCAGCACAACGCCAAAACACTTTAGGTATATAGTAAGTATTAATTATTAAAGGGGCCCTTTTCTTTCCCAAATTTTGACAAATGAGCCAGTGAATTAAATGAGACACTGCCATACTCAAGTCATGCCACAGTTAGATTCCCTCGATCATTTCCCCAAAGGGCAGCTGCTGCTAATTACAAAAATAAAAAAATAAGGTTCTTTGGTTCAAAAACATTTGTTTCTATTTATTGCTGCAAATTTAAAACACTCAATTTTTGCCATTCAAATTGACTTGAAAGACGTAACATATCTGTTACAATTGTTGACAATATCAATAAAAAAACACGATATATCAGCAGTTAAGAACACCAGTTAAAAGGCCCTGTGTGCGATTTTGCATGACCTAAAAATATTGTGCACATATATCAATAAACACCTTGCAGTATTTCAATGAGACTCTTGGAGTCAGTTAAACAGTTCTGTTGGGTTAGGGTGCGTGTGATGTTGCTAGATCCATGCAAGGATATATTAAGAGATATTGTCAATTCTTGCCAAAATTCACTAACTTAAAAAAATAAACAAAACCATTTGCCTTTACTCAAATAAAATAATAAAGTTGAAGACAGAGAGAGAAGTTCAAAGCTGATGTAGACACACATGTTTGTATTCTTTCATGGACATACATTTACTTATACCTTTTTATTTGCCAGCTTATTGCATAATCAATTTTCCGCTGTATGCCTTACAAAATTGTTTACACAATTATGATTTTGCGTTTCTATTATTCTCGAAAGTACTAAGGAACCTGATTTTCATAGGCAAACCCAAATTTAACAGAAATCAAGTACATTTGTTTCCATAGATAACGTTTGTCATAAATAATTTTCAGTCGCGGGTCCCGAAATGATATGAGATCATCATTCTTTTTATGAAAGGTCTCATCCTTTTAATTAATTATGACAAATGACCACATGTATAAGTCGCGACGTTTCAATACGTAAGTCATTCCAATTCTAGAATTCCCCAGACTCTTCTCTCACATTTGACAACAGCTGACAATTGCCGACCGATATGTCAGTGTTATTGTAGATTTCATATTAAGCACTGTTATTATCTATATATGTGACTGTAAATGCGACAACGTTCATCCAAATTGAAAAGAGAATTATTTATTAATTGTTTGAAGAAAATAATTGATATAATACTCTGAGATACACCATACTTCATTGAAGCCAAGGTTTCTATTATGTCTGTTAATACATGCGGATCTTGATTTAAACGAGGCTAAAAGACCATTAAGACAACATTTACACCTTTCAACTAAGCGAAGAAAGATTATCTTTCAACAACAATCAACGATAAACGGACATTTTCTGATCGGATTCAAAATGTTCAATCAAAGGTCCTGTCACTTATGTTGAAGATCGATGACTATTATGAACCGTGGATATTCAAGTTGCATGCTAGAAATAGTTGGTAATCGTTATGTGTGACGTAATTCATCATAATTTTGATAACATTTATTCAATCTATTGACGATTATCTATCAAAGACTAGCAAAATGTCAAATTTTATTCTTGAGTATGTCTGAAAGGACAGGAATTCAATCGACGATATTACAATATACAGCTTCGGTGTCTATTTTAAGTTCAGAGCTTGTTAATATCAATTGACCTTGTTTCAAGAATAGCCTTTATTAATTCTATTCACGATCTTGTGCTGAGCAGTTACATAAGGAGAATATGATAAATAACGTTATATAATTAATTATTCGTATATCAAAATTGGTTTAGGATTGTTTGCTGATGCGCGGGGGCTATTTCATGACAAAATTAATCAAACTCTTAACATTTTGAATTGTAAGATAATTACACAGGAGTTGATGAGACATATGCGAGGTTTGTCGTTTCAAAGATACAGAAAATATCTTGAAAAATCCAGTTCAAAGGGTAACATGTATTTAAAGTTCCATTTGGTGCTTAACGTATCTAATATGAAATTTAACAACAGAAATAATTTCATGTCATATCAATGCTGTGTATTGTGTAATGTTGTTTGAAACCATTTTCTCCTCTATTAATGGGTGCCAATTTATGAAAAGGTCACAGGTCAAGGATGATTTTATGTGTCAGGCGTTGATCATGACATTGAGCGAAGTAACAAAGAAACTAGACTACAGGACTGACAGGCAGAGAAGGACACGTCGAAATTTTACGATAAGAAATCTATTTATCAATGGTGCTGTCTAGTATGCCTGTCGCAATCTTTAACGTGTGGTAGTCAATCTTTAACGTGTGGTACATGTAGTCAATCTTTAACGTGGGGTAGTCAATCTTGTACGTGTGGTAGTCAATCTTTAACGTGTGGTAGTCAATCTTTAACGTGTGGAAGGCAATCTTTATCGTGTGGTAGTCAATCTTTAACGTGTCGTAGTAAATATTTAACGTGTGGTAGTCAATCTTTAACGTGTGGTAGTCAATCTTTAACGTGTGGTAGTCAATCTATAACGTGTGGTAGTCAATCTTTAACGTGTGGTAGTCAATCTATAACGTGTGGTAGTCAATCTTTCACGTGTGGTAGTCAATCTATAACGTGTGGAAGTCAATCTTTAACGTGTGGTAGTCAATCTTTAACGTGTGGTAGTCAATCTATAACGTGGGGTAGTCAATCTTGTACGTGTGGTAGTCAATCTTTAACGTGTGGTAGTCAATCTTTAACGTGTGGTAGTCAATCTTTAACGTGTGGTAGTCAATCTATAACGTGTGGTAGTCAATCTTTAACGTGTGGTAGTCAATCTTTAACGTGTGGTATTCAATCTTTAACGTGTGGTAGTCAATCTATAACGTGTGGTAGTCAATCTTTAACGTGTGGTAGGCAATCTTTAACGTGTGGTAGTCAATCTTTAACGTGAGGTAGTCAATCTTTAACGTGTGGTAGTCAATCTTTAACGTGTGGTAGTCAATCTTTAACGTGTGGTAGTCAATCTATAACGTGTGGTAGTCAATCTATAACGTGTGGTAGTCAATCTTTAACGTGTGGTAGTCCATCTTTAACGTGTGGTAGTCAATCTTTAACGTGTGGTAGTCAATCTTTAACGTGTGGTAGGCAATCTTTAACGTGTGGTAGTCGACCTTAAGGTTTTTAGTAACAGGGTCTGCACTTAGCCTAGGAAACACTTCTCTAAATAATCATAATATATCCGCCTTATTCAAAATCATTTAGACAAAATCGTCAGTATTATTTATATTATACAATTGTTACCATGTTTGTGTTTTACATTTAACTACCACCGATACAAAAACACAATTCAAAAAGAGATTTAACATCCAACTGCAACAATATTCCTTCAATCACTAACCGCGGAACTTCTATGTGTTTGAAGATTAAATAAAAACAACTCGCTTTATCTATCTGAACCTACCACCTGTTGGGGTCTGTGTAGTATCTATCTAGTGACAACAAACATGGAGGTGCTTCTTCTTTTCTTTTGGCTAGCGGTCTCTTCTGGTGAGTGTAACTAATCATCGTATTCATTGTAATTCATAACTGTGATATTTTTGTGAGCAATTAATTCATCTACTTCAAATTGGCTTCAAACCTTACCGATTTTGACCTAAGACAGAAACACGAATTTAAATTTTGAACTTCGTATGTGACACACGATAGTGTAGGTTATGCTTAGGTCGAGTTCGTTTGACCCTGAATTGATAAAAATTGTTACTGTTTTTCATGTATGCCCATACTTGAAAGAATGGATAATTGTTCATTATCATTTCAAAAGAAAAACACTAGTGAATTAGCGATTGTGACCTTGAAATCGAAACACAATTGAAGAAATAAGGAAAATACAATAAAGTAATGTTTGTGGTGATATTACAGCCTATGCGGGGTGCCCAACCAGCTGGACCCAGTACGAGACCTCCTGTTACGCTCTCTTCACCACCAAGCTCTCCTTCATCGAAGCAGCGGTAGGTGCTGGCTGGTGTATTTCAATTGGGACAATTCTTTATAACATCGATATTTGTCATTAACATAGTAAAGACACTTTAAAAAATATATATATGAGGTCAAACTATTTTAGGGTCGATTACTTTTCAAAGTCAAGTTGGTGAGCTTTTACAGTGCCATTGCAACCTTTTCAAAAGTTTAATGGGTTCAAAAGTCATGAATCGACCCAAAATGGTACATTAATTTGTACTATTGAAGATATGTCGAGCTGAATTATTTCAAAGTTATATTAATTTATTTGTTTGAAATCGAAAACTGTATCGCACAATAAACAATACCAATCCACATAAAAACGTCACACACAAACAGAAGAAATTCTCTTAAATTATGTCAGGAATTACTAACGATGAATTATCAGATTAAAAGGTGTTTTGAAATTATATTAAAAACTATTTAACCAAAGACATTAACAAAATGTTATGATTTGTTGACAGACTGAGTGCCGCATTTACGGGAATGGGTATCTAGCTGAGATAGAGACGAAGCTGGAGAACACAGTGCTGAAGGCGTTCCTCAACTGGCAGAACAGTACGTTGTCCAGAGTACTCCCGTCTCCTATGAACAATACAAACTGATGCTAAAGCGTTCCATATCAACACCTATAATTACCGAGGCTGTTGCAATGCTTTTAGAATATGATATTTTGTATGTTGAAATACTGATAGTAAGGTTTCAATAATGTGCCGTTGAGTACTGTATATAATCAATCCGACCGTTTGCGTAAAAGCTTTTAACCAAAACACAAGAGGTGATATGTGATATTTACAGTCTAGACATTAAAAAGAGTTGCATCTTTAGAGAATGGAAGGTTGTAGTTAATGTCGTTTGAAATATATATATTACATGACATAATACCATGAAAGAAAGGGGACTTTTCATCATCTATTGTATAAGGTAAGAATAAGATATACAAATTATTATAATCCGTTCTCATTTTTTCTGCAAGATTGATTAAAACATAATCTGTAAAATTTTGATATAAACAGGAAATACGTGACTTCATTTTAAAGAATATTTGAACAACTTATAACAAATTAAACTGATGATTTTTAACATCCAATGTCTTTAAATAAATGATGATGTAGTGTGGATTGGCGGATACAAACAGGAAATACGTGACTTCATTGAAAGAATATTGAAACATACTTATCCTATTTAAAAAATTAATTTTAAATAATAAGCTCAAAAATCGACAGCTTCTACAAATTCTGGTCGACTTGCCATGTTTTGATTAAAGATTGATTCATGTTTCATGATTATGACCAAATATGTCTTTTTGTGTTGTTGTTGTTGTTGTTGTTGTTGACTGTATATATAGACATGCTACATATATGTACCGGAGACACAACTTGTAAAATGGGGAAAAATAAAAAATGAAAAAAAAAAAAACTTATCGCATATCAAACTTATGATTTGTAAAACTTCAATGTCTCTGAATAAATGATGGTGTATCATTTATGCATCAATAATCTATCAATGGTAGTTGCTGCTATTGATGGAGTGTGGATTGGCGGTAACGACATGCTGACGGAAGGGATGTTCAGATGGGACAAGTCGGAGGAAGAGATCACCTATTTTGATTGGTACGCTGGCCAGCCGGATGACAGACTCGACAAGGCTCAAGACTGCCTGGCTGTGTTCAAGAGGTTCGGCTTCCAGTGGGCGGACCATTACTGTACAGACAAACTGGCCTTCGTCTGTGAACAGCCGTACGTTGTTTCAGATCTATTAGTTTAATGTTTATTGCTATGGTATGATAAATCACTTTTAAGTTTTAAATTCTTTTTTTCTGAGACAACAGGACAGGTGACCTTTGAACCAAAGTGACAAGTGCTTTCATAATTTTCATTATATTTGATATCATAAATGTGGAACTATTGCCAGTGTCCTGATAAGAAAACAATAGGCCTCTCGATGATCAATAGATATAAGAGACAAACTAGAGGTAGCCGATATAAGGCAAACAATGATAAGTTGAGTGAATAGGGAAACACCCTACTGTAAGGTGTGCTAGCACATTTCTTTATTAAATTTGATTTTATAATATTCATCAATGTATATTAGTTAATGTCAAATGTATGAACGTTATAAGGTCAAACATCTCATGGGCGAATTATATGTAGTCGCAGGAGAAATAATTGTTTTCCCTAAATAAACTACTACGCTTTCTGTGTTCGTTTAAGAACTGTTATTAATTTATTTTTCTTTCAAAATTTCTATCGCAAGATAGGGTATTGTTTCATGATATTATTTAGGTATGAACAACCATTTATTTATACTGAATCTAAGGTGCATGTTGATTCTGCAAGAATTTGTGTTATGGTTGATTATTTTTCATCTTTTATCGACGTGTTAAACGGTTAAATTTGATCCATATATAACACGACTTTTTCCCTTTTCTTTCAGGGCAACACCGTAGTGTTTATTTGCAGAGGGCCCCGGGTATGATACAGGGAACTTGCAGGGAATGATACATGGACAGTCTTTTGTACCTATTTCGTAATTCATAGTTTAAGTCATGTGTGTGGTTAATTGTTTCCTGAAAATGAATAAAATAATGATATAGTCATATTTAAGAATAAAATGTTTGTTTGTTAGCCTCGCCCAATCTCGCTGGTGGGGTTGCAATAAGGATTTTACGAACGGAATCGTTGTCGGGCTGTCAATATGTTGCTATAACATGTTGACTAAGGGAAGTAACTCCCCCTGCCATAGTTGACAACTCGAACTTCACCAACGAACAGACCCATCCTGATACAAAGATGATATTTGTCTTTTCTTAACGAAATTAATTAAGGTTTATCTCGAGTGCGGAAGATAATGTGGTTATATGTTCACGAGTGGCCCGGCCGTGAGTTAAGATATTGAATTTTCTACCTCGCGAGATGAGATAAACATGGTATTTGTCAAACACTGGCAGATATTCTATTTATTATACGAAGTTTTCAACGTTGACTTACGCCAAAAAAGGACAAATTTCATGTTGGACGAGCCCATCGCCACGGTAACAGTGTTACGTCATGTGAGATTCAAATACACTGAACCATTGTTTCATGACGTCAAACTCCTGAAATTTACGTCACTCGAGTAATAATAATTGTTCCCCAACTCAGTACATTGATGATGAAAGTTCTATCCACGATAGAGGGTTCCCTCTATATTCCCTCTATATTCCTATGTTCCCGATATTTCCCTGATAGAACAGAGCATCGCATCCTACATGAAAGTCATAAATAAAGTGATAAATCAGCGTGATCAAATACATGTATATCCTTAACACATTTAATGGAATGTCATTGTAAGAATCTTGGATTTTCTTAAACACAAATATCATTGATTAAAGTGACACAGAGTATTTTTCTTAAAATTTTATTTGGTTTTGTTAAGCTACAAAATATCTTAAATGCTGATTGAAGTTCATATCTCATCACTGGACTTGTAAATATATCCATTTATGCATAATATCTCTAAAATGCTTGATTTTATGGAAAAAACAAGAAAACATCTCAAATACGTTTAATATTCGAAATTATGCATCCGATCAATCTACCTATTAGTTACAATACCTAATAAACACTATCGAATCGAATATATCTTCCTGTCAGCTTATGACAAGGTTCAGAAGCTAGATTCGCTCGCGCGGCCCGACTTGGGATGTAGCCAATCAAATCATTTTCTCGCCACCTTCGCCGCGCGAGCGAATTCAGCATCTGAGCCAAGGGTACAGATTAGTGGAGTTAGCGTAACGTTCGTTCCCCGAGACAGGATGTATTATCGCTCTAATGTACTGATTGACCTTAAACTTGTTATTTTCAGTAACAGTAAGTGGTTCCCGATGTAATAACATCGATTTCAAAATTTGACATAGATAGATATTCTTTATTTCCTCCAACAGTTGAAGATTACATGATACAAAATATTATAAACAGGACATGTCACATATTGCAATCACTTGATATTTACAATAGCCGTCTCCATTTGCTCACAGTAGAGCTAACATTTAACATGATATTTTTCCACACATCGTAATCTAATACGTCTTCACAGAAGACAGGTATATTGCCTAATAGAAAAGATAAAAGAGTATCTTCTTCGTCATTCCATAAGAGTACAGACATCTCAACATTTAAAATATCAATAATATCGTTAAAAAGCAATTCTCTTTCGTTACCGTTGATATTACAATAGAGCATAACATGTTTAATAATATCATGGGCTACAGTGCCACAGAGGCATTCTCTAGAGTGTAAAGGCTGTGCACCGACACGTATAAGTGTGGCAATGTCAAAGAACTTGTCTTTACATTCCTGGGCTAGTTTCCACAAGCGATGTTCTGTACCTGATCTAATTGACATGTAGCGTGATAAAGAATATCTACAATTGAGTTCTTTAAGTACCATCTGGCAATCTGCAGCCATGATCTTCTGTTTAACATTATCAGACCACTGGGTCTTCGACATAAATCGAGAGTTACAAATATATTTGTCTATCTCACCAAACAGATCATATTTAGAAGCCAGATTAAGCATATGAAATATGGGAGATTTAGTTTCCCATTTACTTGTTTGAATCAGCAATAAACTGCTTTTATATTGCCCAATCTACCTATTAGTTACAATACCTAATAAACACTATCGAATCGAATATATCTTCCTGTCAGCTTATGACAAGGTTCAGAAGCTAGATTCGCTCGCGCGGCCCGACTTGGGATGTAGCCAATCAAATCATTTTCTCGCCACCTTCGCCGCGCGAGCGAATTCAGCATCTGAGCCAAGGGTACAGATTAGTGGAGTTAGCGTAACGTTCGTTCCCCGAGACAGGATGTATTATCGCTCTAATGTACTGATTGACCTTAAACTTGTTATTTTCAGTAACAGTAAGTGGTTCCCGATGTAATAACATCGATTTCAAAATTTGACATATGTGATCCTACATATATCAACTCTGTATCTCTTTAAGTAACACAAGAATGTAAAAAAATTTAAAATTGTACATAAAATTGTATGCTGAATTAACAAACGAATCCAATTTTGCATGTGACTTATCTTTGCAATTTATAGAATAAAACGGATTGCCTTTGCTGCTTTTTCGCTGGACAAATATAAGAATTTTGTTTTTTGGTTTATTCAAGATAGAGGGAGAAAAATAACAATTTGTAGGCAACATATGTACAACGTCACCCTTTACTTATGAATTATTACATGTACATCAAATAATATCACTTAGAACAACTAGATAGTTACCCTTTCTTGTAAAGCATGTTTGTTCATTTCAGCATCAATCATTTAACATCCTTATCCGTATAACATGTTTTGCCTTATATGCACATGCCAATGATCACGTCCTACGTAATGCGAGCAATACAACCCTTACAAAATTGTTCCTCTTGGTTATATCGACAGGAAGTAGGTCTTCCTGAACAAATACGATCAACATCATTTACGTTAAATAATCCGTCGTGTTCTCCCTAATAGGATTTCCTTGCTGAACTACGTATACAGCGTAGCTTAAAGGATAGAGTGAGATGAGAGCGATTGCGATGCTGTGTTTCAGAGAAAGTATTAAGTGAAATAGAAAATAACATAATCCCATGAACAGTCATGATTACATAGCTTAAATATTTAATCCGTGATAATATATTGGTAGGCCTGATATGTTTTTTCTGCTTGAGCATATGCGCCTGTGTGGGCACCGTTAAGCTTATGTGTGTTTGCTATCTTGGTAACTTGTCGAGTTTACCGGTTAGGTTTCAGAGGACACAGTTGAAATTTCATCTATCATGTTCGAGCTGTCATCTTGCTTGTTCAAGTTGTCTGATGGCTTTATGGAGATATCAGTTGAACAGTTTGAGCACAGCTCATCAACAAAACTTGATGAGGTTGAAGAATATGACTCATTCAAAGTATCACCTGCCATTGTGTTGTTTTCTGAAGATATGACCAACTTGTTCGATTTGTCCAGATGCTTTTCAGAAGAGCTTTCTAACTTTTCTGTTGTCTCTTCTGCTGATTTGACAGTTGACATGGAACCCTTGGCAGTCATGTCACGCTTCTCTACGATTTCATCAACAATACATCTCCTGTTGGCCACGTTCAGATAAATGTTGTGCATTTCATGTGTATGACAAGGGTCGTCATGGTAAGGCGTCTGTGTACTGGGTAGCTTTTCTCTAGCTTTTAAAGCAGGTATTTCAGCATAGCACGGCTCATCTGGACTGAAGGCACTACATGCTAGATCATACTCGTCTTCTACATGAGCATCCACATTCTCATATAGCTGCCCATTATCCTTGGTCTCCACGTTGTAGTAGGTCGAGTCTTCCGGTGAGAGCCCCCTAACGATGACGTTTATGTAAGACACGTGTCCACTATTGCAGCACTGTGTGTCCGTCGGCTGTGGAGGTAGTGGTGGGAGGGGTTTCTCATGGAGAGCTTGTAGTTTCCTGGAACAAATCATGATTTTGTAATATTCAATAAGTAATAACGTTTTGACTTATGAAAATACGAGAAATGAGTCATATTTTAAGAAGCTGTGAATCAATAAAGGGTCCAAAGTTAAACGGAAATGCTTCTGATGGTAAAAAGAGACGTTTATTCTGGTAAACTGTTTTCAAAATGAACAATTGGACATGTTGAATGATTGACTAGAAGCAACTACTCATTCAAGACTTTACCTTCGTCTATAGACAATCATAGCCAGCACTACCCCAGATGAGAGGACGATGGTTCCGATACACAGACCTGCCATAGTCCCTTTGGACACACCACCATTCTCTGCAATAGGATTCGTATTGCAACACGATGTACATTGTCACATTATGTTGATTTCTTTATCACGCAGAGATAGTGAAAATACATGGATATAACATTATTGTATTCGGGTTCATGCTATGCAATCGTTTATTAATTAACTATCAATGATTTGGCTCTTATACAATTTATACGGCCTGCACTATACGAATCCACAACCTGGCCAATACAGGAAAACTGGGCCAATACGAGCAAAACAGGGCCAATACGAGCAGACTGGGCCAATACAAGTCTGAGCATGTGCATACACACAAATGGCGAGAGTCCAAAGCTATCGCTTCAAATCTTTCAACATATATAACAGTTCAACAATCTCATTGATAATTTTGATTTCGGTAAAAATTAACTCCCTAATGTTGTGCAAGTAAATTACAACGAGGTTAATTAATAAAAACGTCATTAATCAAGTTTTTTGTATTGGCCCAGTTACAGGTCCTCGGTCTTCTGTATTGGTCCTTGCTGTTTCTACCATTACAAGTACCGGGACTCCTCATATTTAAGCCCTGTCTTTATTAAGCCCATGGGCTTATTTACGAGTTCTAATTTTCGAATTCTAGCCCATGGGCTTAAATTTGATATTAAAATCAATATGTTCAATACGAGTATTTATTATAGAATCACTCGTTCTGTAATAGACTATGATATCTGTTTCACAGGATTTCAGACGTATAAAGGCTTGGTCTCGAAATGCAAGTGTCGTTAACGACACAAAACATGAATGTTTTGATTCTTTTGACGTACGCATACAGGAGCTGATAAGAGTTAAATCGTTTTATTTTCGTTATCAACTCGTTTAAAAAGGAAACATATTTTTTCATTCGATTATGCAGCGTTTTGTATGTGGAATAATTAACAAATAAAGCTTTAAAATATAACTTCTAATTTGTAACACGTGGATTCGTTATATCAAAAGTAAAAAGAACTAAAGTTGGACTTTATTTCTTTTCGAAATTACGCCCAGGGCTTAATTTCAGAAAATATATTTCTCTTATGTGCATGTAGTGCACGTGGGTGTAATTCGAAATTAAGCCCAGGGCTTAAATACCGGTATGGCCCCGGAACAATAATTTTACATAAAACATCCACCGCCTGTCGACTTTATGCTATTCTGGATTTTCTAGGTGTCGACGTCGTGCGATTCCCATTGAAAATGAGTTCAAATCCGTGCATACAGTTGAAGAAACATCATGAATATACCATGTATATTTAGATTTGAATACTTTTATGTAAGTACGCGAAAGGAGGTTAACTGAGATAACGTCTAAAGTTCTACATGTTTATAGTTACGCATGAAGACTCTCTCACATCTGTCACGGGACGACACATTACATATTCGTTTCTGCCAGCTTATCCAGGCTTGAATAATATAAAGTTGCAGTCATGCTTACGAAGCGACCGGCGAGTCAATGTCGTTGTGTATTTAACCACAATATGTAAAACTGATGTAACGTCGACAGAGACTACTTTACTACAACTGCTTCTGTTCCTGCTACTGCTACTAATACAAAAACTAATACTACAACTACTTCTTCTACTACTACTACTACTACTACTAACACTGGGTGAAATGAAGATATTTATTACCTTTACAAGATATATATTTTTTTGTAAATATCATCTTTACAAGATATTTATTTCTTTGTAAATATCATCTTTAATCCTTTGTAAATTTTTGTAAATATTTGTAAATATTTGTAAATATTTGTAAATTTTTGTAAATATTTGTAAATATCATCTTTAATCTGTAATGTAGACTTTGAAAGTAAAAAAATTGGTAAATGTTGATTTTGAAAGAAATATTTGATGAAATGTTGACTTTGGATAGAAATAATTTTTGAAAGGATGACTTTGGAAAGAAATAATTTGTGAAATGATATCTTTGAAAGAAATAATCTGATGAAATGTTGATTTTGAAAAGAAATTAAGTTGAAATATTGACTTTGAAAGGTGTTAATTTGAAGAAATGTTGGCTTTGGAAATTAATGATTTGATGAAATGTTTACTTTCAAAGGTAATAATTTGGTGAAATGATGACTTTGAAGAGAAACAATTAGTGAAATGATGACTTTCAAAACTAATATGTTTGGTGAAGTGATGACTTTGAAAAGTGATAATTGGTAAAATGTTGACTTTAAAAGAAATAATTTGATGAAATTTTTACTTTTAATATCAACAATTTCATCAAATGGTAACTTTGAAAAGTACAAATTTTATGAGATGTTGACTTTCAAAAGTGATGATTTCATGAAATGTTGACTTTGAAAAGAAATACAAGATGAATTTGTTGAGTTTGAAGAGAAATATAATTCTTCTAAATGTTGGCTTTGAAAAGAGATAATTTGTTTAAATGATGACTCTGAATAGGAATAATTTGGTGAAATTATGACTTGAAGAGGAATCATTTGATGAAATGATAAATTTGAAGAGAAATAATTAGTGAAATGATGACATTGGAAACTAATAGGTTGGTGAAATAGTGAAAAAATGCTTTTAAAAGTAATAATTTGATGAAATGTTGAATTTGAAAAGAAATAATTGGTGAAATGATGACTTTGAAAGGAAATGATTTGATGAAATAGTGACTTTGAAAAGTGATTATTTTATTAGATGTTTACTTTGAAACGTGAACATTTTATAAGATGTTGACTTTGAAAAGATGTAATTTGGTTAAATGATGACTTTGAAGAGGAATAATTTGGTAAAATTATGACTTGAAGAGGAAGAATTAGTGAAATGATGACTTTGGGAACTTATACGTTTTGTTAAATGTTGACTTTGGAAAGTAATAATGAATGATATGAAGACTTTGAAAACGTATAAGTTTGGTGAAATAATTACTTTGAAAAGTAATAATTTGATGACATTTTGACTTAAAAAAAGAAATATTTTGTGAAATTTGTGAAATGATGACTTAGAAAAGATATAATTTGATAATTTCCTTATTTTAACTAATATGAATAATAAATACAGTGTTGAAAAATGAAAACAGCTTGTTGGAAATTATTTCCACTCATTAGGTTGTAGCTTAACGAATACACTTGCTAAATAACTCATTAGTCAAGGTATTGATTGTCTATTGAGTGACAATGCTGTTACATAATCAGTTCGATGTATTCATTACGCATTTAATGGGTGTTAATTTTACAGATGGAATATTAACTTTTAATGAAAATTTGATAATTTCAAATGTTGACCTTTTGTAAAACATAGACTTATAAAATCCATTGTGTTGTTGAATGAAGATTTGTAATGGTGATTTCGTTGAAACAATTTTTGATGAAAAATTAATCATGAGATACTGGAAATGTTTACTGTTGTCTTTAGTTTGTGAAATATTTTCTCATTTTCATAAGAAAAAGAAAAACTAATCACTGATTTGAGGAATCCAAACAGCTTACTGGAAGTTAAATTCCCCTCACTTGTAGGTAGCTTAACGAATACACCTGTTGGAATATCTCATTAATTAAGATGTTGATTGTGTATTGAATGGCAATGCCGTTAGCTCATGCTTGATATGCTTCATGGCTCAACGCCTGGATCAACTCTCAGCGTAAAAGCCTACCCTAGCACTGTTCATCGACCGTCTTGTATGCCGGGCAAATGTTGTTTTATGTATATGGTGCTAATTTTTATGTATACGACATGTCAACATTTGCGTGACACAATAATAAAATAATTAAAAAAATATCTCATTGCAGTTTTTAATTTCCTGTCGGTGAGGTGTCCATCAATAGTTTATTGACGTTTACATAAACACCTTACACTGCAATAGATCTTTAAAACTTGTTTGAGTGTAAATGTGTTTAAATGTTAAACATCATATAACCACAAACATATGTTGCTATTTTCTTTTGTATATAAGTATGTCTGATTAAATATGTTATAGTGTGTCAAAGGTTGATACTCAATTATGTTCAGTTTAGTAACTAAAGCCGTTTTTGAATGCCGACTTGATGGGCAGCTAGATCTGTCTCGCGACAGACCCGTGAATGCATGACTGGTCACACGCCATTTTTGAGACGTCATATATACAGAATGATTACAACGAGCTCTATACATCTATCTTAACGAGATCACCAAATAAACCCATTCATTAACGATTTTCAGAAAATGTTAAACACTCAGTTGGATTAGTCATTTGACGATGTAACACTATTAAGCGTTTGAAGTAATAAAGATATCAACATCTGTCTGTCTGTCTGTCTGTCCGTTAAATATATAGTAGGTATTAGAAATTGTCAATTTCAATTCAATTCAATTCAATTCTTTATTAACCTTAAGTTACACAACTTATCGGCGGTTACATAAAGTGATACAAAAAGTGATACAGGTTGACGGTGATTGCAGCGTAGATACATATGGAGAATGTACATTGTTATTTTAAGTACTTACTAACTAAGTAGTAACTAATGCATTAAGATGGTAAAGTTGATACGGCGCCGGATACCCCACCGGATCCTCACCCAGGTATAAGAGTAGACAATAATGAAAGAATGAAAGGTTTTTCGTCATTTGGTGCATTCTCTACCTGATGTAGACCTATTGTTAGAATAACCAAGTATTAAATAGTTAACATGATTTATCTAATGATTTTGAGAAATAGGTTGAATCAATGAATTGATGATTTCATTAAATCAAATCATCTACTTAATACAACATATTTGTTAATTAATTAATCAACCGTAATTGTTGATTGTTTAGATATAATCATAAGAAATAGAATTTCAAGATTTTATGTTCCAATCAGTTATCCTAAATGTAAAAGGTTTTTACATGTAGCTTTACACTTTTAAATAATATATTTATAACATATTTGCAAAAAAAGCGCAACCCATGACCTCACTGACAATGAAAAAAGAAGCAATGACAATCAACCATTGCCAAGATTCTACATGTCAAGGATTCAGCCAAAGGCTCGTTAAGTCTTCATGCATGCATACCACTTTACTACCTAATAAACACAGTGTGTCACTGCACCTGTTATGTTATTGTTAGTGCAATAAACTCAATAATGAGAATCAAATATCTTTACCCATTAAAGGCTCATCGAATGTATAGTACAAACATCCTTTATTTGCCACACACACAAAAAATGAGGAGATAAATCCTAATTTCGCAAATAATGATTCTATTGAAATGTTGACTTTGAAAGCAATTAGGTTCAGTTGAATATTAACTTATTGTTTATGTTATTGTTAATCATAGTAAGGGTATTGATTCTGTGTTGTTTAAAATTAGTGATCAGCAAGATATACTGTAGTACTTGTCTTTGTCTGGGTGACATATTCACATTGATAGTATATTACACTATATCATGTTACCATGTAAATCATGGTGTCACTGATATTTTGATTATGAAAGACATACTGCTTCATGTGTAAAATTTACCAATTCAAATTCAACAATATAATGTTGAGGCCACTTTGTCCCGTCAAAGGGATATCAATGCTCTTAGCATCAATCTATAGTCTGCTACCTGCTCTGATACCTGTCATGTTAAGTTTAACGACATTCAATCAATATATAAGATGATAATACATGAATATACAAACAATTTAATGTAACTACTTGAATATCAAGCTTGGAGAGTCTTAATCAATGTTTATCTTGGAGAAGTTAACGCACAGACAAAGTGAAAATTTGAAATTCTGACTTTCCAATATAATTGAATTTGGTGTACATTTTTGGCTCTGAAGCTGTCATATTGTTCAAAGGTTATTTCAAAAGTATAGCCCGTATGAAAAATGGCTATTTTGAGGGATTATGATTTTGATGAAGTGTTTACTTTGAAGTATAGTTTGATGTTGTTGACATGCTAGTTCAGAATTTTTTTTATTTGTGAACGTTTAATCTATTTTTATTATCTATTTTTATTATGTAACCAGCGAGTGCAAGTTGAATAGATACCATTGTCTTTCAGTTTGTCTGTATTACAATTGTTGTGATAACTACTTTGTGAACATATTGATGATGTATTTTTTAAAGTTCAGCTTCATGGGCAAACGTATTGAGTAATTTTCATTTCATGACTGCATATTTTTGAGAAAAATATTCTCAATGAGACTTTTTATTTGCAATGTTTCTGAAAGAAAGTTTACTTTGGATTATTTTATTTTGTAAATATGTAGCATCAAAAACATTTTGACCTTGATAGACATATTCATTATTGTGTAAAATCTACCAATTCAAATGTTACCATATACTATTTTAGGCCCCTTCGTCCTGTTCAAGGGCAATCAATGCTATTTGCATCAATCTATCATCTGCTACATGCTCTGACTCCGATACCCTCCTCGTTAAGTTAAACGACATTCAATTAACAATAATCTCAGATGACTATACCTGAATATACAAACAATCAACAAGAATCTACCCGACAATTAAGCTTGGCGAGTTTTCACTAAATGTATATCTTGGATTATAGAGTAACAATTATCAATCTATCGTCTGCTACCTGCTCTGACTCCAATACCCTCCTCGCTAAGTTAAACGACATTCAATTAACATAAAGTTCACATGACTATACCTGAATGTACAAACACTTAACAAGCAAGTACACAACAATTAAGCTTGGCAAGGTTTCACTAAATGTATATCTTGGGGTTTAGAGTAAAAATCAATACTCATACAAAATGAAAATATGAGTTCTAACTTTCAAATATATTTGAAAGTAGGAAGTTGTTGACACTGAAGTTGTTATATTGTTCACAAGTGATTTCCAAAGTAGATGCATCATAATTATTGGCTATATTGAGAGATGATACTTTTGATGAAATGGTTACTTTGAAATAAAGTTGATGTGGTTGACATGCTAATTTGAAAAATATCTTGTTATATACGAATGTTTGTAAATATATCCTAAATCTGTTTACACGTGATGGGCGTGTTCTATATTTCTGGTGAGCAAGTCCTGTAACTTTACAGATTAGACAGATTGACTTATTGTAGTTATATCTATATCCTTTTGTCCCTGTATGAATTCTGCATATGATGTAAAATATGTATTTTGTATTAGTAATGTCAGATCCGAGATGGTGTGAGACATTCAAATTTTGCTCTAATTGACCTATTGAAATGTTATTGAACCCACAAACATCTTATTTAACCTTTTATGTAGAATGTCACATTATTACATACTCAACTTAAAAGGGAACCTTTATGAAAAATGTTACGTACTTAAATCTCTACTTTGAAAAATAAATTCAGAATGCAAAAACAACATTCCACCTTCACATGACAGAATAACAGATGCAAAGAGGATATTGTGCAAAAACGCAAATATTAAGTAAAAAAAGCAAACTGTGGGCATGGAATAGACGGTGTTCAATGGGTATTGAACAGGGGTGTGGCTACATGAAGACTTTTGTCCGATGAAAGCATATGCACGTGTTTGTTCTACGATTGCTATGCTTCAATCAGTGGCGTGCATCTTGAGACAGTGTTATTTCAAGGTCAATCTATTATGATAGTGATTTAATTTTTAGAGCCTGATTAGATATTTATTCGCGGGAGAATCAATTCAATTCAATTCTTTATTAACCTTTAGCATTACAGCTAATCGGCGGTTACAAAGATACATTATGAGTTGGTGCAGGTGAACATTTTCAGAAAACATACTCACTTACAATTGATAGCAACTGATTTCTTAATGTACATGCTTTGTAAAGATATTTCCCAAGATTACATAACTGTTTTACATTATTGATACTTAATAACTGGACAAGTTTAAAAACAGATGGGTTATTACAATAATATGGCTTTATAAATTTTTGTCGAAGATCATTATACATTGGACATTTCAAAATAAAATGAAATTCATCTTCAATTTCACTTTTACATAAAACGCATTTCCTATCATTTACATGAACATTTTGATATCTACCCGTTTCAATTGACAACGTATGAGAGCACAGTCTAAACTTGGATATATATCTTTTATACAGTGCTGGGATAGGTTTCTGTAAATAATACTGTAATACATGACTTGTAATAACGTTTTTATAGATTACACATTTCGAGGAGCTTTCTAATTGGCCATTAATAACCTGAATAGCATTATCTATAAGTCTTTGCTTAATTACAGGCAAGAAATAAGATGACAACTCCTGTTTATACCAAATATCATTAAAACCTAAAGAAAAAAGTATGTGTTTAACATTATAGGCCCAATTATGTACATTCCGGTTTTCAGCTTCATCAAATAAATAGTCATAACAACCACGCAAAATACAATTTTCTGTCTTAAGTAATTTACACCAATATTTAACAATACCAAACTGCCTTTTACAACTTAATGGATAACGACCTAATTCAGAATAAATCATTGCATTGTTTGTACATTTTTTTACTCCTAATAACCGTTTACAAAAATCTAAATGTACCCGTTCAATATTAACACCCTTATTATTGCCCCATATCTCAGCTCCATAAGAGAGAATACTGCCAATATAGCAATCAAACAGAGACAATATTGTTTCAGCATTAAAAGAGCAACACTTGATATTATTATTAAGAGCAAACATTGCCTTCCTGGCTTGATCAGACAACTGTTTTTCAGCAAAGGAAAACTTATTATTATTATTAAATAATATACCCAAGTAACAAAACTGATTTACTACTTCAACCATTTTACCATTATAAAACCAATGCTCTGTATTTCTAATTTTACCACCTTTTCTAAATACAACAATCTTAGTTTTATCAATATTAACACTTAGACTCCACTTCTCTGAGTAAACAGACAATGTATTAAGTTGTTTTTGAAGTCCATCAATACTTTCTGAAAATAATACCAAATCATCTGCATACATTAACAGGAAAAGGTTAAGTGATAAACATTCATAGGGTATGCAATTGTCTTTCAAAAAAGTCATTTCAAAATCATTAATATACAAAGAAAATAAAATTGGAGACAAAACCTCCCCCTGCATTAAACCAACAGAATTCTTAAAATATTGACTATTGAAACCGTTAATTGAAACACATGATCTAACATTTGAATACATGGAGCGAATAACATCCAGGAGTTTTCCTCTAATACCTAATGCTGATAATTTATACCAGAGCTTATACCTATTAACAGAGTCGAAAGCCTTTTGGAAATCTATGAAAGCGCAATACAGACGTTTGCCATTACGTAAACTTTTATCAATCAAAGTATGTAATGAAAACATAGCATCAACTGTACTTACATTAGGTTGGAAGCCAAACTGAGCATCTGTAATGACACTGTTATCCTCAGACCATGTTAACAGCCTTTGGTTTATAAGGTATCGTGCCAAAACTTAGACAGCCATATCTTAGACAGCTTAAAACAACAACATTTATGGTCAAGTACACAACTTATCCTCAACCTGTTACCTACATTTGATAATGGAATAGTCCAAGAAAATCTATAAAAAATCCCAAAACTTAGACAGCCAGTTCGAAACAACAACAAATTGTAACATTGGTATGTTTTATTTTATTAACAAGTATAGCTGATCATTGGTATGTTAAAGCAGATTATTAACAAGAATAAAACAATACATATAGTACCATTTCTTTCATTTCATAACTGATCAAGTTTTTACTTATATAAATACTAATAATTTAATACTCTCTGTTCACAAATCTTCAGAAGTTCATTCAAATGTTCACAAAGTGTCTATCCGAGATGGATCAAATGGCCGACTGCGTCCAGATACTCAATCTTGGTCTTGTAACCTTGTTGTAGCTGTTCCTTGAGTCTGACCAATCTGTTTTCTATCTCCCGGTAGACTCTCTTCCTGGGTGGAGGTGCAGCTCCAAAGTTGATCTGAGCCAGTTTCGCACGATCTGCATTCTCGATTTTCTTGATAATCCATACAAAGCGGAAGATGTTGATCTCAAAAGTTTTGTTTTGATAATCAAACTTGCATCAAAGACATGCATTTTCAAATGAAAACATCTCAAAAGTTTTGTTTTGATAATCAAACTTGCATCAAAGACATGCATTTACAAATGAAAACATCTCAGCCCCACAAACCTAATCTCCCTATGGGTCAATTAAAACACTGATTAGGACTGTTCCATTGCAGCTATGGGTGTTGTGTTAATTAATCACCTACTCCACTGTCTAAGTTATGGCTGTCTAAGTTATGACTGTCTAAGTTTTGGGACATAATAGTAGTGAAAAGTTTGCCAAAGCAACTAACTAAACTAATTCCCCGATAATTGTTGGGGTCCAAGTTGTCTCCTTTTTTGAATACAGGAACAATTACAGCTGAAGACCACGATTTTGGAAAAAAGCCAGTTGACATAATGCAATTAAATATCTTATGTAATAAAGGTGAAATGTAAGTATCATATTCAATAAAATATTCATTTAACATATAGTCAGGTCCATGTGCTTTATCTCGTTTCAATGACTTTATTGCTTTCTGTATTTCGGCTAGAGTTATTTCACTGTCAAGTTCTTCAAATATCGCATCATCAATGTCTGGAAATGAACATTCACCGGAAGAATTATCTTCTTTTGTAGCAACAGATCGGAAATGATCAAAAAAATCTGAGAGATTTACATTATTTATTGTCTTTCGTCGTTTGGAAAACTTCATGAAGAACTGTTTCGGGTTGTTTTTCTTTAATTTAGTTAATCTGTTACCCTCTGATTGTAAGTACTGTCTTTTACACTTTCTTTCTTTCTTCTTGTATAGTTGTTTCTTGATATGAAGTATTTTATGATTTTCCAAACTTTTATTCCTATTGAAGTCTCGCAGTGATCTAACATAGTCCAGATAACATGATTTAAGGCTATCATCAAACCAGGGTTTATCTTCAACACGAGCACATACTTGGGGAATCCCCTTGTTGACATGACTTGAAATTGATTTGTCACGTGGTCCAATGTTATTGACAACTCTAAAAAAGGGCGACATGACCTCAGACATTAGCGTGGTAAAACTGTCAACACTATTATCTACATGATGCTGCGACGTGATTTCGGTAACGTCAAAACAGGCATTAAGTCTATCAAAGTTGACGAGAAGTGCTTCTTTGCTCACCGAAAGGTATTCAGCATTCCATCGAAAGTGTGCACGTGGGTCAGCGTGACCCTGACCCTGGCTCTGACTTTTGGCCTTGACATTGTCAATATCATAACTAAGATGACAGTTCATTTCCACGTGGACTGGAGCATGATCCGAATACTGATTAAAGTTGCATATGATGAATTTTTCAAACAGGTTAAACATATCGGCAGTACAGAGTAGGTAGTCAATGACACTGAGGCCTTGTACGCCGTTAAACGTAAAGTCACTATCCATACCCTGTTTATGTCGCCCATTCAAAATTCTGAGTCCGGTAGATTTGCACAATCGAAGCAACCTATTTCCATATTCATTCTGACCACAGTCAGGATTAACACGCGATGAAATCTGATTGTCACTGTTGTAGACACAAATTGAATCTAGATGCTCTGCAACTTTAGATGGTAACACATCGTTAGATATAAAGTCATTTTTAGTCTGAGTTCTGCTATTCAAATCGCCAAGGATAAACACTTTCCCTTTTGACATGTAAGAGGCAATCTGAAGCTCAAGTTCGTAAAATAAATCACAATCGTAATATCTAAAGAAAGATGAATTTTGGGGTGGCAGGTAGGTGAAAGCACAGAATATATCTATGTTGTACACACTTATAGACTTATCAAATTTCACCCAAATAATAGAATCAAAGCACACATCGGTGACTGAAATAACGGATTTAAATCTGTCTTTAATTAACACAATTGAACCACCTCCTTGTGTTGATTTAGATTTTGTTCTTGGAATTACAAAACTTTTATATCCGGGTACGTCTAATTCAAACGATTTATCGATCCAGCACTCACACAGATATACGACATCATATGAACAAACAAAATTTTGAAAAGCAGCATCGTTCCACTTGGTCTTAAATCCACCATTCACATTCCATGAAAGTGTAGAGACTGGCTCCGTGAGTACATCCTCCCCAAGCCCCTAGCTCTGTGGGTGAGATCCAGGACCTGTGTATAACGTCCCCTCTATATACAGCTTGTCACGGATAAAGCGGACCCTCTTCCCTTCACTCTTCGCCTTCTTAAACACTGGCTGCAAGCTTTTCCTTCTATCTTGAATTGCCCTTGGATATTGCTCTGAGATTGCAAAATTTTTATTTTTCAATTTGTTGCTGCATTTTCTCACTTGGTCCCGCTGGGTGGAGGAACTAAACTTGGCTACGATGGGTCGATCATGCCCAGTCTTAAGTTTTCCAAGTCTGTGTGCACGGTCAATCTCAAACCCGTAGTAAAATCTAGATTCGACTTTTTTGATGATTGGTCAAAAGACACTGAATTCATTTGATGACGATGTGGTAAATACATCAAACTACATCACCGAAGTGACCTCATTGCAATACAAGTAGAAGCGATAAGACAAGAGGTGCTTTCAAGCGACTTATATATGTGAACTTTCTTATTGAGAGATATGTGGCCCTCACGAGGAGGATCACCCTAATTTGCCACATATATTTCGGAGGTAATGAGTAAATTAATGAATATTGACGGATGCATTGTTATTATTTGTTCATTCAGAAAAAGTCGTCTAAGACTATGCTAACTGCATGTTGTTTAGGTATTGGAGAAAGAGAGGGTGAATAACAATCCATAGATTGATGAAAATAGCATTGTTTGCTCGCTAACAAGACAAAGTGGTCCATCTTATTATGGTTTGTCCATCGTTTAGCAATGTATAATATTCATTACTTCCATCTTTATATACGTTTATATCACTGATATCATAAGAACATAAACAACTGCAGTGGATATTTTGAAAGATTGTCAAAACCTGTCTACGTATGCTCCCATAATCAAACATGTTTATTTGGTTTTTTTTTCTATGTCAGATGCTTGTTAAGTGTTTGTATATTCAGGTTAGTCATCTGAGATTTATGTTAATTGGATGTAGTTTAACTTAACGAAGAGGGTATTGGAGTCAGAGCAGGTAGCAGATGATAGATTGATGATTTCTATTTTATGCTCTAATTAAACTTTTATTGAAAACTCGCCAAGTTTAATTGTCGGGAAGCTGCTTTTTAAATGTTTGTATATTCAGCTTTAGTCTTTGAGATTAATGTTAATTGGATGTAGTTTAACTTAACGAGGAGGGTATTGGAGTCAGAGCATGTAGCAGACGATGGATTGATGATTTCTATTTTATGCTCCAATTAAACATTTTTTGAAAACTCGCCAAGCTTAATTGTCGGGTAGATTCTTGTTGATTGTTTGTATATTCAGGTATAGTCATCTGAGATTATTGTTAATTGAATGTCGTTAAACTTAACGAGGAGGGTATTGGAGTCAGAGCAGGTAGCAGACAATGGATTGATGATTTCTTCTCTATGCTCCAAGATAAACATTTATTGAAAACTCGCCAAGTTTAATTGTGGGGTAGATGCTTGTTAAGTGTTTGTATATTCAGTTTAGTCATCTGAGATTTATATTAATTGGATGTAGTTTAACTTAACGAGGAGGGTATTGGAGTCAGAGCAGGTAGCAGACGATGGATTGATGATTTCTATTTTATGCTCCAATTAAACATTTATTGAAAACTCGCCAAGTTAAATTGTCGGGTAGTTGCTTTTTAAATGTTTGTATATTCAGGTATAGTCTTTGAGATTATTGTTAATTTGATGTAGTTTAACTTAACGATGAGGGTATATGAGTCAGAGCAGGTAGCAGAAGATAGATTGATGGTTTCTATTTTATGCTTCAATTAAACATTTATTGAAAACTCGCGAGTTTAATTGTCGGGTAGTTTGCTTTTAAGTGTTTGTATATTCAGTTTAGTCATCTGAGATTTATGTTAATTGGACGTAGTTTAACTTAACGAGGAGGGTATTGAATGAATGGTTTATTCTCATGAAGATCACAAGATGTGACATAGAGAAAATACAAATGTACAGTTTGAGTTACGGGAGCATACGTAGATAGTTTTAACATAGTTACATAATTTCAGTTGTAATGCCTTATGCTTACAAGACATTAGAGATTTAAATTTGTCTAAGGATGGGTTGTTTCAATAATAGTGTGGAAGAAATGAATATCTAATATTATTTAATGATGGAGTCAGAGCAGGCAGCAGACGATGGATTGATGATTTCTATTTCATGCTCCAATTAAACATTTATTGAAAACTCGCCACGCTTAATTGTCGGGTAGTTGCTTGTTGATTGTTTGTATATTCAGGTATAGTCATCTGAGATTATTGTTAATTGAATGTCGTTTAACTTAACGAGGAGGGTATTGGAGTCAGAGCAGGTAGCAGACGATGGATTGATGATTTCTTCTCTATGCTCCAAGATAAACATTTATTGAAAACTCGCCAAGTTTAATTGTCGGGTAGATGCTTGTTAAGTGTTCGTATATTCAGGTTAGTCATCTGAGATTTATGTTAATTGGATGTAGTTTAACTTAACGAGGAGGGTATTGGAGTCAGAGCAGGTAGCAGATGATAGATTGATGATTTCTATCTTATGCTCCAAGGTAAACATTTATTGAAAACTTGCCAAGTTTATTTGTCGGGTAGTTGCTTTATAAATGTTTGTTTATTCAGGTATAGTCTTTGAGATTAATGTTATTTCTTTTTAAAGGGGCAGTAGCACGTTTATAAATAATTTCATATTTAAGATATTTCACTGATAATTGTGAGTTGTTGCTAAATGTATGTGTGAGGTAGCACCACTGAGGGTCGAAACTGGACGTTATGAGAACCTGCATTTTAATCATAGATATTGTTTTAATTGTAGTGATATTATAGAAGATGAAATGCACGTTTTACTGTTTTGCCCTTTATATGAATCTGTTAGAGAGGAATTATTTGTCTCTTGTTTTAAAAAGATAGAAGGTTTTAATATGCTTTCGTCAAACGAACAGTTTTATTCTATACTCAACAATCCCGTTTTAACTTTTGATAGTGCCAAGGCCTGCAATAATATTCTTTATATACGCCGTGATATTTTATATAGGTAGCATATGCAATATATTTTTATTTTGTTTACATCTCCATGCTTTTATTTTATGTGTATTTAATTGTACAAGTGTCTCTCATAAATCGCTGAGCGATTTGTTGTATATACAAGTGAGACAAAAATAAAATCATCTGTCTGTCTGTCTGTCTGTCTGTATTATATTGACAGTGCCAAAAATCTCATTACAAAAGCCAGTCATCCATAGTCAGAGGACAAAGTATGAAGATTCATATAAAATCCATTGGCGGCCATTTTTGTGTGAACACTTTTAATTCATTTTGTGTAAGAAAATGTCATCGCATGGCTAAACTTTACCTTATACATTTGAATTATTACTACTTCATTTACTTTAAATACATTGTTTTTCAATTGGAACCATTAATTTTCATTTTCGTGACATCACCTTATATTCCCCCTAAAAACGTGCTACTGCCCCTTTAAAGTCAACATTTCATCAAATTATATATTTCAAAGTCAACATATTACCAAACTATTACTTATCAAAGTAAACATTTCACCATTATTTCTTTTCAAAATCAACATTCCATCAAATTATTAATTTTCAAAGTCAACATTTCTTCAAATTATTACATATCAAAGTAAACATTTCACCATTATTTATTTTGAAAGTCAACATTTCAAAAAAAAAATTATTTCAAAGTCACCATTTCATAATTTTTTCTCTTCAAACTCAATATTTCATCAACTAATAACTTTTTAAAATCAACATTTCATCAAATTATTTCTTTTGAAAGTCAACATTTCACCAATTATTACATTTCAAAGTCAACACTTCTTCAAACATATCAGTTTTCAAAGTCAACATTTCACCAAATCATTACTTTTGAAAGTAAACATTTCACCATTATTTATTTTGAAAGTCAACATTTCAACAACAACAATTTATTTCAAAGTCACCATTTCACAATTTTTTTCTCTTCAAACTCAACATTTCATCAACTAATAACTTTTTAAAATCAACATTTCATCAAATTATTTCTTTTGAAAGTCAACATTTCACCAATTATTTCTTTTCAAAGTCAACACTTCTTCAAACATATCAGTTTTCAAAGTCAACATTTCACCAAATTATTACTTTTGAAAGTAAACACTTCATCAAATCATTGATTTCCAAAACCAACATTTCTTCAAATTAATACCTTTCAAAGTCAATATTTCACCTTAATTCTTTTCAAACTCAACATTTCATCAAATTATTTCTTTCAAAAGACATCCTTTCATCAAATCATTTCTTTCAAAGTCTACATTTCACAAATCATTTATTTACAAAGTCATCATTCACCAAATTATTTCTTTTCAAAGTCAACATTTTTCAAATTATTTCTTTTCAAAGTCGACATTTTGCCAATTATCACTTTTCAAAGTAAAAAATAATCAAGGTAATACAGTAAATATCTATTAAAGATGATATTTACAAAACTTTACAAACCTTTACAAACATTTACAAAATAATAAATATCTTGTAAATATCATCTTTAATAGATATTTATTACCTTGATTATTTTTGTAAATAAGTACTTTAATCTTTGTAAATATCTTGTAAATAAGTACTTTACAAGATATTTAATCCTTTGTAAATATCTTGTAAAGAACTTCTTTTCATGCAGTGTAATACTACTAATACTTATAGTATTACTAGTACAACAACTACTTCTACTACTACTAAAACTAATACTACTACTACAAATATTACTTCATTTACTACTACTACTATGACGTCATTTACTACTACTACTACTACTGTTACTTCTACTACTACTGCTATTACTACTTATACTACTAATACTACTTCTAGTAATACTACTACTTATACTACTAATACTACTACTGATAATATTCTACATTTTCGATTATTACTTATTCTACTACAACAATAACATGAACTACCCATAGAACGTTTGCTACAACTAATACAACTACAAATAAATATAATTAACAAGTGATACTTTTATAACAATGTTATATTTGGGATAACAATATCTTGAAAAGTACAGATTCTTGTACGTTTTTGGACCGAGTCCCATGCGGGATTCGAACCCACACTTCAGAGTTAGACAACACCGCCAGCAATGACCATACCAACAGCTAACTAAGTCTCCCGTTTCGCCATCCACAAAAATGGTGCTACTTTGACTACAAGTTATTCATTTCAATGCAGCACTAAAAAAAACAATAAGTATAGGTTAATGTCCGAGTAACTCTCCATTCCTAAAAAATAATGGAGCCGAGGGCCCGAGGACCCGAGGATATTAACTGACTTAAGGATATTAACCGACTTAAATTACACTCAACTTAATGCCTTTTCAAGAACATAACTTAATATATCTAAAAAAAATGAAAATTGAAGTGAAAACTTGATATAAAATACAACGCTCCATTACTGAAAAATAATGGAGTGAGAGAACAATAGGATGACGTCACAAGTGTAATTTAATTATATCTATTCCACTTCACCTTTTTCTTCTACCTTTACAATTACTGCCAAGACTATTACCTCTGTATATTGCTAATGAAAGGCCCTTACTGTGTGAGACTGCATCATGATCGGGAGTTGAGGTGGTTGAGGTGGTTGTGAGGGAGGGCGTGGAGGGCACGTTGACGATGTCTGGTGTCGGTGTCTGAGGGGCTCCACTTGAGACTGTACTGAGGATGGACCTTGCTGGATTGCTGGTGGATGAAACGCTACCTGATCGTAAACAGTACGAAATTGAAAGTAATTTGGAAAAAGATAGTTTGATCAATAACATTTTGTAAATGTTCTCAATTCGTAATTAATTTCAGAAGTGATCATGTACACATAATAGTTGTGGGATTTTTCATCTATTGCATTCTCTCCCCACAGAGGCAGATCAAGTCAGGTACTGTTCTGTTCTTATTAGACCAAATCCGTTGGTTCTGGCAGTTTCCCCTGGCGCATACAATTTGCAACACAATCCATTTGAATTTTGTTAGCAGTTTTCCCGCATGGAAAAGGTGGTTTCATATCACAATGCCTTTGCCAAGATTCTGTAACCAAAATCTTGATTTTAGAACAGCTTCACTGATTGCACATTCAACTAACTGTGAGTGCCTTCCACAAAGAACTTTAACAAACCATCGAACATGTAAGTTTGTGTTAGAATTCAGCCTAAAATGTGTTTGCAGATGGGTTTTATTTATGCATGATAACAAGCTTCCATGGCGCTTACCCGGTGACCTTCCATCGGATAGCGTCGAGCAAGTCACAGTTATATTGGTGCGTTTACTCCCTAGAAAGAATTGATATTGTAAATTAGTTCTTTAGATACATCAAAGAAATACAATTATGTTTATGGTTTAATAAAGAAAAGAATATCTCCTTTCAAAAGAATTCGTTTAAAAGTCACGTAAAAGTGCTAATATTTCATGACCATGTGTTAATAATTTGACAACTGTGGTGGCCGGAAGTACATTCAGAACTTGTGATTTTAAGATTTGACATTGCTTGGAAAATTCACTGAAAAGCCCTTGCGAATGAAGTTAAATGGACCATCATCAAATTATATGCTTGGCGTTTGAAACAACTCTTTGCATATCTTTGATTAATGAAAACCATTACCACTGAAGATGCGTAGTCTGAAGTCTGTTGGACTAGTTGCTAAGTTACCGGTATCCACGGTAACCCGACTCTCCAGACTCTGAGGCGCCTGAAGAATGAGCATCCTTTCCGGTAGGGTCACGTTGATGATGCTTCTTGTGAGGTTGCCGGTGGAGAGGGACAGGTTGTAGAACCCACCCCCCTCGTCTAACTCGGTTCTAACATGCCCTACCCTCACGGTGTAGTTTAACAGGGGCGCCGCCGAGTCCTCAACTCTCAGTCTGCAGCTACAGCGAGTGACACCTTTGGTTCTGTTGTACACCAGGCTTACCCCGTAGCTTGATTCTGTACCATTACAGAAGTTCAGACCTATTGCCGGAATAGTGTACATTAGTTATACATAAAATCTAACGAATATTTCCAATCGAATGCATTAATGGCAATTCTAGATAAAAGATAAAACAAGTTTGTGTAATTTAGGTAGAGATTCTAGTTAATGTTTCTTGAGATATCCCGCTGACAAGAGTAAATATTATAGTCTCATTTTGACCTTGAAGTGAAGATCAAGATCAGGAACCTCTATAATGACCTTTCTCTCATGGTGATGAATCGTACGTGCGGACAGACGGATGTACGGACGCTGTACAGTACTATTTAGCTTCAACGGCGAAGCGGGGTACAATAAAGAGGTTGATTAAGTTAAGAAGTTGCGGAGTAATTCTCCGTTGTTTTCTTCGCGACGTCTCGTGAGCAAACACAGATTAACGTGTTTTATTACCTTAATGTACATATAGATAAAAAGATTCTTGCTAAAAATGTGCTTTACCAAATGCTTTGTATTTTGCACTTACGACTGCAATTTTGATAATCAACAAGGCATGTTTATTTTTTATGCTTAATCATCACAAAAAACAAACTTTGTATCACAATATATTCTACCAATGTCGTCATGCTAGCAAATGTGATTGTTTCACTATCCTTGTGTAAAAGCTTTAACAATGCCGAGTCTGCATTTTCCCCGTAGGAACGACATTGCACTGTATAATTCATATGTATAATTCTCACAAAAAGCAAACAAGAAGTACTGTCACTTGTCATTTCAATGTAAGCCCCTGTGACGTAAACATTAATTATCAGCGTTACATTTTCCTGTTCCGCCCTTGATGTAAAGCATGTGAATACTGCGTGTTTGCACATGATAAACGTATAAGTACAAACATTGCTACATGCACACTGAGTACGGTACCGCAATAATGTTACAGTGCGATTTTATCTATATTGAAAACTAAGATACGCTCTGTCTTTTTTTATATAATTGAACATGCTAAATTCGAGTGAAACTTATGTACATGTACATTTTCTTTAATTTAATTTAAATATAATTCTTTATTAAGTCTTGTTTTAGGTCTTCATACAATTGTTTAATCATTTGGAAATCGAGATCCCAAAAAATATTTCTTGCATGATCTCAATTAGTAAAAAACACATTTTGAACTATCTTTCATTCAAAGGCTTCGTATCACAAACTATCGTTCCAAAATTCATTATGATAAAGCAATTCAAAACTAAGTAAATTTAACAAGGTTTTTTTGGGACGTGAAGCTTTTCTAACATTACATGTTAAATAACATCATAGTGAACTACGGTTTCCGTAATCCATAAATTAAAAATTGTACTCACCAACTGATTGTTTGATGTAGCAAGGGAAAATAATCAAGACACTCAACAGCCAAACTTGGATCATTTTGAACTTGGTATGTAAAACATGAAGAAAACTTATGGTGTATCCTCACCATACTCAACCATTTCAACGACAATCCATGTGTTTGTCTGACTGTCCCTCTTATTTCTCTAAATCCAATGTTGAAAATAAACAAATGTCTTTAGCTAAATCTCGTAAAACATCTGAGAAAATGACAAATGTATTTCCTTGACGTTTCCAGCTGTAACTAAGACATATTTGTGGTGATAATTCAGTTAAATCTAAAATATGCATGGCTATATGCTGAAGAAGACTCGCAATGAGTGACATTTATAACTACAGTATACATATTTGCCGTATATTAGTTTTACCTACATGGCCTCTGTTTAAATCAGGGCTAAGTGTTTTATGTAATTAAAACTAAGTGTCTATATTAAAGGGGCAGTAGCACGTTTTTTGACAATTTCATATTTTCAATTTTTCCCTGATAATTGTACGTTGATGCTAAATCTAATAATTTGATAGTATCAAAAATCTCCTAACACAAACCATTCAGCCATAGTCAGATGACAAAGTATGAAGATACATATAAAATCCATTGGCGGCCATTTTTTGTGAACACCTTTAATTCGTTTTCTGTAAGAAAAAGGAATCGCATGGCTAAAGTGTACATTATATATTTGAATTATTACTGATCCATTTAGTTTAAATACATTGTCTTTCAATTGGAACCATTAATTTTCATTTTCCTGACATCACCTTATTTTCTCCCTAAAAACGTGCTACTGCCCCTTTAAGAACACCAAGCTTTGCTGAATAAAACTTCAATCATTAGATACAATCTTGGAGTTTTGAATATTGATATTATAATTTAAAAAATTAATCATATATTCTAAAACAGGCAGTCATAAATAATAAAAGTTTTAATCCCGCACACCAGCTATCACGCTGACGTGTACATATACAGTGACATTTAGTTAAGTATCTACATGTAATACCAGGCTTGTGTCATAAATTCTAAGAATGTATCCTTATCTTAAATAGTTCCCAAGTACATAGAATCATACTTTTTGACTGCACTTGTATAATTATATGTGTCTTAAATACCAGGTTTGTTGCTCCGTTTTGTCTTAATAATTGGTATCTCACGAACACATTCCATCATCTTTGACAAACTTATTGAAGGATTATATAAACTTTAACATAATCTTAGCATTTCCATTGTTTACTTGATATTACATAAAGTTTGCTAGCGTTTCAGTGAACACATAGTCAATGTTAATGGTACGGCATCTCTTTTCTTGTCTCATCTGTTTCCATGATGCTTGACAAATCTTGTCAGATTTGGAACACTGATGGTTAAGTCATCATATATATCATGCTCTGTATTTCCATAAGGAAAATGTAGTGGTGATAAAAACAATGACATTCATACAAAAATACCCTAACTGCTGATATAACCATCATAAAAGGTTGAAAATACTCTACACTTAACAATTTGTTTGAAATGTTAATTAGTCAAGGAGTACACAACATAAGGTTTTCCCCTTGGATGCCTGTTTCTTAACGGCCGAGACGCAATGCAGAAAACATTGTGCTTAAATTCTAAAAGGTTGTCAGTACACAATCAAAGAGTTCATCCAACCTTGAATAAAAGCAAACAGCGTTAACTACAAACTATCTCGAGTATAACAGTTTGTTACAAAATGTAGATATTTTTAGAGTTACATTACGAAAAGTTCTGTTTCATAATAAACAAAGATTAGTATTTTCAAATATTTGTCACTTTACACAACTAGTAAACGATAAGTACAAACTTGTTAATTCAAATGGAACAGTTTATCTCTTAAGGTGTTACATTACTTTATTGTATGTTTGAAGTTTTTAGCTTGTTGGTGTATTAATCATTTTTCATTATATATTCTGTCACATGAACGCCTATTTTTCTGCTCAACTGAGTAAACGACAAATATAATTTCACAACTTTTGATGACAAAATAAATTCCAAGAAGATGACAAATAATGTTATTCTTTTCTTAATGTTTTCACTTCAAAAGCTTTGAAATAATGAGCATTCTTACAAAGGCCTGAATAACTGGTATTAGAAACTTGAACATGAATTATAAAAGCAACTCCCTTTAGAACAATTGTGGCGTATTAAACCAGATTTTTGTCGTTAGCCGGAGACATAACTGATTCTGTTTCTACTTTTATTCTGTTATATATGAAAACTCAAAGAACTCAAATGTAGATACTATAAGCTAACTGAAAATACGACATCATTTTTATTAACGCCTTTATTCACTTTTTAAAATTATGCATTTTCACAATATATCTTCTACGAATAAACTTAACTACTATTATGGTCGCTAGAGAAGAGATATTACTGGTAATATCAATGTGCATTTTCAAATGTGATATGAAATACATAAACAGAATTTATATGAAAAGGTAAAAAATGAGAGTGTAATCATGTGGACGCTTTAAAGGGGCAGTAGCACGTTTTTTGACAATTTTATATCCTTAATTTTTCACTGATAATTGTAAGTTAATACTTAATGTATCAGTGTCAGAAATCTCATTACTAAAGCCAATTATCCATAGTCATGGAACAAAGTATGAAGATTCACATAAAATCCATTGGCGGCCATTTTGTGTGAACACCTTTAATTCAATTTGTGTAAGAAAAAGGAATCGCATGGCTAAACTTTACGTTATATATTTGAATTATTACTGCTCCATTTTGTTTAAGTACATTGTCTTTCAATTGGAACCATTAATTTTCATTTTCCTGACATCACCTTGTATTTCCCAAAAAAACGTGCTACTGCCCCTTTAAACCAGAACAACGATGTTAGTATTTATTTAAGAAAACGAAAGAGGTTAGATGCGTGTCATGTTGAAAATGTAGAAATTGAAATTAAATTATAATATCGACAGATAAAAAGTATGAAAACATTACAAAATCCATTTTTTCTTCAATAACCAAACAGTATGAAAATGACACTTGTGATTTTTAAAATAAAATCAGGGATTTCTAAAGCATATTGAGGTATCAGTCACATCCCATCCATTAGAAGTTCAACAACAAAGTGTTGATAGTGTTCTTCTTCCCTGTGAGACAAGTCCAATGGTTTTGTAGAGGTAGGCTGCATATGTCAGTGTAGATTCAGCTGTTGAAGACCCTTCATTCAGTCTTATAGCAAGCTCCGAATACTTCTCTAAGTCTGTGCCCCTGTAAGCAAGAGATGTGTTTACATTAAAGTGATCAACGTCTAAAGTTTCTTAATTCATCATATTTGACCTTTGTCCGTTCTAATTGGAGAGCCTGTTAACGACCTTCAGGAATGCTGACTTTGCAACATCAACTACGTGTATATGAATATACATGCAAATACAACTGTGACACTAAACAGACAGCGCACCATATTTTATAACTTTAATACTGCTTTATAGTGGTATTTGTATCCGTGTCCGCTTGTTTTGCTATTTTAAACTGATAATATTCCTTATCGCATTTAATACAACCAATTAAGGGTTGGCTTACATTCAGTGATAGCAACGTTATCCGAATGCAGGCCTTTGAATTCGAGATATCTACATCAGATTCCCTGTTTAACGATATCCCATTTGCTAAAACTATTGCATGATAATTATGGTCATGGATAAGTATGCACGAGCGATATGACACCGGATATTGAAGGAGTTCTATGGATAAAAATACGGCGATGAAGCAAGGTGTGAATAATCCTGAGAGAAAGAAATGCTCTTCTAACCCACCTTCACCTCTCCTCCAGCCACTTGACGTCTATAGTCAGCTTTTATAACACCTGCAAATATAAAAATGTAAAAAGTATGCGGTGATTTAAGAAATCGTCACTTTATAATATTTTCGAAATTTCGTGTAGGTTAAAGTTAATATAATGAGTTCATGCCACAAAAAGTTGGATGTGATAAAATCGAGCTATGGATATTCTCCTTTGCTCCTAAATATAAACTTTGCAAGGGAATGAACAATTCAATGCTAATAGTAGGTATAATCCTGTAGTACATATACCTGTCATGATTGTCCCCAGCAGGAGGACCCCCGACACCGTGACGTTAGCCCACAGCACTCCCACCTTGTTCATCATGGCTCTCATCCCCAGGGTGAAGATGATGCCGAATGTCTGCAAACAAGAACAATATGGCCATCCGTTGGCAAATGAGGAAATGAGGAAAGTAATCCCTAAGGTTATTCAATGCAATAATGCATAATGCCTTGGTATCATGTCAGGTATTGATTTCTGTTGATTTTAACACTTTAAATGGCTTAAAATACATTTAGATAAGACCGAGACTATGAGTCAAAGATAAATGAACTAATGTGTTGATTGGTAAAATGCGTTAGGTGATGTGACAATTGGTTCTGTGGAATGATTCTCACACGTCACAGATCATAAAGCAAAATTTAAATAATTCAATAATGATAATTATGATAATTATGATAATGACTCACACCAACATGATACAAAATGGGAAGCTGAATGATTTTGGCATTAATCGTTTTTGGTAATTAGCCCCTCTACGCAGATAACTGACTTCGAACAAAATTCTAGCTTTGCTTTCATTCCGTGACTGAATATGAACTATTATATGTAAAGAAATAAAACCAAAGTGAGATCCGTTACCTGCGCAGACGCATTCAGCAGCCCAGACGACGTACCCTCGGGTTCAGGAAACGTCAGTTCAGCAGCAAATTCAAACCCGACAGGAAGATAACCAGTCATAAAGAACCTTGATGTTAACAGAAGATTGCCACATTTGATTTAAGTTCAACTGTCTATTGTGCATATTCAGATACATTTCTGCCTCTTCAAAACCAGTAATTCTCATTTTGAGATATTTGGGAAAACTTCAGATTTGAAACTTACGTTACATTGTATGAATTAACAAACAACATCTAAGATCACCACGAAGATCATTCGTTAAAAATGAATCTAGTTCACAAATGTTTTACCCCATGGCCCCTGCAGTGATGAATACGACCCAGATGAATCCTGTATCCATAGTAAAGGTGAAGGTCACCATACACACCATTGACAGGAAGTAGATACCGAGTGATGTCCCCCTGAAATAAAACATTCAAATTTTGATATTCACATCCAATTATAGTTATTGTTATTGTAAAAATAAAGTTCAGTGATATCTTTTGCAAAGTTTACTTGTAAACTCTAACGACTGGGGCATTGTTACTGATGTTATCTGTTTTCCATTTGTTTTTATTTACATAAGAATTTATGCTACAATGTATTTTATGATAAGACTTACTTGAATGTCCTTGTTTTGTCAAGCCATATTCCAGCCAAGATGGCGCCGACGATACCAGTTATAACAATCGTGAGACCTATTCTCCCGGCATTCACTTCTTCCCCCTAAAATCATTAGACCAAATTTTCAACAGCACAAACCGTATTTCTTGAGCACAATAATTCTGGAACTGATATGACATACATGAAAACCGGATACCATTATTTAAACTTTTGTTACATGACATGAATGTTTTCTTTCTTTCTTGTGTTACAACAACACTTGTATTTGCAAAATTTAGAGAAGTGAAAATGGATGACGTGATTTGCTTGTGTGACGACAACAACATTTTTAAAATCAAATTGTAAATTTAAGAAAAAGGTGACAGTTTGAAGGAAATTGGTCTTTTCCCGTAAATCGTGTTCTCATTACCGGGAAGTAGTTGAGTACAATGGCGTTGAGCAGCGTGGCAATAGCGTAGTAGCAACCAACATTCACACCTGCAGTAGTGGAAATACAATAACAAAGTTTAGGATGAACAGAAATGTTTTACGATTCATGTAAAATAAAACAAGATACACGCGTTACAAGTATAAGCAATATTCCGAAAAGGAAATGACAATGGGTAAGTACATGAAACTGTTATATTCTGAATTAGCTATAGATGTCACGAAAAGTAATAGGATATACACTTGTATTATCTTCCAACAAAGGATCTAAAATTCCAGGAACTAATTGATGTCCATTAGAAATTATGAAAACAAAACATAATCTTTTCTTATGATCACTCTTAAGTTAACTTTTTGATTCAACTAAAGATTGTAGAACAAATATAGTGATTCATTAAAACTAACATTTCCGTAGGAACAACTTAGTTTATTAATTTTCATGTCATTTTCTACAATATCTTTTTATCTACGAAAACATAGTAAAAAATTTATCACGATTCATCAAGGCTTATATTACCGTATGAAATAACGAGCAATATAAAGGGCCCGGACTTGAGAAGACGTTTGAGTGAACTCATATAGTGTTGTCCCTCTGTTTCCTGGATAGCAACCAGCTGAGCCCGGCTTGGAGGAATGGGCGGGTGGTCTCGAAACCCTGGAGATAGAAATAGTTGAAAGTAGACAATCTGCTAAATTGATCATTGACAAGTTTCTAAGATGCAGCTGAATTTTGGCTATTTCATAAACATTCTAATTGTGCTGAATACTTATTATTTAACTTTTAGATAACATTTCCGTACCGATAATACTAGCAATGCCTATTAATTAAGAGATGAATTTGAAATCAATGTACATATGTAGGTATTGTCGAACTAGCATACGAAACGTTTCAGTTACAATAGCAATCTGTAGTTCAATGCTATTTTTGCAAGATCAGTACCGATGAGTATGGCGATGAAGATGAAGTGACTGTACATACATGTACTAGGCTGACATCAATTATAACCCTCCTATAGAATCTACATGACGAGATCAGTACCGATGAGTATTGCGATGAAGATGAAAAGCATCAACATACATGTACTAGCCTAACATCAAGTATAACCCTCCTATAGAATCTACATAACAAGATCAGTACCTATGAGTATGGCGATGAAGATGAAAAGACTGTGCAAACATGTGCTAACCTAACATCAAGACAACCATTCAGTAAACAGCTTAATCTCCTATAGAATCTACATGACAAGATCAGTACCGATGAGTATGGCGATGAAGATGACGGTGGTGGTCCCTGCTGTGATGTACATCATGAGACTGAGTCCAGCTCCCACCACGTTCAGATCAGGGTCGTTAGGAACCAACATGGGCGGCAGCAGGAACCCGACAGCTGCACCTAGCTGGAATTGAATTGAAGAAAGGATATGATAGCAGGCGCTTACTGTTAAATATTGGTTACTTGTGTTTGCTTTCCTATCAAGAACCAGTGATGCCTCAAACAGTAAGACATAGAATAGGAAAGGTTCTTATTGTCGGCTCTAATCTTTACCGTTACACAATGGTAAGTTGTTAATGGTTACAACCATTGATGCCTCAATCAGTTGTCATGATGTCAAGATACAACAGAGACATTAAAGTAAGTTTTCTCAGTTTAATATGAAAGAAACATGTCAGCAACTTAAAAGGTTGAAGATACATTAATTAAAATCATTATCATGAATCTATGATATGATTTACCTTATACCCTTCTATGATTTAATCAATTTGTGAAGTATATGAACAGAGAAGCCACACTGAAATAAAAGATAAAAAAATAAGGTTAAAAAATTTCTAAAAGATAACATTGTATCTGGTTACAGAAACCGCAGATAGAGATCGCTGTGGACACCTCATGATTTACCATACATCCTGCATTGTCATCAATTTGTATTTATGCACAGACTGAGGAAACAAGAGTAAAACTAAATATGTCATAGATTTTATTTTCCTTGCCGAAGAGTTACCTGGTTACCGAACACGCCGATAGAGGTCGCTGTTGACACCTCATCCGGACCAAACCAAGCAGCAGCAAGAGGAGCAGGCATGCCCAGAACCCAGATCTGAGCCACTGAACATATGGTCTGGGCGAACATGAGGACACCAAAACGGTCAGGGCTGACACTGGCACACTTGACCCATGCACCCACAGCATTGAGGAAGGACCCTACAATGTTACAGACCCTCAAACCCTTGCTGTCCATCAGCCAGGTGGCAGGGAATATCAGCGGGATGTACGCCAGCATGTAGACCAAGGACAACCAGTCAACTGCCGTCTCCTGTTGAAGTAAGTCGCCTGGTAAACTGGCGTTGTAGTAGTTCAGCATGACGTTGGCGATGATGTTGAGGTGGATCCACTGGAAGTTATTGCTGAAGGAGTAGAGACAGAAGAGTCCCAGCATCAACCATCGCTTCTTGTACACGTGGATCTCTCCGTCCACTTCCTTTGAGGGAGACTCCTTGAGGGCGGGTGTGAAGTTCGTGCTAGGGACATCAGCCTTTACTTCTCCATTTTCTTCCATGACTTTTTTTCAACTAGCATCAAATGAAATAGAAATGAAATCTTTTATGATAATATTTTGTGGATATTTGCCATTTATCATAGAATGGAAGGTGTTATCGATGCAATAAAGGTATCTGATACATTTGGTATCAGATTTGCCTCACAATCTGATTAAGATGCAAATTAGGTCAAAACACAAACTATTTTCTCAAAACTCCATGCATGTCTAAACCGGATAACGCTACCGGGAGTTTTCTTGTTGTGTTTTTTGATCGAATTTGTAAACAAAATCCGTCAGGGTAACTTATCATACATTCGTATTTTAGAAATAGCTTGGTTATCAAAGCATTTCAAATTGTATTCACTTAACATGTTGATAGATTATAGGAGACGTTTCTATCACTATGAATAATCATTTCATGAAGGAATATTTCAAGACTGTTCACAACTGTATATCGCCGACTATATGACCTTCACCTTGGTGCCCATTCTCTCCCCACAGAGGCAGCTCAGTCATACCTGAGTTAGCCTCTCTTCTATTACGGCTAATACATGGGATAGAAAAGTAGAAATGTGATTGGAGGCAATCGAAGTTAGTTGTGCAATCAGCGACGCCGTTGCAAAAGTGGTCATTCGCAAAAGCTCGGCTATTCCCGTGTGGTTAGGCAAAGCTATCGTTGAAATTTAACATCCAGGGGAGATAACTCTTCCTTCTACAAAACGTCGCTTTTTACCTTCTCATTAGTTTTTATTTGGTAAATTATTAAAATAAAATTTATCATAAAACAAATAAACAATTTACACAATTACAAAACAGTATGTTTCTAATGAAAAACCCTATCCATATCTTATTTTCAAATATTTTCCCTCTCACACTGTTTATGAAAAATAAACTCAAAAGCATGATGCTTTTGCAAGCCACTATACGACCGTTGAGAATTTCCCAAGTCGTTGATATCAAAAAGGTGTTTTCATTGGCTGCAAATAAGGGTGAATTATATCTCTAGTTTCAACTTTTTGCCGTTAGGGCAATCTGCTGGAACCCCTTGATTTTGGCGTAATAGAACAGAGGCTAACTCGGGTATGACTGAGCTGCCTCTGTGGGGAGAGAATGCTTGGTGCTTTGGGAAAGAAATTACTCTGCCAAATCTAGGTCAAACGTAATTTAGAAGGAATCATATGTTCGTTTTAACATTCCTCTACAACACATACAACCAACTAAAAATTCCTGATGGATATTGCCAGCAAAACAGAAACGTGTCCTAGTTTTAACAAAATGCTAACTTCAGATCAAGAGTAAATTTTAACAAATTCATGGGTGTGGTACCATAATAAGTTTACGAGCAATCAACATACATACCTACCGACGTAGGATGCTGTCTGCAGAATTAGGTCAGATAGAGATCAGGGGGACAAGCCCACTCTCATGTTTATTTTGTTTACAATATCAGTCTTCCCCTCTACTCTATAAACACATTAAGTTTAGCACCCTGTATACAGTCCCCAGTTTCTTCGACCTAGATAGCTCAGCAGGCGAACATTATGTTAACAACACATTATCATTCTTCATCACCGTGTACAGATTTTTGGTAGACAGATCCCTGTGTAAAAAACTAACACATATAGTGCATATCTTAAAACCCTCCATGCAGTAGACCATAACAGTTGCATCTAAACTCTTAACAACAAGAATAAGTCTATGCGTCTAATGAATTATGCATGAGTTCCCCTTAAGACAGATCTTATTCTAGACTGTATGTTATCTGTACAAGCAATCCGAACTGTTGATGTAGGAATATTGTACATCTATACAATACACAAGTTAGATAAGTAAATACACCTGCACCATTCGGATAAGGTCTAATTGACGATAAGACAGAGAGAGTGAGAGTGAGAGAGAGCGAGAGGAAAGAGAGAACAAGTTAAAATAACATCATAATAAACATATATAGTTAATTATTATATATAAGTATTCATAAAATAATTAATTATATGGGTTCCCTTTTTAGGAAGACAGTTGATATGCATTTAAAGCTAAGGTGAAAAATGATGAATAAAATGTGGAATCTAAGATTTGATTTAATGTCGAATGAATTTGAAATGATGCCAATGTGATGGATGCCAACATTGAAAGGCTATTGGTCGTCGGTCACAGATGTCATTTCCCATAGTATGTATAATTGCTATAATGATCTACATTTTGTTTATAGCAAGAGATTGACAAATTATGTATATGACATAGATACCTCAGCACAAACACTGATGCACATCCATATTTCATACTCCTCCCGGACACAGTGTAGCACAAAGAGAGTGACATATTAGGTGAATGACATAGATACCACTGCACAAACACTGATGCACATCCATATTTCATACTCCTCCGTACAGTTTAGCAAGCAATAGTTGGTACTTGCAGGTCCTTGCAAACTACAAACCTTCACAGCAAATTTACATTCCGCTTACTCATCAAGTACTCGTTATTTGCAGTAAAGAGTGGGAGATCGACTATGATATATTGTTTACAGTTAAATTCATATGACAAACATTCATGACAGATTGATAGTATGTGCACATACCCTTTGTCCGCTAGGAAACCACTGAATGCTCGGGCGGTCTATATCACTAGCATGCTCAAGGTCAAAGTTCACACGTTTCCCAGTGCAGCTGTTGTAGATGAGCTGTAGGAAGCGTAATGAGCTCGAGGTATGAATGGGTCTATTGTCATCTTTTTGGTAGTATATTTTTCAAATTTTGTTACTTTAGTGTACTTTCCTTTCGTTTTCAAATATCATTCTTCGAAACTAAATCTGTTTTACTATTACATGATTTTATTTAAGTAAATATAAACCATGAAATTTCGTGAATTAGTATGGAACGACTTTTATTCAGCATTGAATAGTCACCAACTGATTGTTTGATCTCGAAGGGGTTATCAACACACTCAAGATCCAAACTTAGATTTTTAAATTATAATCATAGCATGTCAAGCAACTCATCGTGTGCTTGAACTACCTTTGGAAGTATCCGTCTGATTTTCTGACTGAAAACTTATTAACTTCTTTAAATCCCGCGATTGGGAATAACCATGTTCCTTTATTTAATTCTAAAGAATGTAAAATGTCAAATGTTAAAATTTCATTGACATTTACAAGTTTAACCTAGACATATTTGTGGTGATATTTTAATTGAACCTAAAATATACATGGATAACAAAACGTGAAGAAGACTTTAGCTAGAACTATAAGTGATGTAGATAGCTAAAATATACGTATTCATCGCATCTCAGTCACATCTGAACTCACACGCAAGGATACGATACCATAATAAATTTAAAGACATTATAAGTCAGGAGTAATAATCATTACTGAAACATGATTACTTGATGATCACAGCAGCCAAAGGTTATTAATTTCTGTTCACGGTTTTGACACACACAAATGTTATTTTGAAATATGTTAAACCAGACGAGTTGGAATGTGAAAATTGGCGTTTATCCTTGTTTTCGTGCGTCCTACAGATAATATTCGTTAAAAGATTAATTTCAGAAAAGGTTAATTACATTGAAATCATTGTAAATTTATCAAATTTCTATATTTCTTTTTGGTTTATTTAAATTCCCAAATTCAGAAACTTTGTATATTTTTGAACAGACATAATGATAACAAAAATCATACTCTGAAAAGAGCATGTGTCTATCACAAGGATAACATGTCGCATGTTGTTTGTTTCCCATTTGAAAAGTTGGTGTTGTTTGTTTTTTGCAAGGGAGTGTACTTGCGTGCTGTTGTTAATGTTTAAATAATGACCCAGGATTATGTGTTTTGTGTATTTGAGAAAACGGTTTATGTTAAGATCATAAAATTACAGAGTATAACCTCATTACCATTCAAGGTATCTTGAATATTTATATGATAATATAAAACTTTAGTCATATATTTCTAAAAAATCTTAAAATTTTAAGACTCCGATAATTATACCACTCTGGCATTTAAAATATACAAAAAAGTACACTTAGTCGAGTTTTTAGTACCAGGTTTATTCATCTGGTTGTGCCTTAATAATTTATATCGACAAGCTAAATTCCGTCATCTTTTACAAAATCCATTTATCATAGTAAATTATCATAAAAGTGTTTTACATAACTGTACATAATTTTAAAATTACTTGTTGAATAGTCACAAAACTGGCCAACTTTATTATACTATTGAGAATGAGAATCCATTTAGTTCTGTAGAGAAGCCACAGGTCGAAATAATTTATAGATTTATAAGATTTGCATGTTTACAGTTAATGTTAAGTACACAGTACCCGTTTACAAAGAGTTTCAGCTCAAGAGTCACTGTTCCTGCACCTTCTAATATCGAAGAGACGACGAACATCAAATAAATAGGTGATTTGCTATCCGTGTATCTGATTCGCTGAACACTGTAACAGAAATTCAGTTTATACCTGCATAAACTTAATTTCGTGATGTCACATCACATTTAGCCACGCCCATTCACACTTAGCCACGCCCCAAATGACGGAACTATTCGTAAGCAAGTAACGTTTTTTTATGCTGTACCAGTTCGCGAGAGTTCGGTAAAAAATCACAAATTACAAAAAGCTAATATCAAATATATATTTTATAGTTTGTTTGATAAATGGCACGGCTTCAAAATAATACACCCGGTCGTTTTCCCTCTCCCGCAGTCACGGCTGTTGCAAGGGGATCGGCCATTGAAATGCCGCAGTTTCTAGCTTTGTTTCTCAACAAGATTAGAGAACTGTGCCGTTTAACATTAACTCAATTCGATTTGATCTGATTGCTTGTCGTCAAGCTTTAAAGCCACATGTATGGCACCTACGATAGTCTAATCGGCCATTTTCATCCCGAATCCAACAGTCGCGAGTTTGTGTTTATAAATGTACAACGATTGACACTAGGAATGTCAAGGCCACGTGACAAGACGTTGCATGATTCCGTTGTGAATTTTCATTGGCTGGTGAACTAGTCGTAGGCGGAGCTAAAATGACAATGACGTTTTGATTGACATAATATCTTTCTCGTTTTGTTGAGAGTTGAATTCGTTCGCGTAAATAGTGCAGTCATATTTGTTGCATTGTGTTTATTTGGAGCAAACAAACGTATTAAAACATCGAATTTGTGTATTTTTATTTATAAGAATTGGCTTCAAAATTTATTAAGTTCATGGAGGTATAAACTTAAAAACCGCTGTGCAAACTTGGCGTAAATCCGCTATTTTGCAATCAATTCTTAATTGAACCTGGAAGTGCTAAATTTTGACACAATGACGTTGATATGTCAGCAATCACGGGGTCATCTAGTACATGGTTAGGAGTATGAAGGTGTTTTCAAGAATGAGGACACTTTCCGTGTAAAAATAAGAAAAGTTAGGTTTATTATTCAAATGGTACAGCAATTCGATTAAATCTTGATGTTACTTCTGGTTGATGTGTTGTCTCTTTATATTTCAATCTTGATTCTAACTTGATGCATTATTCAAATTGCAATCTTCCAATAACTAATTCAAAGATTGATTGTACCTTTTGAGTTCATGGAATCACTCATGATCTTTATGAGAGAAACATTTCTGATATATTAAAGGGGCAGTAGCACGTTTTTAGGGGGAATATAAGGTGATGTCAGGAAAATGAAAATTAATGGTTCCAATGTTGTTGGATTGGGGTTTAACGTCTTCTTCACCATACGGTGATGTCGCCGACGTCAATGGTTCCAATTGAAAGACAATGTATTTTAACTAAATGGAGCGGTAATGATTTAAATACATAACGAAAAGTTTAGCCTTGCGATTCCTTTTTCTTACACAAAATGAATTAAAGGTGTTCACATAAAATGGCCGCCAATGGATTTTATGAGAATCTTCATACTTTGTCCTCTGACTATGAATGATTGCCTTGTGTAATAGGATTTTTGACACTGTCAAAATAATACATTTAGCATTAACTTACAATTATCAGTGAAAATTTTAAAATATAAAATTATCAAAAAACGTGCTACTGCCCCTTTAATGACTAAATGCACTAGCATGTTATAGACAAATATGATTCGATGAAACACCAATTCGTAATAACAATAAGCAATTTTAAAAAATTGAAAGATATTCATTCATCATCGTTTTATATTCTGGTAACAGTCTGATAAATGGTACATTAAGATTCAGACAATTAATTGACAAGCTTCACAGATAAAAAATCTGTCGAGTTTGAGTTGGAGACACAACTTGTTTTATTTGTGCTATTATTTTTCTTGCGAATATACGTTATGTATGAACCTGTATGTTTTGCATGTATGAACCCCTAATGGCCGTTAGTAAAGACTGATTAACTATAAAAATGAAAAATAGAGCCATTGGCTATGTTGCTCATCATGCTATCAATAATTAACCATGCAAATGGTCAAAGGGTCAGGATCACAAAATCTACCAATAATAAACCCACTCCGCGAAGTGGTGTGTTCACAAGGTCGCAACTTTCTATACCCTTGCTCCTGGAGAAGAAGATGAAAATAGATTTTAAGGCATGACTCTTATTGCCCTTATTTGGAGTCACAGGGTCACCAATCTAAATATCAAAATCTCGATTAGCTTCAAAGTTTGTACAGATTGACAAAGGGGCGGACGCCAGACGTCATGTCATGCTATTAGCCCATTTGATCAAATACGAAAGATCAAATGAAATATAAAAAAGTTGCAACATATTGCAATTACTAAACCTAACTGATGAGTCTAATGACACATTAACTTGAACTGTTTTGACGAGTTTGACCAAGATATGACATGTCCTAAATAGAGTATACAAAGATCATTACTCTAAGAACATAATTGGTACATGTATATTTGACATACGAACGCTAAATACATAGTAATCTCATAGCTTGTTATTCTTATTCATAGAGCAAATGACATTGAATCAGAACATCCATAATAATTTCTCCCTGAGCATGATAGTATGAACTTGACATAGTGATGTATGATGCATGGTATGGATTTCTAAAACCACCGAAGTATCAGTCAGATCACATTCATCAGATGTTGAACTGTTTGGGTCATGTTGATTGTGTTCGTCTTTTCAGTGAGACATGTCCAATGGTGTTATCCAATGTAGTATTAGGCTACGTATGTTAGTCAGTGTATATTCAGCTGTTGAAGCTCCTCATTCACTCTTATAGCAAGCTCCGAACACTTCTCGTAGTTTGTGTCCCTGTAAGCAAGAGGTCACTTAGTGACGTTTTTGGAATAAACTTATAACGTAATTATTTCATTATTTCATACCTTTAAACGTTGTAACATTGATGGTTTGAAAACGTCCTGCAAGAACGTTACTTAGCAATAGCAATCTAGATGCAAATAAATCTTAACATTAAACAAAAGGCAACTTGCATTATTCTAAGCTATTATAGTGTTTCATCAGTGCATTTGTATCCGCGTCAGCCAACCTTTATGTAAGATCAGCCAAAATGCCTTATATAACTCCATATATAACCAGTGGCTTTCAATCAGCGTTTCAGCATTGCCCAAAAATAAGGTTCTGTCCTCGTATAACAACAAAGACAGCTATTTGTAATACGGGGCCTTGAATAGGCAGACGTCGGCGAGACGAGGCATTAGGACTGCTTGCTATAAGGGTATCGTAGGGAGTCTACGGATACAAATGCAGTAATAAGTAAGTACAGAATCATTCTATATAAACTTGTAAACACAAACCCACCTTCTCTTCTCCTCCAGCCACTTGCCGTCTATAGTCAGCTTTAATAACACCTGAAAATATGCACATTGTTGATTTTTGTCATATGTTATTTTGTTGATGTTTTATGTGTGTCAATAGCATGTCATGTTTACGACACGGGAACCTTAATATTAGTGTTTATAGAGATATATTTATTTCAGGGGACGCGTCTGGTGTGGCATCAAAATGAGTGAGTGATATTTTGTCCTAGGTCATCGTATACAAATATGAACCACGATGGGCTTCCCTCGTAGGTAATATTTCTTATTTTTAAAAGTTAATGTGCAATATAATTACTTGAAATCAGCTCATGACATCAAACATTGCCTTTGCTCTAAGTTAGACGTGCATCAACATTGTAACGAAATCAACAGTTTTAGAGGCAAAGTACAGTCCTGGAGTAAATATATTCGAGTCACAATAGTCCAGGTACCTGTCATGATTGTCCCCAGCAGGAGAACACCCGACACCGTGACGTTAGCCCACAGCACCCCCACCTTGTTCATCATGGCTCTCATCCCCAGGGTGAAGATGATGCCGAATGTCTACAATGAAGAAATATTGACCATCAGTTGCCTGGTGTAAGGCAGAATTAATAGAATATCTACGGTACTTGAATACAAGGAGAATGAATTAATCTAATCTTTTCGTATCATATTAGGGAATTGATTTCTGGTGACTTTTAACACTTGAAAGACTTCACACTTAGACAAATCAAAACTATTGGCCATTTTGTTGATTGTTTATATTCGTATGATATAGTTGATTTAGAAAGACATTGCCAAACGTAAACAATGAACATACAATCATCAAATGATGATAATTGTGATAACAGTATGCAGGTGCTGATTCAGGCGAACATTTAAGCTGCAATAAAGACATAATTGTGAAATTAATTGTTTTTAATGAACCTGACCTTTATTAAATGCAAAGATTTATTCTTATCAGTCGTCAACGGTCTGTATAGATATCAATATCAGTTTCTAACGAGCATTTATAGTTCGTCTACAGTAAGTGCTAGTATCAAATTTCATGTTAACTTTCACCGCTATAGCCAACTGCCAACACTCAATATATATTCAGTATACAAAGAACTGTGAAAGGAACAAGTCTTTCGCTTCTTTCGACATCCACGGCGTTTTGAATGCTTGTTTTCCTCCAAACGGGTCCAATTTAGCTGCTATCGCTTGTTCTTCAAAGAAATTCCTGCCTAATGTATCTTCCATTGCTAGGAAACATTTTTGATGCGTAAATTGACACATTACCATTGCATTGCTCGATATCATTGTTCCATCCCTTGAGTATATAATTGTCCAATTAAATACACAGTAATTTACAACAGCTGATTGTTACCAATAAAGATCATATAAAAAGTGGAAAAGTAATCGTGACCAAAAACAATGGCATATTGAAAGTGGGAAAACTGATGTGACCAAATACAGATGACATGTGGAAAGCACGGAGTTTCCGTTACCTGCGCAGACGCATTCAGCAGCCCGGAAGATGTACCCTCGGGTTCAGGAAACGTCAGTTCAGCAGCAAATTCAAACCCGACAGGAAGATAACCAGTCATAAAGAACCTTGATGTTGACAGAAGATTGTGATCATAAACTTCAATAATCAGTCTTTATTCATTTACATATCTGCATTTTCGAAACCATTGTGACTTTTGAGGATTTCATTAGTTTAAGCAGTTATTATATCCAAATAATGCAATGTCACTGAATTAGTTTAAATAAATATCTAAAATTGTTTTGGGTTCTTAATAAATATAACATGGACAAACAGACATAAAATGAAATTCGTCTTCTTTTCCTCCTTTAAAAAGTAGATAAAACCAAATCCATGGGGAATTAAGCATTTTCTCTTATTTCTGAAGCCCAAGTGTAAGACCCATATCATCCATATGAAATAACTTATTAAAAGATTTCTTACGTAAACAATCTCCATGCATTCACAGAGTCTTCATCAATTAATTTGAAGTACGCACCGGTTCCATAAGTTGTTGGTCAACAAACATTTCATTTCATTTCTTTAGTTTTCCTGCATGTATCAATATAATACCATTCCACTTTGACAAATCAAACTAATTTCGCTCATTACGTTACATTGTATGTATTAACAAACAACATCTAAGATCACCATGAAGATCATTCGTTTAAAATGAATCTAGTTCACAAATGTTTTACCCCATGGCCCCTGCAGTGATGAATACGACCCAGATGAATCCTGTATCCATAGTAAAGGTGAAGGTCACCATACACACCATTGACAGAAAGTAGATACCGAGTGACGTCCCCCTGAATCGAGATATTCAAAATGTGATATGTTCATCCAATTAGACTTATGGTCATGAAAGATACAGAAATGAACAAAATAAAGTTTACAAAACTTATCACAATTTACTTTTACGACTGGGAAATTGTAACTGATATGGTAAGTAGCTGTACATGTAAAATGTTCCCATGTTATGTTTGTTCAAAATTAACTCTTTGCATAGCATGTATTAAAACATATCTCATTCCAAATATCGAAAGTTACAGAGAAAGCAAAAACTACGTGTGAACAATTTGAGTCGGAACACCTGTGAATAATTCGAGTTGCAGAAAGACCCGTAGCTTTACAAACTTATTAACGTATGTTATAAACTTGGATTATTGTTTGAATAAGTTTTCACAAGTTTCAAATCAAACAACACGTAATATCTCTTTTGAAAATATCTTTATTTCAATTGAATATGTGCTACAATGCCTTTAATGATAGGACTTACTTGAATGTTCTTGTTTTGTCAAGCCATATTCCAGCCAAGATGGCGCCGACGATACCGGTTATAACAATCGTGAGTCCTATTCTCCCGGCATTCACTTCTTCCCCCTAAAGCAATAAGGCCACACATTCAACGGAAAATAATCCCGAAATTGCAAGAGCCACTCCGTGATTTTCAACTCTTATTGTTTTGCTTTGAAACGAACGTTTACTTTATGATTAATGATATCTATTTAAAAATTCTTACATATTCATCCTAAAACGACAGTTATGATAAAGGCGTGTTTTCAATTAAAATAATATTACAGTCCTATATTTTCGTGGAAACCTAATTCACTCGTACAATTTTCATGAATACTAGTTATATAACCTAACATACATGATCAACCCCTCAAGGTTCGTTCTTGCTGCTGTGTGTAAGTTTCCAAAATTACGTTGATTTAAACATAGTTTTATTCACGAACAAGAATCAGGATTGGCCAATCTGATAAGCTTATGTTAACACCGCTCCTATACAACGTATAATACATAATAATATGAAAAGCGACGTCAACGATGTTAAATATGCAAACATGAAATATCATTAAATCGTCTACTGTAAGCATGCATGCATAGAACGACTGATATACAAAAACACGTTTGACTGACTGTCGCGTGTCATTGTCCGGTTTTCGATCATAATCAAAACTTCAAACTTCCTAATGTTACTATACAATGTCGATTTCTCTAAAATGCTACTTCCCTGTACCTTCTTATTCCTGTCCATCCATCTGGAGTGGCTCTTTAAGCATTATGTAAGTGACATGACGCATAGGAGCACTTATACTAGAGCGGATATCAACACAATAGATGACGTGATTTGTTTCTTTCTTCCTTGTGTGACGAAAACGAGTTTTTTTTTAAATCAAGTTGTAAATTTAAGAGTAAGTGACAGTTTGAAGGGCATGACCTGAATGTTTTCTTTCTTTCTTGTGCTACAACAATTTTGCAAATGTCAGAGAAAGTGACATTTCTAAGGAAATTGGTCTTTTCCCGTAAATCGTGTTCTCATTACCGGGAAGTAGTTGAGTACAATGGCGTTGAGCAGCGTGGCAATAGCATAGTAGCAACCAACATTCACACCTGCAGTAGTGGAAATGAATAAAAGTTGAAAGACAATGAAATTGTGAAATTTAACTAGATATGGACAATACTAGATTAAGCAATATTGTAGTAAATTTGACAAAAAACAATTACTTTCAAGTTCATATTCAATTAACCATTACCCTGAAAGGATGTTGATTTATTGTTTATTGTGATTTAAAGAAGTCTAGATTAATCAATAGGATATATTTTACCGATAGGATTGGTTAAAATTATAACAGCATAAGATAAAGAACACTTAACTAATTATCCACTAGATACGAGGCTTAGAAAAGCTTAAATACACAGTCTATTCTTCTTACACGAATAACTACATGTACGTTTATTAATTTTAATATCATTTTCTACCTAAAAAAATTTCATCTTTGAAAAGATTGTAAAACTTTCATCACGATTCATCAAAAGTACAATTACCGTATGAAATAACGAGCAATATAAAGGGCCCGGACTTGAGAAGACGTTTGAGTGAACTCATATAGTGTTGTCCCTCTGTTTCCTGGATAGCAACCAGCTGAGCCCGGCTTGGAGGAATGGGCGGGTGGTCTCGAAACCCTGGGGAAATAAATAATTAAAAGTAGAGTGAACAAAACAAAAGTGAAAAATGTTTTACTTAATTATTATATTTTTTTATGTTAAGCCAATATCATACGGGATTCCAAATCAGAACTGAGTTTTTGACAACATTATCTAAAAAATAACTTCAAACATTGATGCCATTTTTTGACATTTCTCCCGTGGCCACAAATTTCAATGGGCTGTAGCTCCGAAAATCGTTCGGTGACCCCCATTTTTTATTTCATATATGTATTCTACATATAAGAAATAACCAATGTACAAAACATTAGAAAATTCTAAAATATTTGAGTTGTTCGTCCCATCTCTACTTAACAAAAACCGACGTGCAACAAGCGGAAGTTAAGCTGTTGATACAAACTTTATCGGCCATCATTTGAAAATATAAATTGCAGAATAGTCACATTTTGGAACAGTCCAAAAAACTTCGATTCGTGAACATGTATAAAGTAATTGACCATTATAACACTAGCTCCGATGGGTATAATTACTAATGACCCTTTAAACTACGCATATCCTCATTACATGACTTAATTACTGTTGAGTTAAAATAGTTTTGTTTCACAACGATTTTGAATATAGTCATAACCTTTCCTTAAGCATCATAGCAGTAAAGCGATGGAGATGATTATCAAACCACATGTATTTGTTACATCTTTAAACACCCATCAGTGACCATAACATAAAACGGTGCAGATAAACATAGCGAATGTCAGCGATGGTGACGATAACATATTCATATTCGGCCCTATACAACCATCATTTGATGAAAGGTATCGAGAGTACCAGTATGTACAGTAATATACATGAAATTCATACTGGTTATTACAGCATTAAGAAGCGTTTAAAAGCCATAAGACAGCAGTACAAACGTTAATAGTGGTGTAGATGATATAGATGTACTTTGCAAACTCAACATCATTGACAACCCTACAGCAAGCTTAAGCATATTAACCTTCACCAAAATGATGTTTTTGCAACTATAACACGTATATTTAGTACCAAATGAGAATAGTAATGGAGATGAAAAGCATCTACATACATGTACATGTACTAGCCTAACATGCAAGGAAAAACCATTCAGTAAACAGTAAAGTTGAGTGATGAATGTGAAATCAATATACATACAGGTATAGTCGAACGCATAACTAACCTTTCAGTTACAATATTACCCATGAGTAGTGCGATGAAGATGAAAAGACTGTGCAAACATGTACTAGGCTGACATCAAGTAGAACCCATCAGTAAACAGCTTAATCTCCTAGAGAATCTACATGACAAGATCAGTACCGATGAGTATGGCGATGAAGATGAAAAGACTGTGCATACATGTACTAGGCTGACATCAAGTATAACCCTTCAGTAAACAACTAAATCTCCTAGAGAATCGACATGACAAGATCAGTACCAATGAGTATGGCGATGAAGATGACGGTGGTGGTCCCTGCTGTGATGTACATCATGAGACTGAGTCCATCTCCCACCACGTTCAGATCAGGGTCGTTAGGAACCAACATGGGCGGCAGCAGGAACCCGACAGCTGCACCAAGCTGGAATTGGATTGAAGAAAGGTTAGGATAGCAGGCACATAATGGTTAGTTAAATTGGTTTTGTGTCAAGAACTACTGATGCCTCAACCAGCTGAAGTGAATGCGGAAAGGTTCTGAAAGTTACCATTGCAATGAATATGTAACTGTAACTGTAATAATGATAAGTAGCGTCTGTTTCTAGTCATCGTGGCCATACAATGGAGATGTTAAAATGACGGTTCATTGTATAAGAATGAAAAGTAAAACTGTCAGCAACTGAAACAGATAAATAAGTAAAAAGCATTTACCATGCTTCTATGATATGATTTACATTACACAATCCAATGATTATATGAATGTGTTGAGAGTATACAAGATTAAGCCAACCTGAGATTTTTACTTAGAAAATTTTTTCTTAGTTATATTTGTAAGTTACCTGGTTACCGAACACGCCGATAGAGGTCGCTGTTGACACCTCATCCGGACCAAACCAAGCAGCAGCAAGAGGAGCAGGCATCCCTAGCACCCAGATCTGAGCCACTGAACATATGGTCTGGGCGAACATGAGGACACCAAACCGGTCAGGGCTGACACTGGCACACTTGACCCATGCACCCACAGCATTGAGGAAGGACCCTACAATATTACAGACCCTCAAACCCTTGCTGTCCATCAGCCAGGTGGCAGGGAATATCAGCGGGATGTACGCCAGCATGTAGACCAAGGACAACCAGTCAACTGCCGTCTCCTGTTGGAGTGAGTCCCCTGGTAGACTGGCGTTGTAGTAGCTGAGCATGACGTTGGCGATGATGTTGAGGTGGATCCACTGGAAGGAGTTGCTGAAGGAGTAGAGACAGAAGAGTCCCAGCATCAACCATCTCTTCTTGTACACGCGGATCTCACCGTCAACTTCCTTTGAGGGAGGCTCCTTGAGGGCGGGTGTGAAGTTCGTGCTAGGGACATCAGTGTTTACCTCTCCCTTCTCTTCCATGACTTAGTTTCAATCTGAATAAAAGTAATGAGGACCTCTTAGAGAATTAAACGTGGTTTCAATATTGTTTTATCACTCTCCTGTTGAAAATATAGCTGTTAAATAAAACAGCCCCGGTCAAAACATCGCGCGCTGACCGAATTACGTGACGTAATACTGACGGTCATTATCATTTAGTGTGACATCAAAATGTCAGAGGGCCGGCCGCGATGGTCATGTCGGCGAATTTCTTTATGTTTTCGACGATGTATTTAAGCCAGTAATCATTAAAATACTAACTCTGCCCCGTTCAATATTTTTTATGAAACTCGTGAATAGTATAGGTATTTATACTCGCTTTCGCTCGTCAAATATCAATTTGAAACCATTCACTCGTTTTATAAAAGTGTTATTAAACGGGACGTCGTTTAGAGTTCTCTATATATATTTTGTCTTCAATAGTCTAGTTTTCAACTTTAATTTTATAAATAAGAATTTAGCCAAGTGAAAGTGATGAAATGCGAATTTTAAATAGTAGTTATAGACAGCCTCTAGATAGATCAAGACGTCAGCAATTACTTCTTCCTTGCCTTCCATGAGTTAGTTTTTAATTTTAAGTTAGTTCAATAGACACCTCACTGGGAGCATGAAAAGTTAGCTATTTTAAGGGTGTTTATGATCTCTGGCGACAATATCGTTTGTTGCTGAACATTTATTTATTTCTTCCCTTTCATTGTTGAGTGTTCAAACTAAAACTTCAAGATTCAAAAGAATGTGATATTCTGATATTTTTAATTGATAACTTTTATGTTTGTCTGCAAACTGGCGAAAACTTATAAATGGGTGTTGTATAAGACGGGGCATGTTTAATTATGAATTTTTAGATAAATACATTTCCACGACGTCGGTCTCATACCGATATATCACATCTTTCATGATTACAAAATGTGCGCTTCAGCGCATGACATAAATATGAGTCATTGATGCGCTACCTTTTAAAGTTATTTTCTGAAGAGACAAAACATATGTTTCACTTCAAGCTTGAAATAATTTTCAGACCTTTATTTGAGTTTAGTACACCAAGAAGAGCATTGACTATGAAATTACAAGAGTATCGTGTTTGAGATTTGGTTATTTGAAACGAGTGTTGTGTAACCTTGAAAACAGGTTATTCAACTATAGTAACGTCATAATGCCGTACTTCTTTTGCAATCAGCTGATCGGGTGCAACCGAACTTCGAGCCGCTTCAATTTTTTAATTCATCATATTTTTTTCCATTTTCGTATTTTCCCTTAAAATAAAGTTGCATCACATCAAAGATATATGTGCAAAATTATCAATCCAATATTCGCGTACCGATCTCAGCTTTTTCACCACTAAATTAAAAAATATCTTGTCTAAATTTAGTTTGGAAAGAGTTTTCTCCCTTATGTGATCAACGTACGCGTTTTTACAACATGGAGCTTTGAAAGTTTCGCTTTCGAATAAATCAAAACATTTAAAAATATCTCGTTGAAATATTTTCGATATTCAACACTCACTCGTTTTGTAATCTCTATTTATTTTTAAGGTTATGTATCAAATTTGTTTAATGAAACGTTTGCAAAATGTTGTAATACCCGAGCGAGAGCAAACTGAATATACCAATTTACAAAAAAGTTTCGTGAGACGTCATTATGGTACTGTTTCGATTGTATGTGAAGAAAAACGGGAATTCGCGCTGAAACAACAGTTGTAATACAATCATGTTATGTTGATATGTTGATATGTTGACATACGAAAGGCTTTACTATCATCTATCTATCAATAAAAGGGGTGTTTTGCATGTGTAATAGAGGCAGCCATATTACTGACCAGTCCGCAATTCATATCAGACCGGTCCGGAAATCCATATTAGGTAGGTACATGTAGGTAGGTGGAATTTAAGGGCGACGTTGGGCCAACAAATGACCTATATGCGCCCGGCATTAAAATGGATTAAAAGATTAGAAAATAATTATACAAGAGGTAAAAAAAGATTCATATGCAGTCACATTTGCCCGTATTGCATACGTAATCTAAAAGGGCTCTTTGAATGTCACCATACAATCCATATTAATATCGGCCCGAAGTTATCTCCATTTGTAGAGTATCGTCATTGACAGCATAAAAAGTGAGCTGTACAGTTGTAAAGTACTAAAAGGATGTTGTTGGTTGTAAATATCATTCGAAACATCAAATGATGAAATGTTCGAGTAATTTGAATAAGTGAAACTGCTCACAGAATCTCAAACGTAGGCCTCACTCTTAAACAATGATCATTTTGTTACAATGTAACATTTCTGTTTTAATTTCTTTATCAATATTTTTCTTCACATATATTTTTTGCCGGAGAAAAGTTTGATATATGATAAAAAGGTTACAAAATGTTATTTTTCAGGTAATACCCATTATCAGCCTGCGGCCCTCGGACTGGTATGAGGTATTATAAAACATGACATGTTATAACCTCATAGTATACAACGAATACAACCTACAAACGTGTTCAAATATGTCTTGAAACCAAAACATGAACGTGCCCTTCTAAATACAACACCCTCTTTAAAACCAAGAGTAAATTATAGCCAATTAATACGTGTGGTACGATTGATGAGTTTACGAGCAATCGACATACATACCAACGGAGAATGTTGTCTACAGAACCAGGTCACTTAGACACTCTCAGATACAGATACAGGTTATTTCTTATGTGTATATTGTTTGTATGAAGTAAGTCTTCCTCTCTGCTCTGTAGACACAGTAACTCTAGCACCCTTTATACACAGTATCTCCGGTGTTATTCCGTAAACAGTGAGTCCTTCCAGCTTGTTAGCACAGGTTAATCTTCCCTTAACACCAAGGCTTTTCCTACATGGGACAGCACACGGACACTACGTTTAGAAACTGGAGTTATGTAGTTTTGACGACCTACTATCATTCTGCATCCGTGTGCAAGGATTCCCGGTAAACAGGTTTCAGTGTAATATCTAACAGACCGTGCATATCTTGAAAATTATTTCATGCGAGACGCATGTGCATTTTAACACGACTATTAGTATATGTGTCTAATGAATATATTCATAAGTGTTGACATTCAGGAGTAGTAATAAGAGGCTCCCTTTAAGACAGCTCTCATTCTTGACTGTGTGGTTTGTGTACAAACAAAGACTCCGAACTGATAACATAGGCACACACTAAAAAAGTAGGATAAGTAAATATACTATCACCATTCCGAAAACGTGTAATATCACAACACAGTGCATACGATCTTCGTGAGATAAAAAATCACCGTTTCTCTGCGACAATTGCATTGTAAAGAATACATGTAAGTTGACACAAAATATTGATGTAAAAATACAAGTTGTGTCAGCCATGTGTTGTGATATCAAATGCCGGGATGTTTATAAAACAGATTACCAAAGACTAAAATGCTTGTAAGTTAATAAATAATATAAATCTGAAAATATACAAATATAGATTTAAACGTGGTAGGCCTGTGTAAATGCAAAGAGATCATGTCAAATAGAAAGAACGATCCTAACATTTTTACAGTTAGAAATGATGTAAAAATGTATAAATGTGTCTAGCGTCAAGTAACAATGGTGCAATTCTGTCTCTTTTTCACAGTTATTACATTCTACTATGCAACAGTACAGCGCAGTATGCTAAGGTAATTGCATAGAAACCCTGTCCTCATTACCTTATTTGGATTTACCTTATCTATAATTATCCAACAGCAACCTTTAAAACTGACAATTATGATCATTTAGATACTTCAATTATGTCAGCAGGATTTGCATGATCCCTGAATGCTTCTGTAATGGAGAATGCATGAGGAGTAGTGGATTCTTTAAAATAATCAACGAGCCCCGAAGGGGCGAGTTGATTATTTTAAAGAATCCACTGCACCGAATGCATTCTCCATCTTAATCCATGTATAACGTACAGTGATAAGATATGCGGAATAGGTTTGTGTGAAATGCCTGACACCCCTCCAGACTGGACAAGTCCATGTGCAGTGGATTCTTTAAAATAATCCACTGTTCACACAATAGAGTGACGTCATCATCATGGATTAAATATCTGTAATCTTAGTTCCGTCTACATTATAAGCCCTTTCGATTTTATATATGTACTCATGTGCATGTTACTTTAGATATAGTCCACTAGCATTCATAAAGTAAACAGTATCTCTGTTTACATGCTTTGATGGAATTATGTCGATGCGATGCCCGTGTCGAACCATGGAAGAGCTATTGGCTAGCTGTCACAGGTGTGAATTCCTATAGAATGTACAGTCTATGATCATCAATATTGCGTAAGTGAGACAGGTAGATAGGATAGTTAGAGGGTGACAGATGTGGTGTAGAAGATAGATACCAGTACACAAACAACGAGCCTGTGTGTGATGCTTGTGATCCTCCAGGGCACACTGTAGCACATAGAGAGTGACATAGTAGGTGAATGACATAGATACCACTTCACAAACACTGATGCACATCAACATTTAATACTCCCCCCTGACACAGTTAAGCAAGCAATAGTTGGTACTTGCAGGTCCTTGCAAACTATAAACCTTCACAGCAAGTTTACATTCCGCCTACTCATATATCTTAAAATGTAGACGATATTTACAGCCAAGAATAGAAAGTCGACGAAGATATACTGTATGTTAGACACATGACATACATTCATGACAGCCTGATAGTATATATGTGCACTTACCCTCTGTCCGCTAGGAACCCAGTGAATGCTGGGACGGTCTATATCAGCCTCCACTGATAATAAATGCTCAAGGTCAAAGTTCACATGTTTCCCAGTACAGTTGTAGACGACCTGCAGGAAGCATAAGGAGGAAATTAACGAGCCTATTGTTCCACATCTCGTTATCAAATGAATCCGTTTTCATTTGGTTAATTCAAAAAAGGAGAAAAAAGGAAAAACATATTTCCGAAGCATGGGGGGAGCGGGGGGGAGGGTCTTTTTATAATCAGACTTCATGGTTAAAAACATTATATTTTCGATTCCTAAGAAGGAAACTTGGCATATATTGTTCTTGATTATATGAAAAGAAGGAAGAAAGTTACTTACTATTATCACACAGATATAATTATGTCATGAAAACATTTTGTGTGTTCCATGGAAATTGATTCGATTTTGACATTTTACAGATGCAAGTTGCCATTTGGTAAATTATCAACATCAGTTATTGCAACTGACTAAAACTTTCAGTGTGCTTTCAGGTGCTTGAAATAACAGGGGAAATTTATAACAAATAAATACACACCATTACGGGAATGCAAATACCAGTGTATATATTTTGATTAATACAGCTGCGTACCTTAAGTTTGTTCACTTACTTGTGATCTTCGTGCAAATATCATGTAATTTGGGTTTCGTTTTGACGTTCATGAAATAACTTCACGACCACTTACAAAAGATCATCAATTGTCAACTGTATAAAATAGCCATTCCCAAACCATATTTCGGGATCGTCTTGTCACTGGTGCTAAATGTGATATTTGGCATTGTTAAATAGACAGATGGGGTCATATTTGTAAATTTCGGACTTTTTAAAATTTCGATTAAAATCATCCATGTAAACTTTGTAGGAATAAATCAGCACAGTTACGTTGCCTTAGCGCAAAGGAACACATATGTATAAGATCTAAAGCTGTTGATAACTTATGAAGGATTTTGTAGAGAAAAATAGAAATAAGTGTTTTCGAAATTACACCTGGTCACTTCAATGACTTGCCGAATTTGTTACAGATATCTGCTAGTTATGACATACGAACATGTCAATGCAAACTGAATCTTAACTTATGCAGTGAAATTTCATTATTAAGGATTCAGCCATAAGGCTGAATCCTTATTGTTATTGGCGTGTTTTGTTTTTTTTTCATTATTTCACGATTTTTGTGAACAGGATTCAGACCAAACGGCTGATGCTATCGAAGCCAAATTTCACAGGCTGGTAGACCTTGTTGAGGAAAGGCGACAATAAGCTTTTGGGACAATTCGGCCAATACATTAAAGGTCCAGTTCGATTCCAAAATCGAAAATTTAACATTGATTTTTTTTTCAAAATGCACTTAGAGACCTAATTTTTTTTTAAATGTGCGCAATCAAAATTGCTGCAAAAAAACAAATCATGGAAAATTCGTAGGTCACGTGGTTTGGCCGCCATCTTGGATTTTCCAACTTTTTAGAATTTCCGGACCCCATGCACCTTTGAGAATCTTCTCCTCTGAAGATACTTGCAACAGAGAGCTGAAACTTTCGATATGTTGTAGCTGAAGCATTGGACATTAAACGATAGTTCACCCGAAGACTCTACCTTAAATAGTTTTTACGCTATACGTGTTCAAAGTCGGGTGACTTAGTACAATGTGCAACTTTCAAAGGGCGATAACTCAAAAAGTTGGACTCAGAATTATGCAATTTTTTCACGAATCGAGACAAAAATATATACAACAGGAATCTGTCAAAACATCGATCGCGAACAATCATTTTCATTCAGAATGTTTGATCAAAGTCGACAGAAAAAATGTCGGAAATTGCTAAAAATGCTCCTGAAGTTTCACGCGTCAGCAGAACTTGCTGAAATTTTCAGGACTGACTACTGACATGTTTATCTATGCCATGAATAATGCATACTGCATAATAAATGTGTAGCGAAACCTTCAAAGTTTGATTTGTTGTAGAAAAAAAATATTTTCAAATGCAGATAAAACAAAAACGTGACCAAAGATTTTCATGATTGTTCTATGAGAGGGTGCGCAAGGATATTCTACGCAAAAAAAAATATCATGACGAAGTCGTAGGTCACGTGCTTTGGTCGCCATATTGGATTTTTCAACTTTTCAGAATTTCCGGACCCCATGCACCTTTGAAGATCTTTTTCTCTGAAGATACTTGCACTTAAGTGCTGTAACTTTGGTATGTTGTAGCTGGAGCATTGGGCATTGCACTTGAATAATTCGAAGACTGTATCTTATATAGTTTTTTTTCTATAAACGTTCAAAGTTGGATGACTTACTACAAGGTGTCATTTTCAAAGGGCGGTTACTCAAAAAGTTGGACTCAGAATTATGCACTTTTTTCAGGAATGTAAGATAAATATATATACAATAGGAATCTGTCAAAACATTGATCGCAAACAGTCAATTTCGTTCAGAATTTATGAACAAAATCGATAGAAAAAAAGGTCGGAAAAAAAGAAAAATACTAAAAAGGCTCCTGAAGCTGAACGCATCAGCAGAACAGGACTGATCTATGCCATGAATAATGCATACTGCATTACTTGCCTCAAATACTCACAGCAGTCATTCACTGGCACTACAGACATGTACATGTAATAAAGGTTTAATGTCTCCAATAGTGACAATGCAAGGTACATTTTATAACAGTTAGTCGCTGACAAAAATACAGTGAAATGCAGAGAAGCGTCGTAAAATCTCTTCTAAAGGCCCATTGAGTTAGAGAATTGCTTGATTGATAATTTTCTAAAAATGTTCTAGGAACTTTATGCATTAACAAAAAGTCATAAAACTTTCAGGAATGACGCCTGACATGTTTATAGTTAGACATTACCAAGGTCTTTAAGATACAAAATTAATTCGCTCGTGAACATTCATTTGTTGCCGTTGCGTTGTGTCAAATTACATAAGATAAGTAAAAAAACTCAAAATGCGTGTGTTAAATATCCACAACTACCTTACTGATTAAGCTATCTTACAATTTATTACACCTACACACGCGCTATTTTAAGTACAACATTTGCTATGCTACATTACATTATAAAAAGTCGATAGTTAAAGGCCTGAGAAGACTAACCTAGAGTAGAGTTCTAAAAATATTAACTTTTCACAGTTTTCAGCAAAGTTTAAAAAAAAAACGTTACTCCTTTACTATTAAAGTCATCTTAACATACTATACATCAATGGATGCGCTTGTTAAAGACACAAAAACTTTGTGTAGTACCTCATTATAAAAATATAAACACTAAACGAGTATTAAGCTAAATTATCTGTTTCTTGAGATAAAGTTTAATATTTGCAACAGATGTCGCATCGCTCACCATTTCTTTACTTTTTCCTGCTCATAATCAAATAATATACGCAAATAAAGACAATTCTCTCCTCTACACACTGGTGAAAGAAATATGCAGATATCTTTATTGGTTCGGGATATATCAATGCTGAAAGACAAGTACCGTCAGTCATCTTGAGATAAAACTTGATATTTGAGACAGATGTCGCATCGTTTACCGTTTCTTTACTTTTTCGTTCAAATGTACAAATGACGCATTGGATTGAAGCTGGTTCTTCGCCCTTTGCAATGGTATAAATCATTTGAAATTTCGCCACCCCGTTCAAGAGAAACGAGTGCGAAAGAAGGATGGGGGTTCACAACTTTGATAGTAAGAAATTTACATGGAGATCGGTTTTCACTACGCTATCGTAGTATCAACCCTTATAAGGTGTCTCCATATATGGCAGATTTTGTGTATCATTACGCGTCTCAAAGAGCACCCCTCCTATTTTTCAATAACTGTGCCTCCACGCCCTGTGATTTCCTGAATGTGCCAGGAATCAAAATGTCAGTGTATTTTACATGCAAAGATGATGTTTGCAGCTTCTGAATCTTGCTTATATAAGCTTTGTTTACTTTTATAGTAAACCAAATTGAGAGGCTCCGCGCATCCCTTTTCTAATTTCCTTCAAACCAACAACCAAGTCATCGCGTCTCAGCAAACGTCTTTCGTTATTTTTTATGCATATCTCTTCCCACATCTCAACTGCTGTTTGGTCTTTCTATGCCCAGATTCCTCCATTTGAAGATGAAAAGAAAAACATTTATGCAACACCCCCCGAAGTAGTCGTCAATGAGTTCATTCATGGATTGAAAAGCGGGATGCATGCTTTTCTCGCAATACACGGGAATTGACACGCTCCAGCTCACATTGCTAGGCGTTGCTTTGGTTTTGAAATTTAAAACAAGTATAAGATTTAAATTGGTTTGCTTTGATAAATTTGGTTCTGAATTTTTCAACAATACAACGGAAAACAGGGTTCAAAACCAGGATGAGTCAAGAAACTTTTGCAGATTGTATTTGTTACATTTTACTTAAGGTTTTACATCTTTTGCTAACATGAACATTTAATTGCATTAACTCATATTTTTGGCATTATGATTTTGGATTGGGATTTGAAATGTATTTTTAACAAAGCACATACACTAAGTATTCAATATGACATTTACGTTTGCAATTGACAGAGTCTTTTTGGCCTTGGTAATACTGCCATCGTGACTTTTAAAATTCGTCTGAACGAACTATTGACTTCATACATACATGTATTGCATATATTTGTCATACATATCATCACCATACATTGCTGAATCCGTTTGTCGTCGCTTGCGACTATATTTATTGGTTTCGTTTTCGAAATGCTTAGATGTCTCAAAGACGTTACAAATTACATGATACTTGCACTAGAATGCGAAGGTAAGTGAACAAACTTAAGATACGCAGCTGTATAACCCATCCAAAATACCCACTAGGTCAGTACTTAAGACGCAGCCGTACTGTGTGCATGTGGCACCAACTTTAATGTGTTATATTTTGAAGTACCATTAGCGTGTATGTCAACTGTATGCAACGGCAAATGTGATTATTAACTTAAAGGCGTATATCTACTACATAAATATACGGATAGATACAAGTGTATATCAGCTATCATATGCAATGACCTAAGTGCTGTATGTTTGGAGTGAAATGTGTGCATCGAGAGATAAAGGTTCTTGTATGTATGTATTGCGTAGTAAAGAAACTGTTTTTGGAAAAACCTTTCGGCAGGAGGAATATGTGCTTTAATTTTTTCTGCTCAGAAATCCGTACAAAAAACTGATCGATATCAGTGTTGTTTTCCCGTGAATTTAAACGATCTGGTTTGCAGTGAACTTCAGTAGGGATCCTTCCCTTTTCATATTCAATGTCTCCATTGTTATAATTTGTTATAACACTTTTAGTTTCAACGTTGGTATGTGAATGGATAACTTCAATAGGTATTGATTACTGGGTTTTGATAAGGAAGAGGTGTACCTCCCGTCATTGAAACTATTTTAAGACGCATTTTAATGAGTTGTATATACAGTCACTCTTTGAGAATAAGCTTATAAAATATTACATTACATAGTGACATTTATTGTTCAATTTGAGGACTGAAACCGATTTAAAAAATATTAAATTAAACAATCATTGGGAATGTAATACCAACTTATTAACAATTATCAAAGTTAGTCCAACTAGGCCTATTGCATTTATGTCGTTGAAGATAAATGACATACCCTTTTGAACTGTGTATTACATGATGACAGCGGAGGATTTTTATTTTGTAATTTTAAGCCAATTCATTTTAGAATAGAGAGAGCGCACACACACACACAACCACACAACCACACAACCACACAAACATACAGTCTTTGTAGTATGTATTAACGTATCTTTTAACATTATCAAAGTCTCAAAATCAACAGGACAAAAAAACGCACCATACTGATGATTAAAAGGTGAATATTGTAATCAGAACGCTTAACCCCTTCTTACAAAAGATATAAATATAAAAAGTATAGTTTAGTGCTTTTTAACATGACCATTGAATTATATCTTGCTTCTTTTACCACTTTCTTTACTCAATATGGTTTATAATATATGTATATATTACTTTTACGAGACATAACTCAGATGAATTCATGCACTCTTGCAAGCTTTCACCGCTTTTTTCTTCGTTATTATATCAATACTTTATTCAATACTTCGAGGCCATAGGCCTGTAGTACATTTGTTAAATACATGATTTACATATCTGTACAATGAATGGAAAGTTAAATCAATATAAACAAAAGTCATCATACCATATTATACCAGCATTTGTATGAACATGAGTACAATTCATACTAATCTAAGTATTCATCATATGATGTCTATATAAAGAGGCATAGAATATATAAATAGAGACATTCTGAATAGTTTTACTATTTGAACTCGACAACAATGCAACGAATTTATTTATTTTAGGATATCTGAAATAATTTGCTTTCAAGCATTATTCTCTAAGATGTAAATAAACAGGACACACAAGTAAAAAATGGTATTCATCTTCTATTAAATTCAAGTGACAAAGATTACATTTTCTATCTTCACGGGATATGTTTACATAGCGTCCCGTCTCAATACATAGGTCATGTGAGGAACATCTGAAACGTGAGAGGGCCATTCGGAATTTTTTAACACTAACTTTTGTTAAATAATCCTCACTAAATATTTCAGACTTAATCATTCTATAATAGAAGCATTTATTTGTTGATGCTGTCCATGTCTGTAAATAGATATCTTTCAAACGCTGCTTTAATGAAGATACAAAAATTGCTTTTGAGTACACATTTTGTTTGTTCCAAATGTTACCATAACCACTTTTGAAAAGTAGTTCTCTTATACCTGTTACCCAATTTCTCTTACCATTGTTGTCATAAACTATCATCATGTCATAAACCTTTTTTGGTAATCTGTATGAAGGCATCTCAATAAGTCTAAGCCAATATTTAATAACTTGAACATTTGAATGTACATAAATAGGAAATCTTCCACATTCTCCATATACCATTAGACTAGATGTGTTTATTTTCACACCTAAATACTTTTTACAGACCTTAAAATGAATCTTTTCTATAACATCAAAGTGTTGTAATCCCCATATCTCTGCCCCATAGAGCAGAATTGGGAGTATCTTCAAATTATATATTTAAAAAATGAATGGTGTGAAACATTCCCTTAAGCCTTTAGATTCTTATATATACATATGAACACTTTCTTTGCTTGTATAGCAGCTTGGTTTGAATGCCTATGCCATGAGAGATTTCTGCTGAAATGAACAATGAGAAAAGGATAATGTCATCTGCAAACAATAATAAAACAATTTGGGTAATATCAGGATGTAGTTGTATGCCATGTGTACAGTTGGAATTGATTTGAGCTGCTAATTCATTTATGAAAAAGGTAAACTGGAATGGGCTTAAAATGCACCCTTGCCTCACTCCTAGTTGACTAATAAAAGTCTCTGAAATCACATTGTTATTTCGTACACATAACTTTACATTCTCATAAATGCTGCCCAATTGTTTATTCATTTTGGTGCTGAGGTCATGAGATCCTAAAAGTTTCCATAGTTTATCCCTCTGTACAGAGTCAAATGCCTTAGCAAAGTCAACAAAGAGCACATAAAATCTCCCTCCTTTGACACTGAGGTATCTGTTGACTAAAGCTTGAGGTATAAATATATTGTCAATAGTTGAATATCCCTCCCTAAAGCCTGCTTGTTCTTCATTGATTTTATTGAGAGTATCTGCCCAAAATACAAGCCTTTTATTGATCATGTATGTGAACAATTTACCAAATATACTTAGCAGTGAGATGCCTCTACAATTGTTTACATTGTTGAGATCACCTTGTTTATGAATTGGCACAATAATCCCTACTGACCAAGCCTCTAGGACATGATCCATTTTCTAAGATAACATTGATTACAAGTTTAAGATAAGGCACAATAATATCTGAAGAGTTTTTAAAAAACTCAGGAATAATCTGATCTACACCTGCAGACTTATTACATTTCAGGTGCTGTATACTTTCTAGAATATCATCTCTAGTAATGGGGGAATCTAGTGTATCATTTGCTAATTCAATGTCTGGTTCTGAACAAGTATTGGCTTGTGAATAAGGCTGCCTATCCAAGTTTATGTCAGGTTTGGTGATTGTAAAGAGATCTTTGAAATAACTGTACCAATCTTAAATATTGTTATTATTTACCTTTTGATCTTTACCTAAGCTGTTTATCTCTGACCAGAATAATTTTGAGTCATGAATGTTTTTCTCTATTAATTGCTGCTTATTCAGAAAATACTTTATTCTCTTTTCTTTACAAGCAGCTGTTTATTGGTTTCTTATTTTGTGGTATTCTCTGAGTCACTGTGTATAACCGTACACCGGAACTAGCGAGGTGTACGGCGGAGAAATGTTGCTAGCGAGGAGCTTGATCGCAAACGGGATCACTTAAAAAGCAATCATCGCCGTTGCATCAACTTTTTCTATGTTATTAGGTCTTCAAGACTACGTCTGGAAGACCTATTGTTCTTATCCGGAAGACTACGTCTGGAAGACCTATTGTTCTTATCCGGATTTTTATTATTATTTGTACGATTTTGTGAGAGCGATTCTGACTAAACCAATCGATCGATTTTCATGAAACTTTCAGGACTGATAGAGTTTCACCTGATCTGGCTTTGCGAAGCTTTTGAATTTTGAATTTACATTTATGCTTGAGTTATCTCCCTTTGAAGTTGAAACTTTATACCTCAATTTCTCGAAAACTAAGAAAGATAATCGCACAAAACTTTCACCAAAATGTGGGCATCAACATTTCCCATCAGATAAACACATAGCCGTTTTCGGCCGTAACAATAGATTTTTGGCTATTTTAAAAAAACTGAAATTTTGCCGCAATTTCGCGATTTTGACAGTACTCGTCTTTAAAAATCTTCTTCTCATTAACGGCAAGACATACAGCAGTGTTTTATAGCTCAAATGAAAGCTAAAAGAACTGCCAAGAAAGTATCAAGCCGTTTTTTTTTATTTTGATCTAGAACGTGAGTAATCTGCCCTTGAAAATGGGTTTTTTTTTATAGCATCATTTTTCATGTTACATTCAAAGGGACATTACTCTGTAAGGGAATGTCAAATAAGAAACCTGTTTGATGCATTCTGCTCTACAATGATTGTTAAACAAATTCACTACAGATTATCATTATATAAAAGTTGTTATTAAACGAAATATGTGGACATAAAGAGAGTTTTTAAATTTTTCGCCGATTTTAACATTTTTCGAGGGTTATTTTACTTTGAGAATTTTTGTTTCAAAGCTGTTTCAGATAGAAATTTAATCTTTGATGTTTTGTGAAGCAGATGTAATGGTTAAACAGAAAAAAATATCAACAAGTGATGATAATTTTTTTCGGGTCAATGACCTGTCCTTGAATATTGCGATTTTTTGAAAATCCTCATTTTTAGCACATTTCAAAGTTCCACAGTTTCTTTACTAAGAACGATATCATTAAATTGATTAAATTTTCACATGAGCCATTCCAAGCACAACTTTTGCTATTTTGTACTTTATCATAAAAATGTTGATAGTTAAGGAGGTAGAAGGGCCAACATGGAGTATGGGTCTAAAAATCTTCAAATTTCATCGTTTTCAATAAAGTTCCAAAATTCATTACTCCATTACCATTTGAGTTCTCAAAACAAATCATACATCTTTGTAAACAACACCTCTTAGATAAAAAGTCATGTGAAGGTCAAACACTGTGTGAAGGTCAAAGAGGAATCTTGAAGACCTAAGTATTGACGCATCAATCCTAGTTATCATGTATTATCATTTCCGAGACATAACTATTTAATGTCATATCCTGTTCATAGTCAGAGATAGCAAATATGTTACTAACAACAGCATTACTCGCAACTGTCATTGTTACTGTCCCTTGGATACAGAATGACAAGCACATACATTTTACTAAGTATGTGTGCTAAAAGTACCACATGATGTTGATTATGTGAAAGTTATGAAGTAAAATATTACCTAACTTTCGATTTCGGCTCCTCGCTAGCAACATTTCTTCGCCGTACACCTCGCTAGTTCCGGTGTACGGTTATACACAGTGTGAGTGAATCCTTATCTTTACATCTCCTAAATTTATTAAGTGATCTGCATCTCTTCTTTTTCAGATTATCACACTCTGCATCATACCATTTACATATTTGTTTACGCTTTCTATTTCCAAATTTCTTTTGCATGTCTGAGCCAGCTAATTTAAGTGCATCTACTAAGTAATCAATACTTTCATCAATATTTGACAATGCTGTATTGACTGATTTGTCAAGTAAATCCTGAACTTGGTCAGAAAATAAATTGTCTCTCAAGATATGAGATTTGTACTTATTTCAAACTAACTTGAATGATTTTCTTTCTTGATTATTGTTCTGTCTTAAAGGTTGTTGCTCTTAATGTCAGAGTAACAGGGAGATGAGTTGAATCTGAGCGTCTACAACATTGTCAAATAATGGAGACGAAGCTATAATGTAGTCAATAACACTTGTGCTATTGACACCAATAAAAGTAAAATCACCAACATTCATATCACTACCACATCTTCCATTCATAATATGGATATTCAGAACTGAAAATAAATCTATTAAACGTTTCCCAAAGTTGGTCGTGAGAGTAAGATCTCAGTTGTCTCCTGTTATACGGCTGTGTGCTGTGATCTCCTGTATCCTCTGCCCTGTCCTCCTTGGGCTCCTTCATGAGTCTGTTGCCTTTGTAGTAGAATCTGGTGTTGGGATTTCATTCCTGAGCTTGTATAGTTCTTGTCTCTGTTGATTTGTCAGGTCAAAAGCGATTCCAAATCCCTTTTCTTTCAGAACACTCCGAAGTTTCACTGACTGCCACTTGTCCTCCCAGTGACAAATACGCACATGGGATTAGTTTTATTCGGGTGTTTCGATGTTAAACGATGTGGGGTAGATCTTTCGTTTTCCTTGCATCGTTTAGGATTTCTAGTACCTTGTTCTTACTTTCTGTGTAAGTCTCCTTGTGTCCCTCTGACTCTGGCACTCCATATAACACCATGTTATTACGTCGTCCTCGTCGTTCCTGGTCCTCTATGTGAGATTCCATCTCAGCGAGCCATTCCTCCATGCTGTCGGATCTCTCTGCTAAGGCATCAATATCCTGTCTCAAGACATGTTGTTCCGCCGCATTCGTTTTAACTTCTTTCTTCAGATCGGTCACTTCTGTCTTGAGAGATTCTATGTCCTTTTTCATTGATTTTATGTCGCTTGAAAGTCTCTCCTCTGATTCCTTTATTTGTCTGATAATGGCCGATTTCATTTCTTCTAAATCATTACTGGATGGGCCTGGGTTCAGCTCGATATCTCCTGCTAGATGAATCACTGATGGACTAAGAGGCACACCTGGTACTGTACACATGTCGAGTGTCTCCTGTTTTCGCAATGTAAACAATAGTGACGTCACACATGAGGATTGTTCACAAAAAAACTCCTTTTGAACACAAGGATGATGGCGGAATCCATGAAAACTCCAAAACATGCACATATAAGAGGTCCCAGCACAAGCCACCGTAAGAATGAGAGATCAAACCAGTAGAATCCTGTAAGCTGTATGGCCGGCGTCCATTCACTAGTCGGGTCGTAGGGTAGCACAGCCCCGATTTGTTTCGTACCCTTAGGAGGCTGAAATGTTCCGATCCTGGCTCGCCAGACGTCCACTATAGTATGCCCATAGTTATCTGGTGCTAATACTGTTGTTGTTTAGGGTATTATGGTAAAGAGAGAAATTTCTTGAGAGCGTGAAATGGGCGTGTACACTAGCCAAGGGAGAGAAATCATCGACTGACTAGTTAACTAGTAAATAAATCAAAGTGTTTATTGATCATATCGATTTATCACTCTAGTAAAGAGCAACATTTACCATATTGTTTTCTCAATCAGATCGTATGTGCTGGGTATTCTATAGGGCATTCTGTAGAACATTCAACAACTATGAATATATTTTTTTAAGGAAACGTAGTTCCTCACGTGAAGAAGAGTTGTATATAAGAAAGAGTAAACATCAGATGGTTCGGACTGGATCATTCTTCTCTAAGACAATGAAAGTTTTTTTCGAGAACCAAATATAGAATCTGGTATATGCGTTCATTAAAAAGGACATTACATTGTTGATGATACAACGTGGCAGATATGAACTTGTCGTTTTCAACAGGGCAATGTCAACTCATACATTGTAGAAAATGTTAAACTCAATGTTGTCGTAATTGATGGCCGCTTAAACATCCTTTTCTTATGTTTGATCTCAAACCATTCTGAAATTATCAGTTTTCATAGCAGTCGACACAATCGACAATTACTGGTTGTTGGATTCTCATCTCTATTTTCGACAGATATTGTCAATTATTGACAAACAGGTTGCAATCATACAGGTACGTTATAAGTATAGAATTTGAGATAATATAACTTTCTTTTTGACATGCAAATAGTTATATGAAAGGGAATATAAAAAAATGCTTAACGCTATTTGAATGAATTATCCGATTATATTTATTATCACATTGTCTCCTTTCTTATCAGGCTGGTTTTGTCTGCGAAAAAAATGTGAGAGTTCTTAACTCTTTTCCATATGAGTAGTATAAAGGGGTCAATTAATAAAGATTAATCTGAACTGAATGAAAACCATTAGATGAATTAAATCTTGCATTCAACATTAAACTGAAACAATATAGAATAATATATAGAGGTACATTTTACATTTTTTAGGTCTGTATAATGCAAGTCAACGGAATCTAAAGTTGGCTGACATGTCAATCCTTGTGTATATAGATAATTTGCATTCGTCTATTCACACGACTCTGAGCGACCATGAAGCCCGCTATAAACAAAACAACCAGGTCTTATCTACTTCCTGGTCAGCTCTATTCAGTGAACGTGCTCATTATAAAGTCCACTTGACTATTCACTAATCTTTCTGGTGTAACAGATATTTGTGTGTGTTGAAAAACAAGATTTACAATGTTTACAATATAAATTGAATCAAACTTCTCCTGTAATTAATGATGTAAGAAATGATGATGAAAGCATGGACTAAGAATTAAGATAAACATAAATCATTAAGGACTGCATTGAACTATATATATTTATATATATCAAATATTAAAAAAAAAAAAAAATCTTTATTATTTTATATCACAGAATTATATCATCTTCTGTTGTAATATCCATATGAATATTATTCATAATAGATTACCACGTCCTATATTAAATTTAACCTGTGATGACATGCATTTATGTAAACTTTGATCTGTGACGTCATCCATCTATATAAATTTCCAGGATGCAACTGGCTGCAAATATGGCTGTAAATGTTGGATCAAAATTGACCCCTATATACTACTCATATGCATATTTTATATATGTTTGAATGTTGATAACTTTCAATTTCCTGAGAGAAATTTTTTTGAAAATTACTTATTACTTTATTTCCATTATCTTTATAGTTACCTCATTTAAATTAAGGATATGTCCTGTCAGCAATATTTGAAGTACGTACCAAACAACATTTGAAAAAAATCATGATAATAAAAGAAGCTAATATCATGAATTTGTGAATAATTTGTAATGGTATTGGTAATGGAATATTGATAACCGCGAGCCACTTTCCATCAGTAGTAGTTAAAAGTGATAACTTTTTTGAAAAATTAATTTGAGTAATTCATTTCCATTGATTCATATATTCAATGTAATGAATGTTCAATCATACATGGCAGGAATCAATATTCAAGCAATCTTATTACCGGAAACACGGGTAAAGTTCTTGTACTTTGTTCATATCGAATCCCTTCCAAGAATCCAACCCACAACTTCAAAGTAACAAAACATCGCAAGCATTGGCCGGAACAACAACTTTCCAACTCCCTCATCAACCCACTATTTAGTGGGCAAAATTGTTAGTCAGTGTTTCCAAATGGTCATGGATATTGGGCATTTTGCTTAATAGAGGAGGTTGTCAACTTTCATAAGCTTTATGTAAAGTAATTTGTAAACGTACCTTTACTGTTGGACACAAAAAAACAGGCCAAAGATAAGTTTTATCTCATCTAGAAAATGAGAATATAAAACGATTTATGGAAAAGCGTGTTTTTAAGAAAAGATATTAGGTTTACATCCATAACTGGGTTTAGTTGGCAACTATAACCTTGGTTCAGGCGTGTTTAAAATTTCATTTCAGTGATGGATTGACCTATGTAGTATTTTGTTACGTTTCTTTTGCTCGTGAATCTACATTGTATTTTAATTAAAACAGATTAGTAGACTTTACAGAGATCAAGACCCAAATCATATTTATTGCATTCTTCTCTCTTTAGCATTGGATGTTTAAAGCATGCAGGTACGTACAGATGAAATAACCTGTCAATGATAAAATTATTTTGAAAATGGAACTTGCAAAATGATTTTTACAGTGATATCAAAATTGACATTTAGATCACATTTTTCATGAAAAAAACATCAATAAAAATGTGAAAAAAGCAACGTTACCGTAGACATCAGGGTGTGAAATACAATAATCTGTCATTGCGTTTCAATAACATCTAGTGGTAATTATTGAAATACGCATCATTATATGTCTTTCACGTCATTTATATGGCAAAGATTGATTGAAAATAGTTACATGAGCAAAAAGTGAGTGAGTACCAGCACCAAAATCACGTGATTGTTGTTTTTTTGGTTTTTTGGTTTTTGTTGTTGTTGTTGCTGTTGTAATCTTTGCAAAGACACACGGATACTGTTACTTGTATACAATATACAAGTATAGGTTTCTACTACATGTACATATGCATACTATCACTTGTTTAGAAGAAGTTGACCTTAAAAAGGTCACATCTTATCACTATCAGATAACAAGTCCAATGATTAATAAAGCACGGGACACTGTACAGCAGACCTGACGTCAATGGGAGTAACCTCAACCTATCGTCGAACAAAACTGTTTTGCTCAAGTTCTATGTATTTATTCAATTCTATGCAACTATTCAATTCTATGCAACTACAGTAGAACAAGGTATAGCGAACAATCGGATATATTAAGTCCCGTCAAAGCCCTTTGCATGGCGGCCAAACGCGAGTAGCGAACACCGGCTATAGCGAACTACATTCTCTGGTCCCTTGGAGTTTGTTATATCCGAGTTGTACTGTATTCAACTATGTAACTATAGTCGTTACGCTCTAGAAATAGCTTATCGACTCGTAAGACGACAGACAGACATGTCAGTGGATAACAGTGTAACCTAAAGGTGAGTGACGATTATTACGTTGAAATGGTTAAGTTTAGTTTATCTATTGATGATTACAATTAAGCTATTTACTTGAAAATAGTAACACGTTTCTTATCTAATATATATCTAAAATGTATCGGTTATATGTTTCATAATTTCAAATATAACCAAAAGCATTTTTGATTCTGTTGTCACTACTGACACATAATAATCACCCTGAATTTATTTGATAAAGCCACGTAACCTTCATACAGAAACTGTTCTATATCTTCAGTTGTCGCTTATCATTGCAACAGCTAGCTTAAAATTATTCATTCAATGTTATTAATATCCTGAAATGATTTTAAAAATTTACGTAACCGTGAATCATATCGAAACTGTACACTGCTAGTTTCTCATTGTTAGAGCGTTGCTATGGTCGTGTGAAATACAGACATGTTTGTTGACAGACACGGCAATGTATCCTGTCGAGACCTGTAGCAGGTTTTATCTGCAATGTCGTCATGACACAACATATATATCTCCGTTCCGTACGCGTGACCCAAATATATACCTATGAACTTCTCGAATGATCTTAATATTGTCATTATAAGAATAATCTGCACTGACATTTACTAATAATTCCGGATAGTTGCAATTACTCTATTATTGTATATTTTGTTAATATTACAAACCATTTGATATCTTATATTTGAATATCTAGTACATTCCGTGAAATAATGATTAGTTTCACAAGAATATTTGCAATTGCATCCCGGATTGTCTACAAGAGCAATTTTATATAGTAAACATATAATTAACTATTGATAAATTATTTACTCTGTATGAACTATATTGGTATCACTTTTACCAAATGAGAAATATGCGGGTGCTTTAAAGGGGCAGTAGCACGTTTTTTGATAATTTTATATTTTAAATATTTCAATTATAATTGTAAGTTAATGCTAAATGAATTATATTGACAGTGTCAACAATCTCATTACACGAGCCAATCACCCATAATCAGAGGACAAAGTATGAGGATTCACATAAAATCCATTGGCGGCCATTTTTGTGTGAACACCTTTAATTCATTTTTGTAAGAAAAAGGAATCGCATGGCTAAACTTTTTCATTTTCCTGACATCACCTTATATTCCCCCTAAAAACGTGCTACTGCCCCTTTAAACTGACGGGGAAATATGTAAGATCTGACACGTTTAAGGGTATCGGCCTCTCTTATGTGCATTTGAAGGTTATTCCAGAGGTGTAAACTCGATTGGGAAAATGATTGACTGTTGAGTTGTATGATTGGACAAACAATTACTGTGTATAAAAAATATGCTGCTATATTTATGAACATTTATATTGTGTTTGACTTGTGCATGGAGAATTCATGTACTGGCTTGTATGTATAAGTATGTATGTGTGTGTATGTATGTGTGTATAGGTATGTGGGTATGCATGTAGGTCATATAAGTATGTATGTATAATACAAATGTATGTATGCATGTGAGTGTGTGTATATGTATAAATGTATGTATGTATGTATGTATGTATGTATGTATGTATGTATGTATGTATGTATGTATGTATGTATGTATGTATGTATGTATGTATGTATGTATGTATGTATGTATGTATGTGTATGTGTGTGTGTGTGTGTATGTATGTATGTATGTATGTATGTGTGTGCGTGTGTCTGTGTGTCTGTGTGTCTGTGTGTCTGTATGTGTGTGTGTGTGTGTGTGTGTCCAAAACTGTGTTCCACAGGAGATATCGCTTGTGGAGGATCAAACAATTTTAAACAATGCCCTGTCAACAGAAGGGACATGACATCACTAAAAAACGTTTTGTATCATCACATCACAATGTTATGAAGTCATAAACACAATGACGTCACAATAATGTATAACCTTTTCATTAAAGGCCAATCACTTGATCAATTGTTCTATTTTTAAGTGAATAATAAAAGATTCTATAGGTGTTTGTTATACTTTGCTGTGTGAGATTTCGATAGTTTTGCTTCCTGTTGTTTACATATGATTCATATATTTCTAGAATCCGTGACATAAACGATTTTAGGTTAGACTAGTATAAAACCTATAAAGATTTGACATTCGGACATTCGTTTCGAAAAGTGGTATAACACAGATGATTACCTCTATAGAAGACTTTTTTTATTTTAATACACAAATGCGAAAAAATATCAAGATTTGCCGTCAAATCTTACGGAAAACATCATCATGATCAAGCACAAACCCCATCAAAGCTTGTATAATGTTAATAAACATAAAAGGTATATCTTCTCAAATAATTAGTAAATAGTTGTAATGTTGCATATGTTGATAACATGCATGCAAATATATTTTATTTCGTGATTCCTAGGTTTACTAGCTCATATAGAGGATACATTGAGGCCTATCGACAAGTGTCAAAGATGAAAATATCTAAATCCTAAACAAGGTACATGTATATATACAAAAACCATAATCATAATTTTCATTAAGTTTGATTGTAAGATCATGACATTTGATTGAAACCTCGTTTATCAAGACACAGAAAAAAAATTATATATTATTTTTCAGCAAATGGAATACTTTTTTTGGGGATAAAACCAATTGACACCACTAAATTAGATAAAACTGACTTAAGTTTAGCTTATTTTTGTGATCAAATTAAAAGGTTAATTAGTCAAATTGCTCAATGATGACAAAGTGTCACAATTCAGTTTCTTTTAGTGTATACTCACATGGTTCAATATTTGCAAAAATATTTTCTATGGACCCACTTTCTCAACTAAGGTCAAAATCAGAGTTTGGCTGCAGGACTCAAAGCTTTAAGAAATATATCATACCTATATATACGATAACCCAATATCAACGGAAAGGGACATTCTTTATGTGTTGGGCTTACACATGTCGAACGTTATCAATGCTTTACCAGGAAAAGTTCAAATGGTTGCTTAAAATTACTAATTTTGGCTCAGCTTAACGGTACAGAGAAGAAGCAAAGTATTTGAACAATAATAATTTAGTTATTGTTTTACGCCGCTTGGCCAATATTTAAGTTATTAGCGGCGTATGACAATTACGGGCCCAGCCAAATTGTCTGTAAAAATTGGGCGTAGTGCTGTTAGATATCATAATACCATGTTTTAACAATACCAATGTGTAAAAGGGTGTGAGTTCGACTGTTGAATATTCATAGATTGTTTATTAATTCTTATAGATTTTGCATTTGAGAAAAAGGTCAACCGAGTATATTATATTTTGAATTTATGTCAGAACGAAAATGGCATTTTCGAATCGAAAAAGGGATATAATTTACAGCCATTTTAAACTCGACTAAACTTGACTATATCACAAGATATTTCAACAAAATTAAAAATGTGGTTGCTTTTTGTAAATTTGTCAAATAAACACCTTAAATTGGCCTTTCCTTAAGACAGCGTGATTAAATAAAACTCACCTTGGCTAGGGGCCATAAAACTAGCCTGAGTGTGAAGTGTGAGCACTTCTTTGTTTCAACTGAAATAACGCCTCATATAATTGATACTATTGATAGGGTTATCTGTACCACATCAAATCCTCAATTTGAGTGGTCAACATTTCCTGAAAATCGTTTATTATCTATTTTTGTTTGTGATAATATTATAATAAAGTATATCTCAAGTGGAAATGATATTGTTGGTGACGTCAGAAAAGGGGCGTGTCATCAGTTACGCATTCACTGGTTTGTCGCCAGAACTATCTAAGCTGTCGTTTAAAAGTGGCCTTCAAAAACGGCTATTATTACAAAACTGAACATATTTGAGTAGTGATCTTTTGTGCAATATATTTCATCTTAATCAGACACTCGTATAATCCAGTTATATATAAGTTAATAGTGAACTATATTTGTGATTATAATAATATATATCAAACACTCTGAAGTAAATGGTGTATCCAACTTTTTAAGATATTGTTGTAAAGTTTAATGAAACATTTCGCGCCAGCTACATGTACCTAAAAAGAAATAAAATAATTTTTAAAAAATTAAAAAGATTTCGCTCCAGCTTTTCGTATTAAATATTTGTAATATAAACCCTGCCAAACAGTGAGTAGGTCGTTTAAGTCTAGTATTCAACTGAAAAACAGCATAAACTTAAACTACATTTTGCCGAGAATAATCATTTTATTATTACGAAAGGACAGACATACGGAAGGGCAGACGGTCTTTTCGTACTTCGTAGCGGAGATATTAAGCGGTCATTCCGTCCATCATTTTGTAATTCCGGTCATTTATCCAACAAACCGTTAGTTTTAGGCCCAGCAAACTTTGCACAACCTTTTAAAGAGTTGAAATCAATTTTCTTGTTTTCTTGCATCTTTCTACGCAAAGCCTAAAACGCTAGTTTCCGAACTGTCAAGTTTATGCCTTGCTGCCGACCCTTGTGTTTTCTGTGCTGATATCAGCGCCCCTACAGGCGATTAATAGCAACCACCTGTTACTTTCTGATTGGACTATTTCTTTCTCTCATAGTAAGCTAGAGAGCAAGCACAGAAAACTCAAGGGGTGGCAGCAAGGCATAAAACTGACAGTTCGGAAACTGGCGTTTTAGGCTTTGCGTAGGAAGATGGAATGCTCGATGATAGTCTTAGGTTTATTGGACGGAGGTATGCCTCTTGAGTCTGCGTTCAGCGATTTCATGGTCTGTTTTTCCTATGGGGTCAAGTTATCTAAGACACTTTAAAACCTAGGTGAATAAAATTTTGGTTTCAGAAGTTGCGCCTTTCTAGATCTTTTACCTAGTATTTATGTTGTACATCAGCTATGTTCGCTCTATTTCTTTTGTCTTGTTCATTATCTGGTTCCCTTTATGTAGACAAACATTGCAAATATGATTATACGGTTTTAGTTCAGGTAAAAATTAATAAAATTGACAACGACAAGTATGAATCAAAATAATATTTTTTTAAATTGTATTTCAGATAACTTGATGCTGCTAAGCGGTACGACAAACCACGAACGCAAGAGAATGTCACCCTTTGATCTGTGAATTAAGAATGATCTTGATGCAATTTACAAATGGATGATGAAACAAGTAAGATTTTATGATAAAACAAATATGCGAATTGCGAAAACTTTGATGATAAATATTTGGTTGCCTACGTTACTAATTCTGGTGTAAACTTTCTATTTCTGGAATTGTATATCAGAATAACTGACAAAATTTAACGTTACAATCTTTTAAACAGTGTAGATCGTATCATGTGTTTTTAATGTTTTTAAAATAACTGATTAACATTATTCTATTGATTGTTTCAGGCGAATGTAAGAAATGTCGTAAAGTAAAAAAGACATTGATAAAGTTTCGCAACGACTCAAGAGATGAAGTTTTCATAATCCATATTGACATCTCGTCCAAAATACTTAAAGACAAGAAATACAGGAAGGAAAGACTTCAGCAATTTGAAAAACTGATATCATCCTTACGTAACACGGATGGTGGTACAATTTTTACCCATCTTCACAATCAACGAAAATCTGACAAGTACCTCGGGCATTTTGACGAGTTTATTGGTAATAGCACAGGGTATAGAATTGAGGATGGTCTGCCGTCTGTAGAATGCTTTGAACGTTTTTGGTCATCGGAGAAGCTTCCACCTTCAATTGATATTCCATCTGATTTTCTAACTTTAAATGTGAAGAAAACAGAGAGTATATATACGGTTGACTTCAATACGAAAATAAGAAGTGAATTTGAAAACGAAAGAGCGACATCCCTCAATATCATTTCACTTTTTCATAAAAGAAGATCGTATTACCATGATGCTGTTTTAAAAGGTATTGATTTTCCTGATACCCAGGTTCTCCATGAGTGCAAAAACATAGAGTTAAAGGCTTTTCTCCCTAAGAAGGAGATCATTCATGACTTAACTACAAATGCTAAATCTCTTGTGGACTATATATGGGTTGATCTCAAGTTGCGAGAAAATATTACGTCATTTGCCAAACTTGAAAAAGGTGGTTCTTATTATGTTGGAATTTTAGAAAGCAAAAAGGAAGACGAACCAGTGCCCTACACGACCAAGGAACCGAAAATCTTAGGTATTGAACTACATCCAACGGTTACTACTGAAGAGGTAAAGAAACATCTCAATGACAAGATAGAAACTGAAGTTTCAGCGTTATCATCGGATGGCAGATTTGGCAGGGCACCGCGAGACTTGATCAAGATCGGAATACACCCTTGTCATGAATCCAAGAAGATTGTCATTGAAGTTGCTGTGAGATGCTTTGATGGAATTGTATTCAACGATAAAGACGGACCAAGAGCCTACAAGATAGAGGGTGGAGCGATAAAGAGAATGAGTTGTGAAGAATGGTTTTCTCGATTGAACTTTCGATGTTCAAAATGTGCTGAACACAGACGACATGTTCACTGTCCGACAGGGAACATATTTCTCCATGTGTGAATGAACTTAACTGAATTTACTTTGACTCCTGATGTACAATTGAACCTGTATTATATGTTAAAGTAATATAACGAAAATGAACAACAGCGGTGAATCGAGTGCTTCAAGTGTGTACCGCTCTCATGAGAACATCAGAAGCATCTTTTCAGGCCCATTCTCATCCTCTGAGGAAAGCGCTTTTTCACCAACAAGTGGTTAGTAATGCACGAATATTCATACTTTATTCATAGCCAAGATATTGATAGCTTCTACAAGAGCTCAGTCTAAGTAAAACTAGCCTCAATAACACTCGCTATTGAGCCGACTTATTGCATTGACCAATCAGGGCTCGGCTTACCATGCCGCAATAGTCTGCTTTCGCACATATAACGTTGGAGGGTCATAGGTCGCCTAAAGGTCGGCTGGCCCGACCTCTTACTGTATCTCGCTAGACTCAGTATGGGAGTATAGCGAGTATTAGTGAGGCTAGGTTTACTTAGACTGACAAGAGTTATACATTTCATCTGTTGAATGAGTTTCAAAACTCCAGTAAATCAGATGCCATTTATCAAGATGGTCAATTTAGTACAATATTCGTCTACATCAGTCTCATTGGTCCGGATTTTAGACTTTGTCCAAACCCAGTTCGGGTGACGCACGTTCGCTCTGCAGTCCATGAGCGCTCAAAGCACTTTATCAGATAGTCTTTAAACAAATTATCATGGTCACCTGCTCTAAGGGACTGTGCACTTTGTAATGATCGGTCAACTGTTCAATGAGCTCGCAGGACTCAAGAATTCCAATATCCGTACCGAGGGGATAGTCCTACGTTCGGATCCCCAGTTTTCCCCACGTCTTTGCAAGTAGGCAGCACCGTTACCAAGTTTGACAGGTTCCAACCGCAGCTTTACCTACAACTTGCGAAACGTCATATTTGCTCTCTTCTCGTTCCACTGCTCTCGAAGCTAGATATTCTTTCTATCGTTTGAGGCAACCTTGTTTACCCTCCACTATTTTGACGGTTTCAGTAATCAGCAGTGATTTAATAATGTGATTAGCTGTCATATGTTATAATAGGTTAGACCATGCACTTGCATTCCATGTAGTTTTACGAGCTAAAACATATTCTGAACCAAGTATATATATAGTGGTTTGTTTTGATTTTACGTCTCTTCACTCGGTACTTAGTTGATTTTGAACAAATACTTATAATACTTATACTAATAATTGATATTTTATTTTAAAAAGTACCCAGTAATCTGGTAGAATTTGGCTGAAAACACTTTTTTTACGATATATATTGTTTACTATATTACCTTGTAAGAAAAAAACATAGTCCTCGCTATGACCGGATCAGTGTTTTCAGAAAAATTCTACCAAATTACTGGGTACTTTTAAAAAAAAATATATCAATTATCAAGTAAGTATTTGTTCAAATTCAACTGAGTACCGAGTGAAGAGACGTAAAATCCAAACAACCACCAAAGCATTGTTAGAATCAAAGTCTGACATTTAATTGTATTTCTTTTTGCAGATTGTCAACAACTCAATCTCAGTCGAGACAGCGTTATTGGATCATTCGAGGAGCTTTCAACAGGTACTTTTACAGATAGCTTGTGCACTTATAAGTTACTAGTTGGCACACGTGAATGACTTATGTGCATGATTATAACAATTATTTAACATTTTAAAATTTAAAAAAGTCTTATAGTTGTGATTTAGACATTCAGGAAAGACGGTTTTATCTGATATCAACAGATGTTTAAAATTTTAAATTTATCTACAAATTTTATACAAAACGACAGGACAAAAACCAAAGGAAAGGATTAGAAAATTGATCATTAAGATGTTGAAATAATCTTTAAGTTTCAGTCAACCAACATTAAATAGTATAATATTTTGCTTTTATGATTCAGCAGTATTCTCTATACCTTAAAAATACAGCAACATCATTTGTTTTAGGAGACGTCTTTACCAGCGAATCTGGACGAGATAAAAGTGGAAGACATGTTCTTTCAACCTCAGGTGCGTGATCTTTACATATTAAGATACACTTAAGATTCAGATACTAGGGATTGATCCGATGTGGTAAATTCGAACTACTTCAACTATATTTAAAATTCTAGAAACAATACACGATTTCTAATCATATTCTATCATATCAATCTATTATCTTAATGTTAAACATAATTAGGATTTATACTGAAAAGACTATATTTTGAATGTAAAGAATCTGATAAACTATCATAAACATGTCAAGTTACACAGAGCATGCGCTCAATTGTAAATGTCTGAATTTATGCGCTCTATTTGATTGGTTGAAGACATGTTTTGATCGGCATGTGCAGCGTCATATCACATGCATGTCATTCTCCCGGCTATGTATTTCCAGTGTCAATTATCCATCATCTTCCGAACGCATCGGGCGAGATATGCATTTACAAGAAATTCATGCATATCTCGCCCGATGCGTGCGGAAGATGATTATCCATGTGCTGGTCAGCAGTCTGATTAAAATCTGCCTAGTTCCGAGGAATAGAATATTTAAACTCTACGAAGATATGAAGTCCTCTACTACACTAGGTCTGACCCAATGTAAATAAATTTAGATCAACAGGTTTAATATTTGGTCATACTGTTAGGTCTGACCGCACCCCCGTACCTTGCAATTATTTTACAAGTTTAGAGCAGCCGACACTCGTTAGAGAATCAATCAGTTGCTTATCCCTAGCTACTGACACACCGAAGGCTTTAGAGGGGAAACCTATCGATATAAGAAGTTCAAATCACGATAGAGTTAATTTTTTTCAACTTTCTTTTCTCCGAACTAGGCCGATTTTAATCAGACTGTGTTGGTAAGGAAATGATTCAAATAGGTAGGTGAATGAAATTTTGGGTTTTAGGTACATCTCATGATTCTCTTGATTAAGTGTGAAAGCCATTTCAGAATTTATTTATTTTTAAATTTGACTTGACATCTTTTCTTTTACACTAAAACACCTAGATTAAGTGAATTTCTTTCATTTACTTTTGACCTAAAGCATATATAGTAGATTGCGGGCTTATGTGAGCCATGCTCACGTTTTTATTGTTGTTTGAATTTCTTACTCTGCTTGGCTACAGATTTTCTACAAATGGTAAAGAATGCTGAGAGGACTTGTGTTAGGACCCCGTCATACCGAAAAGTAGCTGATTTACTCAGAGAACATAAGAGCGCAACGATATCTGGGTCCCTGAAAGATGGTAAGACGACAATCGCGCTGTCACTGTCTCATGAGTATTTGCTAGAAGGATGGAACATCTTCTATCACGACTTCTCAAATGAAACATTTGGATGTCTCTCAGATTCTGAAACAGGCAAGGGCCTTTATGTTTTTGAAAACATTTTTTGTTCACCGAAAGTACAATATGAACTTGAAAAGATCATGGAAAAAATGAACAAGAGCAAAGAAAGTGCATTTTTGTTTACCTGTTTGTCTTTTAATTTGAAAGGAAGTAGCATAAAGCTAAATGGTGACATGTTTTCTGAGGATCAGATAATTAATCTAGCTTTCGAAATGAAGAACTGTAATTTCGTAAAATGGAAAATCCTTCGAAAGCAGCCAACAAAATTGTCGACGGAACAAGTGTCACACATAGCACAACAAAGTCTAACTCACACAGGATTTCCAGGCCTGTGTAAGCTGTTTTCAGACAGCAGCGTTGATGACCCAGTGAGGTTCTTTACATATCCCCACGAACATTACCAATTGTTATTGACATCACTCTTTAAAGACAAAAAGAAATGTTGTGTTTTCATTATTCTCGTTTTGTCTGGAGGACAATTTTATCTTAGAGATATGATAGAGATGAATGAAAGTGCCAAATCTATGAAGAAACTGCTGCAACAGATATTCCCAACGATAAGAATGGAAACTCTCGTAGATGAATTGCCTTTATTGTATGGGCTTTTCTTAAAGGAATCTTATCATATCGTTTCCTTTCAACATGATGTCATCTATGATGCTGCTGTGTTTGTGCTGGACATTATGTATCCTGGGTTTCTATGGAAACATTGCAAGGTTGAGCATGTGGAGGATGGTGACAAAAGGTGGACAAACTCAGGAGAATGCAACATTTTATATTTAACAGGATCTAACAATAACCACTTCATAAACTATCTTGTGAAAAATTTCAAGCAAATGCAATTGAAAGCAATACTGACACATCCAGCTTTACATAACAATCGCGACAATGTGGATTTGTTCATTGACAAACTTGAAAGGAGCTATGAGAACTTCATCACTTACGAGGATCCAAGTGGAGGCAACTTCTTGTTTTGGTGCATGAAGTCGTCTTGTGTCCATATGCAGAGAAAGATCCTGAACCATCGGCTCTTGGCAAATGGGGACATACTTGACTGCTTAACCTTTGATCTGACACAAAAAGTCCACAAATTATCTGTAAGCAGTGTGGATACGGTCCTCACAAAGCTTCAGATGGATTTTGAAAGCTGTAATATAATGCAAGATTTAATGTTCACAGCTGCTTCAGTAGGAGACGTTGAAAGAGTTACAAATTGCGTGCAGCATGGGGCCAATTTACTACTACCAAACAAAGCGGGAGAGACATGCTTGCATTTGGCTTCTTTACACGGTCAATTGTCCGTCGTTTTGGCTTTGATCGAGACGGTTAATGTAACATCTTTCGATTCTCAGGATATGAAAGGTATGACACCCGCCATGGTTGCCCAGGAGCGAGGATATTCAGAAATCGCATCAGTACTACTGGCAAAGGGTGCAGATCCGTCTGTAAGGAATCATGATGGGAATGCCCTGATACACTTGTCTTGTTTGTCCGGTAACGTAGATACAACACGATTCCTGCTTCTTACAAAGAAACAGGACGCTGATCTCCTGGGTCAAGACGAAAGAACGCCAGTGATGATGGCAGCACTTACAGGAGAACTGGAGACAGTTAGATTACTTGAGGAATATGGATGTGACATGTCTGCAAGAGACGTAAACGGGGACAATATCCTTCATATGTCGTGCTTGAGCAGTTGCTTTAGAGTTGTTGAATATATTGTGGATTCTGGGAAAGTCAACATTAACAGCACCAATAAATTAGGAAGAAGTTGTTTGATGATTGCGTCCGTACTTGGGAATAAAAACCTTTTTGACATTTTGTTGTCAAACGGCTGTGATCCTGCTCTTGTGGACGTCAACGGAAACACGGCATTACATTATGCACTTCTTTGCAAAGATGATGAATACATCCAGTTTCTATTATCAAAAATGTTGTTTGATGTCAATGCTCAAGGTGAACAAGGACGATCTCCTTTGATGATGGGTGTGATTTCAGGTTTAACGGAAGTAATTGATTTTCTGTTACCATTGAACATAGAGTGGAACATTCGTGACAAAACTAGTAACAATGCACTGCACGAAGCTTGTCGCACTCAGAGACTCGGTATTGTGCAGAAAATTATTTCTCTTCGTGTTCTTGACATAGACTGTCGTGGCAGCAATGACATGACGCCTGTGATGTTTGCAGCGCTAACAGGAAACATAAGAATGCTTGACATGCTGATTAAGGGTGGAGCCGACATTTCTCTACGGGATGGTGATGGAAACTCAATTCTACATCTCGCAAGTAGAGAAGGTCAATCAGATATGGTTTTCCACATCATGAATATGAAATTTTTGGACATCAACATGAAAGGATTAAGGTCAAGATCTCCCTTAATGATGGCAATACTGAGAGGCCATACAGCTACTGTGGATATTCTATTGTCTGAAAGTGATCTATTTGATGTGGACGAAGATGGACATTCTCCACTGGTACTTGCATGTATGTCTGATTCTGACAACGAGGTCATTGTTGATATGTTGATCAAGGCAAATAGGGCTATTTCAGATGCAAGTGGTCAGAGCCGACCTTTGTCTTTACTTGTTGATAGAAGCACTGTCACTCACACTCTCGACAACGAGTCTCGACAAATGTCACTTGAATCGGTTTCCACTGTTGGGAGTGATAGTTTTAACACGGCTACTGAATGCGATCAATTGAACGCAACACAAAGGATGCATAATGGATGGACACCAGTCATGTATGCAGCAAAAGTTAACAATCTGAAAATTGTACGCTATCTTTGCCGAACATTTGATTTATTCAAGCGCAACAGTTCAGGAGATAATGTTCTCCATGTTGCATGCTGGTCTGGCAGTTTGGCGGTTGCTGAGTTTTTGTTGACAGAATACCCAGTGCTCGTCGATACAAAAGGAAATGCAAAGAAGACTCCATTGATGATTGCAGTAATGGAAAAAAACCTTAGACTTTTTAACTATCTTCTAACAGCTGGAGCAAATCCTCGATTAAACGATGCTTCGAAACATAATGTTCTGCACATAGCAGCCTCTGTGGGGAGTGTTCAACTCGTTACGCTGATTGTTAAGAAAAATCTCTGTTTTATAGAGTCAAGGGGTCCACTTGGGCGAACGGCCTTTATGATCGCAGCACGAAAGAATAACGATGATGTCTGTGATGCCTTAGAAAGGCTTGGATGCAATATATTCTGTGTTGATGATTTCGGGAATTCGATTCTTCATGTATCAAAGTCAGATCAGGTTTTACAAAAAGTACAACGGATGTTTAACATTGACACTCGGAACAAAATAGGTCAAACGCCGGTTATGAAAGCGGCGAGAAGAGGTCATTTTAAGACTTTCAAATGTCTATTTGATCTCGGAAGCAATATCAACATAAAGTCAACAAATGGTTGTACTGTATTGCATGAAGCCAGTATCGGAGGGAACGTTGAAATAGTTAAGCTACTGATAGCACAGGATGACGTTGATATAAATGCAACTGAGGCAAGTGGGAAGACTCCCGTTATGTTTGCTGCAGAAAAAGGCCACAAAGGCGTCTTTTTCGCTCTTGTCTTCGCTAGTTGTGACCTATGGCGAAAAAGCCATAGTGGCATGACGTGTTACAGATTCGCCTTGAAGGGTGAAAATGAGGACATCACCAAATATATCGAGAAGTCAAAAGATATAACATAACAGTTTCTGAATAACTGGTTTGAAACTGAAATGGTTATGATTTTGACCCACCCATGTACTATGAGATCAGCATACTGATTTATGTTCATGAAGCTTATATGTATCGTGTCAGTGACTGCTTGTTATTCAAGGATACAGTGGATATATGGCCTATACTTTTAACGCCAATAAAATGATGTGAGTCGAGGAGTTTTCAAACAAATTATTTCACAAATACTGTCGCGTTTGCTCGAGGGAATATCATAAGACGATAAGATACATTTGTCTGGACAGATATCAAGGTAACGAAGGAGCTCTGATACATATATAGAGAATCTCACCCAAGTGTCTTCTGATATAAAATATATCAACACAAGTTGATAAAAGTAACAAATATCCAAGGCTTGCCGAGGATATTTTACTTTTATCAACGAGTGTTGATATATTTGATATCAGAAGATACGAGGGTGAGATTCTATTTATCACCCAAAATCATTTTTCATCACATTAGCATTAAAATGGTTTCTTACCCAAGCGGGCAAGGATATGCCGGGTATTAAAGTTTGCATAATGGTCATGGGAATTACAGTTTTTCTAAAAATAACTCGCATTTTGATTGGTTGACTGACCTTTTTTGCATCCATTCATGAATCGCATGGATCTTCTATTTCAGTTGAGAGATATAGATGAAAAATCTTATACTTAAATTGCGAAAGTCACACATTACTAAAACATTTTAATGGGAAATCAAGACCTCCTGATGTTTTCTGTGCCGTAAATACAAGTTTAAATCTTCAAGGCGGCGCTAGGTGGGAGAGTCGCCGGCCGAACTGTCGTTACGTCATAGCTCTATGACGTCATTAATCATGACATCAAACAGTGACGTCATACATTCCTCACTAGGCTTGTCAAACGTAACGAAAGCTAACGACGTCTTACTTTTTCTTTTCTGTTGTGCGCGGTAAATAAAAGCGCTTTTTTATGATATTAAACAATATTTTTTGGATATAATGTGACATCAATATAATAAACTATTTCAAATAACATCTTGAGTTGCGAACTACTTAGAGACGCCCATCCTGAAGTAGTGAGCAAATTTATGAATGGCGTATGAATACAATTTGTACTTTACCGGCCGAGCGTAGTTTTTTAATGTTTCTCTTTTTCGACCGTTTTTACGCATCAAAATTATCTTGGGTAAGAAAAAGAATAACCAACTCGATGCTCGGAATTACGGATTATCTGTCCCTCGTGAATTATTGTGTCAAACTCCTCGCTGAAGCTCGGAGTTTATCACAATAATTAACTCAGGACAGATAATCCGTAATTCCTCGCAACTCATTGATTATTCTTATAATATCTTTGAATACTGCATAGCCCTAAATCTCCTAAAACAGTGATGTCATAGCATTGTGACGTCATCGTGTCAATGACGTCATAGCATTGTGACGTTGTTGTGCTTTTGACGTCATAACATTGAGACGTCATTACTGATGATGTGAAACGTTTGTGATGTCATGTACTTTCTGATTACAGGACATTGTTCAAAATCTACTGTCAAAGCGATATCTTCTAGGAGATATCGCTTGATCTGGAACACAGTTTTGGATGATAAATGCTGATGTAAGACGATGACTCTAATCTTGTACTTTTACAATGCACGCCAAAATATGATATTTTCTATTCCATTTCACTTAGATGAAACAAAAATAATTGAAAGTGTGTTACATTTGGAGATGATTTCGGCAATCCAAAACACAATGTTTACAAAAAAAATAATGTAAAGATGTAATATAACCTTGATGTAAGAAAAAAATGTACTTATGTTTTGGAATACTTTTCCATTCTATTTTCTTATATTGATATAACAAGTTGGTTATATGAGTGTATATAAGTGTTATTGAAAGGAATAAATAAATACATTTCCATAGTTATTGGTAAAACATATCAAGATATTCATTTGATTTTAGATAGTAGATGATAAAAGAGTTTGGTATTTTGCTTCGTTTATTTCACATTGGATTGTATATCGGATTTACTTACTGTACATGCTAGTATTGGATAGTGGAAAACCTGGTGGTGAACAGGGTACAATATCTAAGCAGAAAGTATGTTAAGTCACAACTTCATTTACGTGATTGCTGTGTTTCTGCATTCATTGTTATTAAAACGAGTATGATCATGTAATATTGAAAAATTGTATATAGTGATACATCATTGTTTCCCCCGCAAAGTTTTGGTTCTGAAATGCTATTGTTTCCGGGCCATCACTCAAAAACCGACAAATATTATTTACGAAGCTTGGTATTTTTAAATCTAGTATTGTAGGGTTTCCTTCTGCTACTTTGGTTATTCTGATGTTTAGATGGGCTTATGGCATGGCATGGTGTCCATCCGTCCGTCCGTAAACTTTGTGAAATTTGGACTTCTTCTCCAGAACCATAAGGCCTAGAAAGCTGAAACTGTGTGTACATACTCCTTGACTAGTGAGGAATATAATATAATGTCATGGCCTTGTGACCCCTAATAAGGGCCACAGGGGCCTCACCATTAAAACCTATTTTCATCTTCTCCAGAACCATAAGGCCTCGAAAGTTGAAACTTTGTGTACATTCTCCTTGACTAGTGAGGAATATAATGTCATGGCCTTGTGACCCCTAATAAGGGCCACAGGGGCCTCACCATTAAAACCTATTTTCATCTTCTCCAGAACCATAAGGCCTCGAAAGTTGAAACTTTGTGTGCATACTCCTTGACTAATGAGGATTATAAATTGTAGCTTTGGTGGCCCTGTGGCCCCTAGTAAGGCCCACAGGGGCCACGCCCTAAAAACCTATTTTCATCTTCTTCTACAGAAGTGTTAGGTCTAGAATGTTGAAACCTTATGTACATACTCCATGACTAGTGAGGAATACAATCTTTTGCTATGGTGACCCTGTGACCCTATTTTGATCATTTCCTCAAGAAGCAGAAGGCCTAGAAAGCTGAAACCTTGTGTACATACTCCTTGACTAGTAAGGAATTTAATTCGTAGCTTTCGTGGCCTTGTGACCCCTAATAAGGGCCACAGGGGCCACACCCTCAAATCCTATTTTCATATGTTTCTCCTTAAGCGTAAATGTCAACCTTAATGTCAAAAGTTTTTCACTATATTTTTAAGTGACTTAGAATGTGGTAAGACACTTTTACTCTTTAGGCTACTTAGTTTTTTATACGTACCTGTACAAACATCTAATGATATCCAATATATTCGACATTTCAAAATCAATAATATCTGTCTGAAATACAGAAAAAACACAATCCAATAAAAACATATTCTGACTTATCAAAATGTAAACAAAGTGAAAACCCGTCATGAAGATTATATGCCCTTATTATAGTTATATGTTTTGTCCCGGTTAAACAAAATTTGTTTACCGGATTTGTAACCATTGCATTGTTGGAATAAATATACAGATTGTAGACCACATGTGTTTTGATTTTGCATGGGAAGATCTATCATAACAGTTTGGTGAAGTATTTCCTGCATTGTAAATAAATAATGACAAACAACTGTATTTAACAAATGTTGCAATTTTATTTTAAATGTAAGTTATTTCTTTCAAAAAGCAGTGCGACAGGAATTCATTATATGTTTAGCAACTGTGTTGTATTTTCTGCTATTTTAAGGTTAAACCTTTGAAAAGAACTGACTGTTATCCAGACTGAAGCAAAAATAATTGTTTTAAAAAATGGAGGGAAGTTATCCTATAACGAAAAATGGTTCTTTAAAGATGGACTGAAATGCTATATGGCAACTTTCAGGATTCGTGAAATAGTGATTACAATTTGACATTGACTCAACTTTAAATTACTGAAATCGACCTAGAAACGGCTTAATTACGACTGTATACATAACACTGCCTAATTAGGCCGGCGAACAGAATAAAACGCACTGAAGCGTGAGTGCCTCGTGACGTGTTAGTAGGCGATGTGATACCCCGTTGTGTGCCCTCGTTATGTAAAACAACACAAGCTAACAGTACAGCTCAATGTTTAACCGTTGATTAAACACCCTAAACAACACCCCAACATCTCAAACCTTCAATAAATCGGTAGTTTATTTAATCAACTGGCAATTTGTATTGATGAAAATGTAAGACCCTCATTTAAAACGAAGTTGTGCGCATAATGCTACAGCATGTAGCTGGTCTCGATTTGCGCAATGTTGTCATAAGATTGCACGTGAGAACCCGGATGTATTTTCGTCATAAACAATTGCTCACGTGTGAACCGTTTTATCTTCGTGCACAGTTGTTTGTTGTTATTGAATATAACTTTAGTAGCACAACAGAAAGGATGTTATTATACAATACTATTTTTTATACAATTAAACCAATTTTTTTTAAATGCCTTTGACTTCATTTTGTAACAGGATAAAAAATATATACGTTTTTCTTAGTTATTTCATTTAGTGATGGATAAGTTACAATTCTCAATGAAAGGCATGTATTGGATGATGACTGATATCTTGTTTAAAACATTATTTTAATAGGGCATTTCACTGACAATCTTAATGTTTTCACTCTTGTACATAGAAGAGATATTGTTCACAACAATACCCGATACATGGCCCAACAGAATGAAGATTTATTAAATGAACCTTATTCAAAATAATTATCAGATAGAGCAAAAAAGTATTTCTAATTTCAACAGGTTATAATTTACCAATCGGAGAAAAAAGGGACGTTAAGGAATACAATTGCTATTTGATGTTACCTAATAAGCTGATGTCATAAAATAGCCAGGTGTTGATGATTGTGCATTATATAACTTACCTGCTATAGTCATCATTTGATAGCTTTTAATTAGGAAACAGACAGGAAATACGATAGACAATAAAGTAATTGTGTAATAGGTGAGTATCTGATCTAAAGAAAGTAAATAACACCTGCAGACCAATGTCATTGTTTATTCAACCTTTTTACACAACGTTCAAATCTAAATGTGAGCATTGTAAATTCGGATTATTACCATAAATCAGCCAAAAACTTTGTGCTATGCTTTATATTTTACTAATCTCTTTTTCTCTGCATGCCAAACTGTTCATTCAGTGAAAATGCGAGCTCGAAACAGAAAATCGGTGTAGTGATCGGAACACCTGAGTTCGATGTAGATTGTCACATTGCTCCGTTTGACCTTACACAGCGGGTCAATTTGGCGTGAAACGATCAATGTGATGGGAATTTGTCTACGGAAACTTCATCAGGAGATATTCTAGGACAGTTGACAGAAACACAATCATATGACATACTGTTAATCGCTTGGAAAACGCAGAACTACGGATTTCGCCTACCATTTTCCATATAAGCAGACGAACGCTTCGCCTACTGCCACGTCACTTCCGGTATCCCCTGCCCGTGACCTCTCAGCCTTGTTTTGGTTTGTCGCTGGACGGCGACGAGCAGACGCCTTGTTACGCAATGTTTACTTAGCTGTAGCTTCATTGAGAAACTGTGTATCGTTGCTGTTTTGGCCTAATATTTATGTTATATACTTATTTGACCAATATCTTATGAAAAATATATTTAAAAAAGGTTATACAGCGGCTCTTTAAAGTAAATATATTGGAGACAACAACCTCATATAAATACTTAGGTGTACATCTTAAAAATCATCTTTCTTGGTGATTAAACACATCATAGGCATCTATACAAGCAAAGAAAATATTGATAGGTATCATAAAATACACAAACATAAACCCAATATCGTTATATGGGGCAGACGTCTGGAGCATTAAATCATTTGATGTTTTAGAAACAGTTCATGTATGCTTGTAAGAGATTTTGCAGGTGTAAAAATTTTATGGATTATGGAGAATGTGGGAGATACCATTATATATAGAATCAAACATTAAAATCATTAAATACTGGTTAAGACTGTTAACAATACCTTCATGCAGATTATTAAGAACATGTTACGATATGAGTTTACTTTATGATAGCCACGGTAAACAAAACTGGGTAAAACACTAAAAATTATCATTTTCAGTCGGCTTCGATAATGCTTAGCATAAACAATTCGTAGAATCGCACTATTTGTCTAGTTAAGCAAAAACTTAATGATATATTCCTTCATACTTTTCAGCTGGCCTCTCACTATCTAACAAATGTTTCTACAACAAAATGGTTAAAGATTCTATCTATTCAGAACATTACCTTTCGGTGTTAACGATTAGAAATTATAGATCTTCGCCAGAAAGATTACGTTGCTCTTCTCATTATTTATTATGTTGAAACAGGGAGATACCGAGGAATCTTAAGAGAAAACAGAATCTGTCAAATGTAAGATCTAAATAAAGTCGAGGATGAATACCATTATTTATGTTTTTGCCAAGCATACAATTCTGTAACAATTATGTACATAAAGAAATATGTTCATAAGCACACTGATGCATCTATATTAAGAAAGAATGTGTTACTATCTTTAAAGTCATAACTATGTACTACAAGCCTGTGGCCGCTCAGTTCTAAACTATTCAGAATGGTTTCTAAAACTGAAACTTTCGCCAAAGAGTAAAGAGTTGTTTATTTCAGACTGGCATACTATTTTAGATACAACATTTTTATTGTGTTTCATTTCATTTCTTAAACGTGACATTTCTAAAGAATTATGCCTTAGAACTGTGGGTAATTCAAAATACAATAAATCTTTGACGTCCAGCTACAATTACCCATTACTAAGTTATTCAATATCTAAAATTCAAGAATTTATCTTTTTTTTTCATGTTATTTTATTCTTCAGGGTAAATCAACTGACAATTGCCAAACTATATTTTCAATGTCTTAGAAACAAAGTTTAGATACAAACTTTAAACTATTATAACTTTTCAGTCTGACACTATTTGATATTTAAAATATTCCTATGTTTAGAATCATTATTCAATCCTAGAGGTATGTTCAAGTACAAGTGCGTTAATTCGACCTTATCATCCGATACGGCAAACTTTAACAGTTCGTGCTTTCCATAGTCGACCAGCCATAGCTTTGAATGAACTATTAAAGTAAAAACTTGTTTGACTAACTTCGGAGTTGTGATTTAAATCGAACCTTACACTACTTGTCAGATAAGGCATGCAGATAATAAATGACTGACGGAAAGTAGCACAACAATTCCTTCAGTATCAAGACAATTTTATCGGCATGCCAACAAGTTGCGTAATCCTCATTGGCAAGCGATTAGTTTAATCGTTAACAGCTTGACCTGTATATTGTAATAGAGAACCAACGAAACCGGTTACTTCTTTACAACGACGCCTGTATGTTAAAAAAGGCGATGTTTAAAGGGGCAGTAGCACGTTTTGAGTGGATATAAGATGGTGACAGGAAAATGAAAATATATTGTTCCAACTGAAAGGCAATATATTTAAACTAAATGAAGCAGTATTAAATCAAATATTAAATGTAAAGTTCAGCCATGCGATGCCTCTTCTTACACAAAATTATTTAAAGGGTTCACACAAAAATGGCCCCAATGGACTTTGTGTAAATCTTTATAATTTGTTCTCTTACTGTGGATGATTGGTTTTTGTAATGAGATTGTTGACACTTTTAAAATGAAACATTTAGCATTAACGTGCAACTATCACTGAAAATTGAAAATATAAAAATTTTCATAAACGTACTACTGCCCCTTCAAGCGGTAATAACACATATAACGCTAGACACATGTTGTAATTTATTTAGCCTCTCCTTGGTTTACACTTCTGAAGTTTGGAATTATTTTTCACTTCCTGGTCGGATAAGCAATAAGAGACAACATTAGGGAAATATTGTAAGAACCTTTTTCTAGAAAACCATATGATCAAATCCATATAATTGTCACATTTGATATCGCTCAGCCTGTGTAAATACTTAATTATCAACAGTCAGTACTTGATCAAATAAATAGTTAAGCAGAAACCATTGTGTTTATGGAGTTCTCCAGGTGTTGCTTAATTTGTTTCAATTCTAGAAAAAGTGCAACGATTGCATTTTCAATAGCATTAAGGATTCATTCGTTTTTATTCAGTGTGTATCAAATACATAATTGGGAATTGTGATTACTCTTAACAATAAAAAATTAGTGGAGGGAGGAGGAAGCACATAACTATTATTAGAAACAGAGAGAAACAGAGCTGCTGGAAACAACGTGTGAATTCACTTTGATATATCGTTACATTCCCTCCAAATAGAGGTTGCTTCTCAAGTCATTATCAAGTAAAGCTTTGTGACACTTCGATCAAATTGCGAACAAGAATTTGTTTGGCGGTCATACTGGTGTTAAATAAATTTCGATCGACAATTCTCTATTTGTTAATACTGTATGACTAAATATAGAATCTGTTGCTCGAAATATATTTAGAATGGTTGTTATCAAATATGGAACCGTTTGTCTAAATATATTCAGATTATATTTCGAGGTTTTAAATCCCCTAAGAGTGGCAAAATGGAACACAGATCCCGTTCAAGTTTTAATCTAATGAAATGAGATTTATTCATTTACGTGAACATTGTACTAGTTTTATAGTTGACAAACAAGTATATCGGAGTGGGGTCTTCATTTTTCTCTAGTAGATATACGTAAGACACCAAGACATGTTACAATTACTTGAGTAGTTCATGTTGTGGGAAAAAGAAAACATGACTTTAAAGTTGTTTAACATTGATTTGCCTTCAATCACAGTGCAACTTCTAACACCTTTCGAACACGTTTAGAATTGTGACATTTATATTCATAATTACAGTCATTCATTATACAATAATTACTAATTCATGATGGTTATATTTATGTTAGATATAAAACAATTTTATCAGATCACCGTTGGCAGATGGCGCGGTACTTAATGAGAATGAATAATGTCATTTGCTTGTGTGATAATCTGTAACCAATGTGATAAGTATATGTTAATCGACACATACAAACATTGTGTGAGTTTGTTAATTGGTGTTATACCTTAAAACCACAATAGGTATATGCCTTCCATATTTCGTACTGATAATGTCACCGACGTTCATGATAATTATGCTGATAATTTGTTTTTGTCAAGGTTGAACTCAATATTCGCTTGCAAGTGGTTTAACTCTTAATTTGAAATAAGTTTGGCTACAATGTTACTGTAAGTCAAAGTCTACAATTTAATCCCGTTAATGAGCCCAGATGATCTGCGAAGCTAATCAACAGTGATTTATAGCAGCTTACCATATAATGCATGGTCACATATTATAGGCCGTCATGGAATGAATACACCATTGATTTCCGTCCAGCAGACCGTGACTGTGTGTGGTGAGAGTTTTTTACACAAAACAGTGCCAGTTGGCTGTGAGGGATGTTTGCCTCGGTGATTCAGGCGAGATGTCTTCAGATAAACGAAGCTCTAAAGACGAAAACAATCACCGCGCTCAATTGCCTGTTACTTGTATACCTTTCTCGTCAGCTGAGGGTCGAGGCGTCATGAAAGAAGCACTGAAGTTCCGACATATGGAATGCTACTTCAAACTGATGCCACAGTTGACAACCCAGCTGAACCCTGACTGTAGCGCCCTTGCGTGTTTGGAGATGGTTCTGAATGCATTGGACATTGACCCGGGGACTGAGTGGAGGTATCCATGGCGATGGTACCGACAAGACATGCTCCAGGAAGACCTTTCTTCAGATCCTCGCACAGAGCTTACCTTCGAACAGTTCTTGTTCATGGCTTCGTTGAAACCTCTGAAGATCGTTCCCAGGAAGATAGGTGATGATCTCAATGTAGACAAGTTCAGAAATATCATCAGGAAATGCACGGAGAGAGACGACGTGTTTGTAGTTGTTCGGTATTCTAGAACAGCAATGGGTCTAAATGGTGGCGATCATTTCTCAGCTATCGGAGGCTACCACGACGAGAGGGATTCGCTCCTCGTACTGGACACAGCCAGATTCCAGCACCCTCCCCACTGGGTGTCCCTCGAGCTGCTGTTTGACGCCATGCATGGACATGCTGATCAGTCAGGTTGGATTGTCTCAAACTCAAACTCTCACTTCGAAAACATTTTGCATAAAGTTAGAAATATAAATATCATCATAATTCAAAGTGTTAACGAACGATTAAAATATTTATTAGATATTTATTTAGATAGCATTAACATTTGAGTGGAACTTGAAATTGTTAAAACAGTATTGAATTAAATCTAAGAATTTTTATAACCACTCTTTATATGGAAAAAGTTTCATTATAAGGACTTTTTTCTTAAGTTACCTGAAAATGCAGACTCGCGATTTACGTAGTTCTGTAGACGAAAACTGGTTTATTACATACTGAAATGTGGACATTTTGAATAACGTGTGTTTGAATTCTATTCGTTGACGAATCTTATCCGCTACCTTTCTACACGATATTACACAAACTGGAAAACATAATAATAGATAAATTTGACCATCAGAATTTTGAACAAAGAAATATTTCTTCATTGACGATCAGATAAAATTGGTATCATAAAATGTAATATCCCTCTCTATTTGTCTAATGTTAACTAGCTCAACTTTGCCGTGCTTTATTATCAAGGTCATATGTTTACTTGAGGAAATAAGATACTCATACAAACATCCACTGCCTGTTACTCAGGCCATTTTAACGTTCTGATAAAGATATTTCTCTTTTTGACATTGAATCATGGTCGTTTATGTGCCAATACACCTAAAATAATGTATACATTATATTCTGTAACCACAAAATAATAAAAATGTATGTTAGATTTTTTTTCGCATACTCATTTCCTACCACTCTTAAAGATTTCGTATCTACACCGAAAGTTTTAGAAAGAAGATTTAACACTTTTTCATTCAATTTCAAGTAATTGACTTTAAATCAGGTCAAATGTACGTAGTTATTTTTCCTGAGGGTAACAAATAATAATACACTTGTCCTCTGATATAGTCGACGTGCTGCAGTGAACCCTCTATAAAAGCTAATAGATAGTTTCACATAGTGCACGTGGTTCGTGTCAATGAGGACACTCAGACCGTCCTATCAATGTGTCCATCTCGTCCAAGTGACTGACTTTAAACCCAACGAAAAGAACAAACCCAGAGGGGTTTTCCACCTTCCTTGTTGTGTCAATGTTACGCGGAGCGAATAACCTTATGTATGCAATAAAATATTATTTTGATATCCGATAAAGATGAAAGAAATGTAGGTCATACTGCTATGGCTGAAGCTTTATGCAAAAGGTAGGTCCCCACAAATATGATCAAGCCGGAACTACAAAATTGTCTGTGCGTGCAAACGTTTAAAATGTTAGTTCAACATATATATACATGCTACTTTAAATAGAAGCAAGGTTTTATAAGCAGTAGTAATAAGTCTTAAGCAATGCAATGGTAATTACATGCTGCAAATCTAACTCATTGTGTAGAAGAAAGAATGATGCCAAAGACATGGTAAAGTTGTGACGTTCCAAGGTCTGTTACCCTGTATCTGAGATTAAGTTTCTTTATAATGCATTCAATACTACAAGCCCCTAGAGCCGGTTGATATGGTTTTGAAGGTCGTTTCAAACATCATAATATTTGCCTGATATGTTGATAATATTGAACGCATGGTCTTTGTCAGAGGTATGATTAGAAGCATATAAGAAGCTTACATTTGTTAAACGAATGGCTTACGTCAATTGTCATTCCTCTAATGATAGTTATTAGCATTTTTCGCCTATAGTTAACCCACTTAACCATATTTTGCCTTTTATAAGTCTAGCCTGTCCATTTGAGCAATGTCTAGACAAGTTCAAAGATAGGAAATCAATAATCCATTGTCCAATGACATCCTTATCAACTGCCTAAGGCATCACAATTATAAGCATGCTCTTGCTGTTACCAAATCAAAATCTGAGTAGGGCTTGATGATGACAGGTAACTAACATATCTGTGCTTGATTTCAATTGAATTAAACTTCATTTTTCAAAATCCACTGCATTGAAATTGTATTGTGTTTTTTTCACAAGTTACAAAATAAATATTATGAGTGCCATACACCAAACAGTGTCCATAAACCATTAATCTGGGGTAGGAGAAGTGTAGGTCCCGAAATGGGTCAACTCACAAACATTTTTTTTAAACGATGCGCTAAGAATTATAAACAAGTGTAATACATGTTGACATTGTTTTGATATTTGCAGGAACTTCTGGTGGTCTAGTATTGATGTCTCGCTGTATGGAGTCCCAGAGCCTCATGTTCCACTTGGCCCCAAACCTCTGTCCTTTGGCTCCCGTAGGAGTGAGGCCTGACGTTCTGAAAGCTTTGAAGACGTGGATGAAATTTCTTGACCAAAGGTCAGAAACAGACCTGACCACAACAGCAGTGTGTTTTCAAGCCATTGATGCATTGGTTGACAGCTTGACTGAAGCAGAGAATGTTACTCTCCTGAAGGCTTGTAGACTGGACCACTGCTATCTAGGGGAACTGTACCCGGGAGACGATTGTGTAACATGCGCCCTGAAAGAAAGCGTCGAAAATACAGTGCTGTTTTCTTGTGTAACGGACGTGTTACAGTCGCTTGATAATGAGAAATATGCAAGGTGTGAACAGGTATTCAGCTTCCCCGTGAAACACCATGCCCACATGTATGAAAGTGAGTGTGTTCACCCTTGTCGATGTGATGACATCAAGTGTTCCCACTGTTTGACTGTCATCCTCTTGGCGTGGCCATATGAGCCCCCCTCGCTCAATGCCTCATGTTTCCACTATCAATGTCAGAAAGCCTCTGAGATTGTTCTAATCAACATAGGCGTGACTGAAAATCTCACACGTGAGGTCGCCATCGTTCGTAAACATCTAAAACAGCTTCTGGATTTATTATAAGTGATTTATTAAACACTTTCACGTTCAATGATTTAAACCAAAGACAAATAAGTATGGTTTATGAAAGAGTATTACCCGGTGCGTTTGTTGATAATCTGCCATCATAAATAAACTTGGCAGTGTAAAAGCAAAGACAGTACACGGTACTTTGTCTTCCAAAACGAGGAAGAAAGAGTTATTTATCATTTGAATAATTTCAATGAAAACATTATGCCAACACCTCCGATCTTTTGACACAACAAGTTCTTGACGCTAGTATGATTTCATCAGGTTATTGTCATAAAAGTATTGTTAGGCGTGTACTTCAACGTGTCAAAACATTGTGATTTGATGTCCTTTCAATTCCGATCTAGACTACTACTGAAATGTATCTGACGAGTCTCTGTTATTGATTTATAATATAAAGGACAAGACATTCATTTTAATAAATCAAAAACTAATCACACTAACTAACTTATGAAGGTAATCTATGAGACTACATTTCAAACTATTAAAACTACAAATAATAGTTCAACGAATCCTCGATTGATGATGTAAATATGATCTTTGAAACCCGCAATTAGACCAATGCTTCGTTTGATAGTCACTATTATATTCATCACTAATCATTACAAATTGTATAGATCGCTTCATTTTCCTCTCACAGCATAAAATTTTACATTTGGGTAGTACATATTCCTCCATTCATTACAGTCAGAACACGAGCTAAGTTCTGTGTATATGACCGATCCGGTAACATGTCTTTAATCTCCTCCGTTGAAGGAACCAGCTCGCGCAGACCAGCGTCACTGGTTCTGAAAGATGTCTTAACAATTAATTTTGTTGTCACACGGTACTTCAAGTGTGAAGAATACAATGCTATGAAGTCTTTCAATGGCATTAGAATATATGGCATCTGGATAAAAACGTATCTATTGTGAAAACGATGCTGTTTGGAGGTATATATGCTCACTCCTTTAGCCACGCTATTATTTGTTATTCCCCGCATTCGACATGGTAATGGTGTAGCATAAACCCTAAACGCCAAAAATGTTCACATATAATAAGTTTTCTTTTTCTATCTTAAGTGAACGTGCGTCACTACAAAATAAAGAATAGTATTTTACCCTGATATTACAAATTAAATTTAAGAAATACAATGCGTCGATACTCAAAACTTTTATTTCATCTTAAATATAATGTATCACCTCAAATTATTACGTCAAATCAAATCGGTGGATATTAAAATAAATCGAAATAAATTAAATAGAAATGTGGTTTCATGTATTTATCGAGAAGTTCCGAGCACTTGTTTTCGAGAGTGACCGGAAGTCTATTGTTCCTTGTTTGGGAAGAAACAGAGCAAGGAGACCTACTACTATTTTCAGCACTCCAAACACAATGACAAGTAGAGTATTTCCCTCTGAAATAGACTGATGTCGCTCATTTGAAAGGATAAAAGCTACCATAAGCTATCCTCGATATCTCAATTGATACTGTACCGAGCCATAGACTCACTTACGTACATGTGCTTCTTTGTGTTTAAAGGGCTTGTTCACGATTACTTATCAAAACAAGAAAAAGAGCGTGAAATGGTGGAGGTTAGTGCTTCAGAAGTTCTCTATAAATTTATAAATTCACCCTTGGTAAACATTACCTATGACTAAAAGAACCGCTCCGTGAGTTACGATGTAAAACAAAGATCAGGTACGTCGGACGATTGTGAATGTCATGTTCATATCTGATCTTTTAGGTCTGATGAGCTAAACCTGGCTATCTCGCCAGAGCAGGAATGAATAGTAAGGAGCGACGAGAGATAAAACGTTCCTCGAATTGAAAGGCTGGTTGTGGTCAACTTTGAACAGCGTCCAGTCAGGCAACTGGTTCTATTTAAACAGAGGTTTAATCAGCATTCGATTACTTGATCTACCTCTGGTGGGAAGGAGTGTCCAATCCTTAACCCGCCCTCTCTTGAAAACTCGAGTTGCGAATCCTGCGTACGGCTGCGTATTGCTACGTATGAGAAAATTGCAATAGGCAACTCGTATGCAGTGAGTATACGCTGAAGTGTGACAGGGGCTTTACGCACACTTTTTAAAGTATGAACAGTCAGCAACCTTCACCTGCTTCCATACAGACTTGGAATATAGCACATATGCTTGAAACTCCACCAATCATCATCGGTTTAACAAGAAGTGGTTTTCTCCCGACGATCTCCGTCAGGACTGAGTACACGAGGTTTAAGATAGGTCCACCATGATAAGACTTATGTACACATAAAACATTCCCACTGCAAACCTGACAACAAAGTGCGACCGAATTTCACTTTAAATGAGCTTTTATATCTAAATGGCTGACGGTATTTGTGATTTAACAATAGAGTTTTAAGTAACCTAAAGAGAGCTAACGTTATGTTAACGTCTGCACTGGGGATTTCAAAACCCTATCTGAGTAAAATTCAACGAATAAAAAGTATATTTCTAGGTTCAAAAAATATATATTGACTATCCTATAAACGTTATTATTCAATTTTTTTGTTTCGGTGGCGAACCCTTCATTGGAAGAAGAACAAAACTGCAGCTAGAAGTTGGCTTGCACTAGGAAAAGTAGAGTTTTACTATACCTAAATGTTAGAGAAGACGATGAGTGGTCGGGCCGCCAGTCTTGGACTCGAGAACATATGTAAAACTCTTTTCTTTCTCAAGGGTGATGTTCTCCAGCAGTGATGCTGATATCCATGCCAGGGTAAGTGTGCCCAAATTGAATCATGTAGACTCGTAACTCGCAAGATTTCGCGAAAAGATAATCCTGTAAATCCCAACTTGCTGTTCTCGACTTTACAAGGTTGAAATGTTTCTCTAGAAATGTCTTTTTTAAGTAATCTTGAGTAATTTTCATGAAACGCAATGCTACAAGTTATGCCCCATTCGCGGCGGGCGGGTCATTGACACTTTCTCGCAATCGTGGTAAGCCTTGGTATGCCAATGTTCGCACCACGGCGGAAACTGTGTGTACCATCGCGGGGGACAGTCGCCTGCCATTGCTTAACATTGCGTGACATGCGTGTCAGTGCCTGCCCGAAACCTTGGATTTGTCCAAGCTCATGACACGCTCTCCAGTGCGTACCATCTTCGTAAACAATGAGCAAACTGTGTGTATCCGATGCGAAGAAGTGTCAATGCAAGTCACGCATTGAGGGGATACTCAATGTCACGCATTGGTGCGTCACATTCTTAACTGGTACGACAAGACCCTCAAGGGTGCTCTTTCTTTGATCTAGGTTCGTAATTGTGTTCAGGAATTTTTTTCTGCCATTTCATGTGTGTCACTCACTGATCCTAACAGTGTACTCACTGGTGCTCCTATTTTACTCACTGGCGTTAAAAGTTTACTCTCGAATCCTCTTTTCACTAACTGGTCGTTATGCCCAAAATGATGTCTTCTTGTCATCCGTGTATTACCAAGAGTCTTCTGATTTTTCTTCTCTCTCTGCGGGCAGATATTCTGTCGGTATAATTATTTCGTTCCCTTATCATCTTCCCCCAGAAGGAGTAGACCAGTAGCTGCTGTAAGATTACATTTTGGAAAGTAAGGTTCCTTTCTTCAAGGTTCATCATCTTGAACAGTTGCGGACTGAATGGGCGATATTAACTACCCTTTACATACTTTTTGTATGACGTGTGCCAGTGCGTGTCACAAGGGGACTCACAAAATGGCCACGCATGCTTGAGGCTGAGTCCACTGGCGTGACCAAAACATGACAGTTCAGGAACCGGCGTACCATAGCGTAAACTATGCGCAAAATGTAAAACAGACTTTTGTATTTCGAGTTTAACCTGATGGCAGTGTTTCAAATTACATTTGTACATGATTTCGCATTGAATTGGGGGTGATGCTTGATTCCTTAAAGAAAACATTTGACGGGCGTACGCTGATTCTGCAAAAGGCACGAGAAAGGATCGAGTTTACTTTATGTAAGCGGACGACCTGGCTATAACCGAAACAAATACCATAATGACAGAATAATTAACAATTAACATTTGAGGCATATTTCCATTACAGCATTTGCAAGCTTGACCATTTTTGAAATGTTGATTGATTTAATTTAGTGGTGTGCTCATTCCTAGGCCTTTGAATACGCCGATTCTTATGGGGTGCCAAATCGGACTTTAATCGCTATTTAGTAAGCTTACTAAATCGAATTAGTAAGCTTACTAATTCGATTTAGTAAGCTTACTAATTCGGGCAAATATTTAGTAAGCTTACTAATTCGATTTGAATTAGTAAGCTTACTAAATCGATTTAGTAAGCTTGCTAATTCATTTAGTAAGCTTACTAAATGAATTAGTAAGCTTACTAATTCAAAACGATTTAGTAAGCTTACTAATTCATTTAGTAAGCTTACTAATTCATTTAGTAAGCCTACTAAATCGGCCGAATAAGTAAGCTTACTTAATGCTTTTGAAAATATGTATCCAAGCTTAAAATAATGATTTCTCCCCACCACGTGGTAAAATGGCGGGAATATTTTGACAAAAACAAACGGCACGTACAGTAGCTTTTGACAAATTAAGATTCAAATCTTTTGTGCGTATATGATGCTTAATCTATCTTTATATATATATCATCATGGATCGCCTCTCTCATCATAGAAGAAAGTTTCAGTAACACATTACATTTGCCGATGTCCGTGTCACTAGGTTAAAGTTGGAGTTATCTCCCTTTGATAAAAAGACCCCAATATTGTCTCTTTCGGAGTTTGTCCATGTTTTCGCAAAGGGATTTGATTTGAGAGTTAATGTGTATGATATTTAGTTCAAAGATGGCATGTGAAAATCGTCGGGGTATGATTTTTCATCGAAAACAGTTGTTTGAGTGTCTGAACGAAAAAAGGACAACTATCCTACTCTTCAGACGGTTCATGCTGGAGTTTTTTCGTTTCACATCTTTTTTTTTTGTGTTAGTAAAAACCTTATTCGGAAATACTATCACATATGATGAATTAAATTGTTTCTTCGCAGTCGTTATATCCAAAAATGTTCTATACTTTAATTTTGCTCTAGGGAGCAATCATTGATTTATATTTCAACAACCCGGATGTGATTTAGTAAGCTTACTAAATCATCAAACAGGAAGTGAATTAGTAAGCTTACTAAATGAATTAGTAAGCTTACTAATTCATTTAGTAAGCTTACTAAATCGTTTATATTTAGTAAGCTTACTAAATGAATTAGTAAGCTTACTAATTCATTTAGTAAGCTTACTAAATAGCGATTAAAGTCCCGTTTGGCACCCCATAGATTCTGACAAGTCACCTACCTTTAAATTGTTCAAAGTTTCTTTAAAGTCGTTAAATCACCTTGTACAGTTTAAAGAAATCCAGATTCTCTATCCAACTAAATGAAACACCCTCAACAAAACTCCACTCAAATTTTGATTCATTCTAGATCCGCAATACAATACCATAGTCCGCGATGGTGGGTTGAGGGGGTTGATGGTTAGGAAGCAACAAATTCACACATGTACAACATCTATTCACATTGCTTGTCGAGTTTTGAGATGAAAAGTAAGTATTTTATAAACGAAGTGGCCAAATCTTCATTTAAAGTCCCAATTGACGAATAATTTTTGTGTCAGTTTTTGGTTCTGGAGAATTGTCGATAAGGCGAAAACTATACGGGAATAAAAGAACAACATCTTATTAAACTTCTCAGTCATCCAGATTCTTCTTTTCCTTCTCAATTAGAACTTCAGTGCCCCTGGAACAGATACAGAATTCACTGACGGGTGCAACCGATTGGGCAAGGCAAATTACATATAATGTTAAATGACATCACTACATGCAACTAATTTTCACTGTTGAAGTTAAGTATAACGTCATGAACACCTTAAGATAGAATATACTAAATATTATAGTGCAATATCGACGAAGAGTACAACACTACCTTTTAGAAATAATGTCTCCTACAGTTTCCGGCAGGTTCTTGCCCCTGGTTTCCGGCAGGAAGCATGCTAGAAGCGCCACCACTACAGTGAACACACCGAACACAATGAAGGGGAGAGCATCCGCCAGCTTGCCCTCCACAAGTATGCCCTGGAATAGATAGTTTTGTATAGTGTCCATGACATATCATTTCTAAGACATAAATGCTTGAAAAGCTGTATTCCCCCTAGGGATTGCAAATATCAATCTATGTTTATTAAAGAAGTCGCGAAATTAAAGAAATACATAAATGAACTTCCCCAACATAGACAGTTTAGCCGTCGCGGAAGAAGTAACTTGAGTAATAAGTGAACAACAATGAAGAGGTGTAGAACGCCTCACCAGATCAGCTATGTACGGAGCGATCATCCCTCCGACGTTACAGAAGACACTAGCTATGGCCATGGCCGACTCCCTGACAGAGGTGGGGAAGATCTCAGTGATGTAGATAGCGGCTACTGAATATCCACCAGCAGAGGAGAATCTGCCAATCATTGCTATAGCCACCAGGATCCATCCGGTAGCTGGAACATACATGTACATGGATAATCTTCATATCTACTTTATTTACTGTTGCAAACTATTTACATTCATGAGATTTAACTGTTAGTATTTTTCAATAAACTTTATGATTGTTTCATTATGTCAAGACTTAACTAAGCGGAGGGAAAAAAGATTGCAGGTTGTAGTTGAAAAGATTTTGTTAAGGTATATATGTTATTTTTTATGCCTGACTGTAAATGTAAAATGTTCTGTTCTGTTGAAATGCAAAAACTTTTACTGTGCGAAGGACTTTCATTTTTGTTTCCTTGTTTCGTCTGTATTTCAATTTCTTCTGAAAACAATGTCGTCAATTTATTGTGAAATCGAATGTTTTCAATTTAAAAATGAAAGGTTCGCAAGGTAAGAAACTTCAAATAACTATTATTGCCTTATTCCAAACAACCCTCGATGGGTTTGGTTATCTCGCTCACCATTATGCCAACGTTCACTGCCCAAATAAAGTAAGCCCGTCTTCAACCTACAGTTATTTATCGTTAATTATTTTGCATTTCAATCCTCCTTTCTATTCCACCATTAAATCAAATGTTAATTAGACGACAAAATACACCAGATAGTGATGACTCTATTAATAAAGCCACTGCTCAAAACCAAGAAAGCTCATCTCCAACTTACAGCTGTTTCCGTACAGCACAGGGAACACTGACGCCAGACAGCAGAGTCCACCAATCATCATCACTGTCACAAGAAGCGGCTTCCTACCCACTCTGAACATGAGCACCATCGTTATACCGTAGGCGATTATCTCCGTCAAACAGGCATAGAAGAAGTTCAAGAAGACGTCTCCAGACAGATTGCCCATGATCAAGCTGATACCAAAATACATGAGGCCAACTGAAAACCTGTGATTGAAAATTTTAACATTTCGTTAAATAGAAGTTATCTTAATTGTTTGTCCATATGTTACCATTCAACTAAAACTCGTTTGTATAGATTAAATATACATATGGAAAAGAGTTAAGCACCCCCACATTTTTTCAGCTGCAAAAGTTGCATGATAAGAAAGAAGGCGATGTGGTTGTAGAAATAATCGTATGGTATGATAGAACCATAATTTAGCAGTTAAGGGAAGAACGTTTCATCCTGATAACGTTTCGCATCTTTTGGATATTTGCATTCATAAAATTGTTGTAGTTTTATGTCCAAAAAATGTTACATTATTCTGAGAACGAAAGTTCTGATTGGTAGTTGTGATGATGGTAATTCAATTCTTTTAAGCCATCCAGTCAAACTTTAGTATCAACATTTAGGTCAAAAGTCACTATTTAGACTTCTGATAACCTTCAAAGTGTCAAATTTTCCATAAACCAAAATTCAAGGAAAATGGTTAGATAAAAAAAGAGTATCAGTGTCAAGTGTTTGATTAACAGACTGAACTCAAAAGAATCCAAAGATTATTCCAAAATCATATGATTCCAGCCATTTCCTCAATAATTGACAATAACTGTTGAAAAATGGATGTCATTTCAACGACCAGTTACTTCCTTATTTTGTAAAATAAGAGATGATTTGATGTGTGGAAGTCAAGTTGGTAACACAAATGTTATATTTGATGTCTGAAACCCATTGTCTTTTGCCTAGTTTTGGCACTACAGCCATACTTATTTTGGGTGAAATTTCAGCACCATTACAAATTCAATCGTAATTTCATAAAATGTTTACATGGACGATCTTTCTTTGGAGAAATTATTAATAAAATCTACATCTTTATGTTAAGAGTTATAAATTTATTCACGGTACCGTAACTTTGCCATAACATAAATTTTTAGTTTTTTAATTTTGGGGGTGCTTAACTTTTTTCCGTATGTATATATGTCATACACAATAGAGACATTTCTTCAGTTCTAAACAAACTTAACATGGACGTTTGAAATATTAAGGTTTTTAAAATGTCAGCAACGTCTTTCGTACGAGAGTAGAGATGGAAATAAAATATAATCATATTATTATTCAAACAAAATAATTTCTAAACACATATTACGTTTTGTATCATCTTCCTTTTATGATTGAATTTCCTCAATATATTGCTTACAAATTTATATTTCTAGTAAGTAATGAATGTATAAATATATTTTTTCACAATTCGAGTCCCACTGTCAACTTGATGAAATTAAGTTATGACACCCAAACGTCATGGGGTTTTTGACAACAACAACACAAATCTCTAGCAGTTTGATTTTCCTTCTAACCTACATGTTAAAGAAAGCGATCAAGGCCCGAGCCATGAGCGTGGGACTGGAGAACAGATGAAGGACACCTAGATCCTTGCTCTCGTCTGTGGTCACGTTCTTCAGCAGTGACTCGGTTATCTCCTTTTGGTTCCCCTTGGCGATGCTCCTGATGATCTTCTTGGCCTCTTCGTGCCTACCCTTGGCTATCAGCCATCTTGGGGACTCTGGGATTAACCTACATATATTTGATATAGGCGGTAAGTCATAAACATGTTATATATCACAAAAAATAATATACTCTTAAATATAATTCAAGTTAAGTCCACATACAGAAGTGATTAACTGAGGTTCATCTACGACATTGGAAAGTTTCAGGATAATGAACAATTAGCATAAAAAGACTTATCGCATACGGTTCAATATGTCAAAGATATCATTAACCAAAGTACAAGTAGTACCTTAATTACGCTATACATGACAGAATTGGTTATTTGATAATAGTCGAATGCAGAACGTCTTTCTTTATAAAAGCGAATGATATCATACTTTAGATCTGGAGTTAGTAATTACAATATATATTTATAAAAGTATATTTAAGCATATCTTACAGTATTAATTGATAATGATCTTTTTATCCATGTATGCAATATCACACATAACAATGTTCTCCATACTTTTTTGCCCAGTGTAAAAATTTTCATTGAAGAGATAGCTCAATTTTAACATGCTTTATTTCTATTTCTTTATTTCTATTTCTTGATATCTTACTTTGGATCTAGAGTTGGTATTCACGATATATTTTGTAAACAAATATATTATGGCATATTTGTCAGTTATAATTGATAATGATCTGTATGCAATATCCCACATAACGATGTTCATCCATACTTTTTTGCCCAGTGTAAAATGTTACATTGAAGAGGGAGAATGAAAGCAGTACAATGGGTATACACCCCTGCCGTACCACCAGTATGAGACACAGAGAGCGGAGGGGACACCAAGAGCCAGTCTGAGATAGCGCCAGTGTCTGATGTAGTAGGACACGAGGGTGAGGATCAACATCCCCACCACCCAGAAGAAGTTCATCACCATCCCGATCAGTGTCCGCTTCGACTTGCCAGTTATCTCAACAGCTGTAAAAAGTGAAAGGTGCAGAATAAGATTTGAAAGTCAAACAATTATCTTCAGTATGTTTGTCAACGGTTTGTTCACTTCATCAGATCATGTCTAACCTAACATTCGTGCCTCGTAGAGTTTCTGGACTGAGTACCTTTCAAATCACATTCCACTGCAGCCAATCAACGATGAGGCTATGAATAACAATTTTAATATCTGAGCGAGTCTTTTATTGGTTAGGTTCAGATTGAAGGTCAGAGACATTGTCATTAAGCATAGTTAGGTACCGATAATAGCATTGAAGTGAATAATGCATACATTTAGTGTCACTCAACGATTGGATCAATTAGATCAAATTTTACTGCGTTATTCATTGATTCGAACAGAGGTTTATAAATTTATATACTTATTGCCTGTATGAATAAGTTACAGTTTATACAAATTATACGACGTTTAATTCATTGAACATTTACCAATAACAAATGGAACCATATAAAGGCCTGCCGATGTGAAACCAAAACAGAACTGGACGGCGACGAAGAAGATGTAGCTGGGAGAGAAGGCGCCAACAACACTCGCCACCATGTTTAGTAGTACAGAGGCTAACATAGCCAGCTTACGTCCGCATCTACAATTGTGTTGTATGTTCTTTTAGTAATCTGTCAGAGGGTCATGTAAATTTGATAAATTTCGAACTTAGATGAGGAAGCTAAGACATGAAGATTGTTTAAACAGATGGTTTCACAATGTATGCGGAGGATCACCAATATCATCCTTTGAGAAACTAAGCGATTTCACACGCTATGCTGTTAAACAAGGAAAAGGTTTCGGGTGAACGTATTATGGTATTGAGAAGGAAGTTAAGTATTTTGTTTATAAATAGCTTATTTATTAAGCGCAATGGCCGTCAGGGTATTGAAACATAAATAATTTGAAAACATTGATTAAGCTATTCAGTACGTGAGACCTTAAATGATCACAATCACAAAACAGAAAATTATGATTGACAATTTTCATTTTTAAACCATAAAGGCTTGATTTGGATGATATATATTTCATAAGAATGTTACACACAAGTCTGCCATCAGTCCAACACAAAAGGTCCCAATCGTTGCCCCGGCAAACGTCAACATAGTGCCGAAAGAGCGATAGATTTCATTTTTGCAAACCATGTCAAACTGTAATCAGAATAAAATCGTAAAGTAAGCAGAAAGATTCAAATATTGTTTGAAGGGTTCATACACCTACATCAGTTTTATCTAATTTTTCTGATACCTGCAATTGATTTTTTGTAACAGAAATATCGGGGTGTTTCAAAGGTTTAGAGTATGAAATCAGGTTGTGCAATGAAGGGGGGTAAGGAGGGTTGGTAAGAATGTAATAGCCACTGTTCAATGTGACAGTTATGCACTGGAGCGTTGTCTTGCAGAATACCTGAGGATACCACGTCTCTGAAGCTTGATAGCTTCTCCTAGTTACCAAAACGGTGAGGCATAGTCCAAGTAATTGCAGTACCCTTTGCTAGGAACTAACATCATCCATGCTTCTTCTACAAGACTGTGAGCATGACCTCCAGTGCAGATGGCTGACCTAGCTGCTTTGGTATGTTTCAAGAGGATCAACTGAACTTTAGTTTGAGGATCATTGTGATGAATCCGTGTTTCATCCTTTGCATTAAGTCTGTCTGTTTGCCATGTATTTCAGGGACATTACCGAGGACCTTTTGAGCAAGTGACTCGACCCTGCTTCTGAAATGGCTTAGCAACCTTGGAATCCATCGTTCAGACGCCTTATAAACGTTTAACTTATCATGAATGATTTTTATCCACATAACCTTCATTTATTTAATCCTTGGCTTACTAGTGAACAGTTATACATCGATCTTTCAAATTGGCAGCTTCAACTTGACAAATACTGTCATCATCAAATGAATGGGGTCGACCAGGAATGGTAGCAGTTTCAACAAATTCGACGACATTTAAACTGACGGTGCCGGTCTCCAATTATATCATACGATACGGGAACTCCCCCGTAAATTTCCTTGATTTTATTATTTAGTGTGCAACATTTCAAGTAAATATACTCCTCAGTGCTGGATACTGGATCCATTATCACCCCTTATTCAATCAAACACGTGTCGAAGACACTGCTTTAATTAGGTAAATGCAGACTACCACATGATTCCGAAAAGGTGGGTGTCATTTTTGACATAAACTTTTGTCCATATGCAATGACAAGAAAGGTAAAAAGTAACTAAACGTCCTATTTTTACGAATCAAAATATTGATAAAGTCATTCTTAACAAAATATAATGTATACCAAAAAGGTAGCAAAGTAGGTTACAGCTAGGATCTTCATGAATAAGATCATTGATTCGAATCAAACCATTACTGTAACATGTACACTTACATGTAACTGAAAAAAGCTAGTGTGCATTGATTGTGTAAAGATTCGTTTTCCTAGGTTTGTTACCTCAGATATAACGGTGACGTCCATGACCGATCTATCGTACACCCAGGAAGAACACTCGACCTGTGTACTGTTGTACTCCGAGCTCAGCTCAGCTCTGGTATCGTTGTACACGAAGCACTGGGAGTATGTCGCCTCCTGGCTTCTCGTTACCATGGGAATGGTCGAGTTGATGAGGTCAGCATGGTTTGAACTTTGAATTTCATAAGTGTCGTTTTCAAAGGAAGGTATTGCACATCTAAAGAAAAACAAAACTTTGAGAATGCCTCATTGAAGCATGCTACAGATGAATTTGAATATACTTAAGACAGTTGCTACCTACCAATGAAAGGAATGTCAAAAGATCATCAACTTTACCCATTGCACTCAATGAAATAAACCTGGTATTTTGAAATTTACGTTAATTATGCTCTATATACATTATTTTTATAAGTTTACCTCCAATAACTCCTGAGTTTTGCTTATTATTCATCAAGAAATCACTTAAAATGCTCTAGCTTACAATAGTGATAAAATCACAACAGGATGTGATCACGCATTGCACGAGTCTCCCCAAAATGAAACTGTTTCCAAACACAGAACATGATACGATATACATAGATAATTCAATTCTTACGGTATGAGTTGTTAATGTAAATCTCATTTTGCAAATTGTGCGTAATAGTTCTGCATTTTTTGTATAAGTTTTTGTGTGTCGGTTTGTCAGATGTACACATTAACAGAGAGTTTTACTTAGTTTAAACATATTTTATTCAACAAGTAAAAGGACCAGGAACAAGTTATCCAACTTAGAATATCTTCGCCCATGGATTTACAAAGTTGATTTACAATTTTTACTTACAGATGACAGATAGTTAACAGGAGAGCAACATAACAAAAATAATGGTTCATACAAAAAAGCAATATTGGTCTGCTATAGAAAAAGAATGGTACATACATAAAAGGACTATTGGTTTTAATATATTTAATATTCAACATAGAGTATTATTTACAAAGTCGGTGACCCCTGACGCAAATAGTATATTGTTTTTGTACTGTATTTCTAAACTACCAGTACGGACCTGTGCTCAGGGATGTACATAAGGAAGATGACCGACATCCACTGGTACCCGGATATAACGGCCACCATGGAGGAGATGAGGAACATCCGTCTCTGGTAGTACCCGAACTCTCCTATCTCCACTAGAATGTCGTCGAACTTCATCTTGTGTCAGAACAGTTGAGGTCAACAATTATTTTATAGTGCAGATTGTTAAAGATTAAGTCAATATCAAGAAAAATCTGTTTCTAGTATAATCACATTTTATCTCAACCAGAATGCCGTCGAACTTCTTTTGTGTCAGAAAGTTGAGGTCAATAATTATTCTCAAATGCAGATTTATAAATATTAAATCAACATCAAGAAAATTCTGCTTCATGTATAACCCCATTCTATCTCAACCAGAATGTCCTCAAACTTCATCTTGTGTTAGAAAGGCTGGTGTCAACAACATTTCTATAGTGCAGATTGTTAAAGTTTAAATCAATATCAAGAAAAATCTGCCTCTAGTATAACAACATTCTCTCTAAATCAGGATGCCGTCGAGCTTCATCTTGTGTCAGAAAAGTTACGGTCAACAATTATTCTATAGTGCAGATTTATAAAGCCTAAATCAATATCAAGAAAACATCTGCCTCTAGTATAACAACATTCTCTCTCAATCAGAATGTCCTCAAACTTCATCTTGTGTTAGAAAAGTTGAGGTTAACAATTGTTCTATAATGCAGTTTATAACATTAAGTCAATATAAAAAAACATCAGCTTAAAAAATAACCACATTCTCTCTGAACCAGAATGTCGGCAAACTTCATCTTGTGTCAGAAAAGTTATGGCCAACAATTATTATGTATATTAATATTCATTCATGATGGGATCGGACTTGATTTTCCTGGTTAGTTGAGGTTATCACACATTATCATATTTTACAGACAGCGTTTTAGTGCCTTAATTATTGGGATAATAAATGAAGCAAAATAGATGCTTTAAAAGATTGGGCCAAAACTCTCCTCTCTCTAACCGGTCCCGTCAAACCTCATCTTGTTTCTGCAAAGTTAAGGTCATTGTTCTAACTTGTAATTCGAAAGACAACTCGCCATATCAAAAAATTGATTAAAATCAAATCCTGATAGATCAGCATATACACTCAGGGGCAAAAGAAACGATACCATATAAAATGCATGATAGGTTAATCTACGATTGATAGTTACGGCTGAAACAGGGTTAATTCATGTATTCAAGAGCTAACTGAACTTAGTTTTTAATTTCAGAGCTATATCTATTAACGCTTTTGAAAAACAAGTCTTTCAAAAAACGCTGTTAAAAAATCTCCTTAACTAGACGAGATAGGATAGTGAAAATGGCCCTTTTCTTGTTTTTAAACCAAAATACAGGCAAAATGCGTGAACAAATTAACTTCTACAAGGGTTATTTATATTGATAACATCTTAGATTTTATAGATTTTTAAATTTCATAATTATTTTATTCCAATTCCAAGATTATGACCAAAAAAAACATCGAAAAAGCTGTTTTTTGACCCCTCGTGTATTTGAACAGTCAAACAATTATAAGTATTATACTTTGATGTTTGAAATTGTGAGTACTTCTTCACAACTGATGTGCCTATCACAAGGGCTCGTAGTCGCATTTCATTTACAACAGGATTTTGTTTTGTACTCTTTTCAAAAGTTGGTATCGTTTCTTTTGCCCCTGAGTTATACTCGTAACTCCTACAGATACCCTCCTACACATACAGGTCAATGACCTTGTAATTATTTACGTTTTCATTGTGATCAAACTTTGTTTTCTATCCAGGATAAGAACAATTTTATAGGTTCACCATAATGTCAGAACGGTTATGCAAAAATTATAATTTCCTGAATATTTTTTTAGGTTTTAAGCATATCAAACCGTGGAATAAAAATAAATAGTACCAAATTTGTTATAGTGTTTTAAGATAATACACGTATGCAACAGAATGTTTCTAATTTGGTCAATAAAATGTTCAATCTTTAAACAAAGGATGAAATTAGGATTAAGATTTAGAAAAGTTTATTCAAAAGAAAACATTTGGCACACACAAGTTATCCTCACCTAACATTTGTGATTAAATTATTACAAATTGGGAATAATTATAAGAGATGAGTATATACTTTAAAATCTAAATTTGATGGGATATTGCTTTAAAAGTTTATGATGTAGGGTTACAGTATCAGGCTTTGTTTCTTCAAAGTGTTATAATCGTAGTGCCCCTTCTATATAGGCTGGCTAGTTAGTTTTTTACATCTTTTACATAACTTACTCGTTTACATTTTTCAAATATTATAGTCAGTAAAATGTTTAAGTATCACACAATGTCAACGGATAAAATTTAGTCTGATAGATATATAACAATGTCCTTACCTTTTATCTAAACAGGTGCCCCTGTATGCCGTGCAGACTGCACGTGTCTGTGTATAATCAGACGCGTGCTGGATTGTGGGTAATCCTTGGGTCACATTAAGTAGTGTTAGAGGTCAAGATTGATACTTAGATATTCATTCGACTGTACAAAATGCAAGGACACATCTTATTCAACGTTTATGTTGATAGAAGACGTTTTATCACACCTGATTTACTTCATTGTTTAAGAAACAATTGGTTAACGTGATATAAACTATTGTGCAAAGGAAAGTATTACACGTTATAATGCCAGACAAACAAAGACTAACATTTTAATATGGATTATGAGAAGACGCAATACCGCGTGCATTGATACAGAGATGCCAATACGAGTTGTCGATAACTCTACTTTTGTTTCTGTAAGATGAGAATTCTGACTGACTGAAAGTGATAACCTTGTGGTTGTTGTTTAGAGAACCTATGTTTTCAGGACCCATGGAGACTTTCACATTTAACAGTTTCACAATGATTTCCATTTATTGTTATTATCTTGACATGTGTTAGGCTATTTAACTTTATTTCACTCAAATTCTTAGTGCATTGTTATTGTATGTCAGTTCAAAAGTATTTATACAAACTCACCCATACAACATCTGAAAAAAGTATTTCAATGTGACCCTTTTTTCCCCGTGTTCTGCTACTTTAATGGTACTTCAAGAGCTTTTCTAAAAATGCTTTACCAAAGAAACTTTCTCACTCACAAGTTCTCCGTCATCTCCTGTCAAATCTCCGTATCTGCGTCAGTCAATCGTACCATTGTTGGATAAAAATGCAGATGACATGTATGTTAATCTTCGAAAGGACACCACATCGTATCACTGCAATGCAAACCTTTTTCACTTTTAATGGTCAGAAATTTTATCATTTACCTGATGAACATTTCAAATGTCTTCAAAATTTTCATGAATATTCAATTTTAATGTTGAATCGGTGTGACGTTGTTCGTAACGTTGGTTGTAATGACAAGAAGGATAATCCATGAATAACCGTAAAAACGTTTTGATTCTTCAATCTGTTTCAGTTGAGTCAGGATGTAAGGGGCTGCAATTCCATCTTTCTTTCCCCCAAAAAGTACACCTTGGTCTAATCTTCCCAATTGATATCTGTTACGGTTGTTTAGCATCTAAGTGATCATAAACCACCTTACAGAAACGGGGTTCATGGCGCTAATTCTGTCTGTCCGTCACTACAGAATTATCGGAGCAAGAATTAAGAATCTTCACCAAACAGGATATGCGTTTTAATATACTCATGTGCCTTTCATTGTTTGGACTTGAATCTGAATAATATGTTGTGTGGTGTCCATGCAGCGACTGTCTGAGAAACCTTTTCAAAACTCTCATACTAAACAAGCCATCTTCACCAAACTTGATACACGTGTCCATCATCCATTGTTCCTATCGCTCTCTAGATCTAAAGCATGACAGACCAAAACGATTGTTGACAGAAATCAAGTGTTCAAAACGATAGTTCACAATCCTAAGGCAAAATGATTCCCTCTGACCAGAAACAATAGTATCGATTGATTTGGCTTCCTTGGCAGTAAAGATAACAAGATTGAAGCTTTTTTTATGGAAAGACCGGTTTTAAATCCGCAAATGCCCTTTTAAGTACCAAAACCGTATTACTAAATATTACCATGTTCCTTCTTGATTAACGTTTTTCAGATCATGTGGTAAATCATGAACAAATAAGCTGATTGGTCTTTTTTTCAAAACATGTATCAATGGTAATGTAACAGGTTTTAGTTTTATGGAAAATTGTAGGCAAGGAGAAGACCAATTTAAGTTTCAATCAGACAAAACGAATCAGAAAAGACACAAACACATCAGGGATGCAATGACATATGTTTATTTACAACTGTTGATTAATGATGATGAGATCACATTTACAAGGACTGGCAGGGGTCAGTGCAAACATTCACCAGTCAACATCATTCAGTCAAAGGTTTGCCTTCCATGTTTTACAGGATTTCATTGTATGAACTTTTAAAAGCAATGACAGAAAATAAAGTCACTTAACTATTGTAACAGTCTTCAACAATGAAAACAGCAACATTTTAATTTGATCAATAAAGAAGGTCATTAGATATGGCTTCCCCTGCAAGACGCAACTCATGCCAGTCTAACTCCCTGGCTTAGCTAAGTCTTGCTGTATTGTGCCAAAATGTTTGGTTTCATTGCAGTGTTCTCAGTTAAGACTGGGTCATACAAACTTTCGCTGTTGTTAAGACTAGCATGAGTAATAGCTTGTGGGGAAGCATCATGTAATAAACTTCATTTGAATTGAATTGCAACACAAAACTCATCTCTCACACAAACAGCATGGTAAGAAGCAGCTGGCAACAAGTCCAGAACAATGAAGGCAATGCAGATATATACAAGAAATAAACAACTCATCTAACGATGACTGAACAGTTGGCAAGGCTAAAACAATAAAATGCATAGACATGGTTTGGAATATTCACAACCAAATTCAACTAATGAACATGTGTTCATGATCTATTGTAATCCTAACATGACATCGGATTTCTCATCTATCTATTGCATTATTACAGTAGGATTCATAACAGTTAAAGCAACAAATATGTTTAAATAAGACACATAAAATTAGTTCTGTAGGCAACATAGAAAATAATGAACTATGCTTTCATGACATTTACAATGATATCAATAATGATGGTAACAGTTTTAATATAATAAGACATTTTTTCCTTATGTTGAAAACCCGTACAAGGACTTTCAAGTTGAATTATGTTATCTACCTGTTATTGTTGAGAAAATGGTTAAATGAGTAATACATATGCAATTAAAAAATTGGAATGCAATAATTATGTAGTTGATGAGTTTAATTGTTTGAGACTTCTTTTAACATTTTCCTCTAAACATACTAGCATTACAAGCTATCTATAAGTTGCATATATAATTTGTTATTTATTTTAACCACTGCAACTCATTTGTTTAAATTGTCTAATTGCAGGACAGTAAAGGCTATCTTAGCATCATGATTACTGACTGCAACAAAGTTAAGCTTTTTTCAAATTAAATATTGTTATTATTGCAAATAAACATTTTCACAGTGACTGCACAGATAGCTCAATAATACAACTTAACCCTAACGATCTTAATTCTTAGTTATCATAACAAACATACAACCACATATATAGAAAGTCTAAAATTTATGGATGAAGGACTTCATTTATGCAAAAAATTCAGCTTTTGTGACTTTTGGTATATGGTAACAACACTATCCAGCAAAAGATGACGGTGGTTGATTTTTGCTAAAATGTTCATTTTTTCGTTACAAAAATATTATAGATCAAAATTGATTTCCTTATTCTATTGACCTCTAAAGGCTTCTTAATGAAACCTCATCAGGGTGATTGAATCAGCTTGCTAAGAAAGTTAATGACTAAACTTGTACCATATTGACCATAATTCATACACTCAATTCATCCTGCTAAAAGAAAAATATTTGTTCATTACAGACTCAGATCTTTTAAAAATAATATTGCAAAAAACAAGCAATTAGTTTCTACAAGCAAAACCAAGCCAAGCTGACACAAAACCATCAATAAATTAAATCTCTCATCAATGTAAAAAAGTCCATGTTGTAATAAATATGAGGTAAATGTGAAATATCATGGATGCTGATAAACTGACCTATAACATGAAAATCAATCTGCCGGAATCAATTCATTACAAAAATAAGCATGAAAGTTTGCTTATCATTGTTTTAACGAACTTTTGCAAAAAAAAATATTAAGTGCTTACATAATTTTAAAGTGTAAACATGTATGCTCTTATTTCATGTAAATTAGTAAATATGTGAAATAATCAAACAAAACGACCTGAATTACTAATGAACATATTTGATAACCTATACAATTTGTTGAGATGACCCTGAAAGCTGAGGGGTTGGTATGACAATGAAAGATGACAGGGCAAATATATTACATGGGAAAGGGCAGTCATTTGCTCTGTAGCTCATCATTTACTTGCCCAACAAATGATAAACCTTACTTTAACCGAACTGCCTTATGAGCTCCATTAGCTAAAACGAGCCACATTGGCTCTGTAGCTCATCGGTTTTCCAGTCTGATTAAAATCAACTGAGCTCCGAGGAATAAAATGGGGAAAATAATTCAAAATATTGTCTCTTAGGTGTATTCAGACCGAGACAATTGGGTATCCCACCTGGTACGAGACAATATTTTACTTATTTTATTCCTCAGAAGACGGTCTATTTTAATCAGGCTGATCAGTTTTCCCGCCTCACATATGAAGAGCCTCAGCATAAGCCATCTTGCATTATATGCCTGATAAGCTCAAATATCAATTTTCTCTGTAGTGCATTAGTTTTTCCTGCCTGAAAGATGATAAGCCTTAGAGAAACCAATCTTGCATTATATGCCTGATAACCTAAACTGTCCATTGGTCGGGTTAGTACATCAATGTTTATTACCCAGCGATGTCCGACGGCCGCTGATGTGGTAACCCATAATGCTGTACAGGCCTGATGAGCTAAATTAGTACATAATGTTTAACATAGTGCGAGGGATGATGAATGATGAGATTCTGACTTCTAGGTACACTGATTGCAGGTGTGATGGATGGAGGCAGTGGAGCAGTATTGCACTGACAGAGGGTCAGAACCAGGTGTTGAAGCTGTATGTACAGACAGTCCCGCTTCAAACAGGGGTCATATCAACCTCAGTCAAATTGTTTTCTGATATAACTGAACCCTATACAACAGACAATATAGCCACAGGCTCAGATTCTAAATATGAACATAAGTATTCAAATCTATCTGTAAAAAACAAAAAAAAGCAGGAAATTACTTCTTAGCTCAGATGCTCTCTTAAAGTTTGCAGAGGGATCCCCATTAGGAGAGATCCAAAATGGCCGACATGTATGTACCTTCTTTAAATGTATTTTTAGATAGGTTTGAAGACTTATATGTATATTTAGAGTCTAAAACCTGTGAAGAAAGAAGAGTAAGTTTTTGAACCATTGTGAAATAGACTTTAGTGCATTAGACACTTGTAAGAAAGTGTTTATTTTGATTTGGGAAGGAACCACTTAGTTATCACTGCAAATACAAAACCTCAATAACACTACATAACAGAATAACATAACAGGCCTTTTAAAGGTGATAGTAGCTTCTCCTGTCTTGTTGTAGTCTTACTGGAATATTTCTCCATATGTACATCAATGACTATATTGACCATCTTAGATACACCATGAGTTGACTGATGAGTAATGAGTAGGGCATTTGTAACAACCAAGGAAGGAAATGAAAGATGAATTGATAAAGGTGATCAATTAAATACTATTATACCCACTTGCCTATTGTTCTGTTAATCCATACCTTCACACATTCATAATAACAACCACCAATGTTGACATCCCTTGTACTGCCACCAAGTATTCTTTAAAAATATCTTCATCTAAGTTAACTTTCAACACATTCATAGATGAATACTATTAACTGATATTTTTAAAGACATATATGCTTTTTAAAATGTTTTTGCAATATCTCTATCCAGAATGTTAAAAAAACACTATGAATACAAATATCATTAATATTAAGAACAAAACAGAACATTTCAGTTTATTAATCATATAGTGAAATATTAACGTTTATAGAAAGAATCTTTAAAAGAGTGTCAATTGCAGCTGTGTTAAGATATAAAAGTACTCTTAAATCTTTGGTAATATTGATCCTTTGCCCTCTTAGGTTTTCTCAGTTATCTGCCCTTGATGCTTGCCCTTGACATCATCTGTTATTACTTTGTAACCATGGTAACTGCAATTTGTTCACTTCCTTCCTTTCAATTTCTCGACAATGTTGCACAATTTGAGAACAGGTCCAAGTTTGAGTCCCATGTATTTCATCATCATATCACTGTTTAAGAGGAGGAAGGCTTTGCCATCAATTTCCTGAAAAGTAAAAGGGTTTATCATCAAGGTATTTCAACATGCCAAAAAGGATACCCCTATACAGAAGCATAAACCTACACAACCATGACTATCAACTGTAATTAAATAAGGCTTAAAAAAAATAATAAAATGTTTCTGGTCTTTGCATGCAGGCAAAAATGATGCGATGACGCGGATTTTTTTATTTATTTCCAAATACTTTTTTTATTATTAAATATGAAAATTATTCAACGGAATTAGAAAATTTATAAAATTAAACTTTGGATCACTTTATAACAGTGTATTTGAAGGCCTACACGAACAGAAACAAGTAAAATTATAAAAGTTCAAGTTTCGATGTTTTTCTGGGCCTGGGAACTACCCTGGAAAAAAAAGGCTTGATGCGGAGGTTTAAAACTGACGCGGGCGGAAACCAGAAACAAATTACTTTTTTTCTAGGCCTAAGTGAGATGAATTCAAGGGGACTTCACTTCTTTGGTGAAAGGGATGCAACTCCTCATCGGAATGTAACCCTCTGGAATATAAGAACAACAACTCACATGTTTCCTGAAGAGTTCTGCGTGCTGACCGAGGCCTGAGTCTGTGTCGCTGATGAAGTTGATGACCTCGTCTATGGACCACTCGGAAGCATCTCCTGTAGGTTTGCTTGGACGTATGCTTGTGTGGACATCACCAGTCGTTGAACTAGCTGTAGTGGTTGAAAGGTACTTGTCAGGATAACTCATATAATGACAAACTTGGTCCCTCTTCATACACATATGTATTGAATATAACAAAGCTTAGAGTATTTTACCAATAAAGTGAACCATTGTTCATTGATTACAAAACCTAACTTTCATTGATACAGCTGAATTAATCATATCTCTGATCATTTTCTCATTATTTAGTTTCTTGTTGTTATTAACTATTTTCTAACTCTTTTTAAAACACATCGAGATAGGATGCCTTAAACACCATCTCCCCATCTATACCAGTTTTGCGGGTTTCCTTAAGGATCAGTGGGGACAGAAACCTCTTGTAGAGCATTAGTGCAAAAGTTCACTTGATTTTGATTTTCAGTATGTTCACAAGCCCTGAAAGCGTGGTCTAAAGATTCTTTTTTCATAATATGATATCAGGTAATAATGTAACTGGACAGGATTGAGCTTATTCACATTTTGCTTATGATGCACAGTCTTCTGCTGTTAAGAATGTTTCTAACCTTCTGCTTCGTAAGTTGAGTATGATCTGCGAGCCACTTTAGGAGGTTTGGACCCCTTGGTGCTGTCTCCTGACTCGGTGGACCATCGTCTCCTGGGGGCTTTGATCAGCGGGAAGTCAAAGTGGTCCTGGTCACCTGAAAACACAATCCTATCCGTCAATATCACAAAGAGTCTCCTGGCTAGATAGATCTCAAGAACGATAGTGAGTGTGTGATGAAAAGCTTTTATATCACATATTTAACTTTCAACCTTCATGAAGCTTCAATAGGCTTTAAAGGCACAGTTTGGTCTCCGGTAGAGCTTAGCAGGGGACACAAAACATAATTGTAGTCAAAAGTAACAATGCCTTCAGGACAATGTCAGTGAACATATCAGGACCATTGATTTTCCTTACTTCAAGAATCTTTAATAGTCTACTTCTCCACTGAACTTATATAACCTCTAACTATTTTTCCTACACATTCCTCAAAAAAAAACATGCCTACCAGACATTTTTGTTTTATGTGAACATTTTGGACAGCCTCCCTCAACAGGCTGACTGGACAGGAAGTTCTCACAGCACCCGAGGTCCTCCTGCAGACGCTCCAGAAAGCTCCAGAAACTCGACACCTTCTCCACCGAGATCACCCTCTTGGATAGCGTCCGCGAACCGTGATTGGCTAGAAAAGATAGAGAGAACTTATTTGATACTCAATTTATCATGGGACATTGTATATTCTCAAATTGTAGATAATTCAAATGAAATTATACAAGAAAACAATCTAGTAAAACTCCATTGAACACTTGAATAAATTTTCATTACTTGTGAAGAGTGAGTTGATATTGAAACAGCAAGACACCATGATAAATATGCTCAATGTTTGTGCCCTAATGGTTAAAGATGATCTTAGTGCTAAGAGGGATTTGAAATCCATGACCCTGACACCGAAACTAAACAAGCTGTAAAACAACTAAGATATCAAGAAAAGGATGAAGAACGGAAAATAATATGTTATGTTATGATATGATATGATATGATATATGATAAGATATGATATATGATATGATATGATATGATATGATATATGATATGATATATTTAGAGGTTATAACATGCCATTTTTCATATCATACACCATAATATCAGCCCGAGACCCCATATCAGCCCGAGGATCGCATAGTAAATATATGATATATGATATATGATATGATATGAGTTTGATTTCAAAACAAACTACCACCACCTTACAGCCCGGCAACTAAACCAGTGTTCAATCAAGGATGCTTTACTAGTAGAAGATTAGACATGGAGGGGTAAAAGAAGTACAACAAGGACTGGTCCTCACCTGCTACGACCACCTTGCCATTGCCCTCCTTGACCATGTTATAGACGAGTCTCTCCTGCACAGAGCTGTCAATCAGGCCCTGCACCACCTCCCGAAGGATCCGTGTCAAGCTGCCCGGACCTAACTGGCTCGGTAGGTTCTGTACCTTCCGGGGGTTCATGAAACCTCCAAATCGACACGAGGAATTCACATATACACATACTGAAATAGAGACAAAACCCATTTGATTTGAGAGGATATTATTTTGATCTGACAGTATGAAATACTGTTTGCAGGTGTTGTTAGAATATTCATAAACTATTAATTGAATGTTAAACAAGAGTTACAGCATTTTCAACCAGTTGCAATTGGAGTCCTCTGCAATATCCGAAATCTTAGTTCCTCGATAGGTTCATTGATGTTATAAGTATCAACGGCAGAAAAAATGATGTCTAGGATTAAAAGCCATTAGTAAGGCAGTCCTGGAGTCTTTCAAACAAAGCACCAAGATGATTGGAGTCACAAAGTTAACCTCAGGGTAATATTATACAACAAGAGTTGAGGTCAGCTTTAGTAAGGGATGCATTGTGAAAGATCTGTACAAATTGACATCTCACCTGTAGCGGTGCTCTGTGAGGAGCTTGTGTCAGGTTCGGAGACAGTAACGACAGGTGAGGCAGCCTCCCGTGGGGACAGCTGTTGTTTCTCAGGGGACACCGAGGGACTTGTGGGGCTGGGCTGGGGGGTGCGGCTCATCCCCCCGTTCTGGGAGGGGCTAGATACAACCCCCTGGGGGACTGAGAGGTGGAGGGAGGGGTCCTTCATCATCTTGTTTATCTTGTACTGGGGCACTCCTGTAAGAGAGGCTCAGGTATTGGTATGTGCATTTACATAACAATTCAAACGTCTTTTAATTTACCTTGTTTAAATGATGTATAAGCCAAGAAATTATGTTCATTTTTTTTAATGATTTCGTACCATTTCCATTCATAATGTTTTACTTCCATCAATCATTTATAGAAACATTGTAGTCTTTCAATTTTACAGAATTTATAACTCATCATTGATTTTGTTTGTTGGTCTTTTGGTAAAAATAGAACATAAAATATTATTCCAAATACATAGTTTTGAAGGGGATGCCTTTCAGTTTTAGTAATTTTGAAGTTAGATAACTAGCATTTAACAATCTCTGAAATCTAGATTAATTCAAAAATGATTTTGATACACTTCTTGAACTTTCATATCTTTGAGACCATCTTGATCAATTTGACCTACGAGGTCAGTCATCTTTTATAGTTCCAATTTTTCATGTGATGCCCTAGAGCAACATATGCTTTTTCCTTTTGACGTAATGTTATAAACAAAGCTTCGCTGTCATAGTGTGCCGGTATTAGCTAGTCAGCCTATGTGAGAAGTAGATTTTGAGTATTTTCTGTTATTTGGCACGCCACTTATGGTTGAAATACTGCCAAAGCGGCTTTAACCAATAACTCACTCACTTACTTAATTTTTGCAACTACAGTAATAAACAAAATATCATACTATTTCTCATGACATACAATGTTTATGACATTTTTGCCTATATATCAAAATATACCACGCTCTCACTCTTGCTTATTACAAATATTTAGCACTGATGTCGTAAACATAGTTTGTCATGGACACTCATACAACATCCTCAATATATCTCACCCTTCTGTCCAGGGGGCTGCAGTGGATGGCCACTCTGTGCACACCAGCCCACGGGGAAGATGTCTCGGATGTCGTATCTACACCAGTAGTCAAACGCTCCCCGCCACCCGTCGAACGTCACATGGATCTGGTCCCCGTTGATGGCCCCGACAGTAGCAGGACAGATCAGCTGGGGGTTCTTTCTGTCTACAGCTTCCAGCTTCTGACCTACTTTAAACAAGTTTGTTTTTGGTCCTGAAGCTTCCTGAAAGACACAAGAATTTAGAGCATGATGATTGAAGTTTAGAATGAATAAACTTGGGTATACCAAACCTTGTTTGTGATGTGAGGTTATCAAAAGCAAGAAGGTAGGTAAACCCTCTCAATAAATAAAAGTACCGAGGGTACAGAAGCTCACCTTAAAATGAATGATGTGGTATTGGTTTAATTATAATGTAACCATCTTTTATATAATTGATTATGGCTGCCATCATGATGTTTTTATCTTTTAAAATACTAGTCTTCTTTTGGAAACGACTAGAGCTTGAACAAACATTAATACACGAATGATATCATCATCATAAGTTAACAAGCAGTAGGTTTTTGTATAACTTTTTTGTATATCTATGGCTGAATTGGTGACCATCTTGTACTTTTTAATCTTCAAAATGCTACTTTTATGTGGGCATCCGTATTAATTTCATTATGATATCTTGATTGGTTTAGGTGTATCCATTTAAATGTCATTGACATTACTTACAGGATGGTGGGCACTTACATTTGTTTTGTAGTGAATCATTAATATGATTTCAAGATTATTTCACTGATGGTTATGCTGCATGGGATATTGAGAATCCCAAAAGTACAGATTTTTCAAGGAAAATGAATGACTGATTGAGAGGAAAGTCATAAACACATCAATGCATAAGACACGTTTATTTTGTTCACATCATATTTACATGTCAAGTGACCATGAGATGTCTTTCATTAAAGTATCAATTAATTTAACACTCATACAGTACTATAATGGTAAACATTTTTGCATTGTCAAATCAACAGAGAGATATGACAAATCAAATTTCCTTACTTTTGTTACTAAACCCTTTTCGATTTTCATCTGCATATTTATTCCACATCAACTTATCATGTAGATTGCTAAACAGTAAACACAAAGCTTATTGTAGACAAGTTTTGTGTAAGTTGTTATTCTTAGAAAGAACATATCACTGTCATGAGAATACAAGTCTATAACTTTTATTGCATACACATGGGCCATGGCCATATAGCATAATGCTCTACCATATCAAATGGGTCAGGTTGATTATGCAACCGACTAGCAGCTGTGCTTGTGATGCTAGCAGCCTGCCTTGGGATGTGTATTAGACAACATAGTGGAATATCTGAACTCTGGTTGACCCCTTATGTGTGGTATTTAAAGGAATAAAAGGGAAATACCATTGTTTAAAATTTAACATGTTTAATGTGATTTGGTTTTTGCAGCTAGTTGCCATAAAGATTTTAAACAAATTAATCAATTATGTTTGTCTTTCATCTTAATTTTTTTTAGAAACACTTAAAAATATAGAACAACTTGCACGACAATCTTAAACATTCCATATTTAAGATAATATTATGATTAGTAAGTTCAAATTTGAGAATTTATATGGTGCCAGTGATCACTTGATGAAAGCTTAAAATTTAATAATAATGATGTGTCATCTGCAGCTGAAAAGTCAATATGGCTGCTATTGCGGCCATCTTGGATTCTCAAAACTGAAACGTCTACCTTTCTGTGCGGAATCACTATAGGTATAACATACTACAATATAAAAATGATATCTAGATTGGTTTAGGAGAAATAGTCTTTGTCATGAAATCTAATTGAAAATTCAATATGGCTGCCATGGCGGCCATATTGGATTCTCAAAACTTTAACGTCTACCTTTCTGTGCGGAATCACCATAGGTATAACATACTACAATTTCAGAATGATATCTGTATTCGTTTAGAAGGAGTAGTCTTTTTCATGAAATCTAATTGAAAATTCAATATGGCTGTCATGGCGGCCATCTTGGATTCTCAAAACTGAAACGTCTACCTTTCTGTGAGGAATCACCATGGGTATAACATATTACAATTTCAGAATGATATCTGTATTCGTTTAGAAGGAGTAGTCTTTTTCATGAAATCTAATTGAAAATTCAATATGGCTGTCATGGTGGCCATCTTGGATTCTCAAAACTGAAACGTCTACCTTTCTGTGAGGAATCACCATGGGTATAACATATTACAATTTCAGAATGATATCTGTATTCATTTAGAAGGAGTAGTCTTTTTCATGAAATCTAATTGAAAATTCAATATGGCTGTCATGGTGGCCATCTTGGATTCTCAAAACTGAAACGTCAACCTTTCTGTGGGGAATCACCATGGGTATAACATACTACAATTTCAGAATGATATCTGAATTTGTTTAGGAGGAGTAGTCTTTTTCGTGAAAGTTTACGGACGGACAGATGGACGGACGGACAGACGGACGGACGGACGACGGACGAAGCGCCATGACATAAGCTCACATTTACTTTGTAAAGGTGAGCTAATAACTGGATCCAACGAGACCGCTACAATGCATTAATATGAAAATAAATTAAAGGAAATGTTCAAAATATATATGATATTTATAGATGTGTTTATGCAAATAATATCAAAGTTTACATTAGCAAGAATCATCTGTTAAATAATTTCCTACCTTTCTGAAACATCTGTCCGGGGCAATCTCTGCTCCGTTTAATGACCTCTTCAAAAACATCGGCCATGAGGAAGGATTTGCCATAAAACCTTGAAACAACAATTAACTTATTGAGATATATATATATATATTAAGAACTGCTGAAAAAAAAACAAATAATGTTTTATTTTTAACTAACTGGTCGTGAATGAACTTTTAGAATGTGAACGGCTTGGTTCTTGTTTTAATTACAGAATCATCACTCTGCCATTTACTTAATACCACATAGAAATCTTGAAAACATTTATCAAACTTTTGTCCATGATGAACAGCTGAGTTGGTAAGTGTCAATTGCTAAAGGGAAAAAAAACACCACTTATTAGGAAACATTTTACTGAAGACATACATACAAGGGTTAAAATAACATCCTACAAAAAGAAAATCTTTTATTCACCACGACATGACTTCAACATTTTAATGATGTAATGTTGAATCTTACTTTATTATAGGGAAGCAATGACAATCAGTTTCCTGGACATACATCTTTCACAGCATTACTACCTACCAAGCGGTGGCTGCAGAAGCCCTCCATGTTTCTCACAGTAGCCAATAGGGTGAAGGTCACCAGCGTCAACCAGCCTCCAGAAATCGTTCTTGTTGTCACTCCCATCTAGCCTCAATCTGAGACGGGGTCCCTGGATGCCAACCACAGTAGCTACACAGATTGATGTCAGGTTCCGTGGGTCGGCGGCTTCTAGTTTGTGGTTCACCTTGAACTCATTGGTTGGGGGTACTGACGCCTGCAACATTCATTGGGTAACATTATTTAATTGTGGAACCTTTTTCTGAACAATAAAATAGTTAGTATGTTTCTCTAAAACCCTGTTTACATCTTTTGCAATATCTAACACATTCACATGTTTGTTGCTGTAGGAGTAACATTAACAGTCAAAGCAAACATTTGACTGAAGAAATTCAACATTGCATAATTACTACTGATTTTTCAATGGATTAACATCTGTAATTGTATTCTCACTTTACACCAATATGAAGGTTTAATTTTATTTCAAACTTTATGTTAATGAATCAACAATGAATGGCAACTTACTTGCTTAAAACAGCTGGCAGGTGCTGCTATTTCATTGTTTTCCTTCAGATAATGATCCCAAGAGAAATTACCTGCAAAACATACCACATTTCATCATTGTTGTTCAGGATTCTTACCTTTATCTCAATGGTTTGGGGGAATTGACTCAACATACATTGATTATGCACTAGGCTTAAATCCTTGGAAGAAGTTCATCACATTTTCAAGGTAAATAAAATCTTCGAATGACATAGTAAAAGCTGAATCAATTAAGCAAAAGTTTAACTTTACTACAACTTAATAATTCTGCATTGGCATTCTTATTTTTGCCATGTTTGAGTCAAATTGAAAAATGAAAAAGAACCTGAGAATCAATGTCAAACATCAACCGTACTGAATAAAGAAATTTTAAATCCTTAAAAAAAAAAAAAATTCTGTTTGGAAAATGTGTCAAATTGAAAGTTTTGCTTCAGTATTATCCTGCATTATTATAAAAAATCTTATAAGTTTCACTTTTCATGGATCAAATATTAACTACACTGTCAACTTGTAGTGTCACTAAGCAATTCCCTCAACTTACCTCCAAACTCATACTGATGGAAAGAACCTTTAGAGTTTGATGTGTTTGCCATGTCTATTCTTTATGAAACTTCTTGGCAAATAGAAATCTGAAATCAAATGTGTCATAAAGGGTGAAAGTGAACGTACCAGTTCTGCTGTCAGAGATCACCTTAAATCAGTATTAAAAGAGCAAGTTCTTATAACTTTGTTTATTTTGAATTATCGTAGCCACATATTGACAAATAAACAGCAATGGCTTGTTAGAATGCTTGAAGGATTTCAAACTCATAGCACTGGTGTTTGGCTTCACTTCTTATTGTTGTTCTTATTGTATTTTATTTTCTCTTCTTTAGCAGTTGGCAAATATAGATCAACAAAAATGTTACTCCTACGAAAATGTTTCAACTGGGATATCAGAAGAAAAGGATGTAAAAAATTTAAAACTTTCTCAGCTTGGTTGTGGAATAATCAAATATACCTGTAACCATAACAATACATGTATAAACTTGAAGTGCCTTGAATGTGAGGACTTTGAGAGTCCTCCTTATGGAACTTAATTTCAAATGCAATATCAACATCAATCACTTGATCCCAATCTTTAAATACTCTGCTGAAACTTATCCCTTTAATTGCTGCAGATAGTTGTTATATTTAGATTCATGGCTTTTCTCAAATGTTTTTAAAGGACTTACTTAAATTGTTACCTCTTCAAGATAATTGAATATTTTGTTATACAATTATAATTTTAGGTCTAGAAGGTAATGTATCTTTGAAAACACACTTAATCAAATGACTTCTTTTCTTGACTGAATTTGTTGTCAGAAAACTTCTAATAAAATGATTTATAAATAGATCTAAATCTGCAATTGTTTATAACAACTTTTATAAACATAAAACTCAATTCTAGTGCTTTCATTTTACAGTTCATCACAAAAAGTCATGTAACCCATTCTTGTCACATATATGCTTAATATGCTGCAAACATTTAATTAATTCTTCTCATAAATAGTCACATAACATAAGCATGTGTGCTTTACTGTTGTGATGGCACCTGCGTAAAATACGATAGTTGGGCTTTAGCAAGCAATCCGAATGTAAAATCAAATCGTAAGATTCCCTCCACGGTATTCAAATGTTACGTTCAGACGATAAAACTTTTACATTCCACATCTGTTAGCACATGACCCTACACAGGATGACACGCGGAAACCAGTCTGTTTTAGTTGTGGCTGGAACATCAGTCATATCGATCCCGGATTGGAGCCATTTCTACCACCGATAGTCATCTCCTGTATCGCTGCACAGTTATCCCCATTTAAGAAAAGAAATACTAGTTAAGCAGAAAATGAAAGTTTATATACCAAACCACAGTTTTCCTATGGTTTCCACAGCTGTTATTACCTATTAACATCGGATATTCACTTGATCACAAGCATCCCGCTTGGCCATCAACAACACTCCGCCATTTTATTTACTCATCAGTGACGCGAGAATGCGCGTGGGTAGTACTTTCACAACAACTACTTAACAGTTCATAACGTCATTGGATAAGGCTTGTAAGAACCAATCAAATCAACTCCTTAATAAAAAGAACAACGTAACATGATATAGACATGCCTATAGGCCTTTAAATGATTTAACGCATACCTTTATCGACGAATCTGAGGGAAAAAATAAGTCGTACACAGTCGTCAACACACAATCTGAGATTGTTTATTTATTGCGCATATAATCTTTCACATATGCTGATTCATAATTGACTCAGTTTCCAGGAATATCGACAATTGCGACAGTCACACGATATCATCTCATTATATAAACTAAAACTATCCTTTTCATTGTTTCTATTGGACAATAGACAATAGTAGGGCTATATGTCTAGCTTACATTGTATTTTAAATTTAAACAAATGTTATTGTCAATTAGTGATTTGATGTATTTTTCAGAATAATGACACTGCTTTACTGGTATGATATGTAAATATAATTGTATTTGTAAAATATTGACAAGCTATAGCTAATTCAATTTAAGTATCTGAAAGTACATATACTTAAAATCGTAATTAACATATAATTTTTATTAATATGGGAACAAATTAAGCCGCTCCGAATTTCAAAACTAAAAATTGATGCTATGAGAAGGTTACGATTCTTTGAATGAATTTATATCATTCTTATCATGAAAGATGTAGATTTTGTGACTCATTTCTGCAAAGAAATAATTCAGTTTGATACTTTTAAATTAAGACTGAATTGTTTTTGTACTGTTTGCATGACCAGTTTAGTGTTTCATTTTTTTGTCTTTGTTTTAAAAAGATAATAAAGTATACATTTATTTTCAAAGTTATTCTTAAACCCAATTTCAGTTTTTAAAAGATTACCGTAAATACTCTCATCAATAGCATGAAGCATAATACAAATGTGTAGCTCGTAACTACATTCGGGGAATAATAACATTTTATTATAACCAAAAAGTAATTATAAGCCAAATTATAATACTTTTTTAGTATTATTATCAGCACAATTCTATGTTAATATCAACTTATATTGGTATGATATAACAACTAGTTTGTATCTCTGATCATGTTTTTGACAATCTTTATAAATCTAAATCGAGAGTCCAATATTTGATAATGCAGTAAAACCCCGTTGATCTAAATTTAATTTGATTGCGTATTTGACTATTTCAACATGCTTGGACCATTCTAGGGAATCAAGTTCAAATGCAGGATGAGGAGAAAACCTCCAAGAAACAACTATAAACACATCCCCAAGAAGCTTTTCATTGAGAAGTTTCAAATAAGAACACTACTATGAATGACAGCTCCCTTTTTCAGATTTTGAGACGTTTTCTAACACAGGTTCTTGTGTCGTTCTCAATCAGTAATGAAAATACAAAGACAGAGTATTTTATATTTATATAAACTGAGAGACGAAAGAAAGTACACACTTAAGTTAAATTTTAGTCCTGCTTCATGACTGTGTGTTAGGAGCCTTTATACAGTCTAGGTATAAATATGAAATTAAAAGCCTCAAGAAATAATATAATACAAATGAAGGTACAAAATCATTTTAAATATTTCATAGATTGAATTTTAGTCTAGTTATTTCTATCATTATGTAAGATTTTCAAATACAAATATTCATAAAGTTGTTGATGTCGTATTCTCAAAAAGACAGGAACAAGAATTACGTCATCGTTCATAGAATATTTTTAAGTGTTTGAAATGTTTATTTCAAAAACTGAATTTTATGTTAATAAATTGTTCCAAAATTCATTTTGATATAACACATCAACCAGGAAGACATATTTTATGTGAAAATCAATAAACCTGCCCACAATTTGACAACATTTTAAACATGGTATAATGTCACGATAGTGTAAATTTTATTTCATACCCCTGCCTACATAAAACAAAGATATTTTTAAAAAGTTTTTACCAGACACCATTTTTCAGTCAAACTACTGCAAATACGCGTTATTGTTAACGTGTCATATATAACGTAATACATCACATGTTTCTTAGATATTTAGTAAATAAAAACAAAATGTGATGCGTACTTTCTTTGGCCTGATACAAAATCAAACATCATTAAATTTAAATCAATTTTAATTTTAATGTTTATTGTTGATATAAGCATACTCAGGATAGAGAAATTGCTATTTATAAAATTATTTTCTGAAATCAAACTTCTAAATGCCACACAAAGAAGACATATTTTCACAAGATTGCAACAATTTGAAATATTTGAGAAATAATGAAAAGGAATAGATAATATTTTGGAAGTTTAACGAAAATTTCATTGAATAACAAGTATGTAAATTGGAAACCTGCCTTTCATATTTTAACATATTTTAAGAAACTGAAGGATAAAAATTCACTATACTGTTTATCAAGATAAAATCTATTATGATTAATGTTCATCGGCATTATCTTTTGTACGGTAATCTTCATTAACAATTTAAGTGATAAAAATAAAATTATTTTGATGTTGTGTAAAGAGAACCCATTTTAACAGTTTACCTTGGTTATCTTATATCATGGGGGTTTTGATAATGAAAATGGTACGAAATAAATTCTTGAATGCTCATGTCAATGTTATTTCTTTTTTTATTTCATTCTTTTAAAAGATTCAATTGCGAACAACCCAAAACAAAGATCGTAAATGTGTCCCATACATATCCTACATTATATACCCTCGCTTTACGTCATGGGAAACAGAAGGAACAACATATAATGTGGTGTGGGAAAAAATATTTTTTAGATCAAAATCGTCAAACCACTTTTAGAATGACGAAATCATAATTCTATTGTTTGTGTTTTCTGACAGTACAAAGTGTCACAAATTTTCTAACATCTCGAAATGTCACAGAAAACTCTTATTTACTATCTGCATATAGACATAGTGTCAACATTAAAACAATTTAGCATACACAATAGAATACAAATAATTGCCTGATTTGCTATACCAAAAAAACAACCCTTACACGCTTAACCTAACGCAATTTACAATACATTAAGGTGAAATTATTTTTTTTTAAATGCTAAACATCCTTATAAAAGTAGAAAAAAGTATACACTTTTCGTTTTTTAAAGTCTATTTTAACGAAATGCCCCATTTCCAATTATCTGATTAGATAAGCACATATGCAACGCCACTTAACAGAAATGTTTCAATCTGTATGTTCAAGTTTTGATTTTTAAAAACCCTTTTCTGGTGTATGTTATACATTTTTCCGAACATTACTTTAGTAAATTGTATATAGTATTCACTGTCACATATACGTAGTCAGTAAACATTCACCAAAGTCATTTCACTACACCTGCTAACGACGAAATTTGACACACAATTGGACAAAAAAGTCGAGGCAAATACTAAAAGGTAAGCAGAAATAGTAAGCAATCTTTCCTAAATGTATATATTCATATCTAACAACAAAGTATTTCGCCAATATGATCTAACCCACAAAAGACAAGAACGCCATCTACGTTGAGGTACAGCTGAAAGCAATTGTAGATTTGAGGACAGACAGATTTCAGCAAAATATAAAAGGTCAGAGTTGTCTAAATAACAACAGTACAACAGATGCCTAAATGAAATTGTACTTTAGAATTGAATGACAATGTTCGTTTAGAAACCGAAATGCCTTAAATGACACAGGCAAGCAACATTGTATTCAAAGTTGTAAAAAAAACTCTATAAGAAAGATAACATATTTATTTGATGAGATGTAGCTTCATAAATAGAAACCGAAGACGGGAAAAGTTAGCATTATGAAACACTGAATACTCTTTCACTGAAAATATATGTTGTCAATTTGACATAGTTTGTGACACGATGAGTGTTGTAAAAAGGACAAATGTGTGTTGTCTAATTGACAAAGACTTTTGTCCGACTTTTGTCATATTGGCAACGAGCGTTGTCTATGTGGCATATTTTTCAGAACATTATTTTGACCTTTTTTATTTTTTATTCCTCACTAAAGTGTTTCAAAGACACATTACAAGCACATGGGTTTATTTTGTATAAGAAAAGAGTAAATTATGGAAGATGAAAATCAGTATTGTCGATTTAACAATTTTTATTTGGATAATGACAATCTGTAGTTGTCAATCCGTGACACTTAATTCATTACATCCATTAGCATAATTTAACAAAGAACGCCACTGTTTGATTTCATTACGTTATTTCAAAAAGATACTTGTGTTTGTAAGCAAATATACATTCGTTTGACGATTCCATTTTGGTCACCAATATTGAATACAGAACAAAATTGCGGCTGATATAAAGATGAGTGTTCCTTCTTTGTGCTTAAGATACATGTAGGCCTAATTTATCGGTACAATTCGCAACTCAAACAACTAAATAATAATTTTATTCGTTGCTAATTTCATTCTTATGAACATTCAGAGTATAAAGATGACAACTTGCACTGTCAAATTGACAACCGTCACTGTCAACCTGACAACGTTTTAGAATTACCAGTAGCACGTTTTTTGACATTTGTTTATTTTACAATTGTCACTGATAATAATTGTTCGTTAATTCTAAATGTATTATTTTGATTGTGTCAAAAGTCTCATTATACAAACCAATCATCCATAGTAAGAGAACAAACCATAAAGATTCACATAAAATCGATTGGTGGCCATTTTTGTGTCAACACCTTTATTCGTTTTCTGAAATAAAAAGAAATCACTTTGCTGACCGTAACATTATGTATTTGATTTATTACTGCTTCATTTAGATTAAATACATTGTCTTTCAATTGGATCTTTTCATTTTCATTTTCCTGACATCACCGTATATTCCCCCTTTAAGCCACATTATTTTAGAGATATTTCCCCTTTTACAAAGCCTTTGACCTGTGCACCTTTCTTTCAAATTTGTGTATACAATAAAAAGGGCATTTATTAGATACTGGCCTTTAAAATATATGTCGTAAGTTCCAAGGCCATGGGAAATATAATAAAATCATCTCTCATGACAGCATTATCAGTACATTTTGAATTGATGTTTATTCATATTTCAGTTACTCAATCTACCAATGTTATGGAAGTTCCTTTTCTTCTTCATCTATAAATCCATATCATGGTGAATACTCTTTAATGTCAATTCATAGATAATTGATAAATATATTTCAGAAATATAAGTTAATCAACCATCTGAATTGCAATTCTTAATTTAAAATTTAACATACTGACTTAATGCTTTGCACTCTTTTAACAGGTACCAAGGATAATAAACAGAACAGAGACGATATATTTGAAACAGAGTACAGATAGTGAAGTTACATGGGAGTCACATATTCAATATCTGCACAACGCATAGAAACAACTGAGATTGTAAGCCAAAAAGAAAAGACTGTCATTTGCTTATATGCGGATGTAACTGTTGATGAATCATAAGTGATTATTTTAGATGAACAGTAACATGTTGATCTGATGTCACGTTTTGTATTGTTGCAGTGATCTTTTAGTGAATGTATTGTCGTGTTTAACTTGTCATGCTTTTGTTAATAAAAAGTATCATTTCATTTATCTATATTTTGTCATAATTCCAAATAATACGCTCGTATTTTAATTATGACTGATATTTGCTACTTGAATGCAAATTTAAGTATATTGTTCTGTCAAATAATTTAGGTATAGGTTTTGACTGCGTACATTTGTTTACATAGAGGCAGCGTAATTACACCAACCAGCCTACTCTTAAACATAGTTTTGATACAATTCAGGTTGTCCTTTAACCACAGGTATAGATTGCTGATTTCACAAACTGGGATGTCAAATATGGCACTATATTGAAAATTTTTTTGACAATGCATGACATCTATTTGACAAAACACAGGCACGAATGACAACCTTAATAAATTGTCAAAAAGTTGTCGGTTGTCAAATTGACAACATGCATATTCATCTCAGGCACCGTCGGATGAACACCTTTGTATTGTCAACTTGACAACTATTTTTGTATAAAATTGTATTGTGTATTGAGGATCATCAGACATCGCCATGTACTTGCATAAGAAACATACTTATCTCAGACTCCGATTCATGTGAACAACGGGAGGGCACTGTCGAATCTTACATGGAAGTCAATCTAAATAACTTTCAATCGACAGTTCTAAATTTGTGAAAGTGTCAATAATGACACACACACACACACACACACCCACACACACACACACACACACACACACACACAAACTAATGATGTCTCATGAGTGTCCTGAATGAAGACATAGCATACAGTGTGACGGATACAGTCTCTCATGCCAACTCAGACAGCACTCTGACTGTTCATTCCCCCACGTCCAAACCTCCGTTTATACAATTTCATTTTAATTTGATAAAAAAAATCTATTCAATAAAAGGGAAGTTGAAAAGCAAGAAGAGCAGATCTCAATGGGTTTTTGTGTGCACAATAAGTTCAACACACAAGTTGTTTTTTATGAGTACAATTTTGAAAATCACTGTTTCAACATTTTGTGTCACAACCATCACACTGTATCATATCGTCCATCAAAATCAAAAGGGAAACAATTAAAAGAATCATAGATTTTCAAATAAAAGTTAAAATGGTCTCCAACTGACAACATCATACTTTTCATGAATGGCTTATAGGTTGTTTATTTATTTTTTATTTATCAGAGGAAATTCACAAGTATGTTAACACGTTGTCGTTACCAAACGCTCAATATTGCTGATGCTTTTCAAGGACTTATGAACCACATTGTCTGACATGGTCTTCTTTGAAAATCTTAATTACATTTTTTTTTCAAATTGAAAAATTTATGTCATAACCATCACAATCATTCCCATCACAAACGTTTCATCGCCATCACGAATTGGTTATTACCATCACACAGTTTCTATAATGGTAGTGACAAATTGTTATGCTATGAGTATAACTTTACCATAACAAGAACTTTCCGTCACTACCACAACAGCCAGTCATTATCACGATACTTATTAAAATTATACAAATATTTGATAATAATCAATGCATTCATTTATTTTCATACACACAGCCCGGTCATAACTTTCAGCAGTTATTTCTCAAGCTGAATCTCATTTTGATTGCTTTATGGCACTTATAAATTTGGGAAAATGAAATAATATTCAAAAGAGGTTGAACTTTCGGATAAAATCATACTGTTAAAGTTGGTCATATTCTTTGAATATAATTAATCTGAGTCAATGAATAGTCATTCAATTCTAACCAAAATAAAATTAATTTAGAAAACCGTGATTAAAGTATTAAACCATGATGGTAATGACATCTCTATTCAAAATATATTTTTGTGTATGCCAAAATTCAAAATTATTTTTTTATAAAGCGCGTGCCCTCTTATATGTCTTTTACTTTTAAGTGTAATATCTACCATCCTATCTGTTGAAAACAGCTCACATACCCCCGCCTGTAGTTTGACCGTCTTTCTTTGACGAAAATAGGTCCTAGGATTGTTACCGTATTTTTCCATCAAATGATATAGAAAATAACATTAAAATTTAATTTGTCTGAATATAGGTGTGAACTGGTATAACTATGATAGTAAATGTTTTTCAACAAACTCTCACCTTCCATTCAGTTCCATGAAGGTCAATTTATATTCCAATATAAGTATTCTTTGCAGTGTCATCAACATTTCAATGTATTCTTTCCAGTGGTAACAACATCAGTCATGTTCTATGTTCATACAGTGTCCATATGAGTATCACAATAGGTCACAATCCCTTTCTTTTGGTTACTTCCCAAAAGATAACTTGAAGGCAAAACAGTCACATTTACAATGTTTATACGGTATGTGTTTGTCAGTAGGAAATATATTTACAAGCTTGATCCTCAACCTACTGTTTTCGGACTGTTTTGGTTCAAAATTTCAAAAATTATTTGAACTTTGGAATTAAAACCTCTAAAAGGCACAACAGCACCATATAGGTTACTTCCATACCAAGTTTGAAAATTCCAATTGGTATAGTTTTTTAATTACGAGACGAAACAAAGTCCAGAAATCGGACGGTTTTTGGTCAAAATTTCAAAAATTATTTGAACGTTGGAGGGGAAACCCCTCCAAGGCACAACAGCATCATGTAGGCTACTGCCATACCAAATTTGAAGTTTCCAAGTGGTATAGTTTTTTAATTATGCTCCGGAAACGAGACAAAGTCCAGAAATCGGATGGTTTTTGGTCAAAATTTCAAAAATTATTTGAACCATTGAGATGAAACCCCTAAAAGGCACAACATCATCATATAGGCTACTGCCATACCAAATTTGAAGTTTGTTAGTGGTATAGTTTTAGAGTAATGCTACGGAAACGATTTCAGACGGGCGGAAGGACAGACACACGGACGGACGGATACGCGGAGCGCTTTATACCCCCGACTACGTCGTAGCGGGGGTATAATTAAAATGCTAAATTCTGCGATTGCAAATGGGTTTCCTCGTTGTGAAATCACCAATTAGGTAATTGGAAAACATCAGAATCAAAACGTTTATTGTTGTAGATTCAAACAAAAAATATGTTTTATGTAACCACAAACTATTTTATAAACAAATATCGTTGTTAATGAATTTCAAACCTATACCTGAAGGGTTGTAGTCAAAAGGGCCGAATGTCAAAAGGGCCGAGAACTGCATGGTCAAAAAGGCCGAAGGAAAAAGTCAAAAGGGCCGAGGTTTAAGTTATAAGTCATAAGGGCCGAACGCAAAAAATACCAACAAATAATATAGCAAACATTAAGAGAAAGATAAAGAGATAAATAGTTTATTTTTGTGTCACGCATTAAACTTATTCCATCTTTTATTGACATGGTAACATTGCAACAATATTTTTTTTTATCCAAGGATTTGATCTCAGGGATGACCTTTTTCAAGATGGTTCTTACAGTTGAAGATGTGTGTCATGACTCATCTGATACTGCCACAATCACCTCTGTAGTAGACAACAATAGGATGCAGTGTGACTCCCCCCCCCCCCCCCCCCCCCCCCCCCCCACCTAGTTCCCCTAGCACTTTGGATTTCATCTACTGTTTTACAATCCATGTGGAGGATCATGTGATGTTTTGGGAGATTTTCCTTCAGTTTCTTCATTTCAGAATATTGTGTTTTGACTCTACCGACATGCTCTCTAAATTCCTGCACTTGTGTCTTCAAACCAGAGATGAAATTGTCCCTGCTAACTTCTGTATCCACAATCCTAGTAACATATTTGATCTTTCCTTTTTCTTCAACTGAAACCCTCTTCCATTGACTCTGCTTGAGATTCTCTGGTAGCTGTTGTTCAATGTTTTCAAAGTCAAGAGCTTCATTCAACAATGACTCTGGATTTGCAGACAGTAGTATTCCTTCTCGTCGCAGGGTTTTGACTTAAAGGGCCATATTCTGATGCTTGGTGCGAAGGCAACTGTGACGACTTATGAAGGAAGTCAGCAGAATGTGTTTCGGTCGGATCCGGCGAAATGTCTCCAATGATATTTTTATCTCAAAATTCTCACTGAGATATCTCTCATACAGGTTTGAAATGTATTCTGTTAGAACCCGAGTTTGGATTGTGTGCCCGTCAGACATTTTGGCATCAGCCTTTTCTTGTTGTGCTCTACTATTGTCATCACGCTGCAAGAACTCAAGAACAGTTTATATATGTGTAGAACACGCCTACGGGATTCTCTTGACCAAGAAATCTGTTTGTTGGATACTTTGGACAGATTATAGCGACAGACACCAGTTTGTGCAATCAACATACTCAAACATCTGTACATTTCACTATTTTTCCAGAAACAGTTCGGTGTAAAACTTGACGTTTAGAGCTTTGAGGTCTTTTCTGAGATGTAGTTATCTCCGCGAGCATCCCATTCCCCTAAAGGAGTTGCTTTCTGACCCTCTGCTTCTGTTCAGTGGTAAGTTTTGCTCTCTCCATCTGTGCTTCTGTTTTACTCTTTGGAGTTCCAACTGTGGAATCTTTCTTGAACCTTCTTTGTATTTTTTTTCTCACAAAGTATCATACTTCTTAAACAGTGTCTGATTTTTGTCTTTCAGATCTCTGATTACTCTATAGGCATTTGCTAAGGCCCTACTTCGCCTGCGCCTTGGTCCAGCAGCTCTTCCATTTGGAACTGGCAATCTGACTTGAAGATGACTACATGTACTTTCATATCCACTTGTCTCTAAAGCCGAATCTGTGTCGGTTTCGACCTGATTCAGAGCTAAAGATTCCTGTTTCTTTTTCAATCTGTGCCTTTGGAGATGTTCTCTATTTTTTCAGATTTCTTTTGACGAGTTGCACCCGGTTGAGTTGTGATGACGGACTGTAATTTCGCTTTCATCTCTGTCGCTCTTTGGCCATATAAGCTTCACCATCTTTAGACTGTTTTTTCCGTTCACGGTATGCCTTTTGGATTTCTGCTCTTGTTTTACCCATTTTGTCTGTAAGAATTTATCACATTGAAGTTAAAACAAATCATTTCATTCATCTACTTAAAAAGTTTTTCAAAAAAACACCATGGACACCTGAGTTTGCATTTAAAGAAATGTACGTTACCATCAGTAACGTACATTTCCCATAAAGTTTTACAGGTATGGAACGTATGCATAAGTCTGCAACTGCAAGTGCATCATTCAAACATGTCAGTTTTAAGAGACACCCCTGCTTCAAAATAAGTCAAAATATATATTTATATACAAACAAACAAAAAGTAATGAAGAATCATCCAAACTCACCTAAATTTCACTCATGTTCAAATGCTGTGACTGCAAAACTTCTCTGAAAGTGCTCATGTCACCACTGCTATTTTCAAAATGACAGTTGCCAGGAAGCACATGGTCATCACAGATAAAGCTATTAACTCTATTTAATGGCAGTTTCGTATCTAATGGTAACGTATCTTTCGGTCACGTACATTTCACAGAGGCTTGTTTTTGATAATTGCATTCGAACACAGCATATGACTGACCTGTATAAAGTGTTGAAAGGTAGTAAGGTTATATTGTTACAGTTCTGATTGAATATTGGCATCACGTTTAACATGATGCTGAAGATTTATGTGGTAACGTACAATTCATTACTAAAATTACTCTTTTAATTTAAAATGGTTGCCCAATTTAACAACATGAAACAAAACGGATTGTTTTATAAGTATACAATAATAATCTGTTGACCTTTATCTTTTAGAGACCTTTATTATGAGTGATTCCGTGGACTTTTTTATTTTGAAACGGGCACCTTAATTTCTGTAACGTACATTTCATTAACTTTTGGGACATGTTTTAACACGAGTGAAACTTGAAAGTACAATGGTTTTAGAAACAAAAACAATGTCTGTAAGTGCTAAGCTACTACTATCATAAAATGAAAATGATTATCTTGCATTTGAACTGTACTTCTCACAATAGCAGGTAAACATCAGCTGGACAGTAACGTATATTTCATTTTCAAACATTCAAGTCCTATTTCCAGAAATTCAGACGACACATGGAAGCTTAAATGTAGGGTACAAGTAACAGATATGTGTCTTTTGAAATATCACCTATGTCATAATAAACAGCTTGCATAGTTTATGGTAAATTTGGATGGGACAGTGTTTGGACCTGCTTATCGTGTTTCAAGAAATTATTATCATATAATTTTAACATATAAGACAAAATTACAAATCGTATAAAGGACTTTTTTTTATTTAAGTTCAGGAAGAGATCTGGTCAAATGGGCCGAAGGATGAAAAGGTCGATAAAAAAGTCAAAAAGGCCATTGTATTCAACCTACATTTGATAGTTGTAATACGTTTACTTAGCCAAGTGATTCCAATCAATTCCAAAAGTAATCCTTGGCTTGTGCTATGATTTTTAAGTATTTGGATTTATGTTTTCACAACTAAGTAAGCATATTTCCCTTGTTAATTATCGGAACTCAATGTGACAACAGCAATGAATAAAATCAAAATAGTTCAACTAACAGAAATAGCAAGTGTAAGAGGAAATAAAATTGGTGTAATGAAACTTTCTGTAAGCTGTGGAATGAGATGTGCATAGCAGAATAATTATGGTGTAAATGTACGACTATGAAAAAACTGTTTTTAAATATGAATATGTGTATAAACGGAAATATTTGATACATAAAAGCAGTCAAAACAAGTACATTTACATTTTATACATGACGACGTAAATTGGAAGATACGTGTGATTAAATCCCAATGGGCCTTTATTTGGTGTAAAAAAAGAGAGACGTAAACTTTTGAAACTTTTTAAAACTGAATTTTGTTATAAATATGGAGGTGACACTACAACAACACGTAATTAGTTAAGAAAAAATATAATCAATCATCTACTGCAATACCTCGTTCGTTAAGAAAACAATTAATTGGATTGTAATAACTACTCAAAAGTACAATGAGTAATTTATTAAGAAAACACATCAATCAATACGAAATAAGAAATCGAAAATTCATAACAGAGAACGTCTTTAACTTTTTCTGTACTAAAGTGCACAAGCACTTGATGCATGGGCAGTGCTCATATACCATATATATAATATAGTATATGAGCAATATCCATGCCCCAATTTAAGTGCTTGTGCTAAAGTGCCACCAGAAGAATATGTTTCCTTGATGAAGGGAATGCTTTTTTATGAACATTTTGTATACACTTTCTATGAATTAAACATAATCAATGTATGATGTCTAAAATATAATACCTAGTTAAAATGTTATATGACAAAGATATAAGAGTACTGATAACGGCCTCAGTGATGTTTTCGGACACAGTGGACGCATTTGCTCAAACGCAGCCCGGATGTTTACACTTTTTAGCGGAAGCGATCGCCTGTTAATGATTTTTAGTAAATATTTTCAATATTTTTAATTGTCAAGCCGTCCAGAGCAACCATGGGAATGTGCCTACCCTGCCTTGGTGGATCTGTGGAGGATTATGACCAGCCAGATCCTGTAAGTGTCAATGAAACATCGCTTTTATCAAATAACACTTGAAAATTCAAACATGTCCTGTTTTCGATCACAATAACAACAATATGATTGGCATTTGCAACACATTCTCACTACGGAGAATGATTTTGATGATAAGTTTGTTTATTGATTAATTAATGAAAATGTAGTGTAAATGTTCAGAGTGTATTTCTTTATGTCCTCTTGTTGTTGTACATACATTTCTGACGTATACAAGAATCAGTTGTTAAAACAATTCCTGAAATAAATGTATATTCACATTTCTGAAATGTTCCTATGGTCACATCATTGTTGAAAGTAAGATGAAAAGTCATGAGAATATATATATCTATGACAGTAACTAGCTAGACTATTAACCATTTTGGGAGAGACCAACTTGATACAAAGATTAAAGATTAATATTATTTGCAAACTTTTGTTTTCATCAAGATATTTAAAAAAAAAGAAGAATATTTTACATTTTCCTAAGGATCATTGAGAAGAAATAACACATTTAAAAGAGAAACAGATAGCATATCTATATGTTTAATAAATTAAAAGGAAACAAGGAGAAGACAACAAGCGGAGGCTGCAGAGAAACGGAAGCGTGAGATAGAAGGCCGTGGAGTGAAGGATCCGGAGGGGCTCAAGAGGAAACAGCAGAGACGAGAAGAGATAGAGAAACAAGCAGAAACACAGGGAGGAGGAGGGGAAGGGGGAATGAGGGTAGGGTAGACTTGTAATGATATAGTGTAGATATATGTTATGATGTATGATATATTTTTGAGTTATAAGTTGCTCATTTTGCCAAAAAATCAAGGTGTTCATCAATACTGATTTTATTCAATAAAATGACCTGAAAATATGTATGATGACAAATCTGTTGTCAAATCAAATCTGTTATCATATCATAACCTACCTGTATCATCATATTTCCAGTAAAATAGGTTATTCTGCAATATTAAACAAAGCAGGACATTTGTAAAAAAGCTTTTTCTTTTATTTTGTGATCTAGCTTGACATTTATTCTAACGTGGAAACATAGTTTCACCACTTGTCATTGTCAAATTGTCTTCATAGAATAAAGAAGTTGCTCATTAGGACTCATCCATAAATATTTTCCTCATTGTCTACTTTTTAAGATGTAGGAACTTCTCTATGTAAAGTGATTTTTAAAAAGAGGGAATTTCAAAAAAGTCTCTCTTGAAATGCCTCAAATCATATCAAGTATGAATATGATTGTTTGATATTTAATCAATTCAAGTCGTCTTACAGTAGAACACGGATATAACGAACTTGGATATAGAGAACAATCGGATATAGCGAACAAATTTTCAAGTCCCATCCCTATATGATATCATCAAAATTATATGCGCATAGCGAACATCGGATATAGCGAACTAAAATTCTTTGGTCCCTTGGAGTTCGTTATATCCCTGTTCTACTGTAGTTTCAATCTTATCTGGTATCGTTAGTATTTATTTGTAACACATCAAAAACAATGATAATGATCTTTTGTATGGGTATGAAATAAATTAATATATTATTTTATATTTCAGTGGCAGGTTGGCTGAAGTAAGCTGGGCGCTTCTCCAGAATAGCGGCCTTCATACAAATATTGTCAAACTTCCACTGCAGTTTCCAAAATAACTGTTTCTTGAAAGTTCCTTACTCATATACTCGTGTCAGTATCTTCAAATGACTATTTATGTTTTTTTCATATGTGAAATGCATGGTACATTGTATGAATGGGGACTGGTGGAATCTAAGTATTAAAAAAACTCTTTTTTTTATGTGTTAATGTCATACCACATGTTTCCTTAATTTTCTGTTCTGAGATATGTTTACTTTTACCTTATGTCTTTACAGAATCATCTTTAAAGTTAAAACTGTAAAAAGAGAAAATTTGATGCTTGTTGTTATGCATTTAGATCAGTTGTTTCTCTATTCAATTCTCAGCCAGAGTTACCTCCCTTTGTCTTTCAGTGTATCATCTATATGGCTGCTATGTTTGAAGAACTGTCTTTTACACAAACCTGACTTGTTCTTTTGATGCAAAATGTTGAAACAAAGTGCTTTGTAAATTTTAATTTCGAAATGTGGTTTTATGCATTGCAATATATTTCTTCAGGGAATTGTTACTAAGTACTTAGTATGAAATGTTTTTCTATCCAAAATAGAACTTATGATTGAATAATCTTAAACTGAATTTTGTTAGAAGGAATATGTCACATGAAATTCAACTTCCTGTGATTTAGCAGAGGCAAAGTAATTGAATATTTCATGTCATGATTGTTCATATGTTTTCACAATTTCTGATTAAAATTGTCTATTACAGTAAACTTTTTGTTTTTATTAGTTGTTAAAACATAGAAAATTTAATATTAAATGCATTAATAATTCATAACAAAATTAACAAATAATGTACTTTTATTTTGCATATAAATTCTTTTAAATGACAATAGAATTTAACCAGATTCACAATGTATTGATTAACATTAACAGCTTCCTGCTTAGGGCTAAATGTTTCAATGCTCTTCGCTATATCAACCCTTGGACTTTTATCAGGATAATATACTCCTCACAAGATATTAAGAAACATGCTAAATTTGGAACATACCGTATTCGTCCTATTAAGCGCCCCTATTACAAATTTCCATATAACAGAGATATTAGGCATATAACTCCCCAAAGTACATCTAAAAATATATTGTTTTATAACGAGGGTGATTGCATTAACAGGATTATTATTAACACCTTTAAAACCAAACAAAACATTTTCACAGGAAAACTTAATTGTTATTTGAACCGATTGAAGCCATTGTTCTACTTCAGACCATATTGCTTTTACAATTTCACATTGCCAAAAAAGGTGTTCCACTGTTTCTAGATCTTGTTTACAGAAAGAACAAAGAGGTGAATCTGTGTATTTTATTCTGTAAAGTAAGCATTTTGTTGGCAGAATATTGTGAATAATCCTGTATTGCAACCATCTTAACTCAGTGCTTTTGGTACATGTTATTGGAATAATATTAAAAATTATCCATTCTTTTTCTGTGAAATATGTATCTAAAACACGTTCCCATTTGGAATAGCATGGTAGCATAAAAAATGATGAATTCAATAGGGTATTATAAAGGTGCTTATTTCCAGCAGGCGTGTTCATCGCTCGATAATTAAATGGAAAGATAGGATTGTGCAATCGTTCTCCAAAATTATGAATATTAGATTTACGTGCGTGTGATTTTATTGCTGCCTTTAGTCCTTCAAAAGTTAGAAAATTTGTTTTTATTATTTATTTAAATGTATTATATTGATAGTGTCAAAAATCTCATTACACAAACCAAACATCAATAGTCAGAGAATGAATTATAAAGATTCACATAAAGTCAATTGGCTGCAATTTTTGTGTGAACACCTTTTATTCATTTTGCGTAAGAAAAGTAATCGCATGGCTGAACTATACATTATATATTTGATTTATTACTGCTTCATTTATTTTAAATACATTGTTGTTCTATTGGAACCATTTTCATTTTCTTGACAACACCTTATATTCCCCCTAAAAATGTGATACTGCCCCTTTAAAGGGGCAGTAGCACATTTTTAGGGGGAATATAAGGTGATGTCAGGAAAATGAAAATTAATGGTTCCAAGTGAAGGACAATGTCCTTAAACTAAATGAAGCAGTAATAATTCAGATATATAACGTAAAGTTTAGCCATGCGATTCCTTTTCTTACAAAAAATGAATTAAAGGTGTTCACACAAAAATGGCTGCCAATGGATTTTATGTGAATCTTTATAATTTGTTCTCTGTTTATGGATGATTGGTTTGTGTAATGAGTTTTTTGACACTTTCAAAGTATTACATCAAGCATTAACTTACAATTATCAGTGACAAATTTAAAATATAAAATTGTCAAAAAACGTGCTACTGCCCCTTTAAACCAGTGATCTTGTATTGTACAATTAAGGCTCTACCAGCAATGCTCAAGGCCTGATTGATATAAGCTAGTACTATTACGGTAATTCTAAGTCCAAAGGCTCTAACCCCAATGTAGTATGCAACTCAAGTGCAAAAGACAGCATTTAGGAAATAGTTGTTTCAGTCTTTATTGACCAAAATTGAAGCAGACTTGGACTTTATCTAAAAAGAGAACAACGATTCATTTAATAATCATTTATTGTAACATTTCAACATGTGGATTTCTATATTTTGTATCAGTTCAGTTTATCACACACACCCTCTTAGACTTTGTTACAAAATTATTATTACATTATGTCCTAGACATACATAAAACAGGTTTAACACATATCTTTGACATGCATAACATACTTAGAAACATATTGTTGCATAATATGTAAGCTCCAAACTTTCAAAAATCAATATTCTTGGTTAGTTGCTCATGTGTTATATCTTCATGCACTTGGTGCAAAATCATTGAGAATATTATCATCTACGATTAACATAAGTAGAAAATAAATAAGTCAAATCGGATTATATTGGTTGGGAATTTTCACTAAGGAAAATACAAAAAGCAATAATAATGGTTACATAGCAAATACATTGTGCTGCATTAGTTGGTTCTGACAAGATGTGAAAGAATTAGAAAGCAAATAGATATTTTTGGGGAAATTAAAATAAAACCCAAAAAGGGCTACATGATAAGTCTTTAACAAGAAATTCTTCATAACATTGACTTCTTTACAAAGATTAATATTTAAAAAACAAGCTATAATAACTAATAAAGTATGTTGTAACAATAACAAAGAATCCCTTTTACCCAATGTGATATTACCAGTATCTTACAGACTTATAGTAAAACATTAAAGCAACCTGTCCCCTTTATCCTAAGGCATCTGTTAATAACATCTCAACAATCTCGAAGGAAAATGCTCTGAATGTTCACATACCCCATACAGCACAAACTATCATCAAGGGAGACAACTCCTTCTTAGCACCACACAAGATGCTCTGGACAGTGCAAAGGTCATTTGACGTCACCCTAAATTTCTATCGGTCTATACCTGGTAGCTAATTGGCTGAATTTGATTAGCTAATTATAGAGTTACACGATACTGTTATGAGGAAAGCCTCTTTGATTTTCAAAAAGTGCAGATTCCTCTTCATGTGATCGGGCCATAGTGTCAAAGGCAGTGTCAAAATTTGAAGACAAAGTTTTAATGCTGACAAATCAATCAGTCAAATCCCAAAGTCATGATTGTGGTTTTTGATAAAAACATCAAAACAAATGCCATGACAACCAGATTCTTGTCGCCAAATCAAACAATGACTTTGAATGTATGGCAGAGTGGAACTTTTGAACATTGGCCCTGGAGATAATTGAGCATGTTGTGAGTGGAGGCAGAAGAGCGTGGTCTACTTGTTGAGCCTCTCTCGTAAAACCTTCTCCAGTTTGACAGCATCAACCGCAAACTTGCGGATCCCCTCGGAGAGTTTGTCTGTAGCCATCTGATCCTCGTTCATTTCCCATCGGAAAGTGTTTTCATCCACATTCTCCTCAGCGATATCCATATCCTTGACTGTGAACAATAATAGATTATTCAAAATAAAATACACGCCATTTAAGTCATCAAATTGATTCGGAGTGAGATTTAGAAGACAAAGATGTTTGAAAATCAGAGACATGTTATACTGACTTCTTTGATTAGCATTTTAGAAATAGAAATTCAAAATAATAAGATCAATATTTTAAGGATGACAACTTCTTTTTTCGAGGGTTGTAACTTTTGATACAGATACATGCTTGATAACAATACAAGTATCTGTATTGAAATGTTGCACCCTTGGAATAAAGAAGTCATCATCCATAAAATATTGTTTGAGTAAATCGAGCAAATTGTAAATAGAAACTAAATATGTAAAAATTTCAGGGACACATTAAGGAGAGATATAAGCCGGAAATACAATAATGAAAAAATTTCTTGTTGAAAATGTAGAGACATATTCTGGCACAGCGGGTGCTTTAAATTTTGTATCAGTAACACACATTTACAACACATCCTTTGTCAATTGAACTGTATTACAATGTATTCTCTCTTCAGCAGCCTTTAAAGGGGCAGTAGCACGTTTTTAGGGGGAATTTAAGGTGATGTCAGGAAAATGAAAATTAATGGTTCCAATAGAAAGACAAAGTATTTAAACTAAATGGAGCAGTAATAATTCAAATATATAACATTAAGTTTAGCCATGCGATTCCTTTTTCTTACACAAAATGAATTAAAGGTGTTCACACAAAATGGCCGCCAATGGATTTTCGTGTGAATCTTCATACTTTGTCCTCTGACTATGGATGATTTGCTTTTGTAATGAGATTTTTGACACTGTCAAAATAATGCATTTCACTGCCCCTTCAAACAATGGCATTAAGAACCTCAGAATCAACCTAATGAATTTTAATCGAAGTAATCTAGATGATGACTTATCACACCAAAATATCACCCAGTATCCTTGAAATATAATGACAGTAACAACAGTAATGTTTCCTCCTCGGTGGTCATGAATTGAAGTGTCCGAGCACTCACCTAACCTCTCGTCCAAGTTGACAGTCACATGTTCATTAGAGTTACTTAGTTTCTCCAGGAGACCGGGTCTGAAATCATACAACAGAACATTACAGATATAGATCGGGAAGACATTGATAAACATAAGTATTTCTCTTATACTGTCATCGTCATATCTACACTCCTTGATTGTTTCATGTACGTAGTTTATCGATTGGTTTTGAGAACTGTGCACATCAACACCCATTCTATTCAAAAGCTTGGTTATGTCGAAACATGCAACCTACAGGACTGCAGTCAGACCTTGTGGGAAGGAACACCTGAGGGAACCAGTTTTATTCTCGATAGTTAATATTTTGAAACAAGGCTGATTTTAATGACTTACGAGATGGTGAGGAGGTCACATCCAGCGAGACCAAGAATCTGGCCAACGTTTCTGAACGAGGCTCCCATGACAACAGTCTTGAACCCAAACTTCTTGTAGTAGTTGTAGATCTTTGTTACACTCTTCACTCCTGGAGGTAAAAAGTGAAACAGTGAATGAATAAATTGCAACATGTTTGGGGTAAAAATTTTTGTTCATCGAAATCATTTCAAACAGCAAATGTTTTTAAACGATTTTTTCAGAAGAACAGAAAACACCTTTGTGTGGAAGATAATAGAGGTTTTTAGGGCCTCAGTCCTTATTGGGGATCACAGGATCACCAATCTATCAATAATAATCCTCACTCATCAAGAAGTAGGAACACACAATTTAGTGGTTCTGTAGAGTAAGTCAAAATTGCATAAAGTTGACAACAGGTCTGATGGATGGACGTGTCAGACATCATGCAATGCCATACCTGATGAGCTAAAACTTTCTTTGTGGAGAGACTGATTATCAAGTTTGCTTTACCCTAATTAACTCAATAGAACCTTTTGTGTTAGCAAAATGCTAAGATGTGCATAGACAAGAGGTTGTACCAAACTTTGTCTTTTACTCTGACGAAAAAAAGCTGTAAAAGTTCAGGCCCAACTTAGACCTAGTTAGTACATACCTGGATCCTTCAGTGGTTCAAATGATTTGTCATCTGTGTTTTTGACGAACCAGTCAAATATTCTGCCAACAAACGGTGAGATAAGGGTGACTTTTGCTTGACCACAAGCCACTGCCTGAAAACAAAGAGCAACGTTGGTTTAAACATACATATTTATTGTATTATGGATTAAGATTTTAAACTTCTTTTGAGGGCTAAACTGCAATTAGTACTTTCTTCACCAAAATACCAACTTGCAGCTTGATATGAGTTGTCATGTGTATGGTAAATTTAAGGATGATTTCATCGTCTACTACTGTGATAAGAGACAATGGCACAGTAAACTACACAAGTATTCAGCAAATTCTGCATACCTCATACAAGTTTTGAGTTGACTGTAAAGAAAGTACACACCTGATGAAAGTTGAAAATCAGGGTCATATTACAGTGGATTCCGTGCTCCTTCTCTAGATACCTGAAAGAGGAAACATTTCATTTCCAGAAAATTTTATATTTCTTATTTTTGTTGGACAGACGATACTTTTAGATTCTGACATGTTTCAAAAATTATGATCTAAGCTACAATAAGTCGAAGTTATGCTTTCCAAATTGGCAGATCCATTTTGATAATTATTTTTTTCTGGGGCAGAGAAGGTAACTGGAGATTACTTATAAAAGTGGATTTTTCTGGTATTTCACAGTTAGGTTATATGAAAAATGCTACAATGATTTTAGCAAATATCGTTATTTCATTAATTTGTTCAGATTTGAAATATATATTTAATGTCAACAAATAAAAACAACTTAAGAGTGCAAATGCTTAGGTTTTTATGTCTAGACTTTTTGATATTTGAGATTAAAGTGAGTGAGAGACTTGGAGATGTCCTTTAGGCAATATTTCAGCGGGGACAGAGATTGAAATTGAAACCCCTAAGATTCAAACATATACAGTATTTCTTGAAGCACACCTGAGTTAACGAGACATTCTCACCTGGCTGCCTCGACCCCCTCCCAGGTGGAGGAGAGTTTGATGAGGATCCTCTCCTTGTCAATACCCATCTTCTTGTACATTCCAATCAGCTTCTCAGCCTTGGCAATCATACCAGCCTTGTCAAACGATAATCTGGGATTAAAAAATAAAATGTTGATGACTGCCTGAAAACTTGGTATGCCACATCTTCAATTCTGATGACAGCTTGAATTTCAGAAGTTTTCAGTTGTGCATTTTTATTCAACGTACGGAAATCTTTTTAATCAGCAAATCAGAATCAAGTATTTACCAAAGTCATGTAACAATTATCATTTCAGACTGAATGTTTCTCATTTCAAACAAACTCTGCATTGATCAAATCTGAATATGCAACAAAATTATTCATAATTTAGTCAAATCTCCACTTGTTTCATTTTTACAAATATAATGGTATAATCTTAAACTAGCATTACCTAGCATCAACCTCTGTGGAGACACGCCCTGGTATGATCTTGAGAATCTCCCGGCCGAAGTTGACACAAACCCTGTCCATAGCCTCCGTCACTTGATCATCCAGGCTCCTGTAACATGTATTAGTTGGTGATTATCATGGACAGTCAGTAGAGGTGTCAGAATATGAGCAGGGTGCGATACAGTTCGTATTCCGATACGATATGTCCTGATGCACTTCAACTCCATGGAGTCATAGTCAATGAGAAGGCAATGTGTCAAAATCCTAACCTATATTGGCCATTTGTTAAAAAATGTGGAAAAAAAGTCAACTGTCAACTTTGACTGATAGTTTTGATTCCATCTTAAGTTTTACCCTATATCAAACAAGAAAATCACAAAGGCAGTGATTTAAATTAAGAAACACAGATAGAAACATGAAGATATTACTGACCCTCTCATGCTCTTTGCATGATCGATGGCCTCGTCAATAAGACTCTGGTAAGCCGGCATACTGGACGCAGCAAATATCAGCGAGGGGTTGGTGGTTGCATCTGTAGGCTTGTACTTCTTCATTGCTGCAAACACAATATTACAATATTAAATATGTGATTTGGTTCCTTGATGAATGAGAAACTTGCATGGCAAAAGAACCAGTCATCCCTTGACTTTATTTAATTTCCCTTGCATGGTCCATTCAAAATTTCAATCAAAGGCTTTGACACTGTCCCAGTGACTTCTGGTCTGTGATCTTGTTAGTTTGAGAAAACGTCACATAAAACACCCAAATTTACTTTCTATTGAAAATAAACTATATATATGATAGAATATCTAGAGATTTGTATTAATAAGTGATTGACTAAACAACAATGCCTTATAATGCTAAAGCAAGGTTTTCACACTCATAGAATGGCACTTTTCATTGTTGTGTGCTCTGCTTTATGGTCAAATATGAATCATTTTTCAACTGTTTTTTGTTAGTAATGTGTACTTATGTACGGATAAAAGTATCCACAAAAATACCCGACAGGACTGACTTTTTTGTTAAGCCCTGGCTAAATTGAGCAAGTGATTAAATAGTGGTCATGTATAGCGTTTTGCAAGAAAAAAAGAATATATCTATACATGTTTCTCAAATCATAATAAACTCAACGAGAATATTGTTAATGAGCTCACTTAATTCTTTACTTTTGTTTCACCGTTTTTCAAATGAAAAAAAGAATACAACCATTTCCTCTGTAGCTGATCGGCCACCCATAAATTGTTTGATGTGCACAAAAATAATGGAACAAGCACCTCTCAAACCCTCTTTTCTCCAAACACAATATTAAAGGAGATCTATGATCTAAACAATTCAATCAGAAATATTTAAACAATGTTTATTGTGGTCAATGGAAGCAAAACATGTCACCTAGCTATCACATTAAAAAAGTATATATAAGTAAATTATTAAATCATAAAACTACCCTAGGGTAGTTGTCTTCAAGTTCTTACACTTAAAAGTTTAAGTTCTTGGTAAAACCAGAAAAATACCCTCCTGACTAGCAATTTTTGAAAAATGAAGAGAAAGGAGGTACACATACTTAGTCTTAGTAAAGATTTTAAAAATAATTTACCAAGTTGAATATTAATGAAGTTGACCTCAGCATAAATATTTAAAATTATTTTAAGAGATTTCACTGTTATAACAATACATTCCATATATTGGTAGGGACTTTTACCTAGTTGAATATTAATGAAGTTGACAATTTGACATAAGCATAAATATAATTATAAAAGAGACATTTCACATTAACAATATTCCATATTTTGATGGGACTCCTCTATCAAATACCTTAACGTCATAAAACGGTTGTACCAGAAACCTGTGTACTGAATTTCCGCCCTTATCAAAACAACTAGTGACAATATTTATCCATGTTGCGTGGCCCTAACACGATAGTTTCTCGCTGTGTCACTGCGACATGTGTTACGGCTAAAATACTCTATTTTATTGATCTCAGTAAGTCAACCTGGCAAAAACAACATTGATGTAACAACCGTTTTCGATTGATAGAGCCACAAGTTTAATACTTCACAGCGTTAGATAAGACTATCAGACGCCGTTAGAAGACTGCGAGCACTTTCCTGTGTGCCGGAGTCCCAGTTATTTTCGTCTCCGAACACAAGGCCAAGAGATGATTTGACAAGAATCTAACCTTCAAAGTCACCGGTGTCGGCTACAACGATTGTGTTTTCCTTCAGCTGGTCAAGTGATGTCCGAGCTTGCTTTTTGATGTCAGACATGATTAGTTTACGATCAGCTGCCTCGAGTCGCGAAAATGTGTGCTACAATTTCCCGCAGAAGACTTCAAAGCGGATTTCCGACTGTTGTGCGCATGCGGTGTGGCATTGAACTTGAACAGGTGCCCGTTACCGTCACAAGAGATAAATCCAGTAGAGTATCGTGTATTCTTGTACTGTCATATTATAAAGTTTTGGTATCTAGCTATCTTTAACAAAATATCATTGACATATGATCTTGCGTCAATTAAACTTATTTTTTAGAGAATAGAATAATGCTTTAAATAAAAGTAATAGTCTAGTAGGGGCCTAACGTGGACAATACATTATACGTAGGCTATGTGTAGCGTTTTCCTTGATTCGTAATCTTTATTCTTTAGTTCTAAGTCCTTGTTTAGTGAGAGATTGCAGATCCAAAATATTCAACCTTTCAATAAGCCTAGAAAAAAGAAACTTGTTTAGAACTGGTTTCCGCCCGCGTCAGTTTCAAACCCCACAAGGGAAAAAAGTTAAATTTTGTCCAGTGCCGAGAAAAAACCTTGAAACGCAGGCTCTAAAAATGTCACTCGTTTCTGTTCGCGAGTGCCTTCTAAGACGCAGTGTTGAAGTGATTCAAATGTTATATTTCTTTCTTTTTTTCTTCATTTAAATAATTAACAAATGGAAATTTTTTAAAAAGCCGCGTCATCGCATCATTTTTGTCCTATTGTAAAAATCAGACACTTTATATATATTTTTGGGCCTTACCAACTTATATGCATTGTGTATACACATCTTTAATCAAGAAATCAAAAGTAGGCCTATGCTTATAATTAAGATAGCTCTTCAATCTGCGGTCAGAACTGTTAACTCATAAAACTGGACATTCATATATATATACATATAGTTTCACCATGCCAACTTGTATTTCACGATTTATAATTAACACCTACCAATGTTCAATAAGATTTATATTTACTTCACTTCATCGCTCTCTCTGATTGAACAGTATCGATGTCATAAGAAACCAAGGAAATCGATAAATTCATACATTTATGGTTCATTTAATTACCACAGGTGAGATAGATCTACAATATGAACAATACGTGCATATGCTACACAGACTTTAATGATCAAATAATTATTGATATCGGAGTGAAACGAGTTTTATTGAGGCTATAGGTTTACTAAGACTGGTGATTTCAATAGAGATTAACCATGGATGAACTGAACATAGCTGGAATTTGGCCCGAGCAGGCATTTTATGAGAAACAAACCAGTCAAATCGCTTTCAAGAATGATTTAATTGCAGCTATCCAACTCCAAACAACAACAACAACATACTTTTGATCTTCATATAGAAATGTTGTTAATGTCTTATCGAAACCACAGGGACTGTACTCAAAACTATATGAATTGACGACGTACAATGACGACGTTTCTGTATTCTGTGAACAAGGAGGTTGGACATTCATATAATTTTGTACTTCATAATAACAAACGGTTTATATGAATTGACGATCGCAAAGAATGGAGACCAATAACTAAATCAACGTAGCGATGACTTTCAGTGTGGATTCATTTACTCTATTTACTCTATTTCCAGATTTTATGGATGTATGATCGATTGAAACATACAACTAATCTTGGCATGGGGAAAAACCGTCTCATGAACATTATTTACAAATGGCAACTTGTATTTGTCGACATATCCTTCATGACAGGGTAAATTTACGCGGCAAACATGATTTGTTGACAAAGTATCAGGGTAGAGTTATTTTCTAATTCACAATAGCATTCAAATACAATTCCATCAATGTTTCTGAATAAAAAATCATCCGAACAGACAACTTCTTTACTGCTTCTTAATTGTCAACAAGCAACAGTATTTGGGGACTGCGGGGTCATTCAAAACATATGCAAGAGTCGGGTTATAATCGTCAATATTCTTATCAAGTCAGCGACGAGGATTTATAGACAGAGTATTAATGTGATAAAGCTCATTTCTAACCCAGATCGATATGCTATGAGACCAAAACTAACACCAACATTACACACATTACCCTTCGATACGTGAGCGGACTCCCTAGGCCTACCCTATGGTTGATACTGCTAGCCGTGCAAACATGGCAGTTTCTTAACTTACTTTATTACTGTTCTGGTAGTATTTACAAAAGTTCTTCAATAGATACGCTTGCATAAACATGCATGCACATCTTAACAGAATTGAGTAGTGGATTTCTTTCCCCGAAAAAATGTTGAAAAAATATATGTGATTAGTTATATTCTTTATAATTTCAAAAGATATATTCAATCAGAGGTTAATTGTTACTCAGGTGGGTTGAAATCGCAAATGAAAGTAACCAGCCATTTATGGTCAACCATAGGAACATACAGACGATTACCACAAAAGTATTTAAAGAGATTAGAAGGAGATCTAGCAGATAAAACCAAAACATTTATATTAGTATTGATTATTAAATCGTAATGTATAACCTAGACATAAACACAAAAATCCGTGATAATTAGGAATTTATGGTGAACTGTCTATGGTCGAGTAAATCTATTGCAAATTGTCTTCATTATAGCAGGGACATAATATAACATATAACTGTATACAGAGTCTCTGGTTATAGGCAAAATGTCTTCCCCAAGAAAATTATTGACAGTGGTGATATCTGAGGCGAAGGAAAGACACGAGAGACAACGGAAGCAGATGTCCGGCGTGCATCCTGATGACGCTGTATTTCAAATACTCGATCCTCTTCTCGACAATAACATTACTCGACACGATGATGGTCAAATTAATATTTTGACAATTTGTTAGTTTTGAACATTTTCGATAATATCATTGACCATTGTTGTTAAATAAAAATAAAGGAAAAGTAAGTTTGTATAAATATATGAATAAGAAACTTTTATATTTGTGGTTATCTAAAATTTAAATGATCTTCGTAAAATATGGAATGCATCTTCCTACATATACGACCAAGGTGTATAAAAGGTACACTCCATGTATTCAAAACAAACAAAAAACATGTCAAAATACCATGTGATAAAAGCTGAAGAAAAGCTAATTTCACTCTGCTTGCATATACATGTATATCACCCAATGCCAAATATATGAAAATAATGGTTTTCAAAACCGAATGTGCAGTAAACGATGTCACTTTCGATAAACGTTAAAATTCCTCAAAGAAAACCCAATCCCTCCTAAATAATGTGTGTTATGAAGATACGTTTTCAAATTATGCTGACTCATAATAGTTACGCTAAATAACGATTAAAAAACAATTTAGTTAAAACTAGGTGTAAATTAATGTTATCGTCCCCTAAGTCTTTATGTAACGTAAGGACTTAGGGGACGATAACATTACAGCTAGTTTTAACTAGATTGATTAAAAACAGGACCTTTCTTTCTATAATGTGACTCAATACGAAACAGATAGTCTTTATAATGACCCAAAGAGCAATAGAACCTACTATAACAGTTTGGACATTGTCTTATTTATAAATGTTTGTAATTCTGATCCTAAACCTTGATTAAAAATCAAATATCAACATATTTTATCGTTTTCGCGTACATGAACTTCAGTTGACATCATTTCGTACATTTTCATCTCAATGAAGGTTATAACCGAGAGACAAATGGAAAACATGGCCGTATTTGAGGTTACACCAATTTTGAAGGTTGTGGATAGCCTTCTATAGAAAAACGAACGCCTCGACAGCATACAGTATAGTGATGACAGTATCTGTCTATTTCAGCGTTGTTACAGTTAATTATAACGAGGTGCATGGTCCTTAAGTGATTTTGAGTTTTGCTAACACTATAATGTGAAAATGGAATAACATCATGTTCACACCACAAATATCAATTTATTGGCAATCACTTGACCGAATCCCAAAGTCAGTTCCAGTAATGTGAATTTAGTATCAAATAAGAGAACTAAAACGTTTACCAACCTAACAATGTGAAACATCATTTATCCGAATTGTAAAATATGGATAAAAAAAAATATGAGTAAAAAGTAATGACTCAAAATTGCAATTGAGTCGTAAATTTTTCATTAATGAAATGTGAACGAAGCTCAACATTAATGTAAATATTCGTCTCAGCGCATCAAATATCAAGATTGAAGATTCAAGTCGCCTGCATGAACAGATCAGTAAGTGTACCCTCGCACTTCTGATAATAAAGCCAGTCAATATACAAAGGAGAAGGTCGAGTATCATGTCGTGTTTTATCACTGGTCATGGCAATCGAAATTACCTAATTAACCTAAGGTCAACACTTTTCTTTCTTTGTTTCTCGTTATGTCAAATGTATCTAGGCCTATATTAAATTATAGGGCTATAATAAAGGCCCTATAGATCTATTGAGCGCATTTTCCATATCATACATGCAGTAAGGATGTGAAGTTCAGCAACGATAGGAAGAGGAAGTGATATCTAAGCTTCATGTATAGAAAGTATCCTCGCATTGAATTTGTCAATGTCACAGCAGAAAACAATTCTGCATGGCGAATGAGATATATATAAAACATCTGTGCCTTGATGTATAAAACATTATATGTCAATTAGATGCAAACAATGGGCACACTAAGAGCTAATTATACTTGCAGGTAGGTTTGCCAAGTGTCAAATTACTGAAGGAAATTGATGACTACTAATTTGGAAACTGTATAAAATGGGAAGGAAAATGAGTTACATCAAATGGAACAGCTTAAAACGTTTTGGGAAATCAAAATGTCAATGTCGTAAGATAGCTTTGCTCTCAATCCTAAATTTGAATCAATGAAAGTTCAAATAATCATTACCTATAATTATTTAAATTTGTTGATTTAAAAAAAAACAAAAAAACTAAATGCTTAAGATATTTAAATTGCACATAAATCTCACCGGCGAAGTCTCCGCTGTCGCAGCTGACGACAGTAGCTTTGATCAGCTGATCCAATGCCGACATCGATCCCATGTCAATTTCTAATTTCACTGTCGCTATCACTATCAATCTATAACCTGTCACTGCCCCTCGTGCAACAGGCAATGTAGTCGGGTTCTACAAACAACCAATACTGACACAAGAGACTGGGAAGGATGCAAACCGATTCATAATGTAGGTTGTATTCGGGCGGCTGTTTCTCATTAGAATCACATTTGCTCATGGTGTTCGTTTCGCGTTTACCATGAACGTTATATTCATCCTTGGCTGCGAAACGCAACATCGTTTGTTGGACGGAGCGAGGAACGGTAGTGACGTCATTATGTTGATCAAGTTGGTGTTGAGCGCAGTGATGATGTTTTGTTGACACCATGCAGTCTCGACATGAAATGCCATTGACAGATGGGGAAGTTACGTGCCTAGTGATAAAAATTAAACAAGTCTACCTATTCTGTGTCAGTATGTTTGTTGAACATCAAGTATGCCAATGTATAGGCCTACACTTACATCGGTGTGGAATTCTCTATCTCAAACATTTTACTCGTGTTACAATTACAAATTTGTTTGGTTATTTTTTTTCATTTTAGATTGAGACCTTTTTAATGTTAACCGTATTGATTAAACTTTATGAGCCTAAAAAAATTAGTTACCGAGTTACCATTTTAGTCGTCTGTGACGTCAGAAGCATTGTTCGTGTCGTCACTCTAGTGGGGAAAAAATAACGCATTATAATAATTATTCCATCCGATTCAAATAGTTACAAATCGGAAATAATAAATATTACTTTTACAAAATTCCTCCAATTTCCTGTATTACCCTCGCTCTTGCATATTCGGGCAAGAATCTGTCAATTTCGTTATCGTCATTATATATGCGACACTCAGTGAGTCACGGTAAAGCCGGTTGAAAGTGGTTGAATTGTAGCTATCTGTCATAGCCTAATACCTTCGTGGAAACCTAGATATATTATACTATGTTGAAGTTCTTAATCCTTTTATTCCCCCAAGATTTGTTTTTGTGTCGTGATTTTATGAGGTAGTTTATGGTGTGTTTTCTAAAATATTTATATAGTTTCACCCTATGGTATGTGTGAATGCTGTGAGCTTTAAATATACTTTTATAAAATGATATCATGTTTTCAAATGTTACATGAAGGCCAAGTTTTTTTGTCAAAAATAAAAAAAGTGATGAAATGCTTAACATATCGGAACGTGTACCTAATATTACCGAGAATGAGCTAATGTATGCCCCCATATTTCCATGACCAATGGTTTCATATAAAGCATAGACACAGGCTCATGTAGCTCGGGCTCCACAAAAAGTATGTCGTGGTGTGTAAAAACATGAAATTCCCAATTTGAGCCATAGATTGTACTTGCACCTTCACCAAATCATTTAATTGTAAAAGCCTTAATTCATGTAAGCATATGTTAGCCTACACTCCCTTGATAACGTGTCACAGCTGCACCGAAAGGTCGCATTTCATGCAGAAAACAGTTGACTTGTTCTTCTTCATCGAACCACCTTATTTATTATAAAATGCCTCTTAAATAAAATTCATCCGTTTGTCAAAGAATAAAAATATATCCATAAATATAAAATGAATTCAAATCTTTCCTTTGTTTAACATGGAGATTATACTTGAAATATTTTAGTTTAAGTGAAGGAGTTAAAAAACAGGCTGTACATACAATCTTACAATGTGTTTTTCACCTAGTCGAATTAATGAGTGCAAGGCATTCTGGTTGTTGTGTATAACCTCCATGTTTAGTATTTGTATTGATTATAGCTTCACCATTGTGCAGTAAATCCACTGGATCTTGCCAGCCTTTAAACAGTGTCGTATATATTGTTAAGGAATTGATTTAAGACTTTGCAAAATACAAACCTCCTGTACGAATAACATTATATATCGGTCTCGGATTCAAAAATTCCGAAAATTCTCATTTAAAATAAAATAGAACAAGAAGCGCGCATAAAATAACTTTCATTGTGCCGTTCGCGAGGGAATCCTTGGCGCTCAGTCATCTAAATTAAAATGTTAGAATAACATAAAAAAATGTGTCAAATCTTTTAATTGTCATTTTTAAAAGAACAATCTGATTGGCTTAATCTAATGACCGATTTTAGAGGATCCCAGATAATTCATTTGAAGTATTATCTCGAAGGTGATCGAAAAATTAAAAAGCTCCTAAAAAGTGAATACTTTACCTTCTATATTACTAGTGTCCGAAGAAACAATTGAAATTCTCTGTAACCTTTCCAAAGTAGTCGGTAAATGCATTTTCTTTGGTAATGTATCAAAAGTATTCCTTTTCGAATCACTATATCCACCATTAATGACTAAATTTCCCAATTAACACAGTCACGTGACGCACAGAGTATTCTGGTCACATGAAATGATGGTGTTATATCACGTCCATCTATATGATGTGAATATCAAACATGGTATAATGCATGTTTTACCTGAGCGAGAACAACGTAGTTTTCATGTACTAATAATTTAACATTTCAACGCTTGTCAATATTAACATTGGTAACCCTACATACGGTTTTTGCTTTTATAATGTAAGTATTCATACTTATCATAACTTATGATTTTTACCAGTAGATTTACGCGTTTGTTTTATAGAACTGGAGTAAAAAAGAATTATACGAGATTTTGGCTCATATGGTCATTCTTTAAACGCATTTATAAAATATTTTGTTTACATTCTACATAAAATTGAATAATTCGAATTCGCTCTGTTTTCAACCAGCAATTATATATTCTCCGGAATATCAAAAATGTAATTCATTATTCGTGAAGAAATTCATCATTTAATAAAAAATATTGTTTGAAAGAAGCATAAAATAGCTAACTTTTGAGCCCGTTTACATCTAAAATAGTCTTTCATGTTATTATTAGGTAATGTTGATAATCATGTTAAAATAGATACTTCGTTTTTTACAGGCATGCCCTACATAAAAGTTCTCTTCACATCTGTTTTATTTGTGTTATAACGCACGAAAAGAAATTATTTTGTCTGATATTTAATTTTTTTAACATGCAAGTTATTTTGTTATCTAGATACTAATCAACTTTGTGTTGCAAATGAGAGCTTGTCTATCGTTGGCCTTGAAAGCTCTAAACATTGTATGTTTGTGTGGAGGATTCGCACGACTCTGTTAGGAGTTCGATATGACCTCTGACCTAAACCGGAACCATGCTTTCAATGACAATCAAAGAGGTTTGAGCATTGTACTTTGTTGAATATTTGCAATTTAGAGACTAACTTTGATAAATTTTACATTTCATTGACAATATGACAACAAAATGTACCAATCGAATCGATGTGGCTGTATTTGCATGTTAGATAATTAATGTTTAGCTAAGTTAATAAGCTCTTGCTGTCAGTGTCAACTTCACGATTCATTGTCACTGTCACTGTCAGTCACTGTTCCACTCTTGTCACTGTTACCGATTGTAAGTGACATACAGTAGTCTCAATATGCAATATTCTAAGTTATTCTAGTTAATTGGGTAGATTTGATAACTATACCTGTTCTTTTTCTTACTTACTGTAAAAGTGGGTATGATTAATTGAAGATTGTAAGGGAAAATCACATTAATAATGGTCATATGTTTTGAGAATGACAGTTTGTATACATTGAAAGTTGAAGTTTAAGGAATAGTACTAACTAAGTACCTCCCCTAACATCATTTAACTCGAATGTTTTTTTCTTACCATCTGACAGGTCTTGGCTCATTTAAGAAATGGAAAGATCCCTGTCAAAGATTTGTGTGAGAAATGTTTAGAGCGCTACAATAAAACCAAAGAGCTGAACTACCTGATCACAGACACACCCACAGCTGCTCGACAATCAGCTGCTGATTCTGCTGCAAGACTAGAACAAAGTAGGAAAAGATTTGAAATTATCACTAAAACATTGATTTATTTGTATTATTTTAGATTAATTTTTTTTTTAAAGAATTTTCCCCAGTTTTTCTGCATTCAATATTTCTGTGGTCAATCAAAATAATCTTATATTTGCAGCTATTTGTCTTATCATTTTCCTTAGAGAATTTTCTTAATTATCCTGCATTCAATAATCTGTGGTCAATATAAAAGTAGGCAAAATATACTGGTATGCAGTTTTGGTTTTATCAGTTCCTTGGAGCAGAAATAAATGTTTAACGTTTTGAAGAAGAGAACACACAATTTTATTTTCTGTGCTTGTAACTTCATATTATTATTCCCCAGATGAACCTGCAAGGAAACTGGAAGGCATTCCTATCGCATTTAAAGATAACTTCTGTACGAAGGGTATATCAACCACCTGTGGTTCTCGCATGTTGGAGAACTATGTTCCGCCATACGATGCAACAATGGTCAGGCGAACATCATATCAGGGTGCTGTCCTTGTTGGGAAAACAAATATGGATGAATTCGCTATGGGGTAAAATATTATCTATTTATAAAATAATTTATTTGGATAGATTCTTTCATGACAGGCAAGATACTTTAAATTTCACTTCAACATTCTTTTAGAAGATCATTATCTTGAAGTGGTAGTTCAGTTTTATTCATTACATTAAGTAGCCTTAGTGTTATTAATGTTATGTTTTATGGTTAAGGTAATCTGAAGTTTCAATTTGAATATGTAATTTATAAATTTTTTGCCCGTTCAAATAATTGTTGAATTAGCCAGCTATTAAATTTAGGTTTTATCAAATGTTAAATTATGTGAACTTGAGACCACGTTTTTGAACGGAAATATCTTTTCTTCTGCAGTTCAGGCAGTATCGACAGTGCAGCTGGTCCTGTTATAAATCCCTGGAAATATCGGTTTAGAAAACACAGGACTGCTGGAACCAGCCAATCAACAGATAGATCCCATGATCATGTGACCAAATCTTTTGATTCTGATTGGCACATTGCTGGTGGAAGTTCAGGAGGAAGTGCAGTAGCTGTCGCAGTTGGAGCTTCATATGTGTGAGAATTGTTTGAGAACTATCACTCTAGAAACATATTTATCTTTCCTTTATCAAAATTTAAGTGATTCGTTATATGAATTGATAGAATTTTTTGCCAATGAAAAAATTATTTTGTTTGAATTATATAATAATTTATTTATATGTTGTCAGAAACTTTATTTGCATGTTTCATCTTTGATCCCATAAATATGTAACACTATCCCATCCTTCTTCAGTGCATTTGGGTCAGACACGGGAGGTTCAACAAGGAACCCGTCTTCTTACTGCGGAGTTGTAGGACTGAAACCAACCTATGGTCTGCTGTCTCGACACGGGCTCATCCCCCTCGTCAACTCCATGGACGTGCCTGGCATCATCACCAGAACCGTGGAGGACACTGCTACAGTGCTGAGTAAGTAGACATATATGTGCCATTGGTTTCACTGTTTAAAGCAGGTTCTTGGGCAGTGTTGTACCTAGGTGATCAGCTGACGGGGTCTTTTTGGCCTGTTCTGAGCATATGAAATATCATAAGTAATCATTTCTCAAATTATTAAAGGTCACCAAGCTAAAAGAGTGAGTAATTTTCCTCAGGACCTATTTCCATTCTTGTGCAATTGAAAATTTTGCTATCCACAGAAGTTCTGTTTCAGCTTTTTATAAGCCTTGCCAAAAAACATTTAAGAAATGTTTTACCAGATTGCTATTTCTGTAATGATCATGATAAATTTATCAGTGATAATAAATGTTTTTCACTTTTTGTCATCATTGATACAAATTCCTTCAAATTATCGTTATTGTTTTACTGCCATCAATCAATCTAAAACTTTTGACATAATAAATCAATACCAATGTCATGAATAGATATTACATAACTTCTTTGAATTTGTGATATGTATTATGTAATTTGGAGATATATTCTTGCTTCTAATAATTTGAGAGGTCAAATAATCACAAAACCTACTATGTTCCATATGTTATATTTGTTGCTGTTAGACAAATCATTAACACAGATGATGTTTGCTGCAGATGTGGTAGCTGGACATGACGTGCATGACTCCACTACTGTCACAGAATCATTCAGCCCTGTTCAACTCTCCAACGATTTCTCCGTCAAAGGGTTACAGATAGGCATTCCTAAAGTGAGTTTATCCTGAAAGATAAGACAACTAAACAGTTTTGACGATCTCTATTTCTAACAAGTAATAATATCTTCAAGTAATTGGTTTAAAGATTTTGCATGTGGAGAGTCTTTAATCTTTCATCATTAAGTGTTTTAACAAAGACTGAATTGAGAATCTAATCCTTTTTAACTACATAATGCATAAGGAAGACGAGTAATTCTATGGATGAACAACTTCTTTATTGGATGGTGGCGACGTTTTGGTATAGATTCGGTAAAGAAGTTGTTCATCCATAGAATTACTCTTGTCTTCCTTATACCATCAACTTCTAGAATGCCACTCAAACAGTACATAATGCATGTGAAGTGTTAGAAATATGATTTAGTAAAATTGACTAGCCGTCCTTAAAATTTGACAAGCCCTGAAATGTAGGACCTGGCCTATTTTTTAACAAGTCATATCTGAAAGTTTCCAGCAGGCAGGCAACTATTTAAACTGTAACTTTTAACTTAGATATTTAAAAAGATTCAATGAGAATTCCATCCCTTTATCTACAGGAGTACTATGCACCAGACACTTCACCCGACGTGTTATCTGCGTGGCGGCGGGCGGCGGACATGTTAGACAACGCAGGTGCTCGTGTGAGGGAGGTGTCACTGCCCCACACCCAGTACAGTATCCTGTGTTACAGTGTCCTCTGCTGCTGTGAGGTGGCGTCCAACATGGCGCGCTTTGATGGAATAGAATTTGGTGAGATTTCTTCTTTCGATTGTTATTTTTTCGCATCAGCCGACCTTTCTGCGACCTATGACCCTCCAATCCTACACGTGCAAAAGCAGACTATTGTTGCTTGGTAAGATGAGTTCTGATTGATCAATTCGATAACTCGGCTGACGCGACCCTCTACTAGACCTTTCTAGACTCAGTATAGGAGTGAAACGGATAATATTAAGGCTAGGTTTACTTAGACTGTATATTTTTTATCATTTTGCTATCATTATGTCCCCCGCAAAGCTTTGCGGGAGACATGTTTTCAGTTCCGTCCGTTATTCCGTGGTTCCGTGGTTCTGTAATTCTGTAACGCTTTCGTTTCCGGACCATATCTCCAAAACTATTCAATATTTTTTAACAAAACTTGGTATGTGGTTAGATCTATTACTGGAGTGGTGCCTTTTGCTATTTTGGTTATCCTGAATTATTTATTTTTTTTGGTTTCCATGGAAACAATTTGAACTTAGTGCATATTTGGGGATGCTTTCGTTCTGGACCATATCTCCAAAACCTTTCAATATTTTTTTAACGAAACTTGGTATGTGGTTAGATCTAGTAATGGAGTGGTGCCTTTTGCTATTTTGGTCATTCTGAATTATGTCATATTCCTGGTTTCCATGGCAACAGTTTGAACTTGGAACATATGGAGGGAGAGGACCATTTTCCATAATGGGGGTAGGGTCACTTTCAGATTAAATGTTAGCGGGGGACATCACAGTGCATCACATGCACATATTTCTAGTTTTGTACTGTAAGACCACTGAGAAGTGGTCAGGAAGTACTTGGTCCAGAATTTTCATGGGGTGTATTGAACTATCCAAGGATATATAAGTTGTAAATAACTCGTGAAATATTTGTGAAGATTTCTGTCTCTGGTCGCATATCGTACAGAGTCAGCAGATACGACTCCACTAAGAAACTATACCCAAGTTTTAATGATTCATTGAAGACACAAACAACTAGAAACTAGATTGTCGCAGGGGCGGATCTAGGATCCAGGTGCGCCCATTTGGTGTCACATGTGCAAATTTTAAAATGGATTTGTTCAATTCCCTCCTCTGGATCCACCAATGTGTCCTCTAGAACTTTGTTTCATCAAATAACCAAAAGTGCTCTCCATTCATTCATTGCAGGACACCGCGGCAGCAGTGAGGACTCTACTGAGGAGCTGTACGCTCAGACTCGTCATGAGGGATTCAACGACGTGGTGCGGAGACGCATCCTCACCGGCAACTGGTATCTCCTCAGGAGGTCAGCAGTAATCTTAATGCTATAGTAATGTGGCATTGTCAAAACCCACCGAAATTTAATTCTGCATATTTGAAATATAAGACAGTAGTCTGAGACAATTTATGTGAGAGTAATATCACTGCATGTTCTTTAGTATATACACATATTGTTGTTACTTAAACATAGTTCTTAGGAAAAGCAAACACAAAGTCCTGATTCGCAATTAGATCATGAGATATCAATCTTCTTTCAGGAACTATGATGCATATTTCATCAAAGCCCAGAAGGTTCGGCGACTGATCAGTGATGACTTCAAGCAGGTGTTCAGATCTGGTATCGATGTTCTGCTCACACCTACAACCCTGGGGGACGCTCCATCATACGAAGACTTCATCAACGAGGACAACCGGACACGCACCGAAGAGCATGATGTCTACACCACAGCAGTCAACTTGGCGGGTCAGCTCTTTATGATTTCCTCACAAATCAATGTTTTGTATGATCATAATTATAATTTTTAGGCCATCTATTGTTTGAAACATGCCCCTACCGACTCATTCACATAATAAATATTAAACCATTTTTGATCCCTCAAGATACAATTTGTGTATTGAAATTTGATTACTTGGCTTCATTGTTTGGAGTCATTTTGTGATTTTCATTTTGGCAACTTGCAGAAGACTTAGAGTCTAACTAACTATCACTCATATCACATTGTGTCTATGCAACGCCCGATGTAATCAATTTGATTCTTCAAAGTGTTAAGATTCACTTATTACAAGGCATGTAATTTATTTTTTATTTGCAAATTGTAAAGCTTTTAGACATTACAGAATTTAATGCAGAGTTATCTCCTTTGACAGGTATCCCAGCAGTCAATGTTCCAGCGTCTCTCTCATCCAATGGTCTTCCTATCGGACTCCAGTTCATCGGAAACCATTTTCAGGAACAAAAACTCTTGTCAGTGGCTCAGTGGTTTGAGCACCAAGCAAACTTTCCCCACCTCAATCTTGACCACCTAGATAGCTGACCGGAGGAGTGCTTAGAGGTCCTGTGATATAGCTGGCCGGAGGAGTGCTTAGAGGTCCTGTGATATATGTAGTGCGTGTAGGGAGGTCAGTCTCAGTATGTGTGTGATGAATAAACTGTTAAATTTGATACTGTTGTGTCTGTGATATTTCATAGGGCTGCATGTTCCGTTGCACCACACTACGGGCCCGTAGCAACCCGCCCCACTCCCTAAACTAGTGCTACAGGCCTGCACTATATGATCTCTGGAAATGTTCATACATTAGGAAATCTGGCCCTGATTTGTGTAATCCAATTAATTTGGTATCGATTGAAACTGTAGCAACACCCTTTGGCAGAGTATGAAACAAGCTTGAAAATTAGCCAGCCCAAAAGCTGTACTCTGTATATTATAATGGTGAAATTTAAGAAAATCATCAATAAAGTTACCAGCCTAGTTCAAAGAATCCAGGTAATGGGCTATTATTTCCTACACTTTGGTCTAATGTTGAACAAATATTTTACAATTCCAGAACGTAGCACATACTTTAGTGTTATCACACAAGCAGATGGTTTAATTATTGAGATAAAACAAAATTAATTATTGAAAGTTGCTGACGGTTGATCTATACTCACATGGAATGTAATTGTTTTTGGATGGAGATAACAATTTGCTGAATGCACTGTACAACTGACCGCTAACAATGAAGATTGGTGCACATCCTTTTATAGATACTGTGATAAACTGTTCAATCTAATCAAAACAGATTGTAAAATTTTAAATGAAATGAATAGCAAATATGTATCACATTTGAAATAAAGTGCAGTGAACTAGCATGTGCTTGATATGCTCCACTCACAAACCAGCATACAGCTGAATCTATTTCTTTATTCCGTGCACACTGGTGCCTCAGTGAATTTCTTCAGGTAGTGATATTGATGGGTGTATTGGAAGGAGGTAATTGTTTGGTGAAATATTTTATGTAGGTAGATAGGTTTATTCAATTCAGTTGATGCCTAGAGCAAAGTGTCCAACAAGCAGAAGCAGCTGTGTGGTGTCCATGTCGTATGTGTGTTGACCAAGCATGACACCAGTCAGAGTTCTCAGATCAAAATTGTCCAGTAGAACATAATTATCATTATATGAATATTTATGTAGCATGCATATCCATCCACTCGTGATTGCTCAAGGCGCTGGTCAATGGCATTCTTTCACCGTCCGATATTTTTTCCAATTCAACTCCCAGGGGCCGGTGCCAGAGAGTAGGATTTTCCCCTTAGACAAATTTTTCTCCCCCGGCATCAACATATGTGGCGCTCAGGTTTGGGACCATGCTATGCCTCGCAGGGTACCCATTCACAGCTGGGTGGACTGAGACACATGGTCACAACAGTTTGTCCAACACTGCTGAACGTAAGTGTCAACACCGAAAATATCAAGAAGACCAGTCCACATGGGTTCAGGTTTCTCTGTGAGGACTTTGTCCAGACATAGATGGAGAAGATGGTGCACGAGACGATGTATAAGACAAGAGCACATAGTACACAGTTCAGTCCTCACTGGATGAGTGATGAGAGACAGTACAGCTTTAACATATAGCAAACAGATTAAGAGAGAGATTAATACCAAAGCAGAGATATCATATTGGTTTAATAGCGCGAGTGACTGTAAAATTATATATTCTCGCACCAGTGTTGTAACAATACGACATCTTGTGAGTGATTTCATTTCTTTATTATCCATAGCATCAGTGCACTGTTTCACCTGCCCGCCATGTCAATGCATGGTCTTGCATACTTGCAGACTGTATGCTTTGTAAGTCAAGTAGTCTCATACTCTGATGTCACATGGTTGAATGAAAGTACAACTAGAGAAACTGGCGTTTTACGTTTTGAAACTGGATAGGACTTTAGGTTTGGAAACTGGCGTTCTTAAGTTTTGCGTAGGAATTGCAACTTATTTTAATTGATTAAATGACTTCTTTCGACAAATGTTGATAATAAACTGGATTTATTGTTTAAGGTAACTGTTTCCTTTATATATCTGGATAATTTGAAAGCAATAATGCAATATAATGTATTCTTACATAACTAATATAAATAAGAATACTGTTTCCGGGGAAGAATTCTTATCTCTGTATGTCCAAGCGGCGTAAAACAATAACTCACTCACCTATCTCCATGTCATTGTATAGGAGTGGCTTTTGAGATTTCAACTTGACCGTTTATTTGTCAGTTTCCATGGAACCGTCTTTAGAAATACATTTCAAACGCATATCTTAAGAACTTGACTTGACTTAGTGAAATTTGGTGAGTCTTTTGGATTTTCGACTCGTTGACCTTTATAATGTCACCCACAGAGGTTTTATTTTAAGGTTCGCACCAAACAGACATTTAAGACAATACGACATGACGTCAACAGCTGTGTGGCGCTGGTTTTGTTGTGAGGTCTACTAGTTCATCTCATTCATTGCGCTGTTAATAGTTTCAAACCAGGACTGTCCTTACTGAAGCTCTTATAAAATCTCAAAAAAACCTCCGCAAATCATCATATGTTACAAGTCCACAACATTTCCTCCCCAAGTTCCAAAATCTTTCAGAGCATTACTCGAAAACAATTATCACCAAATTTAGTATACCTCCTGTCTATAACATTTAGATGTGCCTTTTTCATAAAAAAACCATTAACTTCATTTGCTGCTGTTTAGAAAAGCAACAGTTAAGACTTTTTCGTTTCTGGGCAAAACAAATAAACTATAGCTACTCGACCGATCTTCACTAAATTTAGTATGCTATCTCTCCATATCATGCATATGTGCCTTTTGGGGTTCTGACAAAATTTTCCATTTTGTTTTCTTCTGTTTCAGTGACAACAATTTGGACTTTGGAAAGTAACATTATCTTAAAAAGACAAAGAATAATCACAAATGGTGGTATTCTGCTTCTCCAGATCATGTGAATGTGCATTCTCTCCCCACAGAGGCAGTTCAAGTCATGAAATGTTAATACAGCACTGTTGATCTGCCTCTGTGGGGAGAGAATGGTGAATGCGCAAGAGATGGTGTAGTGTTGTTTTGAGATTTGAGAAATGGGTGCGGGGGAGATAACTGGGTTTTTTTTAACTCACATAGTAATGTGACTGACGGCAATACCGCAATGGAAGCTGACATCGTGTCTCTAGCCGATACTTTTGCTCGTTCAAAGTTCACCAAAGTCAGGTCAAAAGTCTGAATAGGTAATTTGATGATTAATTGATGGACACCAGAGACGTCTAAAATTACTCGTATAAAAGGGTTATGAAAAGTTCGAGAGTTCTTATCAACAGACATATGACAGTTCAGCTGGTCTATCTAATATTATCGATTTAGTAAAGAGCTAGTGATTTCGTGCATACAGCGCATTGGTACTATTTGAGCTCCTAGGGGCGTTTGATAATTTTTAGATCCTTCATCCACTGTTATATGTGTAGTATACAAGTTGATTATCTACATACATACCGCTGTTAATGGCTGAATTGCTGGCCAAGCGGCGCTAAACAATAACTCACTCATGTTATATGATTTTAAATGTGTCACAAGTCCTGTTTAAAGGGAATGTAACTTTAACCAAAAAGGAAACTCTGATCAGTGATTGCTTTATTAGTTGATTAAAACATCTTTCATTTCTGTAACTTGGCATGCAAGCGCAATTGGCCCGTGTTTAACGTGAAACAAAACGCTATCAGCTATCAATCTTTAACGTTTTCTCGTATATCATAATGATTCATAAAAGGCATTTAGTCTTAGTTCCTCATTTCCTTATTGCGTTATACAAAAGTAGTCTCTTCGCAAAGCAATAAAAGACAAACTCGTTCTAAAAATGGAATGTTTTATTCCACGTTATGGGATACGGCAGATGCATACATACAAATACAACCAAGAAGTTAGCACGAGACGAAACGAAGAAGACCAACTTTGCATACTGATGAATGAAGAACCGGAAATTTGTTTAAACACCCAACGGTTACCAAAATGTTCAAAATAAAAATGAAAATTTGTCCGCAAAGTGAGTCCAGAGTGAAAAAGCTTGATATCTATGGAGCCAAGAGAACCCGGATGACAAATGCTGGGGCGGAGTAGCGCAGGATGGAACAGCAAGATGGCCGGTGCATGCCTTCACAACAGACCACGGAGGACAGAAGCACTCTGGAAAATAAACGAAGAACTTTTTTTATTATCAGATTCATTTTTGGACCATGTTTAATCTCTCGTTAAACATGGCCTTTTTTTGTCTCTTTTGAAACTTTCATTGTTGCCGTTTGACCTTGAAAACAAGCTGAAAAAACTGGGTGGGACATGATCATTGTCATACATCGTCATCGTTTGAAACAAATTGATCCCATGTTCCTGAGGTTTGCTTTAAAAAGGCACCTTATGGTGAACACTTAGTAACATAAAACTAAAAAAAACCTATTCAAGCAATGTTTCAGGTTTAGATAAAAGGCGCCGCCAATCCTGTATTTCGCAATAACCTGAGTTTTGTAACGTCATGGAACAATTATCAGTCTTTCATTAACTATAAATGTTCAGACAAAAGATATTTTTTTAATTTCAGAACATGATCGAATGTGACACATTTTGCATACTTTGTTAATTAATATAGTGATAAGATCGTAGGAAAGAGATTCAATATGTTGGCCATAGGGTTCTGTAGTTTGACCGGCCCTCTTACAATTATTGACTCTGCTCATAGTTCAATAACTGAATACTGTCGATTCAGAGGCAGTATATTTATACAAAGGGAGTATATTCATAGGACATATCATACAAACTTGGAAGCCTAAAACCTTTTTTTGGGGTGATATAGGAGTGTTATCACTAGAAAAAAAAGTTAATGTTTCCAATTGTAAAACGCCTTTTTCTAATGAAAATAAAGCAGTTCTAAAACAGATTTCCATGTTTGGTTTAGCCCTCTGAATCAATTACAAAATCTCGAATGCATAAAATGTGTTCACACTTAAAAGTCCGCTAACAGTTTGCACTGGACGTTGGGTGTTTTCTTCTTCGACAAAGGATCACCGAGTTGAGTTATGAGATGTTTGACCCTCTGAACGTGATACATTTCGGATAAGCTAACTTTATTTATTTAAAAAAAAATTTAAATTGCTTTAAAATTGAACGAGGTCAAACTTGAAATTTGATTCATGATAATTTTTATCATTTTTCCGTAGTATCATCTATCACTCCAAAGCCAATCCGATTTCCTTTGAATTAGCAATAAAGATGGCAATCGATTAGGTATTCAAAGATATCAATTTTCAAAGTTGAAAAAATCGCGATCGTAAAGTTCAGCCTGAAGAGAAGCCAACTTTTTAATTATAAAATATTGAACAAAAATTCTTCAAAACCGCCAAGTCTGTTTAATACAAGAAGTGGGACAGAAACGCCCTTTCATCACTTTCTACAACTGCTTCAACTCCACAATAATGAATTCACGTAGTAAGCCCATCCCAGAATATATAAAACAATTATTATATAAAGAAAACGGCTTGAAGTTAATTAAAATATTACTTTCATAATAATCATCAGCATTGATGTGATGAAACCAAACTATAACCTTCATGATAGTCATCAACCGAGAAGACAGTTCAATCTGAAGTAGACGACACTGGTGATTTGCATTCCCGAGGAATCCCCTAAGGGTTATCTGTTTTAGCTGGTAACAGCTAGCGAAGTGATAGCATTACGTGAATCTAAATCGTTGCTGTGTCGCTCTCTGCTTCTAACCACTATTTACAGATAGTAATTCCTTCTATATTGTAGACGCCTTAGCTGGAGCCGAGTTTACATAAACAGATTACATTCAGTAATAGGCGAGAGGAATGTTGTCTTATTCAATTGATGCTTTTCACATAGTGTTTGAGTTCGGTACTGAAAAAAATCTTAAATTTTTTTAGAGTCTGAATAAAAGTTCAATGTTCAAGCCAAATTAAAATATGCTATATCGTTATCTTGCTAGTGTTGAACGACCAAATACTGATGAAGTAACCAACAGTATTACTAATTAATATATGTTTTATGATCAAATTTTCAGAAAAATCTGCCTAGAATGTTTTTACTTTAAAATCGATCGAATAGCCTGTAGCCATTACGCTCTATATTCTCGTGATGCCATAAATCTTTCATTCATATAACAGTTCATATAACAGAAACCTAGCATTCATACAGCCACAAGTGCAATCGACTCAAAACAAGTCGAACAACTAATATAGCACATTCCTAGAAATTTTTAAGGAATTTGATATATAAAGTATATCAAGGTGGGTGAGTATTTTTTAAACTCACTTATAAAAGAACCAGATTTTTTCCATAAAACATACAACCACGAATTTTATACTATTAGACTCACAAAAGACAAAAAGAGCAAGGGTTCAGCTGTGCGCCCTGTAACTCTAATCAACACAGGTTCGACCTCGACGTTTCTTCTCCATCTGATTAATCTTTAGTTATAAACTCCTGGGACTCATGCTTGTGTTTTAGCAATCATCTCGAATTTCTAGTAAAGTTGGTATTTTACCAGTGGCTTCCTAACTCGAAGAATATTAATTTCACACCTATTCTTTTCCAACAGAAGTTGCTCGACGCATAAGTTCTCACGTTACCATTTATAAGATATATAGTATAGGGGATCGAACAATGGCCCTGGGTTAGCGAGGATTGTACAAAAAAAACACTATAGAGAACGAGAGTTCCGCGACCTTTACGAAGCTCACATGTCCCTTTTTCAGACAGAAGTCGGTCGAAATTATATAAACTTGATTTTATTAAATAGAACTGAAAACAGTTTCGTTTGCAAGTCGGTAAAGGATTTTGAAAAAAACTTGTAACATAGGTACCTTAAGATATACGAAGGATCAATCATTAAAGAGAACAAATGCTTAAAACAATGTTTACAATTAGAAAACTAGTATTTAACAAAAATCCTTAAGTATCTTTTGAGACATACATCTGTTACTAAAAATAAGATTATCTACCTTAGTTTAGGAGGCGTGCAAGTGCTGTAGCCGTTGCTATGACAACACCTGTGAATATGAGACTGTGGGCGCCATTTTCTGTGTTTCCTGTGTCGTCACTCTCTGTACCGTTCGTACTGTTCTGAAATTACAAAAGATAGTCGTTAATATTAATTACACGCCCAAAATTTTAAACTCTTATATGCCTTTACTTCGAGTAACCCGTTGCAACCCAGGTATGCTTACGATCTTATTTCACAACAGCAGAGTTTGGCAGCATATAACTTTCGATCGTTTGGCTTAACTAGGTCTATGCAAAATTATATGACATAAGACATATTTGACGTCAACGATAGTATTCCTGAATAATTGCCACAATGATCGATGCTACCCATTTCCAGCACAATACTTTGAGTATTCAAGGCCTCAGATATTGACGTTAGTGAACGTTTAAGGCGTCTTCAATAATGTTAAAAACACCAAAATCAAAGCAGATATTTTTAAGGTTAAAGTAAACGATAGACAATGTTGTTGTTTGGAATAAATTAAGAACTTATATCGACTTATAGTCAGCGCAATTATAAATCATTTTGTCTTCGATTTTTAAACCTGAAACTTCTTGTACGCCAAATTGCCGTTGACATTTATTTCATGACTTCTTTGATTACATCGTACGTTTAATCATTACTGCCCTGAGAACTTAAAAATAATGATTACTAAACATGCGGGATAGTTCACACATTTCTTCTCAATAAAAGAAGTCTCTAAAACAAAATATGTACATTATCGAAAACAACCTCGATCCAAAACACGTTAAGGAAATAAATCATAAGGCTTTCATCTACATCTCTATCTGGAAGTCGTATTGTGATAAATGTCATGCAAACTCTGTATGTCATTGATATGTTAGTTCGAGGAGCATTCTTAAGCTTCGAATTGTCTACTAAACAAATCTCCTTGTCTGGTAGAATCAAATCAACAGATTAACGACCACTGTTCAGAGTCGTAACACTGACTTTACAGTGGCTTAACAGTGGCTGAGACGACTGGATCCACGCTAATCATGTTTCAGGAATGTCCTACATCAGAGAAGTGCAACCTAATAGTTCTTGAGCACTGCGGGCAGTGATAGACGAGGGCCGACCTTCCATTCCATTGTACAGTAGAGCAAATACACATGAGTTTGTATTGCTTCTCCTTTGATGCTTTTAAAATAAAATAATTTTAAAAATAATTCAAGTCTATTGATGATGATTGGCACAAAGAGCAGGTATTTTGGTGAAAAGAAGAATCATTTAACACAATAGACAATATACCGAGAAATAAATGAAAGGCCATCCACACTGTATATTATATTTATATATCAAGATGGCTGATTATTGTGGCTTATTCAAAGAAAGAAATTGTTTTTTAACGTCATTATAATCATTAATTTCTTAGAAACATATATTTTGCCTAAAAGTGCAGGACTGTGCATATCTTATTTTGTTTGCCTAAATGTGTCACACCTCCATAATAAAGAAATGTCTCTACGATCTTGCCATTCCTTGACACTGACGGTTTCAATATATTTGTCAACATTGAATTGAGACGGCTCCTCAAATAAATAGTGTAGAATGTGCTTTTCTCCAAAGGAAATTCGTTCTAAATTATTTAATATCATGCGATTATGTTACCTTGAGATATGTAAGTAAATATCATGACAACAGTAATACAACAATCGGACAATGCAAATAAAAAATCGCGAAGCTTGCTACATAACATGTTGTTTCAAAAAGTATTATGCTGAAGAACTTCAAATATATCATATCAAGTAACAATTATACTAATAATATTTTCAATTCACAGTTATTTTGAATCCCTTTCATCATATCCTAAATAGAATGACAAGTTCTGTTCCCGTAAAGAGATTTTAAATGAACTTTTGAAGAACTGGTACACAAAAATTTATATCCTCTAAGGACAAAATATGTTCCTGATTGTTTATGAATATCATCAAGGTCAAGAACAAAAGTCAGTTGAACCAGATTACTGAGCATAACTTACACTTGTTACGTCAGCCTCTTTACTGTATTTTTCTATTTTTTAGCGAAACATTTTACGTGAAGTTTTTGATTATGACATTTTATTTTTCTAAATGTGCTTATGTATGTAGTTCCATTAGCATTAAGTAGAGTGTAATTTACTCGGGTGATATCATCGTAAGCCTAAACATGGGGCCTCGGTTTCGTTATTATTTTCAAGGAATGGAGTGTTACCCGAGCATTACCCTAATACGAAATAAAGTGATAAGCTTTGGTGTGAATTTCGTCATCAAATTCTCCTTGTTTGTTCCATGTTTGGTACGTTAACGATATGCTTTTAGTTGTGACTAAGTTGGTCTGTCAGTATGACCACCACATGTAAAAAAAAAATGGCGATATCTCCTCAATTCCGTTTAATTACAGGGTAGCTGCAGTATTCCTCCAGTTGGGAGACGTTATCAGAGAGCGGGTTCAGCTCCAATCTCTATTTCGGTGATACAAGCTCATATCTCCATCTCCAACGGTTATTTAAAGAGGACATTAGGATGATTTGACCGCAACGTTATTTGATATGTATCTTCCCTCCAATGAACTTCCATGGGCGTTTTGGGTGATTGCTTTTGTTTCTGATTAAACAAGATTAACACTTAAAAGTGAATTACTGTTTTGAAAGAGAAATAGGTAGAATTATTCCGGGTCATAAGAGTTTCAAGCTTAAAAACAAGTTTGGGGTTAGCCAGGTGATCAGTTCCTGACATTCAAATTTCAAGATTTGTCTCTCCTATTAATGAAGCAACAACATACTAGAGATGAGACACAAAATGACTTACTTTCTCTCTTTAATTCCTTCTGTGGTGTACCAAGCCTACACTGTTCCTGATCCTAGTGATCAAACATTGGATCAAATATAATGCTATTTCAGCCATATCGTATCACATTATCAAGAACAGATGGAATGCCCCAAAGTAAGTCAAACTACAGCGACATAAAACTCCAGGAAGCCGAAAAATCCTTTAAAACAACAACATATGATATACCTAACATAGGAAGGACAAGGAATTCATGCGCTTTAAGCTTAAACTTGAATTATGAATACATCGTTTTTCATATAAAACATTCTCATTAAAGTTGTTTCTTCAAAAAACTGGATTATGTAGATTTGAATAACATCTACATACACAAAGAAAGGTTATGATTTAACAAAAGTGTTCGAAATAACCTAAGCCCTCTTGCATGGATGTTCAGATCAGTACATAGACGCCAAGAGCTCTATCGTCGTGTTCAACAGTTGAATACATCTTCTGCTCATTAGACTGACTCTACGCCTGTTCCTATAGAATACTGTCCTCTGTGAACGGTAAGTAAGACTGACAAATGGTATAGTGTCGTGTGGCTATTGAGCTGGACTGTCTGGTCACCCCGACCTTTAGGTGCTTATATATGTCACTGTCGACCCTAATCATTGTCACAATGTCTCTGTCTATATACTTTCACATTACATACAATTGAGGACACCTAGCTTTTGTGTACTGTTTCAACCCTTACGATTGTTTGAATGATCAAGCGAAGTTCATTCAAACTAAGACAGCACGAGTTTAAAGATTGCATCCTGTAACGTTACATAACCTTTGTCTTGATAGCAGGGTATGGCTGGAGCTACCCGGAAACAAATACGTGATGTAGCAGGATGGAACACACGTTGATAACAAGTTTTCAATTGGTAGCAATCTCAGTTTTGATTATCATTGATTACCATTAGCAATGATCTTGCATATGTATTACAACTATTGGATAATGACGTCCTTAGATATTAGGGGCAGTATATGTGCAAATATAAACTTCCTAATGTGATGATTTGTAAAAAAAAGTAAATGAAATAAATACGTTTGTGTAAGCATTATCGTAACTTTATTCTATGCAAATACAATTGTGATCGGAAGTTGAAATACACCATATGGTATTAATATTGCAAAGAAGTGCCGGCTTCAACAACTGCGTAATAGTAAAAAGTTTTGTCTGATGACCTTTCTCCAGAGCAAGAGGCATGCAGTATTCATTGGCAGTCAGTTTCACCAGTGAGTCTACGCTCTACCGTCTATTTCCTACATGCCATCTGCAGCAGGTCTTAGTCTAACATGTAGAATAGATAGAATAGTTTATTTCCTCCTCATCCATGTTATTTACTGCATTCAAGAAAAGTTTCTTCTTAAACTCTAAAAAAAACTTAAAGGACTGTCACCAATATTTCAACGAGAACAGATTGTAAATTCTTTCCAGTTATCGTAAGTACTGACAGGCAGATAAATACCGTTCTGTTAAAAAGATTGAGTTAGTAATAATAAATTTGAAAACCTAGTGGCTCATTCCTTTAGGCATGAGCTAACCTTACAGCCAAACAATAACTACTAACGATTGTCACATTACTTGCACGTACTTACATCAGTGTGCGATATACAAAATCTGCTTAAAAAAGGGTTTAATAATTTCATCCCCATTCTATCTAAATATAGTGGTTTAGTTGAAAATATTAGCCTGTTGAACAAAAGGATATCATAGCCTAAAATGTGATCTTGAATAAAATTAAACTATTTACATTTCCCCGTTTTAATACATGAAATGCTAACGCAAATATGAATATCTCACAAGTTCAAAAGAACATTATAAAGTTGATATGTTAATTCATTTAGGGAAACATAGGAACAACTGCTAGCCATATTATAACAACACGGATTTGTGTATCAAACTCTTGACATTGCGCAATGATAATCACTCCCAGACCAAACATAAATTTTAATCAAACCAACACTAAATATCACTAGTTATGTTTCTCTCTATTTTAATGAAATGCTAATGACCGAAACACCATGCATGCATGCATGACCAAAGACACAAGATACTGTTGATATTTGAATATAGTCAAGGGGAAACTATCCTGTTTGTGTAACATGTGTATTGACATCAACTGAAGCTCATTTGTATTCCAGAGAGAGAGCAATGTTTAGAACTATTGCTATTTCTTATCTCATGAGTGCAGTTGATGATATCGTTATTACTTATTAAAATAGAGGAGGTGTAAAGAAGTGATATTATAATAAATGAAAGACTTGGGTGTTAACCAAATTTAACACCATAATAAGCTTAATTTAAAACCTGTCTGAATTAAATAGAGCATTTAATCACAATGTCATCTCTTAAAGCAATATAAAAACCATCATTTTACTGAAGAAAACAGCTAATGTTCAGGCCAAAAGCAGACATTTTCACTGTATCTAATCAAATGTTACGGGGAAATAACAAAACACAAAACCTGTTTTTAACACATGGAATTCATTTAGCATTCACCAGAGTATTGTGCAAATCTTGTTTACTATCACAATTGGATTAAGCAAACAAACAAGCAGACACTAGGGATGTAAAACCGACTGGTGTAGAGAAAACCTCTCAATCATTTACAACTGTATCGCTTGCTTGTGGCGAGTTCTGTCTCAAAACACCTTTGCAGTGTATAGGAATGTAAGGTATTTCACTATATGCCTTTCACGAATATTATGGTAACCCTGAATGTTTAAACTTATTCCTTATTCCTATGAGGAGCTGATAGAGGATTTGGATATAGTCTATAATTGAGGCCTTAACAATACAAACATCTCCGAATCTTCGCCTCAAGCCGCCTGACAGATGTATTTTGTTACTGTAGTGTTACCGACAATAATATAAATGTTCCTGCTAACAATTAGCGGCCAAGCATCTCAGGAACAGGGCAGCAAACACGTTCATATTTGTACATATTTGCAAAATATTTAACAAAAAAGGATTGACTTGAGAAAACCATTTAAAAATATTCAAATGAAATATGATTCAACGATTTACTTTGAACATTTAATAAATTCAGAACGAGGGAAAGATAATGCTTACTTATGTTTATCATGAAATTCGATATCAGCTGGCTATGAAATAAGGAAGAACAACAAATAAATCAGAAAACAATTAACCGCCGGTATTTGTTGAAATAACAATAAACATACCATAACCTAACCTAACCTTTTGAAATTCAAAGGTGTGTAGAATTCAGTACATTTAGGGAGAGGCAGACTTATTTCATGTATACCATGTTATTCACTACTGCTTGCAGAGATCATGATAAAATAATTCCATGTATCAATGAGTGACAAAGCTGGTGGTATATGCACAAGGATCTAAAGAATTTGTAACCCTGGGAAGTAGAGAGATATTGAAGATGAATGAGTTTGACACAAACTCCCTGGTGGCGACCTGTAGCTGTGAGTCACAGTTTTATAGGGGACATGTATTGGGGACTCCCATACAATTGGGACGGCTCGGTTACATTCAAGAAAAGTAGTGCATACTGCCAGAGATGAAACATTTCGAGCTACCTGTACTTCAGGCTATCATTACATCCATTGCAGAATTTTGAGAAACATTCAGCGTTGAAACTCCCAAGTCTCATGCACTAGTGGGTGGACACTGGCGCTATACAAATAGCCATCATCATCATCATCATCATCATCATCATCATCATCATCATCATTAGAAACACTCAATCTTGGAACATTGCTTATTTACGAATATCATCATCATCATCATCATCATGGTTATCAGTCAGTTTTGGAGGATTTCAAACTATTTATATTTATGTAAAATCAGTAATAAGAATATCAAATTTGTTCACATTCACACTCAACTGCAAAAGTTCATTAATGTTGAAAGATTGCAGTCTTCGTGTGGGTTGCAAGTGTCTCAAATTGCATAATTAAAAGGAAATTAGGTGTCATATCAGAAAATTATTCATTAACTGAAATAGAATCAACTGTAAAATGACGGCACCAATAACATTGATAATAGAAAACATGATTTGTTTGCTCGTCAAAGATTCATACATCTTCCAAACCTTTACTTCAAAATACCATAGAAAGAGAATGGAAACAACAAAACTTTCATTGACTGGTTTTGTATGAACGACTTGAATGTTCTATATCTGATGTAGAAAAGAATAAAGTAGCCAAGAACTGTCTTATATTGAAATCACTTTGTTCCTTATCAGAACTTGCACCTGTCATCTATATATTTCAAAGAATAGTTTTGTATTTAGTGACACTGAATTCGTTTTTTAGTACAGAAATATCATCTAGGCAGAGAACTGTCCTCTTGTCTTGTGTTAGATACACATACTGTTCAAGAGCAGCATTTGACGTCTGGGTGATTTTTTATCCCTTATCTGACTTGTGAATCCTTCTATGGAACTGTGAACCTCTGTGTAGCCTTGAGGTATTATTTACTTATTTACTCTGCACCTGGCTCCTATTGAATTCTGACCTCTATACAGTGTAAGTAGACTTATCATTGGTAGAGCCTCATGTGACTATTGTACTGGACTGTAGACTTATCATTGGTAGAGCCTCATGTGACTATTGTACTGGATTGTAGACTTATCATTGGTAGAGCCTCATGTGACTATTGTACTGGACTGTAGACTTATCATTGGTAGAGCCTCATGTGACTATTGCACTGGACTGTCTGGTCAATCCGACATGTGTGTGTGTCTCTGTCAACTCTTATTATAGTCGCTTTGTTTCTCTCCATTACCTTACTTTACTTACACCTGTGAACACGTACCTTTGGTGTACTCTTTTAGTACTAACTTTGTCCTTACAAGAAGACAGACTTATTAACCTCAAATAAAATAAAGTAGTAGCATCAAGATTCTAATAATATGAAATAACCATGTTGTATTCTAAACATCTTTGAATTACATCAGTCATGAAAACTATGGCATGACATTTTCTATAAAATTTGATATTGAATTAAAAGTATTTCTTAAATTGCTTAGATTATTGCTGTTATGCTAAGTACAGAAATATAAATTTGTAGATATCAAATACGTAACTGTACTAAACGTTTTAAAGATCTCAAAACACTTCTTTTCAGCTGGAAATTTATGACGTTGTGTGTAACCTCGTTTTCATAAATCATAAAACAATACTTCATCCATTGTTTCAACAGAGGTGCTGTACAGACTGATAGCCGTTAAAGCGGATGTGAGTGAACCTACATCATTGTTCAACACAGTTAATTAGCCATCTTATTGTCTGCAGTGGGAATCCTGCACACGGATTCCTTTGGTTTTCACGTTCTTATCAATCAGTGTTTTAGATCTGTCAGACATTTAAGTGCATCCCCCACGAAGCTTGCCGCCTGTGTGAGATTACTATTTTAAGCAAAATATGATTCAATTATCAATGATTTTTCTTATCATAACAAAAACACCAGGGAATATGGAGACGTGTTGGTGACGGTTATGACGTTTGCATTGGAAGCATTGTCAGTTTAAATCATCGTTGAGTTCAGATGCACATAATGGATATGGATTCTTCTTCAGATATTTTACAGTTAATTGAATAGAAACTTACTTTTATACGAAACCTATATATTTCCGTGATGTATTTCAAACAAACGACCTTGTGATCTAGGTTGAATATACCATATGCTTATAAGAGTACAATGAATTGCATCTGTACACAATGATTAGTTTTGTCTCCTGACCTTTCTCCGGAGCCAGAGGCGGTGCAGTATTCATTGGTGAGTCAGTTTCACCGGGTGAGATAGTCTATACATTTAATCGCGGAAGAGACAACTGTCTTCTCCATGACATAAACAGCATGTTTACTTCTAGTAAGTAGAGCAGCTGGAATAGTTGATTTCTTCTTTCAATAAGTGAAAATTACTATTTCATCTCTTTAGTTTTGATAACTACGTCACCAAGATTAAGCATTATAACTGTGTTCAAGGTAATAGTGACAGGTATACATATTTTTCATTTTTTTGTAAAGAACACGCCACTAAAGTTCCCTATAATAATTATTACAATGCTTTGTTTTACAAATCATAGTCTAAAATGGTGTATCTTACCTTAATTCAAGGGAAATTGACACAATAGACAGTCTTCCAGTCTGGCTTGAGGTTGTAAATTTAATCTATTAAACGTTAACATTATCAATATAATGACAAACGTCCATCTAAGTTCAACTGTTGAAATATAAAACTTTAGAATATCACCACTGAAGTATCATGTTACACCACCATGAACCACCCTAGTTATATAAAGGTGCATAGTCTGATAGGACAAACTGCCAGAACCATTGTGTGCAAACTTGCCATTTTGTTTGGAGCTTCTTTATATGACAAAGCATATATATATGTAGGACTCAGATCTGTGGCGGGTCTCTAATCCATGGCGGATTTCCTAATCTATGGCGAGTTTGATTGTTTGATTGTTTATTGACGTCATGTTAAGTGACGTCATTGACGGATGACGTCATAATCGCTAACTGTTCGCGTCGCCAGACGAAACCGCTGCTTTTCATTGGGATGGCAAGATATTTTCCAACAGAGAGAAAAGAATTCAGCCGCTTTTCCCGTCCGAGATAGCATATAATACCAATTGCTCTATGTTACTCATTTCCGTCATACTGTCTATTTAAGCCTTGGAAAAATATCAGCTCTCCATTGTAGCCCTCTGTCTTCTATAGTCATACATTTGCTGAAACTATCTTCTTTAGCCCTTGGATTCATACTAAATATCTACTTTAGCCCTTGGATTCATATTAAGGGATTTCTTAACGGTTAGGGTTAGGGTTAGCGTTATAGGTTCAATACATATAAATTATGTACAATACGTTCGCGACTTTATCTCCAATATACGTTACCGACCCTTACACTAGACAAACTTACCCTAAAACATTGTTGATACGGATCCAAGGGTTAAAAAAAGATAGTCAACGAATATCTAACTGCTAAAAAAGTTCAAGGGCTAATTTCCTAAAGATATTAATTTAGTGGCGAACATATTGTTGTCCCGATTGCATTACTTATTTACCAATTGCAGATTTTGGCCTAGAAAACAGTTAAGTACATGTAGGAAAACACATAAATTTAATATTGGTAACTCAATTCTCAAAATGTCTAATCACAGTCAATTCAAAATCCGCCACAGCTTTTGATAGGTACGGCAATTTTCCATGCATTTGAAAATCCGCCATGGATTTGGAAATCCGCCATGGATTTGAGGCCTGCCATGGATTTGAGTCCTATAAGCATGCCAGTCCAAGTGAACTGAAGCATGACGGTAGGGAGTAAAGAAGCTTATTGTTACTCTGTTGGAAATCAGATGTCCAAACCTTGGATCTTCGATCTTGGATAAAGTTACACTAGTTTACATGTTTCATTCCATGATCTGTTAATACAAATGTTAACATCTAAAAATGCATATAAAATGAAACCGTATACTATTGATGTGCATTTATAAGGTAAAGGTAGTTTTATTACTAACTTCTTCCAAAGCAAATAAATATCGTAATCAAATTTATGCGATATCATAAAATATCTATTATATAAGCTTTCGGTACTTTTTGACTGATTGATGACGTATCAAATGCTAAGGATACTTCTGAACAAACCCCCAAAAAAGAGTATAAATTCATGTTCAGAGAAATATGATACTGTTGATATATATATGATAAAGACACTTCAATCGCAACAAACTAAAAGCTATATGGTAAAATGCCTATGTCAAAAGGTGCCAATAGTTGTCAATTTGCTTATAAAATTATCACATTTTAACAAACCTGTTTTTACTAATTATTTTTCGATGATTCCATATATGATACCATGAAGGAAACAAATATTTTGTTATATAAAAATCCTGATATACCGAGAATATCGAAAAAAAACGTTTGAATAAATGACTACTGGATTAAACATATTTTAAACAATAATAAGAGATACCAACGTCTTTTGAGATCAAATACAGATTTTTCCAACAAATAAAATATAAGCTGACATAAAACACCTGGCCATGACATAAATTTCTCCTTGTCAAATGTTAAGGGGAATAACAATACATGAAACCTGATTTGGTTTAAACACAGTAAAACCGTTTGACATTCAGCAGGGCATTGCGGAAATCTTGTTTACTATCACAATTGAATCAAACGATCAACCAAACAGACACTGGGGATGTAGAGCCGGCTTGTTCGTCATATAACCTCTAAATCATTTGTATCTGTATCGGTTTGTGATGTGTAAGAGTTTAGACGCATTGTTAGAAAAGATATGTCGGCCAACAGGTACTGTTTCACAATAACTTTCTTTTCATAGGAATATATGATAAGTTTCTCTGAATGCATTTCGGAGACTTTAAGTCATCACTGAACTCTTCTTTGTTCTGATAGTACAAAACGTTGACGATGTTTGAAATACCATCGCATAGTATGGAATACGGGTTGAATTTTTCGATTCAGTGCAATAAGACAGAATTCCCTTTCTTGCTGATTGCTTATACATATTTTTATAATCCGTATTCAAATTGTCGTACTTCAAATACGCAATTAAAAGAAAGGTGCTCTTAATTTCGGATTAAATCCGGATTTCTTTGTCACAAAAGGTGTTGGTTTAAGTACACACTTAGAAATGCAATAATTGCTATTGACATTTATAATAAGTTGAAAATTCTAACCTGCACTTAAAATTATCTAGATATTGGAAATGTTGCATGCTCAATATTTCATACAGACAAATGAAGGGAAGGACATGGCGGGTATTTGAGCCATTAATCATGTGAAACTTAGTCTCAAGCCGCCTAATAAATGAAATTCTCTTGATGTGAGTTATGGCCGTAGTGCCATCTTCAATAATCTAAATGTTCCATTATGTCAATTAGCGGCCGCTCTTCTTAGACACAGAACAGCAAATATTTAATTCTCTGCTTACGTTTGTTAGTATTTAACAAAACATAGTCGTAAACAAGTATTGACCTGTTGAAAATTGTTCAATAGATGAACATATAAAGAAATCAATATATTTATATGTTAAACTAGTGTCCAAAAGAAACACTACCATACAAATAACAAGATAAGTCAATCCACTTGTGATTGATACGACTAACACATAGTTTTATCATTTCTCTAGAAGTCAACTTATTTCTATGCAACCTTTTGAAACATTATCTTTCCATGTTTGCGAGAAACACGCCTTTAAAAAAATCATTTAGAATCTCCTTAACTAGACGAGAAAGCAGAGAGAAATTGATCACTTTTCCTTGTTTTAAAACATTCCAGAGCAACAATGCGTCGACGAATTTATGTCAACTAAAGTGCATTATATCGACAACATTGTTTTCTTATTATCATTCCACACCTTACCAATGTTTGACTAAAATGACGAAAACTCTGTGCAAAAAACAAGTCGAAAATGCGATTTATGCACCCAATATGCGTTTCTATAGACACAAAATAAAAAGTATCTTTTCCTGAGGAACTAAAATGAGCATACTTCTTTACAAGACATATGCCTGTCAGGTACACTCAATTGGACATTTGATATCAACGAGAGTAAACTTCGGGTTTGTTTTAAATGAAAATATGAAGTCAGAAGTATATATAATCCAATTACTGGCTAGTATTTTCAGCTCAATTTGCGAGCTTCTTCAGAACATTTACATATAACGGATAAAACATTGCCAGGCAACGTCATCGTGTGCGTCATTCTATTCTTACGTCACAATATAGTAACAATCGGAAAGACTAGGAAACAATAAGCTATAGAATCTAAGCTTGGTAAAACAAATCGATAAATCTGCTTTGTTTTGTTTCTAAAAGACTACAATTTGAAATTGTAAATTAGGAAAATTTAAAACTGCCCGTAATATATGTATAAATCTCAATCATGATTAGCAGCAAACCTCAAGAGATTAGCAGTAAAACAAAAACATAAACCAGAGGGAATAACAGCGCAATATTGAAGCTAAACGAGTTTGACAGCCTTCCTGTTTGCATCCAGTAGCTGTGAGTCATAGCCTTGAGGGAGACAAGCAAGCAAAGGATGTGATACATGGAGGAATGATACTGCATTTAGGAGGATGAAACGTTTCGTGTTGCATGTAGCTCGGCTTGCAGATTAAGAGGTTCAGTATCTCATAAAATAGCTTCAGATTCCTCGACTCATGACATTTGTTGCATAATATGCGTTGAAATAAATTTGACATTCTGTTGTCTCTTTTGGTGTATGAAAGGAACATTTGCAATCTGCAATACTCAATAAATGCCGACGTTTCATGTAGCGAAGAGCACTGTCATCATGTATTGAAAGCTTCACCTGTTCCTTATTGGGAATTGCCATCTGTACATGACCATCTTCTATCCATTGTACTGACCTGTGAACCTTCAATACAAGAGAGAACCAGTGTGTCACAGTTAGAACACCGTCTGTCACCTGCATCTGACTCCTAAGGGATACCATATTCTGTACACTGTTAGAAGGATTAACGAGTGTCATGTGGCTAGTACTCTGGACTGTCTGGTCAGTGTGACCTCCAGGTGCTTGTGTAGTGTCACTGCCGACCCTTGTCACTGTGTCTCTGTCTATAGCTGAAACCTCACTTGCAATTGTGAGCACCTTCCTGTTGTGTACACTTTTAAATTCTACCATTGTACAGATTCTCGGTTAATTGTGAGCCACCATACATACATTTTCCATTGTCAATTTTTATCTAAGCGTATGTAGTTCACTGGCATTTGTGCAGCCCTACTAAGTGTCAGTAAGATTAAGTTTTGAAGAGTGTGTATCTAATGAATATATTTACTTCTACTATAATCCTTAGGTTGAGTTATCTTATTCATATCAACTCCAAATGAAACGATGGAATAGGCATAAGATTCTAAAGGTAACCATTTTGTGTTTTTGAACATAATATATGTTAGACAATTTATTATCATTCAAAAGGTAACAAATCATTGTATTGTCTCGTCAAATTGACGGAGAACAGTAACGTTCTTAATTCTGACATAAAGCCTTCAAGACTTCAAAAGTGTACATATCAAGTTCTTGAAACAGAATTTCATATCAATACATGAACCAAACACAATATACACTTAATATTAACCAAGAACAAGTTCATATTTCCGATGGCTACACTAATCAAATGCAGTTACAGCGTTCGAGCAGATAAACATTCCACAATTAAAGCAAGGACAAATCGTCTACTCGATAGGCTGTCTCTAGGATTTGCTTTCTGTAATCACCAAGTGCAATCGCACTCGCTGACTCGATAGACTCAAGGGTCAAACTGACCTTATCAGCAAAAAGTTATTACATTTGTGCCTAGGAATCATCTTCCATATGGTCATCATTTCCTGTTTATTATACAACTGGTAAGGATTGCAACTAATAGCGAGAATGCAATTTCTCTTTGTAATTTGCAGATGTTGATATTATCAAAACTAAACAATTATATTAACAAACAAATATTAAACAAGCATAATGTCAATTTCATCCCCGAGTTTACATGTAAGTGTTTTTTCCAAAACCTCTTTAAAGGGGCAGTAGCACGTTTTTTTGATAATTTTATATGTTAATTTTTTCACTGATAATTCATAAGTTAATGGTTAATGAATCATTTTTACAGTGTCAAAAATCTCATTACACAAGCAAATCATTCATAGTCAGAGGACAAAGTATGAAGATTCACATAAAATCCATTGGCGGCCATTTTGTGTGAACACCTTTCATTCATTTTGTGTGAGAAAAAGAAATCGCATGGCTAAACTTAACGTTATATAATTGAATTATAACTGCTCCATTTAGTTTAAATACATTGTCTTTCAATTGGAACCATTAATTTTCATTTTCCTGACATCACCTTATATTCCCCCTAAAAACGTGCTGCTGCCCCTTTAAAATCCATTGCAATGGCGCTGTTTAAATAAAGAACTCGACGTTTGCCAGTAAATCACAATTGAAGAAATATTTGTTCTTGTTGTCTCGACACAATGGCGTTTATTTAAAAAGAAGGACTAATTGCTATGTAAAACGCAATCGCATTCATAGATGAGCTGTGTTATTTTCTCCTTTTGGTCGTTTCAAACCGTTCTCAATATGACCAAATGATCTTTATTTCTATCATAAATCAAATGTGATGTCAGCTTTCTTACACAACTTCAAGGATCTTTGCAACAAATGTCATGAGTCGAGGAATCTGCAGTTATTGCTAAGTTTCTTTACCGAGGATCTTGCAACAGAACACGTTTCATCTCCCTTAATGTATAAATCTTCCTCCAAGTATTGGAGACCTGGCTCACATGTCCTCCGAAGCCTGTGACTCACGGCTACTGCTGTCCCCGAGGAGATGTGTCAAACTCTTCAAGCATCAATATCACCCTGTTGGTCCTTAGCTATACATTCAATGTTTCCGTCTTCAATTCACCCTCAGGTTGGTCCTTCATTACTACTTTGATAGACTGAGCGTTTTGGTATGATTATCTTTGTTATGCCCTTGAAAAGTTTTAACTGTTATTCTGCGAGAATACCAAGAGTGTGCTCCTATTGAATAAACAGAATATTACCTGAAGTTGGTGTTATTCGAGAAAACATTCTAAGAACTTTAAGAACGAAATGTTAAATCGTCTTGTGTTTATATCTGAGGTTTGTTTTTTGGCATGTCAAATTTAAAGCAATTTAGCTGTGACCTTCCTTGGTAAATGATGGTTAAAAACTTCCAAATTTCATTTAAATAATAAAGTTGAGTTTTAGTTTTTAAGATTAATTCGAAAAATGTTTTAGTATTGAATAAGCTTTAAAACCTGAATCAACTTTACCTACAACGTTTTTCTAGACTCATTTCACATTGAATAATTCCAATGTTGACAATAGTAAAGCAATCCCAATGTATTATCGGCAAGCACTTTCATGATTATGTGTGTTATTGTTGATGATTACTGGCCGTTCGTGACTGAAGCATCTTAATGTAACACTACATACACAGTTGACAATCATTGATGTATATCATTTCAAGATTTATAACTCTATCCCTTATAGATCGTTCTCTAAATTGAAACACATACAATATTATGATTTCTTGGACTCTTTCTTAAATATTCTATCACTTAAGTATTTGTTAAATATTCTACCACTTAAGTATTTGTTAAATATTCTACCACTTAAGTATTTGTTAAATATTCTATCACTTAAGTATTTGTTAAATATTCTACCACTTAAGTATTTGTTATCAACCTATGAGAGGAATGAAATAGAAGCTTCAACCATCACAGCAACAGCAAACTTGACTTTTAAATTTCATAATGGTTTCCAGAGATATGGATATCTTTTTTAAATATGACAAAAATACATCTCCTTCGGTTTATTTCCTTTAATCTTGGTGATACATAGTCTTATAAGTTTTTATCCCATTTTAGCAATATCACTCAAATGTCAAGTTAAAATTATTTTTCATTATAATTTTCGTATTTGACACGTACGCTAATATGAATTTGCAGAATATTTTTATCAATTATCAAAAAAGGATCGAAACATATCTTGTCATCGTAATAATTCAAATATGTTTTTAGAACGCTAAACAAGATTACATCATCTCTTTCTCTTTACACATGTTGATTATAACTTTCGTGTATGCAAGACAATCATCATTCAACACATGAGCTTTTCATTTCAGATTTACCTCCTAAAGTAAAAAAAACCCTATATTCGATGCCATATTTTGAAGCTTAATATCCATCAAAGAAATTGGAACATCACATTAAGGTAAGTGATCTTTCGGGTTGGGTTATCAACCTTAGAGTATTGGTACCCATACATTTCTCACCCTTATGAAAGTGGCACATCGATCACTATTCAAATTACATGGTTTGTATGTAACTGTAAGATTTATTTACACAAATGTATATTATTATTGAACAAACAGAAATAATGGATGCATAGATTTTATTAAATGACCACCTTACATTCCACTGTACTAGAGACGCCTTAATTCACAATAGAAAATTCGTATTCACAATAGAAATGGTGTATTTACAATAGAAATGGTGTCTTCACAATAGAAATGGTGTATTCACAATAGAAATGGTGTATTTACAATAGAAATGGTGTATTCACAATAGAAATGGTGTATTCACAGTAGAAATGGTGTATTATCAAAGGCATTGAAGAGGGTAAAAGAACGTACTTTTATATCTTGTCAATAAGTGGTCATTCTCGTTACGGAAGCGTTTTAGAACCTATTGTTAAAAGCCATGATCATAAAGTCAAATTAGTAGTTGAAAATGACATAATTCATTAACATTTGCAATACATTTTACTCCACAACCTTATTTACGTTCTCAAATTCGAATATATGTCTAAATTACAAGACAAAAACAAGAATTTATGCTATGTACTTTCTATTTTCTTTCATAAACTATCTCTTTTAAATGAGATCTCAATGAAGTGTGGTGGATAATGAGGTACATAAGTATACATTATGACAGTTCAATCGTACCATAAAGTTTCAAAATGTTGAAGTTACCAAACCATATTGACCGATAAGAAACAAATGAGCTTGCATAATGTTTTACTACAATGAGACACCACACGTGCCTCCTGATCAATCAAGGTAATATCCATGTGTTAATCTGCACATAGTGCTGATGTAGCGATATTGGTCCAGATATAAAGGCACCTTAGAGAGGCAATGTGCTTTGTCAATCAATGGAACTTTTTGACCCAGGAATTGCTTAAAACACTTTCCGTCTCATAATTAAGCAGTACGGTCTTGAGTGATGACTGCAAGAAAGTTGCTGTTGCCTAAGAGAATAACCAGATATTCCTTAAGAGTCATCATTTGTGATGAAATTGATAAATCTTCCAACACGGGTATGGTCATGAAAACATAAAATGAGTGTTTAAAAGTATCGCCTTGTTTTTGAAAAAAGTGTTTCTAAGCAAATGACTTTAACTTGTTGCTAAATCCATCGATATAAATCCATCGATAGTACTCTGATTCGTCTATTCCGTGCTACTGTTGCTCATAAGCTAATGTATTGCAAATGGGTGATTTGTACAAAATGAACACAACTTTTAGTACAAGACATTCTTACAAAGGAATTTCAAATTCTCATATTACCCCCCATCTCCATTGATATTAATGGCAAAACCCTCCTTATGCCCAAACATAATCATAGTTCTTCTCCTCCCCATATCTCAGTCTGACAGGCAGTGCCAGTGAGAGACAAAGAAGCCATCAATCTTCTACCAAACCATTATTGAGCCGGCTTCTGTCTCTATAGCTGGCCGCGAATAATGTATTTATCCAAATGGCAATCTTTTAGGCTTTCAAAGTATCACTTTATGTTTCTCTTTGGATGGATCAAAGACTCATTAACTACCCTTAAGTGAGGTACAAATATTTATTAAAATGATTTTTCTTGAGTTTATGTAACTGTGCATAAACATAAAGTATGTGGTATGATTGTGATTCTAGGATATCTAGATATCTTCAATCAAAATGTTTCTTTTTCGGACAACGGTTCTGTCTTTTAATTTTAACCAAAATTCAATTCAACAACATTTGCACAAACATATGTTTATATACACATGTAATTACCCTTTGAAACGCTAATGCATATTATTTAGTTATAGCTGAGGCATCAAAGAGCAGTAAAACCGTACATATGATATTGAACGCTATTTACAAGATGCTTGTATGTAATCGCAAGGTTTTGGTATTCATTCAACCGCATGTCCACTTCCAAAGAGGCTTTGAGAGGCACAAGACTGGATGATAGTGTCAACATGGTTCAATATTTCCTAACATTAACACGTAATATGTCTCAAATCACTACACTAGGAATCAATGCTAGATTGATCACGCTTAAAGTCTCGGACACAGACATCTTGTTGGAAGAGAAGTTGGTTTTCTTTATTACAATCTTATTTTCTTTCCCCAACATCAAGTTTGAATAAGAAAAATTGCACTTTCAATCCAAAAGAATATTTTGAACGGAAAATTATTAAATCCATCTTCAATGAGACACGGGGATCAGGAATATCAGGAATACTTATATGTATAACGTAGTATGTTTCTCTGATAAGACTGACTTCTTGAAGCACATTGCTTTAAGTACAAGAAGAAAAGAAAGAGTCGAATGTTTTCTAATTTATTCGTTTGTTAAATTTGAACGCTATCTGAATTAGATATAAGGATAATGGAATTAAAAATTAATATCTTTCAACATTCTTTAAAATAACATGATAACCAACATCATTTTCCTGTAGTATGTTACTCCTTCAGATCAAATACGGACATATTCCAGCAAATTTAATCATTTGGCATAAACCACATGACCTTAAACACCATCATTCCTTTATCAAGTAACAAAGCATAACATTTGATTGGGTTAAAATCAGAGAATTCGTTTGGCATACATTCAGCAGGACATTTAGTAAATCTTGTTAACTATCACAATTGGATCAAGCGATCAAACAAACAGACACTAGGGATGTTAAGCTGGCTGGTTCAGAGAGAACCTCTTAATCATTAACATCAGTGTCGGTTTGTGATGTGAAAGTGTCATGACGCATTTCCGAAGAAAGATATATATATGTTTACCAACAAGTGTTTTCTGACAAATTCGTTTACAAACTACTTTAAACGCATGTAAGAGACATGTAGGCATCCCTGAACTTGAATATAAAAGTTCACTTATTAAGACATATAGAACATGAATTTCAAGATTGCATGGAATATTGACAATATTAATACCAGAGATGATGATTGTTCAATGTTCAGTAACACTTCAAAATGTTTACATGTCGGGGAAAATATTGCTGTCATGGTATTTATTAATGATTATTTCCTTTAAACAAAGAAATCATTTCTTACATGAAGCATTACTACGTGTGAATTATGAGACGATTGCGACTTCCAGTTTGATAAAATAATAATAAGTCCAACACAAGCTATGTTTTTTTGTAACTGCTAGTGTTAATATACACACACATGTTATTTGATCAAAATTAAGTAAAACTCTAAAGCAATAACCATGAAAATATAAACATTTATAACCAGTATTCATCCCATTATGCTAGAGATATCTCATTTCACAATAAAAAGAAAGTGTAAAACAAAAGTTTCCTCTAACATTAAACGCATGTTTCGATAAACCAAGATACAACATTATTGACCACATTTCAGGCGATGGCTCAAAAAGCATTTTCAACAAAAACGTAACGAAAGCAAGCAGGACCAACTCACCATAGCAAAATCAAGGTTTGAAATCCCCTATACAATTATTGATTTCTGTATCATCTTGGAATGTTGAAAAAGCTGCATCCGTATGCACTGACAAAAACCATTAACCCAATAAGAGACCATGATAATGTGATTCACCGGGGAACCACAGTTAACAGGTCTGTCTTGAAGAAGCTGTTGGTGAAGCGGTGAGTCATAACAAGCAATTTAAGCAACCTGCTGTTTTCAGGACCAACTATTCAAATAAAAACTCTTTTCACTATTTAAATTATTTTTCACAATTGAATATTAACTCTGGGGTGTTTTTACACTTGTCATTTTTAAGTTTTTGTTGATACTGTCTATGTAAACTGTTAAAAAAAAAATTAAGCATTCGTAAGAATATTAAAATACTGTAAAGTTGAAATTGCCAATCCTAAAATACACCACTTTATTGCTTTGTATGATAAGTTTACTACAATGAACATGTATATAAACATATTTGAGTAATATGATGGCATTGTTTTCTTTAAGTTAGTACAATGTTTTCCTTATTAAATTAATGCACATAATAAACAGATTGTTCTTTAAATAAACTTAATTGTCTGGTACAATTGTCATACATCAAAACAATTGTACGATGTTTCCAAAAAACTATATAACCACTAAGATCCTAAATGCAGCACAATATCAATAATCATGTATTCAAATGACAGCAAGTGTTCCCTGTCATCCTGTAATTACGACCTCTACCACCGCCCCTGTTACTGTCCTGTCATGCACAGAGACTGAATAACGTCCCTTGATGTAGCTTATTATTAAAGACAGTGCTTGTTCAATCACAGCCTGCAGAGATCATTTAACTGTGACATAGGTAGTTATTTAATGTGCATTACTTTTGCATCAATGGTAGGATTGATAATAACCATGCTTATGTAGTTAGAATATATTTATGGTTGACCCAATTCCCTTTCTTCCTTGCAACATTTGACTTTCCAAGTCAATAAAAACACTTTCAGTTACATATTCAGAACACAAGTAAAAGAAAGTTTTTTGTTGATTTATTTCATAATTTAGTTAATTATGGCTTAGCATTCATTTCTGAACTGTTTTAATTGAATCTATGAATGTAGCGTTTTCATAAAAACAGTAAGAACATCGACATGTGTCTTTTGTACATATCCTAAAGACTGCAACATGCCAGAAACAATCAGTTATCGATCAATTGATAGCCAATTAGCTTACCCCCTATTTTTTTATATAAAGAAAACACAATTAGTTAAATTAAAACATGCCTCCCGGTCTATTAAGGCAATATCCATGTGTTGATGCAATCTGCCTCTAGCTTCACATTTTGCTGATGTAGCGATATTAATTCAGAGAGGAAGCCACTCTGCTGTAAGACAGACACCTTGCAGAGCAATGTGTTTTGTCAGTCAATAAGTCATTCTGACCCAGCAATTGCCGTTAGCGCTTTCTGTGACGTAACAGAGAAAGTTCATGAAACACGATTCATTGAAAGTAAGAATTTCCCTTCAGGAGAGGGGTTTTCATAATGGTTTCATTTCATTGGTTTCTGTTTCATCAAATTATATGAAATAATCATTTAAACAAATCTGATTGAGATGTTGGTGATGTAGCTATATTAGTTCTGATATGAAGGCACTCAGCTCTAAGACAGGCACATAGCAGCGCAATGTATTTTGTCAATCAATAGGTCATTCTGACCAAAGAATTGCCCTTGGCGCTTTCTATGACGTTACACAGAAAGTCCATGAAACAGACTTCATTGTAAGTAAGAGAAGAGGGAGATTTTGTTATGGTTTCTTGTGATTGGTTCTGTTGCAGTAGAAATGATCGTTTTAACATAAAAAGAGCAAAGCATTGATGATTGTAGCTCTTCTTTTAAAAAAATGTTGGTTTGAATAAAATGAAATTATATTGTGTTTCTCTCTCAACAAATACCAATATCTCAATCAGACAAGCAGTGTCATTTTGAGACAAGGAACTCATCAATTTCGCTCTAAACCTTCTTGGTCAGCTGCCCTCTCAATAATGGGATGTGACTTGATACTGATTTATGCCCCTATTTGACTGGCAACCTCTTACACTTCCAAATCTTTATGATCATCTGTTCCTCTTTTATAGAGGGGACACAGTCTCAATAACTACTCTATTTACAGACTGTGAGGAGTTCATTGGAGAAAGTTCTATGTAATGTCTTTTGAAGAATACATTATGCATATGACAGTCAAAGTAGAAAGTTTATTCCAACTTCAAAATACATATTTCTGTTTCAAAATACGTTTCTGATTCTGTTATAAAGACTAATTCATTCCATTTAAAACATTCTTTCAAAAACTGCGAGTACAAAGCGATACTCCAATTGAAATATCAGAATGATTTGGTCTCAGAAGTGAGCTGTGGATGGATACTGATATAAGCCCTTTTTTCACTTCCTACCATCTTTATGGTTGGAACACATACTCAAGAACTATTCTTGACAATATTTAAGTAACGTATGTCTTTACTTCAGAATAAGAATGTTTCTGTTTCCAAAAACCTTTCTCTTTTCTGTTCCTAAATGCAAACCATCTTAATTCTAATACATCTTTACAGCGGACTTCAGATACATGCAAATGTTATAATAATATTGACAAAATCATTCATGTATCATTGGCACACAAAAAACTGTAAAACCATGCATAATACAATATATTTACACTATACTTGTACGTTATCTACATTATTGGTATATATTCTACCATATATACACTTTCAAAGGGTCTTTCAGAAGCACCGGACTGGATGATAGTGTCAACGTGGTCCAGTCCTTTCGCATTTTCCTGCAATCGTTGTATGCTTCAAAGCCTTATATATCTTAAACCACTACATAAGAAATCGATTCTCATTTTTCTCTTGTTAACAGTCACGAAAAGATACATCTGATAGAAAGAGAAACCGGTATTTCCTTGATCTTACTCAATTCTGTTTCATCTACCACAAAGTGTGAATATATCAGTAGATGGAAAAAACTGTAAAATGACTGTGGCCTCAAATTGGGTTGTTTGGATATCTGTCTGTGCATTCATGGCTTCGTTTTCATTGGTCATTATGTTTGACTATTTTTGGAGTTGATAATGGGAAAGATTGACTGTTAAGTTGGACAGCATCATGACACATTATACAATGTATTAAAACATGACTACTCGTAACATTACTGATTTGAGATTAAAGATTTCCAAATTTACGTCAATCATATTTAAATTAATTTTATATCTAAATATCCCTTGTGGTGAAATGTCTCAATGACTAATCGATCAATTCGTATCGTTTCCATTTTTACAGGTTTTATGAAGCACAAAGGAAACGTAACGTTGTTCAAAACTGTCGTTTGAAGGTGAAAATGAAACCCACAAATCTCTCAAATGCCTCAACGACTAATTCATTCTTATCCTTTCCCCTTCAATAAATAAAGTTGTTCATAACTTTTGTCACTAGAAGGTGAAGATGACGCCCACAACTCTCCTAGAGACTTCTACCTCTCTTGTGTCCTAGAACTATGTAGAAATGACGAGACAACTGCCATTCAATGTATATATCGTACGATTCCTGTAAAGTAATTTTGGAAATAAAAGGAACACTTGAACTGGAGTTATCGACTTTCCAGTAAGCATTGGTATTTTGAATGTCCTCTTAGGAGCATTCTGAATAAATCTCAAGACAAATTGTGACTCTTAATGACACCTTTTAACAAGATCAAACAGAAGATCGAAACTGGTAATGATTACTGCATCCTATGAGCCAGTGGGAGATCGAACTGTGTTCAACGTTATTGCCCCCACGAACTGGTGCCTGTCTCTTGTCACACTGACAGACAAATTCTAATCAAACGCATGGGGTCCCGCCATGTGTCGGACAGATGAGGGCGATAAAGGTTTTACAACATTGATTTCTTCAACACATTTTATTTCAGTTCAATTTAAAACGTCAATTTAAGGGAAACACAGAGAGTATTACAGCGGGTCCAGTCTCTTAACTAGTAAAGTCTTAAGGATGTCCTTGTGAAACAATCGGGGTCTCAGGAATGAAAACAGGCGAAAGTGCAGTCAATCTGCTCATAACTGTTACTAAACCGTTGATTTTCCATCAAACGTTATTTATTATTAATGCTTAACAAACATGATAACGAGTTGGAGGTGATGATAATCTATTAACATTAATTCCTTTAACAGTATAACAGTATTTCAAAAGCTTTCATCATACAGATCATTAAGTATTGCCATGAGAATTTTTGTCAACAGCTTGTTAAATAGATAGTCCAGAAAGTAAATATTAAACTCAATCTACTGAAATGAGTAGAGTATGTCCCTTTTTTAAAACATGTACCGAGTACCATTATTTCCTCAATCATGTATTTAGTGTTCATTTTTCCTTGCACTGTTTTCATATGATTAAAAATCCTAGAAGAAAATTTGAAGTTAATGTCTATTCTTTAAACATGATAAGCATGAAAAAAGGTAAGCTGTAAATTATCACATTTATTCCTTTGGTTAATCCGATACGGATATAGATTCATTCAACATTTTTGATGAATACCAAGTCAATTCAATATGTTGCAGATGTAAATGTTGCAATGCCTGGGCCATCTAGAACTGACTTGTCACTGTGAGACGATAAAGTAACAAACATTTCTCTTAACAGACATGTAAAGTTTTAAGCATATCCAATATTCTGATTGCAATTCAGCGAATTGAAGCGCCAAAGGACATTCAATCATTGATAGTGGATCCATTTTCTTTTTCATGACGTTTCTTCTGAACAGACTCATTACTTAAGGCTAACTAGAGACATATGAGCCTCTGTCATTACTGAGAGGACAATATTTATTACATTGGAGGGAGGCACTAATCATGTAAAGGAGTCGCTCAATTTGTCTTGAATACATGGTTTAGGGTCACCGGACAATTACGGGCATGCTCTTCCATTGTACTTGATATTTTTCTTGTAAAGAAAGATTTCTTTGTTTGATTTATTCCATTGATATATCTGTATTGAACATTTGGGACTTTTCTTTATTCACAAGTAGATGACTTTATAAGATAGCCTTCCGATTAGTTCAGAGAGGTTATTTTCTCAGAAATAAGTCATATGTTAGCTCCTAAACAGAAATTATGTCACTCAGCAAGGTGTCACAGTTTTGATGTTAGTCAAGGGTTTGAAATTATAAAAGAAATATTGAATATCTTTCTAATCAAAAGTAGAATAACCAATATATAATTTTGTATAATGTCATCCTTTTTAAATCATGAATGAATTATATTTAAAAAAATTGATCATTGTTGATAGTACATTTTTTTTATTAATAATATCACTCATTATATGATGTTACATTAGAAATAAACGATCAAAGACGTTTATCATAGCCAACAAGGAGCAGTGTTATTCAAGTACTATTCAGGCATATATCCGCTTGAAAAACGCTGTGGACACATACGGACTCAGTTCATAACCCAATACATAGGGAAATGTTGTTGTATCTAAAGTTTATCAAATAAAAATTAGTGTTTACAAGAATTGAACTATAAATAATGTACTGCGGCAGAAGTTTCGTTATAAAAAAATCATGACATTCTAGATCTATTTCAATATATATTAAAAATGATACATACTTACATCGAAATATATAAAAATGATATGAAATCTAACATTAATTCAATCAAAGAGAGACTGATACAACTTGCTGGAGAGAAACAATGATGATGATATTTGAAGAAATAACGGCATGTATAACCAAGGGACATTGAAGGATTTATGAGCTAAACGAGTTTGACGCTCTCTCCCTTGTGTCAGCCCGTAGCAGTGAGTCACAGCTTCACAGAGGACATGTGAGCACGGAGTCCAATACATGGAGGAATATTAATGATCATTGTCGGAGACGAAACGTTTCGTGTTGCAAGAAACTCAACTCCGGCTTTAGCAACAGCACATCCTAGACCATTGACATTTGTTGCTTATTGCTTTGCTATCCAAAATCGTGGGATTTTGGTGTCTCAAAGGGTTTGTGTAAGAAACATATAACGCTGTAATTGGCTGCATTAAGGATACCAAGACAACATTTCCAAGTTGTATTTCAAATGAATATTCTGCATTCTAATGAGTTGATATGCTGAATAAAAGATCATATCAAACAATAAATCAAATTTTTCAAAAGATCTTTATTACCATCATCAATATCAATTAATAATATTATGTAATTTATTTGACGTAACGAAACTGCAAACATGTACCATTGTACGTATGTAATGACCTCTTTGGTGTAAGCGGAGATGACATTTAGATGCCAAATTACCTCTTAGCTCAAGCAATATAGCAGTAACTTCTGATTCCATGACTCCTTGATTCAAATACATTTATTACTACAGGCTTTGGTATTTCTTTTGTCAATTCTCTGAAAAATAATCTTTTAACATATTTGTGTATTAAGTTATGTCAGCAATATGTATGGCAGTCCTTTGAAATGGTCCATGATTGTTTTAAAAGCTTTTATTTTTAATTTAAACTAAATTCAGAAATAATTATATCATTCATTTGCAAACTGATTTCCTTACTGACACTGACTGCGGTTTCATTATTTGTTGTTGTTTTAGCTGTATGAGGAACAGAACTAGGAACTTATATCTTTGTACAAATGAAATAAACTGTTACCATGGTAGCCCGAATTGCATCAATGCTGTTGAATCCCAAAATCTAAAGTATTTCTAGTTTCAAGTGAGAGTACTGCAGTCATTTCCACTTCAACACAAAACGCCTTAGGAAATTCAGTAATGTAAAGGTTTGCCTGTGATAATTCTCTGTTAACTGTTTGCATGATTCCTGGAACTCTTGTCACTACATGGACCATACATGCAGAACAAAATCTTTATTTTATCTTGGAGACACAACATGGTTCTCCAAAACACTTTGGTTTCAGAAAAATTTGATATATTTTACAGATAGATATATCATATCAGCATCAGTGATCTGATATAATCATGCATCTGTTGAAATATTTTCCTTAACTTTCATGCTACTTCAGTACCCCCCAATCATGATCATGGATATCATTCATGTATGTCTTCATAAGCATCCAATACCTTCATCTATATACGTTTCATATCAATCACAAAAAATAAGAAAGTTCATGGATGACAACCGTCAAACTGTAACATTATCAAGTTCTTAGATATCTCTTCATAATAGTATTTTCTGCAGCATCTTGGATCGCCGAATATGCGGTTTCTTAAAATACATAGCTCAATAAGAGATTGTGACAAAGTGATGCACTGGGGAACTGCTGTGAATAGCCCTGCCTTGTTGTTAGTGAAGCGATGAGTCATACCAAGCAATTTTTACCATTTTTGTAGAGAAACCATGCTTCGTTTTCTGTTATTACTATTCATTTAAATTAGTATCTATTTCAATTTACAAAAACGAACTAACACTGTTTTTTATTATTTTTTCACAAAATATTATTTCAAAATGATACCAATTTTCGTCATGATTATTTTCCAAGGAGGTACATGTACAATTAAATCAATGTATTAAGTGAACTCAACTCAATGTATAAAGTTTTAGACTTAAAACAATGACTTTAAACAAGGATTGTGATATTGTACACATCAAACCCAAGCCATTCGTATCCTCATTCAGACATAATGTATCTGTACCGTGGAAAATTTTGAAAAAATTATAGATGTTTTCCTATTTTTCCATTTCACTATAATTGCCAGTGCCAAATATAACCAGTTTCCAGAAAGAATCATGATCTTTGAAAAACCACGATCATATGCTGTTTCTCTAACCAATATAATTATCATGAGGCATTTGCTGCAGAATGTCAGTTATTATGTATTGAAATGACAGCAAGTGTTCCCTGTTATCCTGTAATGACGACCTTCAGAAACCATCCTTGTACCTAGCCTGTTATCCAGGGAGAAAGAGTTGTGTCCCTTGTGGTAGTGTATTATTAAGGGCGGTATTTGGTCTGTGGAATACGAGCATAGATCGTTATTTGATCCTGTAATACTCGTCCATCAGTAGTCCTTTCCATTATGTTTTTACTGTTTGAGCTTACTGTCTGACAGGTCCTCTTCGTTATACATATATATTATTAACAATTAGCTTTTTACAGTATGTTCTTTTTAAATCGGGTAACAAAAAACAAAACAAAAAATTGTTTAGATATTTTCTCTTTTCCCGAAGAACGCAACATTTGTATAAAAGGATTCAAATAATAGCTCCATCAATAGCGGAAAATTGTAATGAAATAAGGAGGTATTTCGATTCTCTTTTGTAAACGTAAGAGATTGGCCAATCGGTAACTGTAATGCGTCTCTTGTTTAATCATATTAAGACAGCACACGTGTTTAGCTACTCATCACACCCTGCCTCCTGATCTATTGAGGCAATTTCAATTGGTTGATCCAATCTGCCTAGGGCTTTAGATTGTGCTGATGTAGCGATTTTCATCCAGACTGAAAATACCTTTCAGTGGCAACGTGGCTCTTAAACAATTGATTACTCCGACCCATGAATGTTTTTAATACTTCTATTACCTAACACCTTGAATAAAGGTTCATTAGTGATATGTTTCAATGTAGGAGTGATAATCAAAGCCATTGGTAATGTGTCTTACAAAAAGGCCATTTAACATTATTTGTTAATTGTGTCCTATGAAAAAATATTTACAAACATTGAATCATTTAATGATCATAAGAAATTGACCGTGATGCTTAACCAATTAATTATGTTATACATTGTGATTTATTGAAGCTTTGATACAAACCTAAACCAAGGGGAAATGTAGACATTTATTCTTTTATAGAGGACAAGTGAAAACTCTTATCAATCACAGCAGAACAATATTTTTGTATAAATATTATTGAAATTTAAAAAGCTAAACCCCTCGTCTCTAATGATATTGATAAAGAATACTCCCATTGCCATAACCTAATTCTGGTAGATCGTGTACTCTTCTCCTCCTCCATATCTCAGTCTAACACACAGTGCCAGAGAGAGACAAATAACCCATCAATCTCCTTCCAAACCATCTTGGTCGGCTTCCGTCTCAATAATGGGATGTGACTTGATACAGATTTATGCCCTTATTTGACTGGCAACCTCTTACGCTTCCAAATCTTTATGATCATCTGTTCCTCTTTTATAGAGGGGACACAGTCTCAATAACTTCTCTATTTACAGACTGTGAGAAAGTTCTATGTATTGTCTTTTGAAGAATACAGTAGGCATAGAGTAGTCTAAGAAAAACATTCCAACTTCAATCTAAATATTTCTATTTCAAAATTCGTTTCCGATTCTGTCATCAATACAGAATTATTCATAATAAGGTTCATTCCATCTGAAACATGGTTTTCAAAACTGAAGTACAAAGTGATACTCATATTGAAATATTGGGAAATTCGATAGTGGACACTTTTATCACAAATACCTGAGGGTGTAGCATAAAGGATCAACATAATAGGTCGTATTTACATGACACTTCTGTGTAATCATTGAGTTATAGTATGCATTCGAGCACAAGAACACTTTCAAAGAGGCTTTGAGAGGCACCAGACTGAATGATACTGTCAACATGGTCTTGCTTCCCTTGCTTCAACACTTTATATGTCCCACATCAGTACATTAGGAATCAATTCGAGATTAATCATGTCTCGGATATATCTTTTGAAAGAGGCGCTGATTCTCTTTGATGTCACTAAAATCTTTCTCTTCTATCCTCAAGTGTAAATACGTAGACAGAAACACCCCAATGAAATAAATTGTATCCAATCGTTAAGTGATGTTTGTAAACGTAGTGTATTCGTTCCCTTCTGGTGTAAACTCTTTTGAAGATTTAACTCAAGGGATGCTTCTGCAGCTTTTTGTACAATTTTGAATCTTAAAGAACATCTGATGGTTATTATTCTATACATCCTTCATAGAATACGAAACTAAACCAAGAAAGTATTGGAGCAACTATATCAACTTTGCCGCGAATGGAATCTTTATAATTTCTTTTCTGACTGGATGATTCGTTTCTGTAATGTGTTTTTGACACTATCAAAATAATACATTCAGCATTAACGTACAATTATACTTGAAAATTTTGAATATTTATAATTTTCAAAATACCTTGCTACTTCCCCTTTAACATTAACAAGTTGTAACACCTTTGTATCTTCGTGATTCTGTGAACATTTTCCTCTTCTACCGAAGGTTGAATATTTTATTAAGGAATCTTTGTTAGCAATATTAGAGAAATAAGCAATGTTAACTACAAGAAAGTTTTAAAGTTCAACTTCAGATTGTGACCTAGGAGGAGTTGGAATTTCGAGTGCATCTGGTTAACAAAAATGAACTTTGGTAAGGTTATTTGTAAAAGGAACATCGAACCTATAAACAGGTGTTATTGACTACTAAATAATCCTTAATCTGTAAGTATCTTCTTCAGGCTGTTCTGATTTTGATTTAGTATTTTTATTTTCATTAGTGTTTGACGTTTCACAACAATTACTACCAACACCTCAGGTTTACAGACCATCAGGTACAATCCATCATGGTCTCCTGTGTAGGTGTGTCATCTTGTATCTTAGACATCTGTACATGATGTGGCTTCAAAGTAGACAGTGTGGAGATCAAGAGCTCCATGATTCTTTTGAATTCCTTTCTTATCTCATTTTGTAATACAAATACCATGACAATCTAAAAAGGTGAAAGGGGATTGAATTATAATCATTGTCAAAAGAACGTGACACTAATTCTCACACGTTTTGCTTATCACACTAGGTCACTCCAAAGTGGTCCCAGTGACAGGTTGCAGATTTGTTTCTCCATTAAGTAAAATTCATCCTTGTTTGTAAATTAGACGTCCATATGCATGATGTCAATTTGAACTTAATAAAAGGTCTTTTATACAGGTAATTAACCATTTTTTAAGCCTTTGGCATTTCTGATCACAGCGTAATCATGGGTAAAACATCAAACTCTTTCGTGGTCATTATCATCACCTCTTCTTAAGCAGTCTCATAATATTGGAACTTTAATGACTGGATAGGGTTTTCAAGGAACGCAACTATAGTTTCCTGTAAATGTGTCCTGACAACGTCATTGAGTCAGGATGTAAAACAAGATTAAAACTGGGGAAAATCTATCAATTATGAAAAGTGATTGAGCATATATGTCCTTATGAAAATGACAGCTCGATCATTAGTTCTGAATTTCTTTGTTCCCTGCTCCGAAGACAAAAAAACTGAAGTTACAAATGAACAATTAAACTGGTCAAACTGTAACTTCGTTTCAGTCAGTCTTTTAAATCATTGGTTTTGGACATTATCCTTGATTTGTCCCTATGAATAAACAAAGTTTGGTTTGTATTCAATGACAATTGTAATTTGATACATTGAATATGCATTTGAAAATAGAATGAAATGAATATGTCTTTCCACGTCAAGGTTTGAAATAATTTCAACCAGGAGAACACTTAAAATGAAAGTAGGGAGAGAAACGAAATCAGTCAAATGATAGTGGAAAAATTACTTCTTGCGTTCAGATGGTCGTTACAAATTAATGTAAATCCATGAGTTCATACGCTTTACAAATCATATTGTATTGCGTTTTATTCCATCATCGTTTTAGAACGGAATGATTATGAATACAGCAAACCCTCAACCCCTGTACCTTCATCAGTCAACAGTCTTATGTCTAGTTGTTCTGTTGCATTATGTTAAGATTCAACAACAAATGAAACTCCAAGGCTCAAAGATACTTCTATGTTAACATTCCATTCACCTAAGAACTTTAAAATGCTAAGAACATCTATAAAGATTTACTACAAATTTACCATAAATAGGATTAGGACAAGTAATTTTGAATTTCATCTTAGAAGATATATCATATAATTATAAAGATACAGAGATTATATTACGACAATAAGTTCTGTGTAAAACAAATATGGCTTCCATTGTATTAAATATTCACTGCAACAGGAACATTATTGAAACAATATTGCTACCATCAACCCCTACCATTGTTCAATCAATTCCATACAGACATTTGCTAAGACAAATTGGCAATACTCAAGACATTAAAGTGTAAGGGGTCCCCCCAAGGTCTATCAATTACATTTATCAGCTGACCCTTCTTGTCAGACACATCTACAGATCACAAGAGCAAGTACACGTTGATTCTGATCGACCTTCAATCTGACACTCCCTTACAATCACAGAGTGGTCGGAGATTTACATATCGTGGTTTGTGTTCATCTTGTTACTGTCAAAAACTGATTGATATTACATATTTTTAATGATTTAAATTTACCTCATTTCTGATCATTAGAGGTACTTTTGACTTCTGAATTAATCGGTTCGTTTTTATAAGGTGCCATTTCGGAAACGTTATTTCAGCATAACAAATATTGATTCGCAACTCAACATAGTGTCAACAATTAATATGGATATCAAGTAGGTGTGAGATAATTCCTCAAGTTCTCTTATCTTGTAATACATGCAATAGATTTTTCTGAAGTGGATAAAAAGTAACGTCGATTTAAACTAACCTTGTAGTTGCTATATATTCACAGTATCCATGAGTTTGTTTTGAAAGATCTACTGCAAGAAATTTAGTTTTAAATCAAAATAACTGTAGATGACGATTTATGAACTTTATTTAATGTTATCCTCTATATCAATGTTATTTTACACAAGTAAAACACACTTTTAAGATTGATAAAACAATGTTTTAGAACAACATAAAACTCTAAAGCTATCAAGTCTCCTTGTCACGCTTCTTGAAGGAAGATTTATGAAAGACAATATCACTATCTTATGATATCTTTGGAGGCCTTTGATATCATTTATCAATCCCAGAACACGAAGGAATTAAATACTAACAGTATCAAATGCATTCATATTTCCTTGTGAAAAACTCAAATGTCAGAACCTGTAAACTGTAACAAACGAATGTCTTCGTCACAACTATTCATTCATCATACCATTTTTCTCATAAAACATATTTTTTATGTTCCATAACAAGATGTTAAATTGATATGGAGGACAAACAATCTTATTGAGAAAAAGAAATTGCATGATAAGGTTTATTTAATGTATATCAACAGCCAAATTCACAAAATTGTGAATGTGACACTAACGTCATATTACCTTATAACATAGGGCAAATGTAACCCCTTGTAACTTGTGTCTGTGTAGCCTCCCAAGCCACAATTACCATATGAGTACATATAATCACAGATGAACCATCAACCCGACCAGGCTATCTCAGTGTCTAAACCAATTGGGAGGTAAATGATAAGATCAGAGGCCCATTTGCATATTGCATTTAGGCTGATATTGATTTTCATTGTACGGTGTTATATTGTCAAAGTTGATTACAGAGAATGCCCTTTCGAACGATATTTAGTTCTAGTTCGAAAAATATTTATCATTTGTAAACATGAATGCTAAAGGATTGCAATAATGGATGGATAACTTACAGCTTATTAATTATTTGTTGGCTCCTTCACTTGTTGGGAGAATATCTGTTCAATTTTTAAAAAAAAATGAACATGCTGTCATGATATCATTATCAAAAAGATATTCCATGAAAATCTCTTGGCACAAATAACAAAAGGATAGATTTTAAAAGAGTCTTCAAACGCGAGAATATTGTACATCATTTACCTACTTGTTGAAATAATGTTTTTAATAAAATAGTATCTTATCAATTCTCATGAGACACCTGTAGTGACATTTTGCAAACTTGGGGACTAACCAGATGACAATATCATTCCAAAAATGGACCCAAATTTCAAGTGGAGGGTCTCATTTCAGGCACAATATACTGCAGCATTTGACCAAGTATTCAAGCTACTGTCGAACTTAAACCCCCAGCTTCAGGTTTGTCAAAGAATAGTTGTAAGGACTAAACTCTTTAGATTCTAAGTCTTGGAAGGGTATGAATGTAAGGTTTAACCAATATATCGGGGATATGGTTAAGTGCAATGTACATTGCATGAATGGTCGATTTTAAAAGAAAATGTCTTTCTCATGTGCCTAATATTTAGACAGGTGCCCTAAAATAGAATTTCCTATCTCTGTCGACACCATGGCGCTGTGTAAGTACAGATTCAAAAGCAACGGAATTTCAGGTTTCAATCCAACCAGGCTGACTGTCAAAATTTCAACGTTTTCGATTGTGAAACTTGAACGGATAATTTAAAAGAGATGATGTGTTGGTTGTTTTAGGAAATAGTGTTTTTTTAGAGGTATTTTGTATCAAACTTCTATCCTTTTCTCATTTGAGAAGAATAGCTACTGAGTTGTGTAAAATCTCTTTGGGCGAGTATTCCTCAACATAATTTTTGGTACAAGCAATTGATCAACTTACAACAAAAGTCGCATTACCCTTGCTCAAATGGACATTACAGATCTTCTTATTGATTTGTGAAGTAATTAAGTCATAGAAGATCCCGTTTTTAATTCCATCACACAAAGCACTAACCCAGTTATTGGATAATATGTGACACTACTTCCAACTTGGTTGAATACCATTAGTGGCTGGTCGTACCCTCTAATAAGCTGGTATGAGTCATACAACCACTGGGTCAAACATTTGAAAAATCCATGACAGTCAACACAGCGAGAATTTTGAGAATTATACTTTATTTTGTAATTCAAATAATGTAGAGTATGATTAACTCTTTATATATTTTTCCGCATTTTAGTTTGCCATGTTTAATACTGAACTGGGTTTTTCAGTAAGATTTTTTTAGTCCAAACTAGTCCAAATGACGGATCATTGAATAAATTAGTACTAAGATTACCTTTAAACGATGAATTTAATTGTTGGGACAAAACCATTAAAAGAAGTGATGAATACTTAAATAAATGCATGAAACTAGCAAGTCAACAGTTTACAAGGGGACTATGGTCATTACCCTCATCTCCGAGCTCTCAATCACACCTATATGAGATGTACCGTCAGAGTCTCAGTAGCGAATCCTGCTGGGAGATACTTGTCTCGCAACTAATTCTGTGTATGGAGTTGCAGTCTAGCAAAGCATTAACAGTCTCTTTAACATGCAAATACACGTCACTAGGGACAACAAAGTGTCGATAACATTCACGTATTGATAACCTGCACCAATAGTGTCTGGGATATATCATCTCTATCTACTCTATACGGTTATATACAAGAATTGTGAGAAACGAAACATTTTAAAGAGACAGAAAACCCGGAAGCATATTACTGATCAAAAATCTAGACAGACATCATGATATTCTATGAACTATTGACAGTGAGCTTTAGTCTTAAGTCTTTGGTAACAATATGGTTGAATTCCAATAGACGACCAAATTAAGTCCCCACTTAGATAAGCATATAAGACATAGTTTTCTTTCCTTGTTGTGAAAGATTGAATGTGTTTTAAAAACTTGAATATCTTCCAAAAAAATATTTTTAAAGCAAATATGCATATACACTCCTCATACCAATCAGTTTCTTCATCTCTTAATTTCTAAAAATTGGAAATACTTTCTGCCTGGCAGTCGTCGTCTTTTGGCTTTTCTTTAACAATAATTGTGAAGACGCGCCTGGCATATAACTACATTATTAAGGCTAGTGTAACTTAATTTAGCGATTCGTGATCTTCAGAGACTGATTTGATATTCTATGATGACATTTATCTACAATGCTCAAATCTTATTACAGAAAATATAAGACCTCAGACATTTTAACAATCACATAAAGTTACAAGATAAATAAATAAATAAATATATATATATACAATAAACCAAATCTTGAATACAAACAGTATCTGTATGTTTCAGGTTAGTATTTCATTGATTGCACGAGCAGGACGTATGCAATAAATATTTTGTCCCTCAGCATTAAGATGTAATGAAGAAAGACAAACCTTGGTATATTTGCAGAAGAAACAATAGCTTGTATAACCCAGGGAGGAACAGCGAGATATTGAAGCTGAGCAAGTATGAAGCAACCTCCATTGTAGCATCGGCCCGTGAGTCAAAGGCTAGTGAACTTTGAGGAAGAGACTGCATTGAGAGAAGTTTTAATGTGTTGGGATTTCAATAACTTAACTTAAACAGATCATAAAACTTTTACTCTTCAGAATCCTCGACTTTTGGTAATGTACGTTATGGACATTAAATTTTGTTGGTAATGGCTTTGAAATCCATTTTGTCATTTAAGTTTATTTACATTTACATATTCTTTCTCTTATACCAAAGGCAATATGGTACAATCCCAAAATAGGTACTACGTCTAGAGTGTAAGAGTAAGCAAGAAGATAAGCTTTTAAGATGTGAACCAAACTTGGTCCTGATTTAATAAAGTAGGTATTCAAATATTTTGCTCTTAATATGTATTTTATTGACTCCAACATGCAACATCAGAAACCCGGGAAGGTTGTTTTATAATATAAAGGCATCACAAATGTGTAGCTACTGTAATTATCAACCAAGCCTTCCGATCTATTAAAGAAATAATAACGTTTCGACGCAATCTGCTTTAGATTGTTATAATGTGGCGATATTCATCCAGATAGAAAACACCTTACAGTGGCAGTGTGGTTTGTTAACAATAGGTCATTCTGACACAGGAATTCTCTTTAACACACCTGTTAAATAATCTTTGAAAAAAAAGAATTGATAGGCGATGTATTTGATATAATGTGTTACCGAAAAACGCATAGACATTATGATTTCCTTTTTGGCAGGCAAAAAAAACAAGGGGCCTATATACTTGAATAAAGTTGATGATGATGAACAAGACATTTTATTTGTTGCTTAGAAGCATTCAATTTCTATACCATGTAATGTATATCATAGCATTGTAAACATATTACTCTTTTAGAAAACAAAAACAAAGACAAACATATCACATATAGGGAAAAACACATTTTGTCAATTTGTAAATCTCGTTAAACAATATTTCATTGTGAATTTGTCCTTCTATTGATATCAATGACGAGAACCTTTTTCTTTTCTAATGAATTAACCTAATTATGATTGACTGTGTTTGTTCTTCTCCTCTCCATATCTCAGTCTGACACACAATGCCAGTGAGAGACAATGAAGCCATCAATCTTCTACCAAACCATTCTGGAGCGAGATTCACTCTCTTAAGTGGGATGCGACTTGATACTGTTTTATGCCCTTTTCAAGGAATCTCTCACGCTTCCATAATTTTATTATCATCTGTTCCTCATTTATAGAGAGGTCACAGACACAGTAACCATTTCTTGTAGAATGAGATGTTAGATGTTATTAGAGCAATGTTTAAATCAAATTACCTAAGGCATGTACTATAGAAAAGCAAGTAAAATACACTTACACAAACTTTACATGCAATCTCTCAGTAATGATATTCATTCAACCGCTAGTACACTTTGAAAGAGGCTTTGAGAGGCACTAGACTGGATGATAGTGTCAACATGGTCCCATCTTTTCTTGCATCAACACTTTATATGTCCTACATCAGTACATGAGAAATCAATTCTAGATTGATCTTGTTTGAAGAGGAACCGATTCTCTTTGATGTCACACATTTTCTTTCATCTTTCTCATCTATCCTCAAGTGTAAACAAAAAATGGAAACCCCCAAAATGAATAGAAATTAGGTTGTATTGAATAATATAGTGTGGTATTTAAACGTTTTCCTTGTCTGTTAAACTTATCCATTTCGTAGATTGAAGTAAAGAATTCTGAAAGAGCACAAGAAAGTCCATATTTTGTTCCCTCCCTCGCTAGAATTAAAGCTCAATGATAAATGATATATAGCTACAAACTAAGGGGACTACAATATCAGCTACCAAAGAATATGTCAAAGAAGTGACAGCGAGTTACCTATTTAACAGGATCCTCCTTTACAGATCCTGAGACCTCCTGCTCACCCAAACCATCAGTTGGGCGTCAAGATATTATCTCAGGTATCAAAAGCACCGAAAAGGGAGACATGTGTAAACTTGAACCACCTGACCATATATATGCCATGATACAGAACTATTTGGTAAGACTTGTTATCTTTATTATACAGTATTTTCCTTAAAGGGTTGGCAATATTATTGATACACAGAGTGCCAGTCAATGGTAAACACAAGTGGGCAATTATGGCATCGTTGGTTACAATATAACCTGATGGCCAAAACTTCCAAAAGCCACGGTTTTCCTCCACTAAAATGTATGCGTCATAGCTTTGAAAGGGGTGCCGATTAATTGACCAATTAACATCATTAATGTTATGTAAAGTTCCATGTATCCTATAAAATTCATGCAAAAAAATTCTGTGAAATATTGATTACGATTCGGGCCAAATGGAAACAAAGCATCAATCATACCTTCCTGAAACCATACAGAAGAACAAACTATGTTTAACTTTACTGCTTCCTTTTCTACGAAAAAAATTACATTTTATCTACTGCTGAAGGAATCCTTCTAATGACAGGCATGAGTTCCCGGCTATATCGGGCTGAAGAAGACGATAACAAGTCTTAAGTATTGATTCCTTTGACGTAATAAAACCTCCAATTTAAAAAAAGATTTAACTAAATTTTAATTTTAATGTCAGTTAATGGGTACAGTGTACTACAAGAACAACAGTGTTAAAATATATTTTGATCTATCCACACGTTCCCTTGACTAAAAAATCCAGAAAGCAGTTGGTATGAACAAATGATGTTGACATCAGATGAAAGCAGAAGTTTCTTGATCCATTTGTGTGTTTGATGGTTCATAAGTCACAACCATCACCAAAGCTTTACAGGCCACCGGGTACTATCCCTTTCAGTTTGTCCCCTTGCGTAGGTGTTGTCATCTTGAATTGTTTATATCAGTGCATGATGGGACTTCAAAGTAGACATCCTTAAGATGAAGAGTTTCATAATTCTAGTAAGTTTCTCTTTTATCTGCTTTCATCATATAAGATACAATGCACTTCTAAAAGATTACACGTGATAAATTTTAAGTCATATCAAATGACACTGATTCCCACACCTACGGGTTTTGTCACATCATAGTTGAATGTATGCACGGAGTACAGAGGACTTTCAACAATTGTTTATTCTCTATTTTTCAACAAACTTGATACCTTGAGGACTAACGATAGTCATTTGAAGTACATACAAGATTCAACCAATGTAAACAAGTGATCCATACATAATATGTCAATTGATGATTTATTGAAAAACAATTAACTCAAAAGCTTGTGTCCCTTGGTGCAACTGTTTTGAAATGACAAAAGTTTGGTGTCCACGTACAAATATCATGTTCTGTGACGCTAATCAAACGCTAAGACATCATTGGTTGAGACTGTGACATCTAAAGATACTTTTGATACACAACCTATTTACATTCATCTATTCAAATTCGCTTAGTTCTTGATACAAATATCAATTCAACAAATATGGCTACAATATTTACCAACTCATACATGTCTATAAAGCATCTGAAATATTATAACAGCATTATTTATCAAATGACTGATATCAAACTTTATCTATTAATTGTGGTATGTAACTTTAAGAAACAGCAATATTTGATTAAACGTATGTTAATCACTACTCTCCTTGAATAGGATCCTCTACTTAGATGTCCAAGGTCAGACAAAAGGTCCCTGAGAAGAATCTATTGACTTTTATAGTTGAAAATCCATGTTGGTACAGAATAAAAAAGATAAAAAATTAAGGAACATATAACTAGTTTTATAACATTCCAAAATAGGGTTTCTTTCGTATTAAATCATCAATGACACGAGAAAACAATTAAAACAATATTGCTTGCCTTAATCTCCTCTATTGTACAAACACTATCTAGACAACTTGGCAATACTCAAGACACTTACGTGTAAGAAAGACATTTTAAATAGTCCCCCAGGTCAATAAATCAGTGATGTGTTACAGTTATTATCTGATCCTTGTAGTGAGACGCAACAACAAGACCACAAGAGGAAGTACACAGTGTTTCTATTCGACCTTCAGTCTGACACTCTCTTACAGTTACAGAGTGGTCAAAGACCTCCATCTCAATACATCTTTGTTTGTGATAAAAATGGTAGACAACGTCGAACTAAATGTCTCTGATGTTTATGGTTTTTCTCCATAATCCAATATTTTAGAGCAGTTTAACGATTGTTGAGATTGGATTTAAAAGATTTGAGATTGGATTTAAAAGAATTGATGGATATGCTATTCCTAACATCCAATTGAATTTCGTTCCACAGTCTTGTTGTGGATGGAAAATATGAACTTTGTGAAACTTTCAATCTAGCGAAAGACCTCCATCTCAATACACCCTTGTTTGTGATAAAAATGGTAGACAAGTCTCTGATTGGTATAACATAAAATATGTTTTATTATGTCTTTTATGAACCGAACACACAAGAGTTATGTCATTGCATATAACATGCCCTAATGTTAAAACACAAATTGATAGACTCATTTAATGAAAATGATTATAATGACAAAAACATATTTTGAATAAGAAACGAGACTATATGGTTAAAATATCAACATGTTGTGGCAAAAAAAATGAATCAAGTACATTTTGTTTCGTTGCTGTTTCTTTAAAATATAATTTTGCAGACAATTTGTCCTAGAAAAAATAGTGCTTCGCGCATCAAGCAACAGTGTGGTGTCTTTATGATGTTGGATATTTAGAGATGAAAGACAATCCCTCTCTTACACCATAATGGTTTTTTAAAATTGCTTTCAGAAAAGAATCTTTACAACGAAACACATATGAAGAAATTTTGTTTTAAATCACCATCATTAAAGGTGAAAATAGGGATCTGTGTACGGTTTTTAACATATCCTGTCTATCTTAAGTCTCAAAAATCAATATTTAAAAAAAAAAACCCATAAAAGTTCAAACTATAAAGCCCTCTTGTCACCTGATGCTTGTGAACAGTTGATGCAAAGTAATGTCACTGAAAGACACTTTTGAAGACTTTATACATATCTTTTATAAATCCCAGAACACAATGGAACTTTGTAAAAGCAGTATCAAAGACATTTATATTTCCTTGAGAAAAAGTAAGTAAATGTCAGGACACACTTGAATTAGTTGTCGACTGTGAGACAGCAGTGTCTACGTCATAGATATCATCTGCCAATACCATTTCTCTTTTCAAGCATATTCTCATGTTCAACAGCAAAATGTTAAACAGGAATTGAAAAAGGCAAGCATATCATTGCTAAATAAGATGAAAAGATCTCCAAGATCAATAGTACTATTAAAAATATTGTCGTTTACATTTAGATGCTGTGATAAACGAAAACAAAGTAGGATTGTCACAAAATCTCTCCTTCTCTCTCCAAGCCATGGTCAACCAAGGGGTCAGGTGTCCTTTAAATTAAGGGTGACCTGTACAATCTTAAAATAAGTACTACAAAAAGGATGATTTGCTTATGATATGGTCTTGATCTAAAAAGTAAGTATTCCAATATTATATCCTTTAAATGTAATTCAGTGACTGCAACATGCCAAAGAAACAATCAGATATTGATCGATCAGAAACCCGGGAAGGTTGTTTTATAATATTAAGACATCACAGATGTGTAGCTACTGTAATTATCCTCCAAGCCTCCCGATCTATTAAAGCAAAAGCAATTTTTTGACGCAATCTGCCTCAGGCGTAAGATTGTTCTAAGGTAGCGATATTCACCAAGGTAGAAACCTTACTGAGGGAATGTGGTGGTTAACAATAGGTCATTCTGATCCATTAATTATCCTTAATACACCTGTTGAATAACCTCTTGTACAAGGAATTGGTATGATATATTACTGAGAAACGTATAGACATTCGGGTTACCTTTTGGCAAGCAAAAACAAATACAATTTGAAAGCAATTGATCAACTGAAAGTAAGAAATGAATATTACTTCCCTTTTAGCTTATATTACAGATTTGACATTATTAAAATGACATTGTATTTGTTGCTTAGAAGCATTATTTCTCTCACAACAAATACTTCTATGGCGAATTGTAAACATAGTATTCTTTTTGAAAACCAAAAAAGGCAAAGGTATCATGTTTACATGTAGGGCAAAACAAAATTTGTAAATTACGTTCATTTTTATTTGTCAAAACTCCTTCTCCCTAAATTTGATATTAATGAAGAGAACTTCTTCTTCTTTCAATGCCTGATACTTATTATGATTGGTCTTTACCTCTCCATATCTCAGTTTGACACACAGTGCCAGTGAAAGACAATGAAGCCATCAATCTTCTACCAAACTATCATGGAGCAAGATTCACTTTCTTTAGTGGGCTGCGATTTGATACTGATTTATGCCCTTTTATTAGCAATCTCTCGCGCGTTGTAATCTTTATTATCATCTTTTCCTCTTTTATAGAAAGGACACAGATTCGATAACTACTCCTTGTAGTGTGAGATATTGGATGTTGATTAGAGCAACGGTTCATGTATTGTTGCTGTATGCTTTAAAGAATACCGTACACATAAAGCAGTCCGAAAATAAAGTTTAGATTTTAATCTGAATGATTTTGTTTCAAAACCGGATCGTATTCTCTCCATCACCTCACAACATATATCATCTGATATATAAAAGCAATGTCACTGAACTCTCATAATTTTACCTAAGGCATGTATCAGAAAAGAACAACTAAAGTATATTTACATGAACATTGCATATAATCATTCAGTAATGATATTCATTCAACCACAAGTACACTTCCAAAGGGTCTTTGAGAGACACCAGACATGATGATATTGTCAACGTAGTCCCCTCTTTGGTTGCTTCTTCACTTTATATGTACCACATCAATACATTAGGAATCAATTCTAGATTGATCATGTTTACAGTCTCGGACATATACATCTTGTTGTAAGAGAAGTTGGTTTTCTTTGATGTCACAGATTTTCTTTCATGTTTCTCATCTCCCCTCAAATGTAATCAAGTAGATAGAAACGCCCTAAATGAAAATATATTGGGTTGTACCGAATCATCAACTGTGGCATTTAAACGTTTTTTCTTGTCTGTTCACATTTTAACCAGTTTGAAGATTGAAATCAAGAAAAAGAGAGTTTCTTAGGCTTGGTAATGCAGAAAGATCACACGAGGATGTTGATAATTCGTTTCCCTCCTCCCTAGAAATCAAACCGAACTTAAACTGAAATACACATAGATGATATATAGCTACATAAGAAGGGAACTACAATATCAGCTTTAAAAATGTTTCAAAGCAATGAGAGAGAGTAAGCCTTTTACACACGATAAGAGAGCAGGATTCACTTTTCAGACACTGAGACCTCATGCAAACACAAGACATTATTTCGGTTTGTCAAGTTATCATCTCAAGGTGTCAAAAGCATAAACAAGGAATGAGAACATGTACCATGTGACCATGTTTGCCATGTCACAGAGCTATTAGATAAGGTGACAAGTCAATGTAAATCCTTTCCAAAGGTTGACAAATTCATGTACAGAGCGTCAAACATTTGCAAATATTTGTATTTGTAGCATCTTTAGTTTACAATGATGACTTCTGCAAATCAAGTTTTCTCTCCACTAAAAGTAATATGTAATATCATTGACAGGAGCCGATTAATTGACCACTTAGCGGCTCAAATGTTACATGAAGTTCCAGGTTTCCTCTGCAGATTGACAAATTCATGTATAGAGTGCCAAACATTTGCAAATATTTGTAATTGCGGCATCTTTACTTTACCATGATGACATAAACTTCTGCAAAGTTTTCTCTCCACTAAAAGTAATATGTAATGACATTGACAGGAGCCATTTAAATGACCACTTAGCGGCTCAAATATTACATCAAGGTTCACGTTTCCTCTGCAGGCCATTCTGAAGAAACTTTTTCTGACATGATAATGATTACTATTTCATCTGGCCAAACAGAAAATCGAACCAGGTATTGATTATACTTTGCTAAGACCTTTCAGAAGATCGAACTTTCTTCTCCTTCAACTACCTCCTACAAGTATTCCACCCCAAATTGTGCCATTTTCATCTACTGCTGAAAGACACGTTCTAATCACACGCAAGAGGTCCCGGCATGAGTTGGGCTGAAGAAGACGCGAAAAGGTCTTCAATATTGATTCCTTCAATGTAATAAAACCATGAATCGCAAAAGATTCAACTTAATTTAATTTTCACTGTCAATTAATGTGTACAACACAGTGTGCTACAGTGAAAACAGTGTCTTAACATTCGCAAGTATTGTCTGATGTATGACAGAGAGCAACAATCGGCCAAAGCAACAATTCCTTAATGACAGATGTTTCCCTTTACTCTACTTCATTATGATACCATACAAATGCACCATTGATTTGTTGATTGATCAAATGCATATTGAAACCAACTCAATGGTATTTTTGAATGTTTTTTTAATCTATCAACACGTTACAATAAATAAATAATCAAAAGCCAAGAAGTTGCTATGAACAAATATTGTTGACATCTAGTAAAAGCAGAACTGCTGAAATATGACTGAAGGCTATAACTGAACATTATTCTGTTTCTTGTAAATGTTGTCAGATCTGCTTTGATGGTTCATATGTCCCAAACAACACCTCAGGTTTACAGACCATCAGGTACAATTCATCTCATTTTGGTCTCTTGTGTATGTGTTGTCATCTTGTATCTTAGACATCTATACATGATGTGGCTTCAAAGTAGACTTGCGAAGATCAAGAGCTCCATGATTCTTTTGAGTTTCTTTCTTATCTCCTTTTGACATACAAGATAACATGAACATCTAAATAGTCGTTTAGAATTAAATCAAAGGTCACTGAATTTTTTCAAAGTAAAATGGCATTAATTTTCCCATTTTCTGCTTTTTACAAAAAGAAACCCAATGACGAACGCAAGAGTCTTTAAACAATTTTGTTTGATTTTCGATTCAATAACATACATCATTGTCTGAAGATTGAATGTTAATTTGCATTACGGACGACAAAATATCATATTTAATTATGACATTTTATCCTACTTGATTTAAGGAAAGTAAAATAAAAAGAGACAATTTACCAAAGGTATATTGATAAAAAATAATCTTAAGCTTTTAAACATGACTGAACTATATCAACAGCTTAACGAAAGATATATCAATTATGATAAAAAAAAGAATTTGGGGATCATCCCTTCTAAACATCTATCACAACTACACCTTGTAAAATTTTTGACAGTTAGTTTAGAAAAATGGTCAATTGCAGTCCTGGTCAAAAATCTCCTTGACTCCCATCCCTGAAAATTATTTTAAACATGGGGAAAACATCAAACTTCTTTGTGTCCTCTGCCAATATCTGTGTCTGCAGCAGTTTTATAAAATACGAACTTTAATGACCAGATTTGATTTGCAAAGGAATCAACTTTTAAGATGTAAAACAAGTATTTTTAGGAAATGTATTTATATACAAATTTTTAAATTCAGGCGGTTATAAACGCTTAAAGATGTGCTCCTTTACTCAGAATTATAAGTTTTAATGACAATTAAAGCCTAATCGTTAGTCCTAGATCCTAAGATCGAAATTGAAACAAATATCTTCTATTGTTCAATCTGCTCACGGGAAACATTTGCTAAGATAAATTGGGCAATAATGAAGACACTAACGTGTAAGAAAGACATTCCAAAGAGTCGCCCCAGGTCAATTAATCAGTACCTCATGGACCAAATTCATCAGCTGATCTTTGTGGTCAGACACATCAACAAGATCACAAGAGGAAGAACACGTTGTCGGTTCAACATTCAGTCTTACCCTATCTTACCACCACTAAGTGGTCACATACCTCCATCTCAGTAACTCATGATTTGTGATTAGAACTTGTATCGTCGATAACATCGAATATATAGTTTTCTGATTGGTTATAATTTAAACTTGAGATGAACTCGGTTTTATCCTCTGAATAATTAGGTGAAATTTGAGTTCGGATTTAAAGCGTTGGTTATTTTATTATGTTACTAAAAGTTTTATGCTGTCTTATGTCTGAGGACACTGGTTGAGAAAAAGTATTAGTGAAGTTTTCAATCACTTTTATTGAAGGTGACAGTATGTGACCTTTATTCGCTGTATTAACATTATCCTCTCTATCTTGATATCTCTTAACAAAAGTAAAACCACACATCCACGTTCAAAAATCAATTGTTAAAGAAAATTAAAAATGTCAAACTATAATGCCTTTTGTCACCTGGTGCTCCTTGAAGAACAGTGATGTAAGACAATGGCACTGAAAGACTTTTGAAATATATCTTTAATCACAGATCTCAAGGGAACTATGTAAAAATCAAAAACATTACGTTTTTTCTTGAGTAAAAGTAAATATCGGGACTCAATGGAATTGATTATAGGCTGTAATACAGGATTGTTTGTGTCATAAATATCCTTTGACAATATAATTCTGTTCTTGCAAAGCTTAGTGTTCAACAGCAAAATGGTAAAGAGGAATTTTTTTAAATGCATTATATTGCAAAAATGGTTGAAAAAAGCCTGCATGAGGCTAATAGCATCACTATTCATAATATTGTCAATGACGATAACAAGCTGTGATTAACGAAACCAAAATACTGTTGTCACAACATGCAATCTCCCATTATAGCTACGGTCAACCAGTCAACCTTACCCCTTGGTCCGAGTTTCTTTGTTCCCTGCCTTAGAGGATACAATTACCATACGAGACGTGTAATCTCAGATGAACCATCAAACTCTGCTGGCCTCTCATGTGTCTGTCGCAGACCATCTCGTAAAGAATGTTCCATAAAATAGACCAAGGTTCCATATGCAAATGCATTGATTAAGGATGATATGATTTCATTGATTGATCTTCAACGCTGACTATTTAGAGGACAAACAATATTAAGCTTAACTTCAAAAAGTATTTCTGTATTAATGTTAACATGACTTTGCAAAGAAATCTTACAGTTTTTCTTCATTTTTTTGTTTTATTGATATGCAAAATGTTCTCGAGCATTTAACAAGCTAAGGCGTTTGCTTAGTAAACATCTTATTTTCGATTTAGATTGATACGCCTTCTGATCTCTGAAACAACTAGTGTATTATGTGATCACGGGTTCATATATATAAACATAAAGATCATGGAAACCTGAACAGACAGTGTAGCTAGGTTAAGTCACATGAGCCTCTGTCGTTACTGAGAGAACAACATTTATGACACTTGAGGAAGACCCTAGTAAAGTGACAATACCTCTCCGTGAGACTGATACACATGTTAAAGGGGCAGTAGCACGTTTTTCGATATTTTTTTATATTTTAAATATTCCACTGATCATTGAAAGTTAATGCTAAATCTCATTACACAAGCCAATCATCCATAGTCAGAGGACAAAGTATAAAGATTCACGTAAAATCCATTGGCGGCCATTTTGTGTGAACACCTTTAATTCATTTTTATAAGAAGGAATCGCATGGCTAAACTTTACGTTATATATTTGAATTTTTACTGCTTCATTTTGTTTAATTACATTGTCTTTCAATTGGAACCATTAATTTTTATTTTCCTGACATCACCTTATTTCCCCACTAAAAACGCGCTGCTGACCCTTTAAGGTCCCAGTCAGACTAGAAAACGTTGTGCCCTTGAAAAACATGGTTACGGTCATTGTTGAGTCGTAATTATTACTGAGAGTACAATAATCATTGGAAAGATACTGAAATTGTTAAGCAGACTGATCGCTTCATTTCACTTTACCACAGGGAGGATGTCCTGTGTCAAAATGAAGGCAAAGGAAATGGCATTTTTAAAATAAAGAGCGAAACAAAGTTTACAATTTCTTGTCTCTTGCAGTTTGAGGTTGTCGTCCTTTGGTAGAAGGATATGACGAGCTACTTCTGTAGAGAGAGAATCGAAATTGGTGGCGAAATTGTGATCTTATAACACGTGAATTCCCATCTCAACTCACTGCATTGAAATGTCATCGACATCTTTTTTCTTTACATGGTTTAACTGTCCGATCACTAGACACATTGAACTGCAAAACTAGAGACTTTACCATGTGATGAAACTTGACACCACATGCCAAATAGTCAGTTTGGAGTCGTGTTTTCAGCTGATCAGTCCAGCTGTCATATGCTTCAGTATTTGACCAAGTCAAGCAGTCGGACAAGGTAGATAACACTTAGCATTACGGCATCACTTGCAACTAGGGAAATCGTGACCCTTCATACATAGTAAAATATACTATTTGTTTTAGACTAAAATTGCTATGCAAGTCGAGAAAAAAAGATAAAAGACTCAGAATTCTGAATAAACCTCTTGCAGACATTGAAAACCCCAATAAAAGCCAAACTAATCATTCCCTAAAAAGAAATGGATTATAAGAACGACTTGTTGCTTTGTAAACTTCTCTAAGCCACTAAAAGTCATCTCCTGTTTTTCTTTTAAACTCCATTACAGAAATAATTACTCCAGTCATCGGAGGATCTGTGACAGTGTTATCGAACTCGGGTTGAATACCATTACAGTCGCTGGTCCAACTCCCTAGTGAAGCATCTGGTATGAGTCATGCAATCACTGGGTCAAATATTCGAAAGGTCCAAGATTGTGAACTTTGAGAGAGTTTTGATAACATTTTATGGTCGATTTTTTGGTGTTTTCAATGTTAACCTTAATACGAATACGTTAATATTTTAGAAATATTTGCTGTCGAATTTAATTAAAGAATACAAGATAATGCATACAACGAGATGTTTGTGTAAACATTAAGCTTGTTTATTATCTAAGAATTTTGTTGTACATGATTTATACTTAAAATGAAAATTTGCCTTTAAATAAAACTTATCATATTTGACATTAAAATATGAATTAAACTGAAAGTTATATATTTTTCTTACACTAAAAGTTATCCATTTAAAAACATATTCACAAAAGTACTATCTTAAATATTAATTCATGACACAAAAACACTTAAAGAAATGCATGAAACTAGCAAATCTCAACTTTACCAGAGGAATAGGGTAATTTACGCTCATCTCCGAGCTCTCAATCACACCTATATGAGACGTACAGTCAGAGTCTCAGTAGCGAATCCTGCTGGGAGTTACTTGTCGCGTAACTAATTCTGTGTATGGAGTTGCAGTCTAGCAAAGCATTAACAGTCTCTTTAACATGCAAATACACGTCACTAGGGACAGCAAAGTGTCGATAACATTCACGTATTGATAACCTGCACCAATAGTGCCTGGGATATATCATCTCTATCTACTCTATACAGTTGAATAAAAGAATTTGTGTTGAGATATAAAGAAATATGGTAGGAACAAAGTTTATAAGGGACAGACAATAGGAGAATATTGGAGGTGAAACTGATTTCAATAAATATATTGATCATACCACATGGGAAACCATTATTTTACAATTTTCATTATATGTATCAAGTTTGAAACGCCACCTACTACAATATCACAATGAATAATGAATTTTATGCGTGCAAAGCAAATATACCTTGAACATTGTCCGTTATTTCAAGATATAATATAAACTCAATGTATATACATGTATATATATTTATCATTGTGTCTTGATTCATGTATTTGTATCAAATATAAATGTATGTTTTTGATCTTCGGTTAAAAACTGGAGGAAATAAAGAATCTCTCTCTCTCTCTCTCTAAGGAACAGAATTCTTCATTGTTCAAAATAAAGTGATTGGGTTACTGCGTTACTCATGAATGTCAGTATTGCTAAGCATAACTGAATTTTTAAAATTCAATTTGTGATAAAACAATAATTTGATGTTATATTTGCTATATCATTCCACCTGATATTTCCCTGCACTACTCGTTAGTTTCATATCTGTAATAATATACTCTGGAAAACATCTCTAACTTTATTATTTTTCTGCTGTGCAGTGGTCGTTTATTCAATTTTCAAAAAGACTTTTACTGATCACATCCCTTAAATTACACCTAAATGGCAATTTCTATTTCGTTGATATTTGTGATACTTGATCTTATTGATATCTAATATTTGGAGATGACGCATATATGCAATTCTGATGTTATTTTCTTCTAATACAGTCATCTCCTGGCGGAGATTAAGAGACTTGTATCCCTTATGTATGGTGTAAAATGTCATATCGGTCTTTAATACGTTAGATGTGTTCATTTACAGAAGTTCAGATAGAATAAATAATGTTTTACTTCCGAAGTAATGTTCTGATATTACTTCTGATACATCGCAAAAGACATGAAACAGTAGAAACCGTGGTATTACATCATATCATATCATATTTCAACGAGTACTCCGAAATAATGTTTACATTAATAACATTTTCCTTTGATAAAAATTTTTTTTATTAATGAAGAGAGCAAGAATATCTACTTTTGTCGTCAGGATGAAATAATTACGTAATCTTATCAATGTTTTTAACGATATTTCTTCATTCAAATTAAATCAGTTTCCATGAGCAAAATCAGCGATAACCGTGTTTACAAGTTTGTACTAACATTTGCCATGACCTTTACAATCTATTGAAATATGTTATGACATTTCTCATGCTTTGTATGACCCGACCATTCCAATGGCATGATGGGAACAAAACAATGGACTAAAAATAGACCCTTAACAGACAACTTGCAAAATATATTTAAAATAACAAAATAAATAGTCAAAATAGGAAAAAATACATATACAGTGGACACAAGACTATGGTACATTATAATAAGGTTAATACAGTTAAGAAGGTCTCAGGGTAATAAAGTTATTAACTCATGGTAATAAAGTTATTAACTCATGGTAATAAAGTTATTAACTCATGGTAATAAAGTTATTTACTCATGGTAATAAAGTTATTAACTCATGGTAATAATGGTATTAACTCATGGTAACTAGTTCATTGTGAAGGACCTCTATAGTGCAAAATAATTTAAAAAATAAAAACTGTATTATAGAAAACACAATTTGCTTGTATTTCACTGAAATGATATTTTTCCAAACCACAGGTGGAAAACTTTTTTATTTACATCAGACAAAAACAAATGGTGAGAGTTGAACGTGGCCCTTATTCAACACGTTATCCGTTGTACTGCGTCTTCCCTACCAAACTCGTATTGTATCTACAGGGCAATGACATGTTTAATAAGGTAAGGCGAGGATGGTCGGAGTTGCTACACAGTTGTATATTTACACTGTCTCTTTAAAGAGCAAGTGGATCCCGGCATGGACAGCTTTACGTCCCTGGTGATGAATTGAAACTACTGCTCATTTAACGACTAGAGAAGTCTTTCTTCGCCTTTTTCTTTGTAATGCTGCCTTTAGCTAAAGGTGTCATTTATTTTCATTGAAGATGACGTGTGCACGTTTAGTTACCACACAAAAAAGTTGTCCATATTTTTCAATGCGAAAACGTACGTTCAGGAAGAAAATAAATTGAATTAAATTGCGATTTTATTTTACTCTCATTGTTTTCATGTTTTCATACTTCAATCACAATTGTGTTTTAACAATTACACAAAGAATATGTGGGAAAGCTAATCCATCTAAGTGTTTGATATCATACGATATAACATTAAATCATATCAATATAGCATGTCATCCAATAACATATCATACTATAATTCAAAATATATATATCATACAATAAAACGTAAAAGATAATTTTTTCATATCAAAATGAAATTACTTGTCATTAAAGGATAAGAAAAACAGACAAGGCAACAAAAGCCATTTAAATATTCATGACGTTGACAAGTAGAAAGTAGCGGCCGTTTATTTCGGGCAGCAATATCGCGCCTCAGCGCCTCTACATGCCATGTTTGTCACCGGCTCTGTGAAATCAGCTCCTTCCATCTCGCTTCCTTAATAACAGCCAGCACCAGTGTAACATCTTCCCGTTCTACGGCCAGAACCAGTGTAACATCTCTCCGTGCTACAGACAGAGTGGGAGGAGGAGGGAGCGAGACGCTGAGAGATGGGGAAATAGGCTGACTGTCTCTCTCTCCTTACCAAGCATCCTCTCATTAGCTCTAATGCGCAGTTGCTACATTCCTAACGACATATCTTATGAAATGATACTTTGTCTGTATAGGACGTGTGCTGACTGATTGATAAAAGACTAATAGGAGCCACTTTGGTAAAACCAAGACAAAAGCTGCACGATTGCTGACTGGAGCAGTATCATTGGCTTTCAATAGATATATGTCAACTTCTGAATAGATGCCCTGTCAGAAGAAACTATCTTGACAAATGGTGATATAATAGATGGATAATGCCTGAAAGACACTTTGCTTAATTGGTCTTGAAGCAATACTATTAATATAAGTATGTGATAGAAACATGGACGAGTCAAAAATGATAGATATGTCTACTTATTTCCTTTGTAACAATACAATTAGCTTCACCTGAAGGAAGAAATATTAGATACTAAAAACATTGACAAACTTTGTTACTTCCAAAATGTTTACCCTGTAACACCCAAGGATATGCATCACAACAGTTAGTACATATTGCACTGTGATGTTCGTAGTAAAAGCACTGACCATCTTACTTCACGTATTCTCGACAACGCAGCTCTACTAAATACTCAACGTACTCAACTGATAACCATTACACAAGCGTGATTGATAGGGAGAAGAAACCCGCGATATTAGCACGATACATCCTTAGCTGTAATGAGAGACAGATAACTCACAAAACGTCGCTTTGCCATAATAGGCTTAGTTTGAGAGATTGAATAAGAAGATCTTAATGACTTCCTTTCTACTGAAGATTTTATGTAGCTTTACAAGTACAAACTGGCAAATTGTCTTTTTCTGAACCACAAAAAAACTCGGAAAAGAGTTTATGCCAATACTTTTATATTCTATACGCTAAGGACCTTACTGAAAACATTATAGAAACAGCCAAGAAAAAAATCTTTAAAATTGTTCTGGGAAAAATACGAGATTGAATTCACGATACTCGATGATTCTATTTCTTACAAGCCATGGAGTGAATGGTTTAACAGTACGCGTATACATGTAAACATCTTTAACGTGATATCAAGAAAGCAGTTCATGATGAATTTATAACATATTTGTTTATTTGATAAACATATCCAAAGTGTTGCATGACTGGAGCACTGCACGATCAGACAGCTTTGATACATAACTAATGCTACCATTGCTACATTTGCCTGTAACGGCTATCAGACGAAAGAAGACATTCGCCAAGCGCTACAGTCTATAACCCAAAGCACACGATGGAGTCAATGGTGCATTTGGATATTCAAGTATTTCTTATATTTGATAATACCCATTTTAACAAGAATATAGCGTTTGTCTTCCTCTATTGAATAAAAATCAACGGAATGGTTGCCCTTTTGGTTTACATCCTGAATTGACGTGATTTGTGTGTGGCTTCTGTTTGATTCGACAACATACGAAGCAATGATGAAATATCGTGAAAGCCTATCAAGTTGCCGTCTAGACCTCTCTTTGAATGCCACGCTGCTTGAATCTGTTGATCATGTGTCGGTATTGCTAGCATTGGAAGTGACAGAAACACACGAGATGGCCTTCTGGCGTCTAACATTCAAACGTAATGGTACTGTGAAGAGGCTAAAGTGGTAATATGGGTCTTTAGGTTCAGATAACTCCTCGATAAGCTGCTGCTATCATATAGAAGTTATGTACTTAAGAAGAACAGCTTGTACTTCTGTTACAACTTTTCAACTACTACTATTGCTACTATGGTGAAGACTAAAAACGACTGCGATTACGTTTTCTCCACTTCAACGTCTGTTAGAGGTTTAACACAGTGAGACATTTTATCAACTTTAATTTCTTCATATTCTATCAGGACAATCTAAGTTCCATTAACATCTTACATATTGTAATGTTTTCAACTTTTTCAGATAACAAAAAGTTTAACTTCATTTTTAATTATTTTCCAAAAGATTTATTAGATTATTAAGGGTTTTACACTACCGGACACGTTTTCAAATTGTGCAATTGGAATTTTTTTTAAAACAACCGAAACATGTATATGAAGAAAACGTTATGAATTACATTTTAAACGATGAACTAAAATATTTGTTGAAATTTATAGCATGCAAAGATTGTCACAACATATTTTCACATACGTTATGGTGATGACATAAAGATTGATGGACAAGTTGGAAAGTAAAAACTTACCTGACAAAGAACGAACACGATTTGGAGGAAAATTCCCAAAAAGACAGACAGGTAGAAATTCATGGTGGCAAGAGCTGGGTTACAATAGTCCTGGTAAGACAAGAGAGAATCGCGTGAGCGTGTTACTAGATTCTGGTGACCGCTTAGAACCCGGCTTTGTCACTTGCGCAAGTCGAACTCGTCATCGCGGATGAATACATTATGTTGATCACACAAACAGCGGCGCGTGCATCCCTCGTGGGTTTCACCTCAACGAAAATTAGTTCGGAGAATTATTGAATTTTTCCAAAGCCCCACAGGCCACGTTCCATCCACTTCACTGCATTGGAACTCTCGGTCCCTCTTCCCAAATGTCAGAGTAGCAGACGACATTTGGTCACGTGATCTCAATCTCGTCTGTCTTGAGTTAAAAATCAATGTTAAGATGCTGCGATGGAATGGATAGAATTAAAAGACAGCGTTGTTCGTTAAAACCCAGAGATGTGCAGGCTCGTTAGACTGAAGGGGACAATTATCTCTTGGAAGGGGAAGGGAATTATCAGGCTCGCTTATAGACTGTAACAGGGAGTTGCTCAATCGGCTTCACATAACAGCAGCATCTCCGTGTCGTACTGTAATTACGATGCAGGCGAATCTTTTAACTACCTCTGTGCACTTTAATTAACTCAGCGCTGTTAAAACTTCAAGATGCGCTTCTTGCCGGGTTCGCGTTAAATAGTGGGAAAAGGGCAAAAGTGAATTGAAGTAGGTGGTTCTCTTTTTCAGTTTTATTTCGTATTGAATCCTTATATTCTTAGATTAAGATTTGGAAAAACACATGTGTGTATCTTTTGAAATACTTTAATTTTCAAATAATTTAGTAAATCGTTCATATCAATAAATTCCTTTGATGAAAAAGTATGTTTCCCACTGATATTTCATAATAATATAAAATACATATTTCCTTACTAATTCCAAGTACAGATGTAAATGTAAGTCCTACGGACTTTCAACACCTTATTTAAATTAGAAGAGACGTGTTGATGCTAGATTCAATGAACATGATATTTATAAAACGAAATAGTTTGACATTATCATGTCTCGCTTGAGACATGAGACTTGTGCAATACCGCAGCCTCTAGTTCGTATGATAGTTTTCATAATACCAAAATAGTTTCAGTTATCATTATGATATATATCGGCTATCGGAAATTAAAGTGATCAGATTGTCGACATTGACAGTGTTTCTTAGAAAACTTGATTTCGCTCGTCCTATACGAATTATCAATTCGTTTGAGAACAAGATGATGTTTTACACCAAAGGAAAAGGTAGTTGCGTATCCACTTAGTAACTACGTAACAAAGGCGGGCAAGAACTCAGTAACACTACATCGGGTAAGCATCACAGCTAAGTAGGGACTTGTACGTGCGCTTCATCCATATATGTTAGAACAAGAAATGTCACTCGCATGGTGGAAAACTATGTCTATATTATCTTTATGACTTTGTGTCTACAGTTTTTTTCTGGTCGTGTGTTTCGTTTGTTTTTTTTTCGTATTGGCGTTTTTATACTTATACTTATAGTATGGTGCTGTATCACAGCATCTGACGCATAAATCAAATCACTTTCATCACGAAGAAAGACTTCAAAAGTGAAACATGTTTTAAACGTGTTTCACTTTCAAGGAAGATTACACATTTCTTATTCTTTATAAATCGTAATATCAATCTGTGAATGTTTGTTTAGATGCTTATACTATTTTGCAGATATAAACGATGGATGCAAGTATGGTACGCTTTGCTGAAATAATAAAATAACGTGTGTGGTAACATTCATACTAAACTGTTTATCGATAACAAAATAATTTTAGATTCTATAGCATACGTTTGTCGAAGAGAACATCAATAGCCGACAAAAGTCTTTCCATGACAAGATCAGTATTTTATGTACGCTTCAAACTTCTTGTCAATGATTTTTGCAGTCAATGAAAAGCAAATCATTGGGATCGACTTACGACTAATGTTTTCATTACCGGTCCGTCATTTATCTAATGTGTAAACTGGCCGATACAATAATACACCTAGTGAGGAGAGAGTCTGTTTTAATTGTAAAGATGCTGTGGAGGATGAAGCTCATGTAATTTTACACCGCCCTTTATAAAAAAATGTTACCAACAATGTATTGTCTTTATGCGAAACGCAAATTTCCTATTTTTATGCAATGCCTGATAGAGAAAAGTTAGCTTTTATCATGTCATGCCCATGTACTTTTAGAATAACTGCCAAAACCTGCATGGATATCTTAAATATTAGAAAATTGTTTGTATATAGCTCTTAGCAACCTTTTTACTTTCGTATGTCTTTTATGTTTAATGTAAATATTTTTTGTATTAAACTTTTATCAATATTTTATAGTCTCTCATAATCCCATAAGGGATGGCTCATGTTAGAATTTTATCTTACTTTTATCAGTGAATATATTTTGTTAGTATGAGGTGAGACTTGTAATAAAATATCTGTCTGTCTGTCTGTATATCATTTGTTATGTATATCCTTTAGTAAAGCAGAATCATATTCAATTGCCTCGTGATCAGGAACAAATACATTAAACAGGATACAAAATGCTGAAATCTCTATAAAATTACATTGTAGACCAACTACTAATGACAGAGATTGATGTAAAATATTTAAAAAATATTAAGTTCAATTGCAAAGTATCATTCCCACATTCTTTAAGCCACCATATTGGCAAATGATTCTCACTTTTTTATTGTAGCTATCTACTCTTATGTGTTTATTAGCATATTGAGTATTATGTCAAGTATTGAATTAAAAATTAGATATGAACTGACTCCTCCCTTGAACTCAACCAATCCTTGAGCTCAATTAATCCTTAAACTCACTCCCTCTTGAACTCACTCACTCCTTTAACTCACCCCCTTGAATTCACTCACTCCTTTAACTCACTCTCTCCATGAACTCACTCACTCCTTTAACTCACCCCCTTGAATTCACTCACTCCTTTAACTCACTCTATCCATGAACTCACTCACTCCTTAAAATCACCCCCTTGAATTCACACACTCGTTTATTTCACTCTATCCATGAACTCACTCACTCCTTAAAACCACCCCCTTGAATTCACACACTCCTTTAACTCACTCTCTCCATGAACTCACTCACTCCTTAAAATCAACCCCTTGAATTCACACACTCCTTTAACTCACTCTCTCCATGAACTCACTCACTCCTTAAAACCACCCCCTTGAATTCACACACTCGTTTAACTCACTCTATCCATGAACTCACTCACTCCTTAAAACCACCCCCTTGAATTCACACACTCCTTTAACTCACTCTCTCCATGAACTCACTGACTCCTTAAACTCACACCCTTGAATTCACACACTCCTTTAACTCACTCTCTCCATGAACTCACTCACTCCTTAAAACCACCCCCTTGAATTCACACACTCCTTTAACTCACTCTCTCCATGAACTCACTCACTCCTTAAACTCACACCCTTGAATTCACACACTCCTTTAACTCACTCTCTCCATGAACTCACTCACTCCTTAAAACCACCCCCTTGAATTCACACACTCCTTTAACTCACTCTATCCATGAACTCACACCCTCCTTGAACCCATTCACTCATTGAACACACTCCCTCCTTGAATTCACACACTCCTTTAACTCACTCCCTCCTTGAATTCACACACTCCTTGAACTGACTCCCTCCTTGAACCCACTCACTCCCTGAACTCACTCCCTCCTTGAACCCACTCACTCCCTGAACTCACTCCCTCCTTGAAGCCATTCACTCCTTGGACGTTTAAACTCCTTGAACTCACTACCTCCTTGAACTGACTCACTCCTTAAACTCACCCCCTTGAATTCACTCACTCTCTCCATGAACTCACTCCCTCCTTGAACCCACTCACTCCTTTAACCCACTCACTCCTTTAACCCACTCATTCCTTGAACCCAGTCACTCCTTGCATACATTTACTCCTTGAACAAGCAAATATCTGCTACAAGATTCGCAGAAATTCTGCTTGTCCAGTTGATCAATCCTCCCTGTCACATCAATGGTCAACACACATAGTGAACAAACTTTTAGTTTCCAGAACGGACGGAGATACAGGGTGTATTTCTGTAAGAGATTTTACAGATGCAATTCATTCAGATTTGTTGGATGCATTCACAGGCTCATCTGTAAACATGACATATCTTGATCTAGGAAATACAAAGTAGACACCTTTTTCATTAGTTCAACAGTGATATTATTTTAATACTGTTCAATCACTGTAGGACTAATTTTATTAGTGAAAAGCGTGTATTGGAGCCTAAATAAATACGATTAAGTTTTAAAAGGGTAAGTCACTAATTTTTTGAAAAGCGAACTTGATATACCATAATATGGATAAATCACACAGAGATAATTGCATGAAAAAAATGAACAAATTAGACCAGGAGTTGTTGGTACAAAATGGTAATGAGAAGACGAAATATATATATAGTTTAGGATGTTACTTTTCATTGAGAACACTGTTATAAGAATGCATCTTATGTCTAAATCAAGACCCGTTTGAGATTTAAACGAAATAGAGATTTGAGTTTGACATTTTGAAAGAAGGGAAGGGAATTTTCCCAGTGGGAAACCAAGAACACTGATGACAAATTACATTTCATACTAACGTCTCCTGCTTTAACAGAACGAAAACAATATCGGATTGGAAATAAACCCCTTTTCTCCCTTTTTGTGTAACTCTTCGTTGCAAGCGAGTAAACCTTAAGAAATTGTAATTGTATCAAATATATATTTCGCAATAATCAAATGGATAGTGACAACGCCATCAGATTAACAAAATTTGGCAATCACTGAAATGTAAGTACAAAATATACTTTAACTTTATTATTATCTTGATTCCTAAATCATTTTGACATTTTAACTCCCCTACCCTAACACACACACGTCTGTCCCTTCCCAACCCCTTTCTTCTCGCCATTACCAAAATGTTATGACGTGTCGAAACTACTTACTGAAAGATATTACTTATATAAATAGCAGAGACCCTCAATTTGCCCAGCTTTCGTCAGTTGACCAATTTGTATATTTAATGTTAAATGACAATGTTTTTATATCTCTTTCTGCCATGATATACAAAATGTTTAATAGACGTAAAAGGTCCAAAATCAACATGTAGTTTTCTCTTGTATTATTAGCACCTATGTGACTGTTTCCACACCATTTTAACAATGTATATATTTTTTATCTCATTTTAAGGCTGGATGTTGTTTTTTAAATTGATTCTGTGAATGTTTCAAATGTTTTATAACAACATGTGACACGTAAATAAAATATATTCTTCTTCTATTACTATTATCAGAAAGTCATAAATTCAAACCTTACAAGGATCGATAACCTCAAGCTGATTTTTTATATATGTTGACTCATTTTATAACAGATCAAGCTAAGCGCTTTCAAAGATGTTATTTTAAAGTCAGCTCATTTATTTTCATATTCCATATCTTGCTTAATGAAATGATTACTTATCGGTTAGTATTGTTCAAAAGATTAAAGTATCGATCAAGTAATCAGAGAATAGAACTTATTTCGTAATAAGTAAAATGAATAGCAATCAATATTTATAGTGGGCGTGAAATTTCTATGAATAACAATAAATACAACACCGACTGTATTCAATTTTGAGCGTGCAATACTAATGATTAATGGAGCAAAACTATCAGCCGAACGGTCGATTGAGTTGTCTTTGCCAATTTCACAATTCAACACCATGCAAAAAGCCACGTGGTGGTGTATAAAACCCATCCTACTTAACCACATAATATGAAGCCATTGTATCTCACAGCCTGGGAGATTATCTCCGAGTCACATGTAACCAATCTCCACCTAACTAATCAAAGCGGGGGACATGTATTGTCTCAGACAGACACCCGACACCATCAATACGTTCAATAGGTAGAGCGACTCAGTGCTTCTAGTCCACGGTCTGCACGTATACCAGCATGGGGCTTGTATAGGTAGCTGGTAACTCGAGCCTCTTGTCTTTGTGTAGTGTATGAACACTGTATATACTGCTAGGGACATTTATTGTATCATTATGATGAGCTTTACCTGCTCACCCCCGCTGTCAGTACCTTGGTGATACCGTTTGGAGGACTTGCAGCAAGGAGCAGTAACTTGTAAGTTTGATCAGTTTTAATCGTCATAATGATCAGTTTTATTTGTCTTTTATTGATTTAAATTCTTTAAATATAAAAAATTGTCTTTCGGTACTTACTGTTCTTGTACAGGAAGCATAATGCCTTGGTGTAGGGAACGAAAACTAAACATTGTTATTCCTGTCAGCGTAAGTTCTAATGTTATAATTTTACCATATATCATAATAGAAGTAGGTGTTTATATTGTTGCGGAATTCACAGTAATTAGAAAAACTATTTTTATCAAAAGATATTTCTAATACGACTGCTAGAAACAATAATGTAAATTTTATCTCTCTTGTAAAATACAGGCGTATGGTCGTGTTTACAATTTTACGAAGAAATAACCGTGGTAATTATGACATTTAACGACGGAAGAAGGTCGTAGCTCAAGAATGTCGACAGCTTAATCAGATAATCTCTATAACGTGACGCAAGAGGATTAGAAATTACCCCCAAGTGACTACTCCAACTCACCATTCAATTTGTATTCCCATTTGGAATGATAAGGTATCTGTGTAGCTCTCAAGGAAATATGTTATCTCCCGCTCCCGGCACTAGCTACATATTCATACGCTTGTCCGTCTACAGGGCTCTTTACTATCGTCTCATCTTCAAGGAGATAAGATGCATATACATGTCAAAACATTCTATCACTATTCCTATCTACTTGAACTTTAACGTTAGCTGAGGGAATTATAGTGTTGTGCTGTACTATATGACACCCTCATATTGAGCTGGGTTTTACACAGTAGAAATATATTGAATACATATCTTTGGTACATACCACAAGAAGTATTTTAAAGTTTTCTTTTTTATTTATCGAATGAGAATTGATTTAATCTTATACAGACTGAACAGTATGAATTATTGTGTCTTTAGTTTTTTAACCATCGATTCCAACGAAATAATAATCGTTTTTCTGTTTAACATAAAATGTTTCGAGTATCCTGCCTTTATCGCACTCATTACGATTAATTGTTTGAATGTTTCTCGTTTAGTTGTTTTGTTATCGCATCTCCTTCATAGGCCTCTTTAAAGTCGATTCCTTAGTTTGTGGTTTATCGTTCTTATTGTCAAAATATTGTAGTGAAATATGAACTGATACACATGATAGAAATAGGTTTAAACGATATATATATGAGACATTATATATATTTATATAGCAGTTCTTCAATAACACCAACTCAATGCATAACTAATGACCTCATTTGTTGTTAATTTCTAGTATCTAATTATGTGCCATGTTCACCCCCTTTTTTAAAGCGGAAGTAGCACATGAGTTTTGCAGTCTAAGTAAACCTAGCCTCACTATTATCCGTTACTGAGCAGTGTAACGGATAATAGTGAGGCTAGGTTTACTTAGACTGATGAGTTTTGTTTAAATTAATTTCTAAAAAAATTCCGAAATAAATTTTATGCTAACTTTATGTTTTTCAAGGGGTCAGACATCTCAATACTCAACTCTTTTATCAGTAATCGTAGATTTGAAAGTCACACGTCACTACATTTAAGTAGGAAATCAAACTTCATTCTTCTTTATTAAAATTCAATATACAATCTTCAAGGCGGCGAAGTGTGGGTGAGGGGCCGGCTGTACTTCTCAAACGTCATATAGCTATATGACGTCATTAAACTTGACGTCATACACGTCATAATATTCCATTTTGAGCTGAAGCTCGGAGTTTATCACAATAATACACTCAGGACAATTAATCCGTAATTCCTCGCAACTCGTTGATTATTCTTATAGTGGAAACCGTTTTATACAACTATTTGAATTATGAATGAGAACAAGTGAAAGTGAGATATGCCTCTTAAAGAAGGTATTTGAATTATGATAAGATAGCCGATTATGTATCGTTTGCGTTAGTGCATTCTGAAAACCAAAACTTGTTCTTGCAATTTGTAGCAGTGAACTTGGTTTTCTCGAAATTCTTGTGTCTACCTAATAAAACGTGCTACTGCCCCTTTAATGCACTATGAAATCCTAGTTATGCTCCCAACATGAACTGATCCGTCTACGAGGTATCCTAGCGTACATGCTATGTCCCCGACACAAAACACTGAATCAATACACGATCAAGTATATACATTCAAGCAGTTTACATTACCTAATCGTCACTCAATAAAATCATACTTAGATTGCTATCGGAGATCTTCAGACTAACATACCATCGCCCAGGTAGGTAAAGCGATATTTTGTTATCAGAATATGTATACAAGGTACCGTAACGAGTAGGTAATATTTGATCTGGTAATTCCGTTAGAGAATCTTGTAATCGTAAAATAATTATTTCAACTTTTTGTCTGTTTATATGAGCTTAACTGATATCATTTGAATCACTGTCGAATTATTTCAGCCTTTTCTATTAAGACACTTCGTTTTTGAGTGAAGAAATATCCACCATATTAGAATCACATTTGTTTTCTAAAGCTACAATCCCAAGTTTTAGAAAATATAATTCGTAATAATTCAATTGTAAATTATGTTTTTTTCCCGTGCTTTTGTACATTTAGATATGATGGTGAACATCTTGTTGACTAACACACTAGATCTTTCATGATTTTTTAAAATCATCTGTTTAACAAAACAACTTGTAATAGCATAAAATCTAAACCACCCAAACAGAACAATGCAATCTGGATAATACAACACGATCCGAAACAACCATACAAAAATCGTTCAATCGACCATATGACAGAAAAATAATATTTTCTGCACCGTATGGTGAAACTAAGCCAAAACATTATCACAGCCTCAAGTCAGTGAACAATAAGGCGCTTATGTCAGCCTATGCGGTGTTAATCTTATTGAGTGCCAAGTCCTGTCGAGAAATTAGTGCATCTGTCATATGGAGTTTAATACTAATCGGATTTCTTTATACCCAGTGTTACGGCATGACCAGGCTTGTAGAGGGAACAGTCTGGTCTGGTGGAATGACGGCACACTCAGACGCAGGTTGATCAACTAAAAGTTTGTCATAAGGTTTTAGCGGTTGTAGGAGACAGGGGTGTATGCTACCCCCAGTGTTATTATCACAGCAGCTCATATTTGCAGATGTTTTTACGTCTAGTTTTGAATGATGTCTGTTTCAACATGGGATACGATGATATATTCAGGTAGGAAATACTTACGTATTGAATAGTTTCCATTTTCACTCATTTTGAAATTTGATATGTTTTAATCAGCTTTGCGTATTCATTTAGTTTTTATCATCAATTTGCATAGATGTATGTCGCTTGATAAATGCTATATCCTTTCCTTATAAAATACATTCTTATCAACGCGAATAGGCAAACGACAATAAGTCTTATTGTGTTTTTTATTTTATAATTTTTTCAATAAATTGCATTTTTTTGTATGTATAACCGATAACGTTTAAAGTGTATTGTGTAACATACCGGAACGTTAATTAAATACACGACGAATTGTGAAATATATGCTTCCTAATACATACAAAGTATTTACGCATCAAAAGTTCAAATCGTATCAAAGCAAATTTTTAAACTGTAGAGGACATATTCAATCACAGCAACTGTAACCAAAGTTCAAAATGTATTCATGATTATGCCGTTATAAGCACCTCTTGAAGCGTTATACACCGCTAATCAATGTCACTATATAACATGTCACATATGTTGTGGTTTATAAAGGTTATCAATTCGAGCGGAAGGTGTCGGCAAGACGATTACCTGACGGAGATTTCCGATCTGTTCCGAATAAACAATGAACACAATTGTCACCATGCTCATAATCTCATCGATTGTCTGTGACAGTTACATTAAAGTTACGCTGGATAAGATTGAAATAGCTATTCTTTTATGTGATAAGATTTTAGGACTAATAACTAATCAACATACTACCATCACGCAGACTATAAAGACTATCAACCTAATAACCTGTTGGTCGGATTAATCACAAGATTAAAAGGCATGTGAACTGTCTTCATATTGTGCATTTACAAACCCTAAAATACCAATTTTAAGGTATAACGTCCATTGGGTAATATACATGTATTTACGTATTTCAAGCCATCGTTCCATGATATCGAACTTTTACCCAGCATTGTCGCATTGATCATAATAGATTAATTGTATCATGTTCTCAAGAACCAAATTGACAATCGACTTAATATGTAATATAAAATATATAAAATACAAACATGCTAAACCTACGACCACATGTCCCTTATAAGTAAAGCTAGAGTTCAGGTAAGGGAGTACAAGTAGGTATTTATCTGACAGCCACTTCTGTTTATAGAAGTTTACATTACGAAGATGTCAATAAAGAACTTCATTATGGGTCGTGCAGAGCCCACAGTAGCGGGTATACCTAATAACTGCCGCTTGTCTAAATCTCAATGACACTGAGGGTTTATCATTGCAGTGTTGCCTGGCAGTGAGCATGGATTCAACTAAAGCGAGGAAGAGAGGCAACATCGGGGACGGTCCTCTCCGCATAGACCACAGTGACGTCTACTTCGAGAACGACCGACTGGCGGAGGAGCTGGGGATAGTGAAGAACATCCTGCTGAAGTACAAGCACAGACAGCATCTCAACAGGGACGGGGAGATCAAGGAGTTGAGACGAACTATTGGAACTCTTGAAGCCATGAAGAAGTCTTCTCACCACACCCTGCTCAACAAGCGTCCCCAGACTACCCCGGCCTATATAGGACGACCACAGCGTCCCCTGGTGACAGCAGAGGCGCCCCCACCTGCTAGAGTCGTGAAGCTGAATGTGCATATTCCCAATGAGGACTCGGATGACAGTGATAGTGACACTAGTGACTTCAGTGATGACTCCTCGCTCAACAGCAGGGAACATGTGACTAAAATGAAACCGACTATAAGACCGCTTGTTTTGACGAGGACTGAGTTAATGCTGACTAAAGCTGAGACAAAAAAGTTCCCTACTTCATGGTATACAGATGTGCTAGAACCTTCCGATGCGACTGTTAAGAAAAAGTCATCAACCCCAACGTTAGGTCGAAGCAAATCTGCCGGTAATAGACTTAGACGTGGAAAGCAAATTAAAAAAAAGTCATGTGCTATCAATGAACCATCTGACGACGGACCTCACCTTGTGTGTGGCAGATCGAAATCTGCTGTCCTGTCCCGCCGGAAGTTGATCGAGATGACGAACTTGGACCATATAGCGGACCCAGAGGAGAAGGAAGAACCAGTTCAGATACTCAGACAGAGGAACAAGGAACACAATGAACTCCTACAGACTCGCGTCAAGCAGTTCCTTGACGATCTGGACGATTTAAAGAAGAGACAGATCTCAGCACGGAGAGCCAGCAGGTTCACCAGTGTGTACGGGAATGATGGCTTCTACAGTTCCCATCAGCCCCTCTGGTGAGCAGGCGGTAGGCTGTTGATTTCATAATGTGCAGTTTGTGATAGAAGAGGTGTGGTTGACTGCCAAGAGCGAGGGGTTTAAACTATGAACTATTTTCCAACCAGTGTTACTAAGGAACATGAATGTGAGGGAATGATGACTTCTCCAGGTTGTATCAATCCCCTTGGTAAGCAGATAATAGACTGTATATTTTACAATTCGCAGAAGCTGTTCTCGGTAGCAAAAATTGGTATCAAGACAGACTTGATTGATTGTACAATGTACGTACGGATTATTCTCCTTATGATGTATGACTGGTAAGTTGTAATCCTCGAGTCGACTCAGACAGATGGGATGTACAACGTATACTGACTATTCTCCCGACGGCGTTGAGACGGAACAAGAGTGCTTATAATGACCCGTTAGTATACTCTGTCATAAACCTGCTAGCTTCATAACTCTTTATACTGTGCAGTTCGTGATAGAGTATTATATTTATGACTGACGCGATATAATCTCGAGTCAGGTCGAGGGGTTGAAAATGTGTAGGCGTGTTGATTTTACCCCGATGATGTTAAGAAGGAAAAGGACTGCGTGTTGTTTCGATATTATGTCCTTTCATTAAACTCTGCAACAAACACCCTTTCATCATCAGATTGTAATATGAAGGGTATTGATGGTTTCCTTGGCTCTTGCTAAACCTTAGGCTCAGGCAGATTGGATTTACGGTATATACTAACTGTTCTACAAAAGCAGTTGAGAAGGAACATGAGTGTTTGTCGGTCGGTAGTATATGTTTAATCGCTTTATGAATTCCATGAATTTTTAGACAAATCTAAAATAGTTTGTTATGCGTTGTTATCTTGCGATAAACTGTTACCATAATTAATTTAAAATAAATAAAACTTTACCAAATGACTGTTTGTTTGTTCTTGTGAAAAAAGCTCAAAAAAAGAGTTCAATATGTTGAGGCATCTACATAGATGAAACTTAATTCCAATTTTTGGACACTTTTGCTTTTCTTGAATAGGTGAAATACGTTTTTTTACATGCCTATTGAACTCATTGAGGCGATAACAGAACAGAGTATTTTAAGTGCTTGTGGTGTAGTTATCATCAGTATTCATTTGGTTTCCGACTTTTCAGAATCGTTGATTATGAAATCGCTAACTCATTTATTAACAATGATTGAGCAAAAACATTTACCAAGCTTTATGAAATTGTTAGTTACAAAGTTCTATCTTCTTTATAGAATTACATTACAAAAGGTACAACTTTACCATTTCTAGTGTCAAGATAAGAAACGAGATAGGATAATGCTCTATCATTAACGATAACACAGGTTATAATGATAAACGCAAGAATTATTTAGAATGTAGATAATACAAAACCTAAAGGCATCTGTGTTAAATGACTCCATGGTTACATTACATGAATAAAGTTTTACAGGCTATATATAAATAATGCTAACGTTCACCATTTGGTCGAACAGAGATAGCACGGACATCCCTCTGTGCAACAAACACATTGCCTACATGACATAACCATTTGATTTAAAGTTACTAAGAATGAGGGCCTGAATGTAGATGTGTATTGATATCAAATTCACTGAAAACGGTCCAAAAGACAAGCTGTATGACAGAGTTGACAGTCAACAACATATGTTTCTATCACAAATAGAAAGACCCACCATAAGATGTTAATTAATCTGTTGAATATTGCCAAACGTGACGACCAGATGCTACCAAATGTGAAGGATGCGTTCCAGAAATGGAGCAACATAAAATAATTATTATTTAATTCATATTTCATATGATAAAAACAACATATGTTGCGCATGATTCTTTTAAGTGGTTAACATAAAAGGGATATACATAATAGCTCCGGATTAACAAGTGAATAAATCTGGCTCACTTCAGTGGAAGTACGTCAATGGATACACACGGATAGTCTCTGATAACGTACCGTGACTGAGGGTTGAGGGCTACGTCAACTTCATCGCTCTCAACTGGACATGTTCCATAACTACACAGAAGCGACGGGTGGTCACAGATAGAAGATGGTATCACGATTTACAACAGTGTTGTCATTGACAACTGTTTTGCTTCTATCACCAACTGGCACAGATGGGTTTCAACCATGTCCTGATACACCATCGGTAAAAGAGTTTAACATGGAACAGGTATGATATAAGTCACGCTTTAACTGTTAGCAATTCAACTAGTAAAAGATTATGTTATGCAACTTCAGGTGTCACTTCTGAGGTGAACACTAAATCGATTTGATTGTCCCTTTAACAGCGCATTAATTGGTGTAGAAATTTTGGTTATTATCATTTGTGTTAAACAGTTCCTTGGGATGTGGTATGTCTCTTCCTCCACGATTGCTAACCAAGACTGCTATACGTACAAGGCTGACTCAAAAGACGCGGCCCCTAAAATCGAAAACCATGGATTTCCAATGGGGAAGTAAGTCAGTACTCTTTATCTTCTATGGGAGTGGAAGGCAGTGTTACACCACCAATGCCGTTTCCCTTGCCTTGTTCTGCAATCCATATGACACATAAGGATATTCGTCCTTACGAACCTTACGAGATGCGAGATCTTCGCCATTAGGTCTGAACACAGCCCCACAGGTCGTATGATTTGTAATCAGTTAGTGCAGGCGAGACCTTCTCATTAGTGGATATCATTGGGCTAAAAAGACCGCTAGCGAAGAACATTCTAAGGTAGGTAGGTGGATTAAGGGCGACGTTGAGCCACAAATGACCTATATGCGCCCTGCATTAAAAGGTAATGTTAAAACAATGTTACAAACATGAAATGATTAAAAATTTACATAATATCATGTTTGCCTGTGTTTTTGACAAAATCTAAAATTGACTTTTAAACTTCGCCAAACATCAAGTTTCTTCTAATATAACTGAACATAAAAAAATTCAAAAACAAATTACCTGATCCTATTTATCCTTTTAACATCGATGCTACCATTGGGAACAAAAAACTATATGCCTTCCTTATTGATTCAAAATTCGTTCGCTTGCCAAGCTATTCAAAATGGGAAAGAATCTTACAAACTGAATTTACTGAAAATGATTGGATTTTTTTTTACATCATTGCTAATAAATGTTCTAAGAGCACAGACTTGAAATGGTTGCAACTCAGAATTATTCATAATATACTTCCGACAAGACAATTTCTTCATAAAATTGGTTATACGCCCTCGCCATTTTGCCCATTTTGTAAGACAAACCTAGAAAGTATCAACCATATGCTATGGGAATGTAAAATTATCTTCAAATTATGGAAAGAAATTGAATCATGGTTAAATTCAGTCCAGTTAAAACTAGAATTTACAAACAAAGTTATTATATTGGGTATGAAAGGGGAAAAAAATAATCCTGTTAATGCAATCATTTTATTAGTCAAACAATATATTTATAAATGTAGCATAAATGGTTTTAAACCTAAGGTGGAATACTTAAAAAATGAAATTGCACGTTACTATGACATGTCGAGATATGTTTTTCTTTCAACAGGAACTGAAGAAATGTTTTTCAAATTTTGGTCAACATTACATCTATTATTAGGTAAATAATGCTATGAAATAATTTTTGTCAGCCAATTGTGGATTTTAATGTTATAATGTATTCATGTATTCTTTGTGTTTGTCGTATGCTGTTGTATTTTGCCTGTATCACAAAATATGGAAAATAAAAAAAAATAAAAAAGTTTCTCCTAATATGGATCTAATACACAGTACACACACACAAACGTACACACACGCAGCACTGTTTACACCGATGATTTATGATATTAATCTATATAAACTTTCCTAGCTACAGACAAGCCAGTCTCGTTGCCACCTATGTAAATACAGATGAAGGCAGTCCAGCTCGCTTCGTAGCCCAAAACCGTGAGTAACTAGTATAAACGACTGTAAGGCTGTGAGACTGTACAAGCAAATTAAATGCAATCCTGGAAAATAGTTCATCATTTATGTAAATCTTACCTCTGACGTTCGCAATCATTTTCAAAGTTGTGTACGCATTCTAGCCCTCTTGTCGACTGAAATGCCCTATGGCCTCTGCATTCAAAATTGGAATTGCAATTTGACAGATACTCGACTTCCTGAAATCAGACAGTAACAGAATCTGTGGTATCAACCTTCTGTTAGAAGTGCAGGCATTTCACCTAGCGATGTTTTCATTGTGTCTAATAATCTTTTCTACTGTCAATTTAACTTCAAAATCTTAACCAAAACTAATTGGTAATTCGATAACACAGATAAAAACTGAACTCCAAAGGTTATGTCATTTATACATATGAATGAATTGAAAGGGTGTTAAACAATTTGCGAGGTAAATGATTTTGTTACACGTAACCGCGTATTTTTACGTAATATTGATTTGTGTCAAAAAGTGTATCAAACGATGTAAACGAAAGAATTCTCACAGACAAATTCCAGATCCAAGATTGGAGGAGTAAAGGACTCTGGTGTTGTAATATGACTCAGTTGGTAATGGGAGGGTTATAAAACATGACTCATTATACAAATAAATTTAAAGCCTTTAATTTTATTTTCATATTCATATTTGTTCATTTCTATTTTGTATAATATGGAAACAACTTGTTATTCAAAAGATAGTCAATAAATATTTTATGTTGTACATTGAAGTTATGGCTTGTAATCTTAATCATATCTTAACATATCTTCGGATTGATATTGATTTTACAATCTATGAAGAATACATTTCCAGAACTTGTCACCTCAGTCCTGAAGGTGCTTGATACTGACTACGCATCGTATGCCGTCTTTTTGTTTTGTGGCGAGATACAAGGATATGCTTCATTTTTATCAGGTAACATTGTACATAATGAACATATATTTTAAAGGGGCAGTAGCACGTTTTTAGGGGGAATATAAGGTGATGTCGGGAAAATGAAAATTAATGGTTCCAATTGAAAAACAATGTATTTTATCTAAATGGAGTAGTAATAATTCAAATATATAACGTAAAGGTTAGCCATGCGATTCCTTTTCTTACACAAAATGAATTAAAGGTGTTTACAAAAAAATGGCCGCCAACGGATTTTGTGTGAATCTTCATACTTTGTCCTTTGACTATGGATGATTGGCTTTTGTAATGACATTTTTTACACTATCAAAATAATACATTTAACATTAACTTACAATTATCAGTGAAAATTTAAAAATATGAAATTATCAAAAAACGTGCCACTGCCCCTTTAAGTCCCAACGTCATACTTGCATGCGGTTCGTAGTGAAATTTAGCTAATGAAAATAGAAAATATAATACATCACTCGGTAGAAAAATCTCGTAGAATCCTAGAAAGTTTGATTACATATTTACATGTATTAATCAACAATAAAATACTTAATTCGACGTCCAAACGAGCCGCTTTCGGTGACGCCTTCATTATGTGTGCAGGACTTACACCGCGTTTCAGTTACCGCATCCATTGAGTATCAACTTTCAAGAGCGGCAACGAATACTGTACCTGATTTTGAGAAATAGAAAATAAACGAAAATCTAGTCGTGCGCGCCAAAGACGGCTTTTAAGCGTATGTTTAGGAAACACAAATTGTGAGATGGCTACACTTGATTCGCCTTCATGTCGGCTGCCGTTTCGCTAATTTTGTTAAATAATAAAATACAATGAATACAGTAAAACAAAGCCACTTATAACTAAAAATTAGAAAGTTAAATGACCGTCTAAGGCATCCAACCCAAGAGACTTCAAAATAAAGTCTCTGTTGTGAGTTCGATTGTTCATACATAATTACAATAGATAAGAAAGGCGTAGGACGCGGTACTTATATTCTGTACACAGGCTCATTTCCCTTTGGACACATATTCTTTGATCAAAAAAATCATTTCATTATCATACTTGGGGGCGCAATGGTCATGATGGCTGAACGGAAAATGTTAAAACTTGAAAATAGTCCGCCAATCTCGACAGTATCACATTATGACATTAGCCATATGTCGTGTAATGTTTAATGACCACTGTCTCTCCATTCTATCTCCACGGACACAGATAAAGTCATGTTGAGCCTCTGTTCTAATTCGCCGAGTTTGTGGTGTAGGATGGTAGATGCCTTATTGGAGGCAATCAAAGTTAGTTGTGCAATCAGCGACGCTATTCTAAATCATCATTTTGTCTACTGAATCACGGCAAAGGCATTGAAAAATTAACCAGCCTTTCCATACGAGAAGCGTTTTAATTTGCTAAAACAATCAAATGGATTGTGGTGCATTTTTTTCCGCATGGGGAAACTGCCGGAACCCACGGATTTAGTCTAAGTAGAACAGAGACTCAATCGACATGACGACTCGCCGGCCTATCATGTGTAACTTTCAGACTTATGGTTCTTTTCTATCGTATGCAGATATATACATGCAGATGCAGATACAAATTATATATTTTGTTGAAGGCTTTTCATTGGTAACAAGATCGGCCGGCAGCCTCAACGAAAAACATACTATCTACAGAGGTCTTAACATCACTGCGCCTTTACAAACTACGTCTGAAAATGTTGCTAGTTGTAATTTTGACGACGTCCATGCTGATTCTCCTCCTTAGCCGGATTCCTAGCAAGAACGACCCATATTTTGATTCATGTATTTATGAAGTTCAATAATAAAACTCCGTCTATGGTACAATAGTGTATTGTGTTTTACATTTGAATATTAGTAAGTTTCACCTAGACTGCTAGCAAGTTTCCTATCGGTATGAGTGGTTTAGAATATTGCAAAATTTCTACATATGGGTAATATAAGCAATTGACATTAACATTGACCACCCATTACAAAATAAGTTGCCTTAAAGCGTAGGTAATTTACAATTTAACGACAAATATATATCTAGATCAAAGGGTATAAGATAGATTTAAGTGAGTTTTAAGTGAGTATTTTGATTGGAACGCTGAACTTGGAGCAAGCATGGATTTTGGGTAGAAAGATATTAATCCTGGATATTTGTTTCCATTCGTCTACAAGTGGTGACGACGTGTCCGATCCTATGAATCCTGTGTAACACTTATATTTACTCGAATAGTGCTTCGAAGATTATCCAGGATGTTCCTAAAGAGGTTTTGGATTGAAAGTACTTCAACATATACACTAAACCCCAAAGAAACTATCCACTCATTCAATTTTTCATTGAAAAATAACAAGACACGGTTTTCTATCCTAACAACATTTTATCTAATACTGAATCATTTGCACATCATCTAACTTCATTTGTTTTGCAGTAACTCGTTTATCTTACAGCCAGGAAACGTTTTATTGCTTTGGGGTCCAGAGACCCCAAAGTTATGTAACATCTGATATTGAAAACTAATGGCAGAAATTTCTCTCTATATTACTCTTGGAAACTTCAAAGAGAAGTTTCAGCCAATGATATTTGTTTTAAGCATATCCTGGTATTTCAACGACCAATGGACCGTGCTGTAGCAAATTTATACCCACGTGACCATGTGGGTGGTACGAAATAATTGGCAAGCTTTAATTTGGAAACTGATTATTATAATAATGCTATGATGTAAAATATATCGTAAATTTTCCAAAATATATAGATGAGCGTTTACACCATTAATAAATATCAATTTTGCATATGCATGTGAGCTGTTTTGTAGTTATTCGGGCTACTTTTTGCATTCCACATTCGGAAACGACATTCCATTTTTGTATCAACTAGGAATTCGGTTCCTCCAATTCTTTTTACTAAAACGCGAGCGCTGAATGTCCCGCCTTGTCAATGACTGATCGTTCACTCAATGCATCTCACGTTTCACGGAAAAAATTATACCGAACAGGCAATTTTCAAATTTCATGTTTCAAAACAAACTTTATGGATGATTTATTTACGATTTAAGGTGTCTTTCGAAGAAAGTATTAATATAGAGCCTAAAGTATGACAAAACATTCTTAAATGTCATCCTATAATATAATGAAAATTATGAACTTGTAGCTGAGATCATTTCTAAATTGTTCAGCAACTTTCGGCTGTAATTCGATCAACACTCAATTAAGGAAAATTATTCTTGCAACATGTAATTAACCTGAAAGTCAATAGCACAACTATTTATCTTCTAGTTAATGACTGGTTCTTGTATTAAACTCAAAACTAAATTTGAATAACCGTATTATTGTTTAAAAATGTATATCATAATTGAGATAGGAGACGTATCTATCATTGTTGAAATTTAAACGGAACGAACGAGTCGTTTAACTATGTACATAACTATCAAAACAAAGAGCAAAGAACATGCGTCTCCGATTGGAACAATTTATTCAAGTAAAAGTCCCCGTCCCTGTCCTCCCCTAAATCTCCTGGTTCTATAAAGTGATACATAACCGGGTGCACCAAAGCTTGCCTTTTTAAAGGCTTTTCTTGTTAAAACTGGTGTGAAATGTTAATTTCCATTTTTAAGAAATCGAAGTTTCTGATCATATGTTAATGAATTTATGGAATATGGAGTCCATAGTCATCAATACTTCGTAAGTTCAGCTTCAGCTGTTATGCAGGCAAACACTCGACGTCTCATTGATGTCGTGAGACGTCTGACGGTGACGTTAGGGATGTTCCCCCATTCATCCTGTAGGGCTTGTTCCAGCTGCCTCAGGTTGACTGGAGCGTTTGCTCTATTCCTGATTCGCCTCCCTAGGCAGTCCCACATGTGTTCAATTGGAGAGAGATCAGGAGAACGTGACGGCCACGACAAGACGTTGACGTTATTGTTGTCCAGGAATGTTGACGCTGCTCTTGCTGACTGTGCAGGCGCGTTATCATGAAACAAAGTTTCCGGTGATTCTGAAGAAACACAACAGGACGAAGAACTTGATCAATGTATCTTTGCGCAGTCATGTTACCCATAACGATCACCAATGGCGACTTGTTTTCTCCTCGGAAACCGCCCCAAACCATCACACTTCCCCCACCGTGTGCCTGGACCTCTGCAACACAATTTGGAGCGTTTCTTTCACCCTGACGGCGATAAACACGGGCTCTGCCATCCTGCTTATATAAATAAAACCTATATTTCATCGGTGAACATAACATTTCGCCAATCACGAAGCTGCCACCTTCGTACACGTCTTGTCCAGATTAGTCGGTTATGTCGATGTTGACGTGTCAACCTTTGGCCACAATAAGGTCGAGGGCCCGAATCCCTGCTGCTCTTAACCTCCTCCAGACGGTTGATTGACTAAACACCCTCCCGAGAGCCGTAGACGCCGATTCTACAACCGTCAGGAATCGATTTCGGAGATGGAGAGTTCGTAAGTATCGGTCTTCCCGACGTGACGTCACACGTGTACCTGTACGCGATCTATCTAATGTTGTTCCTGTGTCCCTATAACGTTGGTTTTTCGATGACACCCGAATGTTCTTGCAATAAGAACATTTGAAGCACCCATGTCCTTCATACCCAAGGCCCTGCCGCGCTGTTCTTGGGTCAATCTAGGCATTTTAAAATTGGTTTTATATGACCTGGCTCACATGTGAATTGATCACTTGCTACCTCACTTTCAATAATGAATGTGCGAAACAATGATCAAAGAAAAACGTGTTTTATCAGTTTTCAACAAAAGTCATGAAAATCACGTACCTAATCAATTTCTGAGATGAACAACTGAAACGTTACGTTTTGGCGACCTGTTTCCATAAAACTTAACATTTAGCTAAAGTAAATTACGAATATATTCGAATTCTAAAAATGGATAGTTTCTTTTGGGTTTTAGTGTATAACATTAACCTGTGACCTAGTCCTGCTTCATGACTGTGTATTTAATAGGAGCCTTTTATATACATGTAGTCTAGATCATATTCCTGCAAGTCTAGATTGACTGAATAAGTGAAGGTACAGTATTTATTTAAAATATTTCATAGACTAAATTTTAGTCTACCTGTGACCCTTCTGGTTTTCGTTGTACGCTCAGAAAATGAAAGATTTGTTTGTGTTATTGTTAAGGGCACTTAAACAAAAGTTAAACCATTGAGATGACCAATAGAAAGTAAAGTCCTGTTCGCATGCACATTATACATACTATGTAAATTTACATCTAACGAGGAGATGTGCAAATGTAATTTTACACATATGCACATCTACACTGTGTAAAAAGTGTCATGCGAACGCATAGCAAATTTACTCAAATGTGTAAATACGCTAAAATCTTATATTAGTTTTATTCAAATTACCGTATTTCCTCGAATACAACCCCGGGGTTCTATTTCGTTCAGTACCACCTTACCCCCCGGGTTCTATTAGAGGCCCGGGTTATAATGGAGGCTGGGTTGTATTTCTTCAGTTATGAATTGACGTTTCAAAATCTTCTAGGAATGGCGTTTTCATGGAAAATTATTGATCTAATTCTACATATCTCGTGGCATTTCTGTTGATATTCATTCTTTTATCAAAATCCGTATCAATCCCTGCAATATACGGTTTCCGTGAAGTATATTCTATCGACATATTATACCAGTATTTATGTTAGACCCGGGTTCTATTCGAGACCCCGGGTTCTATTCGAGACCCGGGTTGTATTAATGTCGGCACCCCCTTACCCCCCGGGTTATATTCGAGGCCCGGGTTGTAATGGAGGCCCGGGTTGTATTAGAGGAAATACGGTAACCCTAAAAACGCAGAGAGCCAACAATGCTGAATTATTCAGTTCATCTTCGGAATTGTAAGAACTATAGAGCTGAGATTTTATGTCTTATTTTTTAGATGATTTTTTTTCACTGCAAGAGAATAAAAAGCTTCGTTTTGTATACATCGCTCAAACATTCTGAAATGAAAAATTTATTTCAAATGGATGGCCAAGTCTCAAACTCTGACAAGCACTTTACTTTAACGTTATCAAAAATAATCCATAAAACTTAACTTATTTTAGTAATTTTACTAATTACGAATGTTCTTTCTCTGTGAAAAGAGCTATAGCGTCAAAATCTAAACTCAGAACATGAATTTGGAACCTTCGTCTTAAGATAAACTAGTGTCCAAAAAATCATCAAAAATTTTTTTTTACCCAGGGGGGTTGTTTTTGGGAAAAAAAGGATAAGCATATGTCTTGTAAAGAAGAGACAGAAATTCATTCTTAAGGAACAGATACTTTTGTTACTGTCCAAACACACTGGGTGCCAAAATCTCAAATCCAATATGTTTGGACAGATTTGTCGGTACTTACTTTTGAAATTGATTAATTAAAAGGTTATAAAACGATGTGTAGTCATATGATTTAATGGATTAAATTATCTTGCAATTTGGTTCTGTTGGACATTGGTTTACCTTTGTGTATACTAAATCCTCAAACTAATAATAAATTCTTTTTTTTAAATCTGACAAGGATGTTTGAATTTTGTTAATAATCATTCAATAAAATGTACTTAAATATATATAAGATTGAGTGAACATGTGAATAAGCATGTCTATGGAATCAGGAAGGACCATATATTAGAATATGTAACTATTGTTTAATTTGTAATACTTCACACATCAAATATAGAATAAATGAAAACATATTATACAATGTTGTATTTTGCATGGAACATCCTATCATAACATGACGATTTAAGTGTATAATATCTGTTGTAGTCAACCTTGAACATCGTTGTTGTAATCCTTCAGCGTTTTGGAGGTTTGCCATGAATGCATGGACTTCTGACAAGACATCTATACAATTCCAAATTGTTATGCATATTATGGAGAACAACTAGTATTCCCAAACTTATTTTAATATGGATTATTCATTCAAACATTCAACTTTTCACAAAATGAGCTTTTACACACCCTTGCTAAAAACTCACGCGAACGCATAGCAAATTTGTTATTACATACATGTATAAATTTACATATATGTATTATTGCACCCATGTGTAAAAGTAGTGCATGCGAACAAAGCATAAGAATTCGTATTTACCATCTCACATGGGGGAGCTCTGCATGTGCAAATGGAATTAGGATGTCAATGGCCCCAAATTCAAAGAAATAAGTTTTGGGTCTTTTTGAAAATAGACATGGGCAGTTTAAACTGCATGTATTACACAAAAGGTAGACGAGGTAAAATCATTATATTTGGAGGAAGTGTCAAATAAAAATATTGATTATAGCAAAGGAAACCGAACCATGCGAACACTTACAGGCATTCCTTTGGCTGACAAGTGTTCATCCATTTCGATCACAGATATATTCTGCCTTCCCTTGCAACCACGGTGATGTCACAGGAACGCGAATATAACCATTCACCTTCTTTGTATATAGAGATTCTTAACCGAAGAAGTATATGCCATATGAGTTTTACGAAACGAGTGCGTAGTTGTATCTTTATATAGAAGAGCGAGAGCGAGTTTTGTACACAAATTTGCACGAGTTTTGTAAATGCATATGATACAGTTTGGAGTGGCTAATATCATACTACTCGCTATGCCGTAAACAGAAACCTCAAGGAGATATGGGTATAGTATTTGTTATCAGTAAAGACAATGTTTTGTGGCAGTAAATGCCAGTAATGCATCTCACGCTCGTAGCTCCGATTATTGGCGTCATTTCACGCTGTTTTTCTTTTTTTGGGGCGATACACTTTATTCTTTGTCAAATTGTTAAATCATGAACAACTGAAATGATAACCGCATGAACATATTTGAAATTTAGTGTGAACTAATCATGTAAAAGTCGTATATATATTAGTTAATAGGAAAGTCCTCCTGAATTTCGTTTCCACAAAAAATACACCGCTCGAAGTGCTTGTCAGTGGCTTTGATTATTTTCGCTATTTTTTTGTTTGAAGGGGTTAGAACTAATTACCAAACTTAACATAGTTATTAACATAAAAAATATAAAACAAATCGAATATATAAAATGTGACATGTCGTGTGCAAAAGGGAATTCCCTCCCGAATATTTGCGGAACAAAAAATATACCCGGTCGAACTTTACCAATATTTTGAACAGCCATTAGCGGCGCTGCACAAGGAAGATAAAGATTTTACACCTCAGGATATGTTTCCCCTCTTTGTACTTTCTCTGATTTAACTCTGACAACCTCTGAGTTCGCCACAATAGTTCTAAACTTATAACCATGTTCTATTCATTTTCTATTGCAATTATTGAAATTTAGATATTTGAAAAAATCATACTGAGGACTTGTGATTTTAGATCTCTAACACATATTTTTCGGCAGAATATGATGAATCGTGTTTGTTTTTGGTTTTTTTTCATAAAAAGTGGTCAACTTTGCATTTACTACTTGGTTAATAGTGCTTTTTTGTAATGAATTTACATACCAACTGTGGATTTATGTATTAATTCGTATTTTCCGTTGATGCATAAGGGCAGTTTGTACAACTATTTTAGTGTTTGTAGGGACAAACAGAAGTGATTCGATTTAATAAAATCACATCAGTATAAACTAAATAGAAAAATACTACAAATTAAAAATTGATATCGCTGCGGAAAAAATAAGAGTCGTGCCTACATATGTAGGCCTAACACAAACAATTTACAATTTAATTGTCCATGTGTCACGATCCATTCTTGCCAAAAGATTTATCTATGTCTCAAGTATAAGACAACATGTACTCTCTTCTGAGGAGTTTATGAAAATCTTAAAATGACATGTTCTATTGAAAAATTTGTTTCTAGGAAAAATAACAGATTGGAAGTATTTATCAGGAAATGGAACCAGTTGCCAAGGATATTAGGCATTGAATGAAGCTCTCATAAAATATTTACCCACACTGTCCATACAGCCTTATGTTGATATTGTATACACTTACCTCTGTTACTTTTGCAAATGTACTTGCCTAATCATGTAACTTGTTTAAATGATTTGAAATGGAATAAAAAATAAATATATAAAAAAAAATTTTTGATGCGTGGGTGATAAATTGATGAGGGCGGAAATCAAAAACGAAATACATTTTTCTATGCCTAATTTTGATTTTTTTGCCTGTATGGAAAATACAGAATAACATAACTTTCTCGACGTTCTAGAGTTAGTTTTAGATTATTAAAAATGCAAAGTTAGCTTGATGAGATATTTGATTCAATCATTCGTTTATCATTATCAGGAGGGATGAGAAAGAAAAAGAAACCGGTTTTACTTTTAGTTGGTTGCTGCCTAGATCTTTAAAAAATAAAAATAAAAACGGATATAATTTGAGATTGCCTTGAAACTTATAAGGTATGAAGAGTTATCTTTCTTTTCCATAAGAACTTCATTTGTATATTTCCAATGAATATCATCGTGATGATATGATTATATAATTATTTCGTATCTTGACAACATATCTCATATTAACATGGGTAGATCTTGAGTAATGTTTTTCTCTTATTAAGAAACGTGGGTAAAATATCACGCGTATCACACTCGTAGGTTTTATTTCAACGCATGCGCAGTAGCATACGGCCTCATTCTGGACGCCATATTGAAGACGAGGTTGAACGATTTCGAGGTTTGTGACTCGTTTTGACAAATTTAGCACTTGTTCAAAAGAGGCAGTCGGGATGGGGGCAACCGGGGGGTTTACAGCCCCCCTCGTTTTACTGTTAGGTCGATTCTGATAATATTTATCAGGATCATCGAAAAATGCATTTCTAGAGTAGCTGATGTCGCGTTCGCAGACATGTTTATGTGTACGTCAAATATATCGTCACGCTTTGCAAAAAATATGTTAAAAAAGCGAACTTTGTCTGGCTTTCTGAAAATAAACAAATTTTGAAATATTGATGTCTGCATTTATTTATTTCGATAATTGAAAAATGTTGAAAAAAATATGTATAGTATTGTCTAAAATCGTGTCATTTTGCAACTTATGTCCTATGAAAAGGAAATCGTCTCAAATAAAGATATGCCAATTTCCTTCTGTGATTCACTGTGAATAATACAAGTGGAAAGAATTCAGACACTGATTTACTTTGTCCACTAAGACAATCAAATGTTTGAAATAATGGCAAATAAGATTAAAGAAAATCATAAAAGAATGTCCAATGTACTAGGGCTGGGACGGGTAACCCGGGTACCCGGGACGGGTGGGTAATCAGTTGGACCCGGGTCACATTACCCGGACACGTTTCGGTCATGTGACACACATTGAAATAAGTGAAAAATGAATTAAGATTGTGTTTGTCATGATTCTTATTCACAACAAATTGTAGTTCTAGCAACTCAAAAACATTTATAATGTATAAACCTTTGTTCTGATGCCACCCACTGAAAATCTATCATAAGTACCGGTAGTTGATGTTGCTGAAATAAGTTAACTAGTTTTCATATGTTTGATGTTTCGTACCAAATTTCTTCATGATGAACCACTAAAATAAAATCTCAAGTTAAACTGATTTACCAATATGTTAACATGAAGGTAGCGATTTTGATATCTTATTTCCCAATTAACAATTTAGATTATTGTATAACCTGCAACAACCTCTCAAACAGGTTGAAAGTACAGTAGAAAGATACATTGCAAAAACAGTTTTGGTATGTTGTAAAAGGGATATTTGTTATTCAAATCAATTATTTAAGATGATGTGTCCCATCCTGTGTGGCTGAGAAGAATTTGTAACACAATACATTTTGTTCTGACTAGATGATTAACTCAAAAAGTGCTATGATGGGTACCCGGGTAGGGTAGGGTAGGGTAGGGTAATAGGGGGTCGGGTACCCGGGTAGAAAATTAAGACCCGTCCCAGCCCTACAATGTACCTACAACTGAGCACAGGCCAAATTAAAACTACTAAAACATGCATGTAAAAACATTAAAGGGATTGTTATATAATTTTTGTGTGTGTGGAAACTAAATTAAATTGGACTTTCCAGATCATTCTTAATGATAGTTATATGTACCAGTACTAGATCATTAAAACACCACAGTTGAAACTGCAATATGTTAGTCAAATTAGCAGTGTATGAAATAGATTGGAAACCTAGCCTGTTCTGAAAAGTAATTCATCAATTCCTTATGGGGGAAAAAAAGACAATTTTCGAAAAGTTATCAGTCCTGACCAAAAAGAAACCAGTCCTGGCAAAAAGCAGCCAGTTTAAGGACTTGCGGACGGGCTATGTTTTAACACTGAAATTAGAATCAATGACAACTTGCAAATGAAGAGCCACGCTAGTTCATCAAGTTTGCAGACACACACTGATTGTGATATTATCCCTAATTAGGATATTTCAGAGTATCCAAATTGAGAAATATTCATTTGTTTTCTGATTTTTAATGGAATGGATGCATTTCAACATTAGGACAATAACTAGAAAGTGTTCATATTTAGACATGTTTATTTAGACTCTTTCAATAGATATTGCCCATGTACAAAAATGTCAGTTGCAAAATGTTATTTAAGTAAAATTAGCAATTATATTTTCTAATCCTTATTGAAAATGCACTATTTTAGCATTAGTTTCCTATGATTAGAAGACAACTATAACAAAGTCAAAATTCTATAAATGGATCAAATTCTTGACATGTTAAACTTTTCAAATTTGCTATAAATCATGATAAAAGTTATTTTTGTCAAGCTGGACAAAATATCAATCTCCCTCTGGAAAATTATTTGAAACTCATATTTGCGGAAATTCATACTTTTTAAAATATTTTGAAACGTGAAGACAGATTTATCGATTGGGATATACTGTAATATCCCAAACAGGATATTGTACATCCTTATCAGTATGTCTGCCAAACCTGAGGGTAAAAAATCAGTCCTTTGCCATACTCGCCATTCAGACTAGCATATTTATTGAAGTTATAGCCAAAACACATTTCAACTAACCGAAAACATCTACATTTCATTTCTTCTTAAATTATAACTAAACATTATGACTACCAGTCAATGTATTTTACTGAGCCTGTCATCTTTTCACTAGTCAAGTGCTACCGGACTAGTGCTATTTTCAAACCCTCTTCATAAAAAAAGGGAAGCCATTCTCCGTGCAGTAAGTGTAAAAAGCCTTGATGTGGCATGCCAAGGTATTATTGATAGATCTTGTCATTATATCAAAATGTATAATCTATAATGTTCTTTTTATTCAATTTCATGCCATTAAGTTTTGGCCAATCGAAAACCCACCAGGAAATTAGATCTAAAGATAATAATGGAACTGAATTTTTATTTGAAGAAATGTTCGTTATTTTGCTATTTTTATCTTGCAAAATTACCAAATTTATAACTCAGATAAATTGAACATCAAAATAGAGTTCATGTGGGTTTACATATTTTTATCTTGGACATTCATTGATATTACCTTACTCATCATACTGTGATACTATATAGGATGCTATGTATTCATGTACCCTGACCGTATCTCACCTCAACCCACTTTATTTACCCTGACCGTATCTCACCTCAACCCACTATATTTACCCTGACCGTATCTCACCTCAACTCACTATATTTACCCTGACCGTATCTCACCTCAACTCACTATATTTACCCTGACCATATCTCACCTCAACCCACTATATTTACCCTGACCGTATCTCACCTTAACCCACTATATTTACCCTGACCGTATCTCACCTCAACCCACTATATTTACCCTGACCGTATCTCACCTCAACTCACTATATTTACCCTGACCTTATCTCACCTCAACTCACTATATTTACCCTGACCGTATCTCACCTCAGCCCACTATATTTACCCTGACCGTATCTCACCTCAACCCACTTATTTTACCCTGACCGTATCTCACCTCATCCCACTATCTTTACCCTGACCGTATCTCACCTCATCCCACTATCTTTACCCTGACCGTATCTCACTTCATCCCACTATATTTACCCTGACCGTATCTCACCTCAACCCACTATATTTACCCTGACCGTATCTCACCTCATCCCATTATCTTTACCCTGACCATATCTCACCTCAACCCACTATATTTACCCTGACCGTATCTCACCTCAACTCACTATATTTACCCTGACCATATCTCACCTCAACCCACTATATTTACCCTGACCGTATCTCACCTTAACCCACTATATTTACCCTGACCGTATCTCACCTCAACCCACTATATTTACCCTGACCGTATCTCACCTCAACTCACTATATTTACCCTGACCTTATCTCACCTCAACTCACTATATTTACCCTGACCATATCTCACCTCAACCAACTATATTTACCCTGACCGTATCTCACCTCAGCCCACTATATTTACCCTGACCGTATCTCACCTCAACCCACTTATTTTACCCTGACCGTATCTCACCTCATCCCACTATCTTTACCCTGACCGTATCTCACCTCATCCCACTATCTTTACCCTGACCGTATCTCACCTCATCCCACTATATTTACCCTGACCGTATCTCACCTCAACCCACTTTATTTACCCTGACCGTATCTCACCTCATCCCATTATATTTACCCTGACCGTATCTCACCTCATCCCATTATCTTTACCCTGACCGTATCTCACCTCAACCCACTATATTTACCCTGACCGTATCTCACCTCAACCCACTATATTTACCCTGACCGTATCTCACCTCATCCCACTATTTTTACCCTGACCGTATCTCACCTCAACCCACTATATTTACCCTGACCGTATCTCACCTCATCCCACTATCTTTACCCTGACCGTATCTCACCTCAACCCACTATATTTACCCTGACCGTATCTCACCTCATCCCATTATCTTTACCCTGACCGTATCTCACCTCAACCCACTATATTTACCCTGACCGTATCTCACCTCAACCCACTTATTTTACCCTGACCGTATCTCACCTCATCCCACTATCTTTACCCTGACTGTATTTACCTCAAGCCACTATCCCATCCCAGACAACACCACAACCAACTAACAAGCCAGGATGGTGGATCCCCAGCTCTTCTTCGACTTTTGTTTCATGGTAATTCACAAATATACTGAACATTTTTGTATGTTTTTTAGCTCATCTCACCTTTAAACCACTTCAACCCATTCACCCTAAACCCGAACCTCGTCTCTCAACTCTAGTTTACCTTTAGACACCACCTGTTTCAGACTGTAAACTGAATGGTGACGGCCATCACGATGACGAAGGATGACGGGGTGAGCTCCACCTCGGATGTTGTCGTTGTTGGCATCCCTGTAAGCAGCGGCGGTATTGACGGCACCATCATCGACCTGCCGCTCTCCAGCATAGCCAAATCAGACTGTCAACACGGAGCAGAGGTCATAGCCTCCACCGCTGGATTTGCTTCTAGTATACTCGGAAGTAGGTGACATTTTACAAATCTTGGCATAATTATGTATAAAATAAGCTTGAAAAGTGATCATTCCTAAAGCCTTATTATTACAAGCCAATATCATTATCTTCTATAATGCCATGCTTTGTATTCATGGTTGAAAAATATTAGGAAAAAGCGAAACAATTACAATCATGTTTTAGGCCTATAACTTAAGATATTTCTGATAAGTACTGCATTTTTTCCCCTGTAAAACAACAAATTGTAGACCTATATTGGTGCCATAGATTATGACACATCTTCATGACATTTTCAGATGTACGTACTGACCATGCCACTCTGCAGAGTCTTTTGGCTGCACCAATCACAACTCCACAGATTCTCACCAATCCTGAGACAATTCAGATCATCACGGTCCCAACGGCCTCCGATCTTATCACAACATCGCAGCCAGATGGCGCTGGTAAGGTCTGGCAGGTCATCCCGAACATCGGAAATCCAGAGATAGCGACCATCATCGCTGTCAACGACCCCTCGGAATTGTTGCAGCATATGCAGATGAAACCTGACACAACAGGCATCATAGGTGAGGCATACATACTTACTTGGTGTCCTTTAAGGCTAAGGCTAGTTTAGGCTTTTTGATATTTAGATGTTTTAGATAAGTCAGTAGCTGGCCCTCTTAGATTTGTTTACTGATAGAGCAGTGTGTTAAGTCTAGAAAAACTGTGTGGTGTGACATGTTGACACCTTTGGGTCAAATTTGAAGTTGTGTTTCAATTTCATAATCTTGTATCCACAGAAGACCTTCAGATGTGCTAAGGACACATTTACATATATAAAGATTGTTCTTAGGATTAAGAATTTTGAAAAACTTAAAATCTCTTTGTTAAAGCAATCTCACACAATGAGAAAAGGTTTTAATAATCAGGTCAATGTATCTGCCTACATGTTTATGTTCTCTGTTTCCAGGTGTAGGAGACTTTGAGCACCAGATTGTGTCGGCAATCGATGGGTCGGGGGTGACATGTTCCGCAGACAGTGCCAGCCACCTGCTGATGCCACCACCCCCTCCTCCTCCCCAGCCCCTCCCCCCTGACTGCCCCTCCTGGGCTGCAAGGCTCAAGAACTGTGAGGTAAGATATTCTTGCTTCTATCATAACTTCCTGGAAAATAAGCTATCTAACTTAGCTTTGAACTATGACCCTGATGCAAGTATGATATTTTATTCTCATCATGTGCTCATGTATCTTGACTATGACTTTCTGTTCCTTTTCATTTTTTCAATGCCTTAAGACAGTATCAGAATTTGTACTGAATTGTCACTAATGCAAATTTAAAGATCATTATTCTAATGTCCTTATTGCCTTTCTGATTTAATGCTTTCAACTTTTTGAATGCTTCTTTTAATTTCTATGTTAAATTTCTTCTTCTAAAAAAAAATAATTTGTTTATGATGTTTGCTAAGGATCAGCTTGTGTATTACTCATGCTTGGAACAGATCAATCCGTTAGTAATGTTAGTAAAATGTTTAGTTGAAACATGAATTTGCTATTATTCCAGAAAATCGGTGACTCGTACCGAGGGTACGTGGAGAGTGAGGTAGAGCTGGATCTCCTTCTGACGTTCCACAAGCAGCAGACGCAGAGCTTCTGGGGGACGAGACAATCACCGAGCCCCGCCAAACCCTCCACCAGACTCATGTGGAAGTCCCAGTATGTCCCCTTCGATGGGATCCCCTTCGTCAATGCGGGTGTGTATATATATTACTTACCTCTCATTCCTCTTCAAGCTGTACCCTTACAATCCACGCAGGCTGATAACAGTTAAGTAAAGCTAGCCTCAATATTATCCGTTTCACTTCTATACTGAGTCTAGAAAGGTCTCGTAGAGGGTCGCGCCAGGCAACCTTTCTGCGACCTATGAACCTCGGACGTTATACGTGCGAAGGCAGACTATTGTGGCTTGGTAAGCTGAGTTCTGATTGGTCAATTCGATACGATGGGCTGACGCGACCCTCTATTAGATATTTCTAGACTCAGTATAGGAGTGAAACGGATAATATTGAGACTAGGTTGACTAGACTGAGGCAGATAAACATTTGTTACGAGTTTCTTGGAGATAAAGTGTGCAATCATCAGAACATGACAAAAATAAGACTTATCTCATTGAATCTTAGTACGGGGTATGTGTAACAAACATGTAATTGTGCCTTTTGGGGTTTTAATCCAATTTAGTTCTGATGTTTGGATTAAAAATCATCTTCGTAATTTATGGACCCTTTGAAAAATCATGAGGCCTCTGCACAAGGAAACTAAGAATGTTGAATGTTGAATGGTCAATGTTCAATATATTTCATACTTTTCACACATTGGGAGCGATAAAGCTGATTCTTTCAAGCCGTGCATATTGATGGTTTTTGTCAATGAAATCCAAGCGTTATTTAGTTGTGCTCATTTTGACATAAACCATTGCAGGAAGCCGGGCTGTGGTACAGGAATGTCAGTTCGGACCAAGACGGAAAGGCAACCCTAAGAAACAAAACGACATTCCCGTCAAGGGAGAGTACAGACAAACATGCCCTGCCAGGTAATATTCAAGAAGAACTTGTGAAAATGATAAGAAAACTCAGAAATTAAAAAACTGTACAGAAAAAAATGCACAAAACCAGTTTTTAAATTTATTAGAACATTGTTAGCGGGGGGAAAACCCCAGTCTGATTAAAATCGGCCTAGTTCCGAGGAAGATAATATTTAAACTAATAACTGCATGGAGATATTGCACGGTCTGACCGCACCCCTGTACCTCGCGTGTTTAATACCAGTAAAGCACAGTCAAAACCCAGTCGTTAGCAGACCAATCACATCATCTCGCTTATAACACCTTTGGCTGCGATCATGTTCAAAGCATGGTTAAGAGGAGTTACTTGCCCATAGCTTGATACCGAAGGCTTTTGCTGGCGGCTTGTGATTGGTGAGCTGAGTAAATGCCAGAACATTCGACTTACTGGCCTGCCGTCTGACTCAGTGGAGAGGATAAATATAGAAGTACCATGTTCAATTCCCAAAGAGTTAATATTTGTAATCTTTTATTCCTCGGAACTAGGCAGATTTTAATCAGACTGGAGAACCCTTATGACATTCTTGAACGTAACCATGATAACTTTTTATGATGAATCTTTAAAGTAGATTTGGTTTGAATATTGAATGTAAAATATGGTTCACATTGCAGGATCTACATAAAGAAGGTGAGGAAGTTTCCTGATTTTGCTGTGAACATGAACATGGACAAGAAATCTCTCAAGATCTCGATGGACAAGGCTTTCCAGGATCTGAAGGAGCGAGGGGTCGATGGCTGGGGGCAGGAGAGGTCGGTAATCAAGATCTTTCTTTGCTTTTGTTCACAATTGTAAGCTTTTACTCAATAGAATCAACATGGGCATGGATTCTGTTAAATGATTTCCAGACTGTTTAAAGTATTTTCAATGAAAGAGATGTATTGACTGTTTCATAATTAAATAGTAAAGTATGATATGGATCATTATTTCAACAATTAGATTATGATCAATCAAACCTTTTCTGATTCTTAACTTGTTTTCAGTTTGATAATGATTCAATACATATCTACTGATGTTGAATTCATGGTATTTTGATTGTTAAAATGAGTTAATGATAAATGAATAATTTCCTAGTATCTCCCTAGAGAAACAGAAGTTCTTAAATAAAGCTATTACCAAATTAGACAAAGAAGGCAGTAGTATAACTGATACAGTGGAAATTATTGAACATGTGAAGTCATATTATGACTCCCTGTACACAAGTAAAGCTGTTGAGAATGTGGACCTTGAACTCTTATTCGCCAATAATGAAATTCCCAAATTAACCAATGAAAAGTCACAGAGTTTGGAAGGCCATCTCCAATATGATGAAGTTCTAAACGCTCTAAAAAATATGAAAAATGAAAAAAGTCCTGGCCCTTCTGGTTTCACAACTGAATTTTACAAATTCTTTTGGAAAGATATAAATTCATTTCTGATAAACTCACTAAATTCTGCTTTCCAGAAAGGGGAATTGTCAGTAAGTCAGAAACAAGGATTAATAACATGTATACCCAAGACCGGCAAGTCTAAAGAACACATTAAGAATTATCGCCCTATATCGTTACTAAACACTTCGTATAAGTTAGCTTCGGCAACAATAGCTGCTCGTATAAAAAAGGTACTACCTAACATTATCAGTGAAGATCAAAAAGGTTTCATGAAAGGCAGATACATAGGAGAATGTACACGACTGGTACAAGATATAATGGAATATACCGATATTATGAACATACCAGGGATCCTTATTCTAATAGATTTTGAAAAAGCATTCGACTCGGTAGAATGGAAATTCATTGATAACTGTCTTGATTTTTTCAACTTTGGCCCTTCACTTAAAAGATGGATTAAAACTTTTTATGAAGATATAACTTCAAGTGTTTTGGTAAATGGATTTGCATCCGACTTTTTCAAAATAACAAGGGGCTGTAGACAGGGTGATCCATTATCCCCTTATATCTTTCTTATATGTGCTGAAATATTGGCTCATATGTTACGGACGAATCCAAATATAAAGGGTATAAAAATGCTTGATCTTGAATACCTTCTTACACAATTTGCTGACGATACTACTATCATCCTCGATGGAACTGAAAAATGTTTCAATACAGCTATTGATATTTTACAAAAATATGCATCCTTCTCTGGCTTAAAAATGAATATTGAAAAAACTAAAGTAGTGTGGATGTCGTAGGAAGCGCCAACCCGCATGAGGAAGGAGTTACCATCCTGCAGGGTGGCACTTGTCTAGACTTTATCCCAGGGAATTAGCTTGATGCTATAGGATCCAACCTCAGAGTTCTGGGGAGAGCATCTTATGAGACAGGCAGGAGTGGACAGAGACACACAAGATGATGACGTCATAGATATGATGGTTTATTCGTTATGACATCAGAGTAGTTGTTACAAAAGTAAAGAGGGGGAGGTCAGCTGTAAGGTCGACGGCACATGGAGGCATAGTGAATGCCTCATGGCCCATACCCCACTTGCTGACTCCATTCCTACTTCCACTCTTAGTTCCACTCAACATCTACTGATTAGAATATCTGAACCCTCCTATTTAAAGGGTATATTTGACATTTGATTTTAGAGCCTTGAGCAAATAATATGTCAGCATAGGTTGTGATTGACATTCACTTCCTTGCGTCTAAATGAAACAATTGCAAATCTCAATAGCCCTAAGTGATTGACAATTAAGCATTGGATAATTACCGAAGCATATACAAAAATTACTGTTATAGGTAGGTGATTGCCTAAGGCAACATCCTTAGACAATGGAACAAGGCAAGATCCTAAAACAATGAAACAAGTTTCTGTTGTGGTTTGACAAAATTACTTGAAAATATTGATGAACTTATGGATAGGAAAATATGAAAATATTGGAGAATATATATACATATATAAGCACTATGATAGTTTCTCCCTCATCCAGTAAATTTCGTCCTCGAAATTTTTTTTCTTGTTGATGATGAGGTTTTGAAAAGTAGGAATGAGTATGAGTATGATATACATGATACGTGCACAGTTGAAAGATTGTAATATGAATGAAAGTAATAAGGTAACGTTTGTTAGGTTGTGTGATTTTCCAGCCAGTGTTTTTAAATAAACAGTAACATAAAATTCATTGTTACCATGGTAAATAATTATACTACAATTGGAGTTACCATACATGTGAATGATGTCAGGAGTCTTGTATTGGTGAGCCCAGACTCGGCAAGGCTAATAAGATAGCATGAGAATGCTGAATGTGTATATATCCTTACTAACATCATTAACAAGGGTTGACAACATCAAGGTAGATATAATTTGGATGCATTTCATCATTAAAGAATACATTTTGATAACTATGAGCATATGTAATGCGTTAATCATGATCAGACTGTTTGCATCGAAGGATACTTCATAGCATGTAGTTGTTGAATGATGAAATGAAAATTGAATTTGAGAAAAAATATTGCAGTATAATTTAGAAATCAAGGGTAAATATTTGCTACAAGTATCATTTAAGTAATTGAGCTCAGGAGTCCAGCTTGGTGGCGTGACTCAAAACCGAAGCCGTATGTTGGCGTAAATAAGAAAGTGTAAGATTAAAAACCTAACTGATATCATAAACTTAAAGATAATAAATGAAACATGTTTACCCTTTGAATAGATAATATAGTTATAGAAATGTTTTGAACTGGCTGATAAATACACACAAACCTGAAAGCACAGTATCCTTATAACACATGGGACGAAAAACAATAAAACTTAATTGTTCGAAAACAGTCCACAATTTGCTGTAAATCCATGTCCAAGTTTTTGGTCTTCATGTCCTCTTTGTAGATCTTCGTAGTTGTGGTGCTTTGGATGTAGATATCCGTCACCTGAAGTCCACGTCTTAAAAGGGGATCGTTTAAAGTGACAGGTCAGCAGCAATGTGGTCCTTCCATGGTTATCTGAATAGCTGGCTCAGTAGTGTGTCTTCTGCTGTCTTCTCATGGCACTCTCAGAGAATTCCAGGCTGGTTCCGTCATCGGGATCTTCATTTCTCCACCATTTGTCGTAGGAAGCGCCAACCCGCATGAGGAAGGAGTTACCATCCTGCAGGGTGGCACTTGTCTAGACTTTATCCCAGGGAATTAGCTTGATGCTATAGGATCCAACCTCAGAGTTCTGGGGAGAGCATCTTATGAGACAGGCAGGAGTGGACAGAGACACACAAGATGATGACGTCATAGATATGATGGTTTATTCGTTATGACATCAGAGTAGTTGTTACAAAAGTAAAGAGGGGGAGGTCAGCTGTAAGGTCGACGGCACATGGAGGCATAGTGAATGCCTCATGGCCCATACCCCACTTGCTGACTCCATTCCTACTTCCACTCTTAGTTCCACTCAACATCTACTGATTAGAATATCTGAACCCTCCTATTTAAAGGGTATATTTGACATTTGATTTTAGAGCCTTGAGCAAATAATATGTCAGCATAGGTTGTGATTGACATTCACTTCCTTGCGTCTAAATGAAACAATTGCAAATCTCAATAGCCCTAAGTGATTGACAATTAAGCATTGGATAATTACCGAAGCATATACAAAAATTACTGTTATAGGTAGGTGATTGCCTAAGGCAACATCCTTAGACAATGGAACAAGGCAAGATCCTAAAACAATGAAACAAGTTTCTGTTGTGGTTTGACAAAATTACTTGAAAATATTGATGAACTTATGGATAGGAAAATATGAAAATATTGGAGAATATATATACATATATAAGCACTATGATAATTGGATCAAAGCAATTATCTTCTACAAAATACTTTGAGTCATTAGACATGGATTGGACGCAGCGTCCATTCACTCTACTTGGTATACAGTTTCAACATAATGTGGCAGAAATGGTTGAACGAAACTACAAAGATAAGCTTAAGAAAATAGACAATCTAATGACAGTATGGTCCCGTAGGGATCTCACCCCTATGGGTAGAATCACAGTTCTGAAAAGTATTATTTTACCAACAATAAACCACCTCTTTACATCGATCCCTAATCCAAAGATAGATATAATAGATAGGCTACAACAAAAGTGTTTTTCCTTTGTATGGAAAAATAAACCAGATAAAGTTAAGCGCAAGTTGATTGTTCAAGACTATAAAAAAGGCGGCTTGAAGGTCCCCTTAATCCTAGAAACAATACAATCTCAGAAAATATCATGGATTCGAAGACTCTACACTAAAAACACTAAGCTTAAAAATCTTGCAGATGTTTTTCTACCTAAAAGCGTTTTAGACCCAATAGAAATGGGATCAAGTTATCTGAAAAGCCATATCATACCACACATTAAAAATAGTTTCTGGAAAGACGTTTTCAACGCCTGGGCGATCTTACAAAGCAAAAGAACAGTTCATGATGTAACAACAGAATATATCTGGACAAATGATAATATCTTGATAAACAAACAACCAGTAATGATCAAACGCTATGTGACATCAAATATATATAATATGTAAATGATATTTTAAAAGATGATGGTGCATTTTTTGCATTCTCAGAATTTTGCGAAATATATAAAGTAAAGACGAACTTCTTGGAATATATGGGTTTAATTCATTGCATAAACGAATACATTAAAAAGGATTCATTATTACTTTCTAAACAATTAAGTATGCCTTTTATGCCTGATAATTTGAAAGTTTTATTCAAGGAAACCAAAGGATGTAAGGAATTTTATATAGAACTAACAAAACAAGACGAAATAGATCAAGTTAAAAGCGAAACGAAATGGGAAAATGACATTGGCTCAAGTATAAGTAAAGATGTTTGGAAAATATATAACTTTATTCCATTTCGCAGCACTGTTTGTTGCAAATTAAGATGGTTTCAATATCGAATAATTCATAGAATACTCACAACAAATAGAAGTGCTTCCATGTACAATTCGCAAGTTTCCCCTCTGTGTACTTTTTGTAATAATGCAAATGAAACTATCAAACATCTTTTATATGACTGTGTACATGTGAAAAGTTTGTGGCATCACTTATTTAGATGGATTGAATTGAGATGTGGACTAAATTTAGAACCGAGTATTACTCATATTATATTTGGTTACAAAGAAAAGAGAAATGATGTATTGAATTTGATTCTTATTGTAACTAAACATTATATTTATATTTGTAAATGCCAGAACAGAAAACCACATATTATCAGCCTTAAATCAATTTTACAAGACACCTATAACGTCAGTAAGGAGCGTCTCTACACTGATTGTAGATACGAGAAATTTATCTCCTTCTGGTCATCATGCCACAGTCTTTTCACATATTAATATATATCCATAATTGTAAATTTTGTATGCCATGTCTGATCGATTTGATAATTATGTTTATAATCAAGAAAATGAATATTACAGTTGTATAGTATATTTGTGGTGCCTACAAAAAGAAATAAAGTGATAAAAAAAATAAAAAATTTCCTAGTATGAATTGCAACAGGATTTATATTCTTCAAATTATGGATATTGTTATCAATTGATGTAAATAGAGAATGATGTACTTTCAAAGTTGATATGATATCATATTGTGTCATGTTCAGGTACTATGTACAACTGCCGACAGAGAAAGCCCACGAGTTCCATGATGATACGACCCAACCTCCTAAACTAGTGAACAATCCAGCCAAACTTGACTTCGAGGATATTGAATCTAGTCAGCAGCGCTTGCACCCACAGGTGGTACAGAAGATACGTGATCTGGTGTCCGCCGGGGAAACCCGAGTCTACGCCATTAGGAAACAGCTGAGGTATTTAAAATACAGAATTTCATCCAAATGTTTAATGATATCAGAAATCAAAATTAGGTTCAGGTTGATATATAAAATACAAATATTCATCAGCTGCCTTACCATATTATGATATCAAGTAGTAGCTGATGACATTATGCTAAATTTGTTGTCAAATGATATATCCATAGATACATTTTCTAATATCATAGTAGTAATTTCTCCTTTTAACATAATTAAGGACTGTAAAAGATTGATTATTGTTTTGATTTTTAATTTGCTAATATAGTTTGGTTGATTTAATTGCTTATGTGATTATCCACAAGGTCTAACTCTGCCATTCTCCATCATTTGCTTAGTTTACCAAGCTTCACTTAGTGCCATTTATCATCACTGTTGAATCATTAATTTTGGCATTAATATGACAGTGTGAAGACCCTTATCGGGAAGTTGTGCATCACTACAATGACACAATATCACTTACTCATTTCTTCCAAATCTCATCCTGCTACATCAGCGTATATGTCTCCGCTAATGCTACAACCTATCCCCTGATATCCTCCTATGGTCTTCTGTCGTAACTCTGACGGGTGGTTGCTTAGCGCTATTTATAGCATGTCTGTTTTCCGTCAAACTACTTCGAACTCCATACACTGTTGTCTAGTGATGTTGCACGTGGAAATCTAAGAGCGGGATTTGGAGTTTAGCGGGAGACGGCAATGAGAATCAGATTTATTATCTAATAGCACACCTATTGGTTAATTTGAATCACGAGGTGAGCACGCGGAACGAAGCCAAGAAACTAGTTTGCCGCTATCGCTGAAAGGGCATCATTTGATTGGCTTGCTATATATAGCGATACGACAGAAGACCATAGGAGGATATCAGGGGATAGGTTGTAGCTTTAGCGGAGACATATACACTGATGTAGCAGGATGTCCAAATCTATGTTATTGAGTAAGCTGTTGATTTCCCTCCAGAGTATTTGTGGTGAAGGAGCTGTGTATGGGCAGCGAGACCCCGGAGAGACACGATCTCACGCTCTTCCCCACTGTCAATGATCTGAAGAACAACATCCACCAGGCTCTCAAGGACATAGAGAATGGGACACTTCCTCTCACAGCCTCAACCGTATGTAGAGAGCTTTTCGATTTCTTGCTTTCTATATTTAGTCATTTATAGCTTCAAGTCAATTGAGAATCAAGTAGTGAAACTTTAAAGATATTGAGATATTTTCAAATTTGTTTCAATTTATTGTCACCAAATGAAATGGTTGAGGATTTTATCCATTAAAACATTCTAGAAGGTTGAATCTGCAGAACCACTCTGCCTCCCTGAGAATTTACCACTGAAATACGGACAATCAATTTTCCTAAGGTTCGAAAACCAATAATTGACAATGCCTGCCAAGCAAATAATCAATGGAGGTAGGATATATTCAAATTGAGCTATATGTCCTATGTAAATTCCCAGGTCAACGTAGAGATCATCACAAATCAGGACGGGACAGCGACATCATCACTGGATCCCCACGGGGAGCTGCAGTCGTTCGACCCCTCCATACTGGGGGGCGTGGCACCAGGGGAGGAGGGGCCCATGCCTGAGACAGTCACTGTCACACTGACACAGAACCCGGGCGAAGGTAGGACTGTAGTGATATCAAGAATTCATGTAAACCTAAATCCCTCTAGTTAGACATTTCATGTAAAATGACATATATACATATTTATGTATAAAGTATTGCATTCTTCTATAAGGATTCCATTCCAGATCCCAAACCATGTCAGTTTTGAGAGGAAGTGCACAGCTTTCAGATTAAAAATAAACAACAATTATTCCTTTTTTTTTCCCAATTGTCTCCCCTAAATCAGTTTGAAAAAAAAGATCACTTTTGCAAAATGTTTGTACAAAATTTCATCATTACAATGCTGAAACTTTTTGTACGTGACATTGATTCAAGGTAAAATAATCAAATAATGGTATCAATAACTTGTTTAAAGGCTGAGAGATCCTGAAATTGTTATGGATTTAGAAGTGCCAGTCTATTTTTCTTTTAATGATTCATGATCTGAATATTGCAGATGGTCACCATATCATATCCCGTATTGAGACCCACCTCAGTGACGGAACGACCCAGGTCAGCACGACCTTGACCCCAGAGACTGCACAGCTGTTGTCACGGTTACATCCAGGGATGTTCCCAGCTGGCAGCTTGCTTCAGGTCAGTTTCATTCAACCGATCATGAGTAATATTTTTGGAATTATTGCAGCTAATTGATAGTTTTTTTATAGGCAGCATATTCTCCTTGAAAATATCATAAAAGAAAAGAGTTTGAAAAGACATAAACGTTTGCATTTGCATTTTATTGCCAATGACGGACATCGATTCAGGTAATATTTGCAGTAGAATTATGTGCAATGCAATAAAAGTCTTTCTAAGGAACACCATTAGTGACAAGCCAGGGTGATAACACAAATCAAGTGAAGGCAATTACTAGATTGGTCATGCCTCAGGGATTGGTAACCACTAATGTAGCAGGATGGTGGTTATATAATTCTTGATAAAATGAATAAATACTTGCTAAAAAGGGCCATGTTTCCTTCTTCAGCAGCCAAGCATGGCAGACGAAAACTCCCAGTCACACCAAGACATAATCATCAGCAACAACATGGGCAACCAATCTGACCAGTCCTGTGAGGACATGGACTCTCAGGCAGACGGACTAGACTCACAGACGCCGCTACAGATCGTAGACGCTCAGATCATAGAGGCAGACGATGAAGATGAGGATGATGACATCGCCTCTCTCCAAGTCCACCAAGGTCACATTGTACAGAACCAGTTGAACAGTTTGAGACTTCAACAGCTGGATCAGTCTCATCTACAGGAGGGACAGCTTGACCAGGGGGGTCTGCAGGGGATGGGGCTGACCCAGGGGCACCTGTTGGGGGAGGGGGAGATGGGGGGTGAGGATCAGCCTCACCTACAGCAGCAGAGACTCGGACACATGGAGCAGACGCACATGATAGCTGTCTCCGGCATAGAAGGTGAGTTGCAGAAGTTTAGCTTGAGAATCTAGGACTTAGATGTGATGTTAATGTCTGCAGACTTTTTTAATGCATAGGGAATTTGTTTTCAATGTCCTGTCCAGATTGAAGTTTTAGCTTATCAAGATCTTGAAGCAAAATGGACCTTTTCATGGCTAAATGTTAGATGAGAAAGATAAAACAAATTGATTCTCCTTGTAATCTAATTACCGGTTATCTGTTGTATGAGACATTCCTCAAGCTAACAGAGTGTGAACCTGAGTATTGATGGCCATAGTTAGATTTGAAAAAAAATAAATTTAATTTTTCAATAGATTTTATCACCTAGGTGAAACAAGCATTCCTACACCTATGGAGGTGTAGCGCTTCTGGAAGACAGTTGAAAATATGAAATATGACTTCTGATGGACCAATGAGCTAAAAGATAATTACATGTTAATTATTTAATAATTAATTGCTTGCAGATGACCAGGCGATGGTTCACCTCACCACAGCTACAAGCCACCCCAGTCTGTGAGTCTCCTCTCTACAGCTCAACCCAAGCTCAACTCACCCATGTTGGTGACCTCATCGTTGTGATATCATTGGATTGCTGCTATACTCGCCATTTATGTTAGCGTTGTTGCTAGGTTCATATCATTGAGTTAGCTTTCAGCAGCGAGAGTATATATGTTTTGTCATAATGCCAAACTACAACAATTACCATTTACCTGCCTTTTATGTTTGACTATCATTAGCACATGGTAAAACAAGAATATGATAATAAATATCATAGATATTTGTACTGATCCATATCAATAATGTTAAATATTTAATAAGTAATAAATTATTCACAAGTCAATGAAACTATGACTTTTTCAGCTTAATGAAAAAAGACAAAAATATTTTAAGGAGTCCATTTTCAGGTGTGTAGCAATGAAAGTATTTGTGGGACCTCAATTGTTATGTAGCATGGATTCCTATTGAAAACACAAAATTGGTGTAACATTCATCAAGCATCAAGCAAAGAACTACTCTATGTGCATACTAATAGGTCTATAGGTCGCTGCTTTCCTAATGTGTTTTTAGGAGAAAAGAGATACGAAATATCTTGGTTGCTTAAAGTACAAACAGATTTATGTTGATCGTGTTTGTGATTTCCTCGTCTTGCCAATGTGGTCTGGTAAATACTGGCCTTGCTGTGATGTTTTTGTCTCTGGAAGTATTTAAGAAAATTAAACATAATTCTTAAAAGATTGTAATGAAATTCAAAGTTGAGAATGAATGTATAGTGAGTTACAATTTCAGACATATTTGAAGTATTTTTTGTAATCCCTCTCAGGTAATATTAATTCCTCTTGTTCAATATGTCTCCTCAATGTCATGATTGACTGAATGAATCTTGACAAAATTATGATAACGAGATCTGTTAAATACCTCTCACACTAAAACATACTATGAAAGATATCAATTATCATGTTGAACAAAGAAGTTCAGCCAACATCACATGGCTATCAGTGTGAAAAGAGAAATGAAATTGATAAAAATCATATCAAATGGATATATTTCTCTTTTGCATCCCAACAAGGTATCAGCAGCAGTTTACCTTAGTCAGTGTGATATGTGTATGATTCTAGTCAGCTGTGTACTTTTAGACTTGTACACCAGAACAAAGATTCTGTCATCTCTTGGTGGGGAGATTGTCAAAGGTTTATTCTAATCAATTGCACTTTTGGCTTTCTTACCTATGACAAAACTTCAAAACTAAAGTTGCGCTTGCTTTGGCTGCAAAGTTCTCCTAAACATCAAATTGTGTTGTTTGTCCGCCTCATATAAACCATTTTCAAGATTCTAAAGACATTATACCGGTATATGAATTAATAGATTTAATATTTGAAGAATAAATTTAGGAATGATTTAAAGCAAATTGATTTTGAGAAAAATTTGTCAAATTTGAGTAAAAAATATTTGAATATGTGTATGTTAATTTTGATATTTTGCTTGATTTCATGAATATATAAAAAAATGTCTAATACTATTTTGAAATTCTTTCATGAATTTACATTTCATAGGTTGGTCAAAATTGATCTTTTCGTATGTACTGCCTGTGCATAAGCATTCAGTCTGTGATGATGAGTATTTGTGTGTATATAAGTTGTGTTAGTCTATAATTATGATAATAATGTAACTACTGATGTTATCTCTCGTTGAATCACATCACATCTAGGGACATTGTTATACAATAGTTGACACATGAGAGAAATTGTAGCATTGAAAATGCAAGAAAATTGGGTATTGAACATGTTACAAAATCAGCCAATTTAGAGATTAATTTTGTTTGTTTTTCGGACAAATTGTCAATGGAGATTGTGTGGTGTTTAATATCTTAAGACCTTTCCTCCCGTTGGTTGGATTTCTAGATACGATGTTGATACTGTAGGAGATAAAATTAGCGTTACATTCTAACAAGATTAAAGTGTATGGATGTATGTAGTACTGTGTACAGTTATTTGGATGTATGTATGTATGAGAGTTTGATGCCTCTGTAAGATCTTTGTTATTTATTTCTTTGTACATAATGATTTGTTACATATATCTTGAGACCAAGTACATTATTTAAAACTCATAATATATTGTTATTTAGATATTTTAGTCAAATGTTTTGTGATACTTAAAATTAAAAATGTTTGGGCATTCACTAAAAATGCATATATATTAATTTGTTTTAAGATAATTGTTCCATTTGGTTAAAAAGTTGTTGAGATCTGAACAAATAAACTAGAGTTTGAAATAGCTTATGGGTCTCTCAATTAGCTGACTTTATAAGAAAACTGATTGAAAGGCACTGTAGGTGTTTTGCAGACATAAAGGAATATTACAAAATGGACAACAAATGTTACCGTTTGCAAATCCATCTGTTTCAATCAATAGAATAGTTCTAAAATGATTTGTAAAAGTTCAATTGAGCTATGTTAATCCATAACTCGAGCGCAAGCACATTAAAATCACATTTTCTACAACAATGGATGATTGAGTAATGAGATGTTTCCTATCTTAGGCATACATTTGGATCAACTCCATTGAAATGAGCGGATTTGAACAAATAGGACGTAAACACTAAGCTACTGTGCCTTTTACACTTCCATAATGAAAAAAAATTAACAGAGCTGTAACAATGTGAATCTCTTGGCATAATATCACAAACATTTCATACATTTGAATCATGACCCATTTTTTTCAATTAAAACATTCACTGTAAAGCAAATGAAAATATTTTTATTTCTGTTGCAACTTTATCATAAGCAAAGAAATAGTGCTAAGCCTGCTGATACTGACGGACAGCATTATTATGTGAACTAAAATAATTAAGGATCATCCTAATTTTTGTTTAAGTATTATATGAATTGCGAATTACTTAAATATTCAAAATTAGGGCGTTACTTAATGTTTTGTTCAGTATATCAAGGAAGCTTGTTTCTGTGCAATGCATTATTGCTGCATGTTGTTAAGTTAATTTTTTTGTCATGTAATGTGATCTTGAACTGACACGAGGATCAGTGTTGTTGTCACACAGAACAAATAAAATCTTCAACAAAAATAAAATTTGTTATCTTTTCATAGAGAACTTGGTTTCGCCTAACCATGAGGTTGCTTTGTGATATAACTCTTCTCACCCAGAAGAGATACCTTTCATTCATTTCTTCTTAACCCAACCTCAAGCAAGCAATAATAAAAGTACCGAGGGTACAGAAGCTCACCTTAAAATGAATGATGTGGTAAAATGTTTTAATTATACATGTAACCATCTTTTATATAATTGATTATGGCTGCCATCATGATTTTTTTATCTTTTAAAATACTAGTCTTCTTTTGAAAATGACTAGAGCTTGAACAAACATTAATACACGAATGATATAATCATGATAAGTTAACAAGCAGTAGGTTTTTGTATAACTTTTTTGTATATATCTATGGCTGAATTGGTGACCATCTTGTACTTTTTAATCTTCAAAATGCTACTTTTATGTGGGCATCCGTATTAATTTCATTATGATATCTTGATTGGTTTAGGTGTATCCATTTAAATGTCATTCATTACTTACAGGATGGTGGGCACTTACATTTGTTTTGAAGTGAATCATTAATATGATTTCAAGATTATTTCACTGATGGTTATGCTGCATGGGATATTGAGAATCCCAAAAGTACAGATTTTTCAAGGAAAATGAATGACTGATTGAGAGGAAAGTCATAAACACAGCAATGCATAAGACACGTTTATTTTGTTCACATAATATTTACATGTCAAGTGACCATGAGATGTCTTTCATTAAAGTATCAATTTATTTAACACTCATACAGTACTATAATGGTCAACATTTTTGCATTGTCAAATCAACAGAGAGATATGACAAATCAAATTTCCTTACTTTTCTTACTAAACCCTTTTCGATTTTCATCTGCATATTATTCCACATCAACTTATCATGTAGATTGCTAAACACAAAGCTTATTGTAGACAAGTTTTGTGTAAGTTGTTATTCTTAGAAAGAACATATCACTGTCATGAGAATACAAGTCCATAACCATTGCATACACATGGGCCATGGCCATATAGCATAATGCTCTACCATATCAATTGGGTCAGGTTGATTATGCAACAGACTAGCAGCTGACACTGTGATGCTAGCAGCCTGCCTTGGGATGTGTATTAGCATAGTGGAATATCTGAACTCTGGTTGACCCCTTATGTGTGGTATTTAAAGGAATATAAGGGAGATACCATTGTTTAAAATTTAACATGTTTAATGTGATTTGGTTTTTGCAGCTAGTTGCCATAAAGATTTTAAACAAATTACTCAATTATGTTTGTCTTTCATCTTAATTTGTTTTAGAAACACTTAAAAATATAGAACAACTTGCACGACAATCTTAAATATTCCATAATTAAGATAATATTATTATTAGTAAGTTCAAATTAGAGAATTTATATGGTGCCAGTGATCACTTGATGAAAGCTTAAAATTTAATAATAATGATGTGTCATCTGCAGCTGAAAAGTCAATATGGCTGCTATTGCGGCCATCTTGGATTCTCAAAACTGAAACCTCTACCTTTCTGTGTGGAATCACTATAGGTATAACATACTACAATATAAAAATGATATCTAGATTGGTTTAGGAGAAAAAGTCTTTGTCATGAAATCTAATTGAAAATTCAATATGGCTGCCATGGTGGCCATATTGGATTCTCAAAACTTTAACGTCTACCTTTCTGTGCGGAATCACCATAGGTATAACATACTACAATTTCAGAATGATATCTGTATTCGTTTAGAAGGAGTAGTCTTTTTCATGAAATCTAATTGAAAATTCAATATGGCTGTCATGGCGACCATCTTGGATTCTCAAAACTGAAACGTCTACCTTTCTGTGGGGAATCACCATGGGTATAACATACTACAATTTCAGAATGATATCTGAATTCGTTTAGGAGGAGTAGTCTTTTTCGTGAAAGTTTACGGACAGACGGACAGACGGACGACGGACGAAGCGCCATGACATAAGCTCACATTTACTTTGTAAAGGTGAGCTAAAAACCACTGACGGCCATTCTCTCACTGGAGGTACTGGTAATAAAACTTGATCAAACCTGTGTTGCAATGATATTTTATACCCCACTTCCGGTCTCTTTGCTATGGTTTCTTTGTTCTAACTGTAGGTGTATTGACGGATACACCTCTCCTTTCTATGTTGTAACTGTAGTGTAGGTTATCCACTGATACACCTCTACTTTTCTAATACACCTACTCTTAATTGTTAGTCTACACTTAGTCAGGAAAAGAGATCTTCAACGTTGGCAAATAAACGGACTTGTAAAATTTAGAATTATATTGTTTGAGAATTATAATCAAAGATGGTGGGAATCTAACCAGGGACCTTTGTTGTTGAGCAGCAACTTTATCGACTGTACTACTGAGGATTGATACAAGCAGAGGTACTTTGTTGTTTTATGTATATTTATTATCTATATATATAAGCCTATGTATATAAGTACTAGTCTGTACCAATTTTTAATGAAATGAATTTAGTTTATGGTTTTAAACGGCAAATAGAAGAGTATTGTTAATATTCTTTTGATCTAGTTAGGTCAAGAGCTGTATACTTAAAGAATGATGGAAAGATAGTTTTGTCTAATATGACTCGACCGTAGTGGGGTATAAGTCAGATTTACCCACACTTCCCTCGGTGTATCGCTCAATAACCTCCTGCGCTACGCCTCGGAGACCAACGATTCAAACATGAGGTTTTTGAGCGATACACCGAGGGAAGTGTGGGTATATCTATTAACTTGTGTCCAAGGTAGGGAAAAGCCTGATTCGATGGGATGAAATTCCAATCAAGGATGCTGTTACAATGGTTTTAATTTTTAAAGCCTCAGTCATTTCTAGATGCTTTTGGGGAAACTGGAATGTAGCCGAATATGCACTTCAGTCTTCATGCCATAACAATGTCACATAAATAGGCGTCTGGTCAGGGCAAAGGCATTGACAACAAGTAGCTCTCCAGGCAAAAAGTAGTATCATTGGCTAACATTTTTCAGATCATTTTGTTGTGCAAATTTTGCCTCTAGGAACCCAGAGAACTGGTTTTATTGAATAGAGGTTCAATCTAATTTTATAACTAAAGGGATTGTCCTATCCGGGTATTTTCAAGTTTCATTGGGACATTCCAGTTTACAAGAACATGATCATTACACAACTAGGTTGAATTGTGTCACCGACAGTAACTTTTAACTTAGACAATTTGATAAAGAGCATACTCTCGATAAATAAGAACAATGAGAAGTGAAGTCATCCATCGGCACCACAAGTGTGAAATCTCTAGCTACAGCATGAATTGTAAATAAGTTTTGGCATTTATCATAAGTAAATGTTCTGATAGCCAAGTACTACATATAGTTTAGTTTTTATAATATTGTAAAACAAGCAAGTTTTTTTTATTAATTCCCCAAAATTCAAAATGGCGGACCGGATGTCATGGGACAGTCGCCTTAAGCTTATTTTGTTGCCTTTCTGCATCACAACCTATTCTATGGCAGCTCTTCATTGAATTAAATAAGACGATAGGAAATCTGCAGATAACTTATAAATACTTATCTTAGTGCTGATTGCAGCCAGGAATTTTGGTACAATGCAGCATGGAGACTGGTATAAGCCTAGGCCAAATATAAAGGTTTACTAACATCATCTATCTACAACCATTCTTGAGCGTAAATAATAATTCTCTATTGTCCTCATAACATTAAGAAATTTAGAAACGATTTTTGGCCATGGCAAGCACAGAGCAGGGTCATTTTAAGAGATGTTCAAGCAGCATCTCCCATCTTTTGTCATCTTTTGGTATTCTTCTGGGAGTTGTTACTGGGCGGGAGCAGCTCTCATCAGTCAGGTTAGAAACTTGAATCCTTTCAATTATTAAGAAAAAACAATAGAAGACACTGTGATATATTAACCTTTTTATTATACAGTTAAGTACACATCTAATATCCCCAATCCATCTTAAATGTGTAAATCATCAATGAAAAGTGTCATTAATGGCATTGCAATGTGTCTGTAAATACCTCCTTGTTAAATATCATTACTCATTATGTACAGCTTGAAAAAATACTTTTATTGAAAGACAATATCTGGGGTCGGCTCAATGCAAATAATCAGCTACCTTGTCAATAACCCTTCTGTTTCATGATATGAATAAAAAACAAAACAAGAACAATAAGAAAATCTTGATGAAAGGACCTCTGCAAAGCATACAAACAAAGAACATTGCACTCATCTTAACTAAAGAAGCTGCTTGTCCAACCACTCATTACAGTCCTATTTGCACAACCACTACCTATACTGAAATTGCCTTAGAAAAAATAAATTACTTGGAATGATGGAACCCAATGATAAATAGAAACAAAAGTACTACTAATAAAGAAACTTTCATAAATACAAACAAAGTACAAAATAAATCAATCATAAAATGTACAATTATTAATTTTAACCATACTGATTAGGTAGTAGATTTAATTTATTGTTTTCAAAATCTCAAAAATCACAGGCAAGAATCTGGTTTGATTTATCCCAGTAAACCAGTTTTTAATTTGGAGAATCTGTACAATTAGATCCTGTCATACACGAGCAGTTGAATATATTACAATTTTTGTGCAGTTGTCACTACAACAGTATGAACCCATGCACTCATGTAGAGAAGCAAGTATGAGCTAAGCGCAGGTTTCATAAGAACATAACAATCCCTCATTCCCCAAGTCTTCACAATAGCCATTATGAAACAATTTACCATCATATATGACAAACACACTTGCAAGAAAACACAAAATCTTAGAATTTCAAAGTTTGAATTTGACAGGTTGGCACATTCTCCACAGATAAACACTTTCCCAAAGAGGCATGAGGGTACACTTTCGTAGTATGAATTGCCTTGAAATGGTGAACAAATAATGTCATAAATGAGTTCCAAGTCTTAACATTATGAAATATGTTATGTTTAACCCATTTATACAGATAATGTGTTAAATCTGTATCTGCCCGGCAGACCTGACAGTCATGAACCATAAAACCTATAACCATATAAACACCTCTGTCTCTACGCGAAGCACCACTACGACTCTGTATTCCTCAGATCTGGAATGTTCTCAACCCCAAAAGTGAAAATATTACAGTTGATGATACTATGAAATTCTCCAAATTGTGACAAAATATGGCAAGGGTGTACATAAGGGCAATGATAGTCAAGTTAATCCCAATCCATTATCAAATATGAAGTGATGTTATATGACAAATGTATTCAATAGTAATATGGCCAAAGAAAAGCTAACCAAAAACTCAAAAGCTGCATATTCTATTCAATACATCAATGCATTTGAGCTAAGCAGCCAATTCAGCAAACAATCTATTTTGATAATTCTAATCACATTTCAATATTTATGTTTTTAGTTTTAAAACCTTGTGTTAACAGGAAGCTACCACAAATGTGTTATGGAGATGTGGAATCAGGGTGATGACAGTGAACCGGTTTTATTCAAGTTCATGTGATAGATAGTTGTTCACACATTTCTCAATGTCTATGTTGTGTGAATTCTTAAAACTTCCAGTCTTAAAACATACCATTAGAAATCAATCTTCAAATGTCAAATATTTATAGTCAATCACAGGAGGATGTAGCAAAGTTTATCAAAGAACAATTTACTCTGTTGTCTTCTGTCATTTTTATGGCGGACAAGTAACCAGATCAAATCATTTTTACCTTAAGATAGAACCGTTTATGTTTCAGAAAAACAATGTCAAACTGACTACTACACAATGACATACATTCAATTTCTCTATGGGAGGGGTCCACCAAAGCACAAGGATCACAATCACTGCAGATAATAATCTCTGAAGAAGTAGCCAATCTTCACTAGTACTTTGCACTTCTAAAATCTTCAGACAAATCAATGCCCTGTAATTGTTGGTGAACTCAATTATTTTAGGATTTAAGGGCCATTATCACATGAACACCACACTTATTTTCAAGTTATTTCACACACTGTCCTTTCTTCAAGCTTAGGTGTTCTTCTAGATATAAAAACAACAACATCTCATGGATGACAAGAGATGAGTTCATCAAAACTATCTCCTCTTCTTTGTATCAAGTATGTAGTTTAGCAAGGGGATCCGTGAATCTGTACACTGGTATAGGATATCACAGACAATGAGTGGAAGCGTGTAGATGAGTAGACAATTATAATGGGCTCACATGAAGCCTGTAGACGAGTAGAAGAGCAGACGAGTAGACTGGGCTCACATGAAGCCTGTAGACAAGTAGAAGAGCAGACGAGTAGACTGGGCTCACATGAAGCCTGTAGACAAGTAGAAGAGCAGACGAGTAGACTGGGCTCACATGAAGCCTGTAGACAAGTAGAAGAGCAGACGAGTAGACTGGGCTCATATGAAGCCTGTAGATGAGTAGATAAGTAGAATGGGCTCACATGAAGCCTGTAGGCGAGTAGAAGAGCAGACGAGTAGACTGGGCTCATATGAAGCCTGTAGATGAGTAGACATGACGACTGGACTCATATGAAATGTGTAGACGAGTAGACAAGTATAATGGCTCCACATAAAGCCTGTAGTCAAGTAGAATTGACTTATATGAAGCCTGTGAAGCAGGACACGAGTAGGATGTGGACCAGGATGAAGTAGGCCCAGATCACCGTCCGTATTCCCGGCCGCATCTGCATCACTTTGGTCAGCTGACGGCTGGAAAACGAGAAGTATTCCCTGAAGAGGAATAAACAATACGATGTGACGATACAAACATGCTGTTACTGTGGTTACACAGATAGTGCTTGCCCCATGACTACTCAGATTAGTACAGGAGATTAATGATTAGGAAAGTATTGATTACTGGAACAATGAAGGAGAGCGAGATATTAAAAGATTCTAAAATTATTCAAACAAATCTAAATGAAAGCAATGTCACCTGCCCTGCTTCTTTTAATGCATATAATTTTATAAGAATAGACATCTGAAATATATCAATTAACAGAAAGAGATTGATGTATTAAATTTAAGAAGAGTATGAACAAGTGAGTGAGTAACAGGGTTGAATGTGCCCTCAACAATAAGAGCAAGAACATATTAGTAATATGATCTATAAATGTAACAAATAATATGTCCATGCACCAGATTTAATGATTAAATAGTTAACTAGAAAATATATCTTTATAATATATAACATATCTTTTCACCAGCTGAGAGAGATTAAAGAGTGGGTTAGATGATAAGTGATTAATTTCACCATAGAAAAGAACATAAATACTAAAAAGCATACAATAATTGGATAAGAAGGATAAATTTTCCTAAAAAATCTAATAAAATAGATGCACAAATTATTGTTTAATGTTTTCATGTTTGTCATTATTTCTTACAATTTTCTTATCATTTACATTCTCTTATATTATATTTTACTTTTAAAGAATTGAATCTTATGGACATCTTAAAAAATGTGAAATGACTGGAATATTCTGTATTGTGTTACATACTTCTTAATTTTGACCCATCTGCACATTCGTTGACAATAGCCCATCCCATGTCGAGCTGAAAGAGATATTGCAAAATAAAATCTTTTCACAGATACTAAACTCTTATTTATACAAAACTTTATTAGACAAAATGTCATAGTAATATCTTTACAAACGATTTTTCGAAAAAGATCATGACATGAGAAAGAGTAAAGTTTACTTACTGACACATCGATTAATGAAGAAAGGGACATTCATATTCCAGTTCTACATGTCCATAGAAAAATTCATAATTGAGATTCATGATTCATTTGTTAATTTGACAATTTAATTTGAGTTTAAAATCTCTTTATGAACACAGTAAGGAACCAATAACAAAACGCCCTGTCTGTACTCACTCAACATCGTGTTCATCTCTCGTATCCGGGAGTCGTCTTCTGTGTCTATCTGGAGATGCACCTGTATCAGAAGAATTTCAATGAAAGATAATGGCATACTAAATCAACCAAATCCTTTCTAACATATTCATAAGGTTAGCTTCTGCCTCTGATTTAAAGGGGCAGTAGCACGTTTTTTGACAATTTTATATTTTCAATTTTTCACTGATAACTATAAGTTAATGCTAAATGTATTACTTTGATAGTATCATAAATCTCATAACATTAACCAATCATCCGTAGTCAGAGAACAAAGTATGAGGATTCACATAAAATCCATTGGCAGCCATTTTTGTGTGAACACCTTTAATTCATTTTGTGTAAGAAAAGGAATCGCATGGCTTAACTTTACATTGTATATTTGATTTATTACTGCTCCATTTAGTTTTTATACATTGTCTATAGATTGGAACCATTTATTTTCATTTTCCTGACATCACCTTATATTCCCCCTAAAAACGTGCTACTGCCCCTTTAAGCAGGTTAAAAACTACATAATAATGCAGGCTTTACAATGATGATAGAGGAGGGGCAGAATTTTTCAGTTTTAATGTTTTGGGGGTTAGACACACTCATCAAACTGAAGATTTGGAGATAAAAGGAGAGCCAATCTAAAAAATTGTCATTCTGATGAAGGTGCTCTAACCAAAAATCTGTAACTGTAACATTCTGCCCCTCCTGATCCTACGGCAGCTGACATCATGTGTTGATGACGGTTATCCTCCTCTTTTAATAAACTCAAAACAAGCCCACTACCCACCTCTCTCGCGTTGGCCTGTATCTGGAGCTGCTCCTGCAGGGTGGTGAGAGTCCGCTCCGTCTGCACCCGCCGCTCCTGCTCCGTGCTGAGAGTCTTCTCCAGACTCTGTACAGACTCCACTGCTCTCTGTCGACCCTCTTCACTCACAGCAAGTCTGCAACGTATGGTTTGAAAATATGAAGGATTTCCATGGTACTTACAAAATAGAATCCTACTACTTACACAGCCATGGTACCAAATAGCCTATATGAACTCTAGATGTACAGCTTGTTTGACATGAGCATTTAAGCTTCATAATGGGAGTTGAGTCATCCTTGCATAATTGGGAGTAAAATATACCACATCCTGTCTTTGTTCTTTAAAGAATTTCTAAGTTTGGAGGAACAAAGGGCAGTTCATTCTGTTTTTTTTATAGTATTTGAATACCGTTTGAAATAGTTTTTCATTGATGAAATTAAACCTGCATATTCAAGAAAGTTTGTTTTAAATCCATACAGGTTTACGAATTCATTGTAGGATAGAAATGTATTGTCATCTTTTAAAAAATCGTTTATAAATTTAATATTGGATAACAGATAGTGGCAATATATCACAGGTTTACTTGAAATTGTTACATTATCACTGCCAACTTAAGTGGGAAAATGAACTAGATATAGACATCAGCTCCAAACTGTGGAAGACTTATAATTCTATACCATTCCAAGCAGCTTTTAGTATCAAACACAGGTGGTTCCAGTATAGAGTTCTCCATAGAATCCTTATTACAAATAAAGACATGTATAAATACAAATTGATAGATTCTCAACTTTGTACATTTTGCAATGTTGAAATAGAATCGGTTTGTCATTTACTTTATGAATGTATAATTGTCAAAAGACTGTGGCAAGATTTACTTAAATGGATTGAAAGTAAAACAGACACTTGTTTAAGAATAAATGCGGAAACAATATTTCTTGGGTTTAAAGAAAGAAGAAATAACGTTCTTAATTTGATTTTCACGCTGACAAAAGAATATATATACTCACGAAAACTTTCAAATATATTACCTTCCCTTGATGGACTCAAGCCGAAATTAAGATACAATTATCATCTACATAAATCTAGCGCCTACTCGCAATGTAAATACGATTAATTTATTTCATTTTGGTCATCTTGCCACAATCTATTTATATAGATACATATTTCTATATCAATAACATTTGTTGTACCAATGTATTACTGGTGAAATGAAAAGCCGCTGTACCCATGAAAAAGAAATAAAGTGATAAAAAAAAAAAAAAGCTTCATAATGGGAACTTTTCACATTACAATTCACTGAAGAATATTGTGCCCCACCTCTTCCTCAGGTCTTCTAGCTGTTCTTGGTTGATGGATGCAGCTCCTTCAGACTCAGCTTGTGCCTGTGCCTGTAACTGAGGCTGAGCCTGTAACTGAGCCTCAGATTGTGGCTGTGTCTGAGCTCGAGTTGGGGGTGTGGCCGACACGGTCTGTACATCGGCAGCTCTCTGTAGGGCTTCATTAACAGCCTTCTTCTCAAGGTCAACAACCTGGGCACATCAGAATTATCATCAATATCCCAACTACATGTTTCATAATTATTATATAAATGAAAGAAATATTAAAACTTATTTATGAGTAAGAATGGCATGTCCATCCAGAACTACTTTCCACAATACAAGATACATATCTATATATTTGTAAAATATCAACTTTACCAATGACTCTCAATGAAATATCCTGACATTTCACAAACCATGCTGAATATCCTCTATATATCTCTAGAGGAACACAGTTTAGGATGACAAATACAACAAATATATCTGGAGGCATTTTCCTATAGCATCTATTCATCTTGCATCTATGCACTATGTATCCTACCTTGGACTGAGTGTTGAGATGAGTCTGGTAGAGAGTCCTGTACTGCTGCTGCATCCCCAGCCACTCCTGCTCCTTCTCCCGCAGACTCTTGGACAGTTGACCCATCTGGATGTTCAGGTAGCCTCGGTCCTCCGCCAGCTGACTCACCTGGACACACACAAACTCATGAGAATCTCCTATCATGTTCACTGCCTTATTGGAATATAGACGTCAACTACAAAGTTGCTGAGGAGGCTAGTCTTTCATACTTTAGGTTCTGAAACAAGTTGTACCTCAAACTTCAGTCTTATTGGTCAATTTTCAGAATAATTCATTGTTGACAAGGAAATCACAGGCTATATAAAACCACAGAATATTTGGTAAAATCATAACTGACACACGAAATGTTACAGATAGAATATTTCAAATCCAACATGAAATCTTGAGAGTACAACTAAGCCACATAACAGTAAGAGAGAGTGAGACTAACCTGCATGGCGAGCTGCTGACACCGAGACTCCCTCTGGTGGAGACTGTGCAGGGCCTGGTTGAGGTTGACCTGCACCTGGTTCTTCTGCTCCACTGATGTCGAGAACTGCTCCTGCAGCTTCTCATACTCGCTCTGGAACTTGCTCAGCTGGTTGCTCCCTGCAGCTGCCACCTCCAGCTGGGACCTCACGGTGTCAAGGTCAAATAGTGCCTGTTGCAGACGGCTCTTTGTGTCGTCCACTTCCTGCTTGAGTTGAGAGTTCTCATCAGACATGGAAGTGGATTGAGTCTCGAGTTCACTGACTCTTCTCTGGAATGTTTCCTTCTCTCTGGACAGGTGTTCCTTCTGCTCTACATTGAAGCTGATCTCTTGCTGCATCTTGCCAACATCTCTCATCTTGTCGTTTAGTTCTTCAATCTGCTTGGCCATGCTACTGTTCTCCTTCAAGACAGAATCATACTGTTCACTGAGAGATTTGAAGTCAGTCTCAATAATAGCCATGGAGCTTAGTCTGTTGTTCATCTCTCCGATCTGATTCTTCAAGCTGATGTTCTCAGTTTGGGCAATGTTCAACTCCTCAGATATTTCTCTTACATCTTCTTCAACTTGCAAAAGAGCATTTATTTTCAGGTTGAGGCTATCAATTTCTGCCTTCAAACTCTTGTTGATGTCATCCCTTTCTTTAAGATCAATTTGGGTTAACTTTAATTCTGATTCTAAGTTCTCCATTTCTTGAACTTTCTCTGACAAATCCTGCACATCAGTCTGAAGCATCTCCTTGTCCATAGAAAGTTTGTCACATTCATTCTGGAGCTCCTTCAATTCTTTCTTTAGAGATTCCTTTTCCTTCTCAGCTGTATTTAGTTCATCCTTTGTAAGCTGAAGATCCTCTTCAAATGCAGAAGCCTCTTCTAGTTTCCAGTTGAGTCCATCAATTTGGTCCCTCAAGCTCTGGTTTTCAGTTCTTAGTTTCACCAGGTCTGTATTTGACACTTCAAGATCATTCTCAAGTGCACTCAGTTCTTGAATCTTCCAGTTCAAAGCATCAACTTCATCTTTGGAATCCTGTTTCTCTTTCTTGTTTGAAATCATTTCTTCTCTCATCGCCTCGACTTCTTGCACAAGCTGATCTCGCTCACTTTCAACCTCAACTATTTTCTTCTGCAATTCTGCCAAGCCACTGATCTGCCTGTTCATGTCTTCAACCCTTTGACTGAGAAGCTGCTTCTCCCTCCTTGAATCCACAAACTCATCTCTCATTCCATCAATCTCCTCCTCCAGATGTTCCTTCTCAGACTCCAGCTCTGCTACTTTACCCTGAAGAGCCTTGATTTCTTCACTTTGACCATCAGTTGACTTCACCTGTTCTTCCCTCTTGCTCATCATGAACTTCTGTTCTTCAAGGTCCTTCTTCAGCTTCTTATTGCCATCCTTCAATGTTTCCACAAGCATCTGGTATTCATTGTTATCTGCTTGCAGCATGTCAAAGTGGGACTGAAGATCTGTCAGCTTGTTCCTCAGACTTGACAATTCCTGAGATTGTGACTCAGAATCAGAAGCTGATCTTTGTTTCACCTCTTCTTGCATCTGCAGGTCGGACCTCAGTGTATGGATGGTCTGTTGATACACAAGGGCCTCATTCTTCTCCTGCTCCCTAGCAGACTGCAAGTTTGCATTCAGGAGATTAACTTCTTCTTTCAGTGCAGTTATCTCTATGGTGTACTCCTCTTCCACATTGGCCAGCACTGCTTGTACCCCAGACAACTCATTGTGGAGACGCTCAGCTCTCTCTGCTGCTTCAGTCTTTTCTTCCAGCAATTTGGAACATTTTGTTTCATACATTTCCTCCTTGCCTTCTTCACTCTGCTGATAAGATAGCATGTCCGCATTTTGTGAGTCCAGTGATGTTTGTAATTGAGTTATTGCGTTCTGAAGATCTAAAACCTTTTTGGCTTCGCTGTCTCTTGAATCAAGCAGAGCTGAACATTTGATTCCAAACTGTTTGTTGGACTCCTCTTCTCTCGCCTGTGTTTGTTGTAACTCAACTCTTAGTTTATTGAGTTCTGTGACAAGCATTTCTGAATGATCTGAATCATGGTCAGAGAGGTTTTTCAGTGATTCTAACTCCTCTCGCAATTGGGAAACTTTATTGATTTCAGAATCTCTTGCATGTTCCAGCTCTGTGTATCTCATTTCAAGCTGTTCTCTACCAGCATCTGGCCCATCCACCTGCACTGAGGACATCTCACTCTTCATCTTGGTCATTGCTGCACTGAGGTCCTGCTTCTCAGATTGTAACTTCTCATTCCTATCTCTTAAGTCATACAATTCAAATTCAAGATTGCTAATTCTTTCTCTTAAGTGATTTCTTTCCTCTACAAACCGATGTTCCTGGTTGCGGGAGCTGCCATCTTGGTTTGCCAACTCATTTTGAAGTTTGTCAACATCCTTCTGCAGTTGTTCATTTTTAACTTTAAAAGCTTTCAATTTTACAAGCATCTTTTCACACTTTATTTCTGCGACTTGCAGTTTGTTCTTCGTCTTTTCATGTTCAGTTTGAAGAGATCTGAATTTTTCAACATCCTCTGAACTAGAAGACTGTCTCAGTTTCTCTTCTTCCACTGCTGCTTGTACCGGCACCACCGTCTCAGACACCATAACCTCTTGTGGCAGTGGACCACTTTTGAATTTTTCAATGTCATTTTGCAGTTTCTTATTTTCGCTCACAATTCTACTAAATTCAGATTTAAGTTCTTCATATTCTTTCCTAGTCTCTGTTTCACCAAACTGAGCTTCAGCTATACTTCTTTCAAATCCCTCCAGCTCTCCTTGCAGAGATTCAATATTTACTAAGAGTTCTTCCTTCTCCTGAGAGACTGAAGTTAACCTTGAATAGAGTGAATCATGGGAATTTTGAAGATCTGTTATTGTCGACTGTTTGTCTGCTACAAGTTCATGCATTTTCTCAGCGAGCTGAAGTTGAGATTCAAACTCAGCCCTAAGATTGTCTCTATCAGTCTCAATGGCATCCTTTTCAGACAACACATTTTCCAACTGAAGTTTCAGACTTTCAGCATTCACACTGTCATCTGTAACATCCCTAGATTCAATGAGACGCTGATTTTCTTCTCTAAGGACTTTTATTCTTGTCTCTAACTCTACAATTTGCTGTCTTAAATCAGACTCAGCAGCATCCTCAGAAATATGTTCAGTGACAGTTATTGCAGGAACTGAACTAACAAGTTGCTGTTGCTGAAGCTGTGACTGTAACTCTGAGACAGTATTCTGTAAAAGCCCAGCAGCATCTCCTAAATGTTTATTTTCCTCTTTCAATTTTTCAAGTTCACTGTTCCTTTGCTCAAGCATCTCTCGTACCTCTGAAGAAGAGTCTTTTGAATATTCTGAAGAATTTTGAATTTCTGAACTAAGTTTGGTATACCTCTCTTCTTCAACCTTGAGTAATTCAGTGAGTCTGAGGTTTTCTTCCTGTAGTGCCACTCCTTGTTGGTTGTAAGAGTCCAGCTGTGCCTTGTACTCCTCCACTTGAGAGTGAAGCAGATCAACTTCTCCCTGGAGTTTCTCCTCCTGGTGCTTGAGGTGAACCACATCCTCGTCCTGGCTTTCCTTGGTTGAGGACACAGTTTCCTGTATTGACTTGATGTTGACTCGGAGCTGCTCCAACTCCTCTTCTTTCTCTGTGATCTCCTGTTGGGAAGTGTCTAGAGTCTGCACATATCTTTCCAGAGCCTCTTCCCGAACCTTAAGGGCTTCTTTCAGAGATGTAACCGTATTTGTAACTGCTTCAAATTCTGTTTGTTGAGAATCTCTTTCTTCACAAATTGATTGATGTTCTGCCCTGAGAGTTTCAACTAGTTGGGAAAGTTCTGAAAACTGCTGTTCTTTTTCTTGAAGTGATTGAGTATCTCGAACCAAAGCTTCTCTTTCTGTGATCAGTTGCACAATGATGGCCTCCTTTTCGGCTACAGTTTGTTTTGAAAATTCAACCGCTCCTTGAAGTTCTTGCACAGTCTCAACTAATTGCTGCAGCTCACTATCCTTGTCTTGTGCTGACCCTTGTTGGTCCTCCTGTAGTCTGCTGAGTTCTTCTTGTAACCGTTCATAGGCAACCTTCAGTTCATTAGATTCTGTCACTAAGGCATGTCTGGTTCCTTCAAGCTCATCCAGTTCACTCTGTTTGTGCTTGAGATTCTGTTCTAGACTATGTGAGTTTTCTGTAAGGCTCTGGACTTGCTGCTGCAGCTGCTGTGTGTATTCTGTGTATGTCTTGAGCTGGTTCTGAAGCTCCTGAACTTGCTCAATGTCCTTTGAGACAGTTTCTTCTTTTACCTGAGTGACCTCTGACTGCAGACTCTCCAGCTGTATCACCTTCACTGCAGCCTCCTGCTCAACAACTTCCTTCATCTTCTTCTGTTCTTCAAGTTCAGCTGTCTTCACTTCTAGCTTCTCATTTGCTTGATTCAGTTGGAATTTGAGTTTCTTTGCAGTAGCTAGTGCCTTCTTGAGGGTCAATTCTCTGTCACTGTATGCTTTGTTCCTCTCTTCAAGCTGAGTTTTTACACTTTCCAGTTCTGAATTTACTGCCACCATTTGTTCTTCAATATTTGACAGCTGAGTCACCCGGTCTTCTAACTCTTGTAGGTTTTCTAGCAGTGAGGCAATCTTCTGATCCTTCTGTCCTACTTTCTCTGTCATATCATGGATGAGTTTCTGAGACTGTTCCAAACTAGACTGCAAGTTGACCATCTCATCAGCTTTCTCCTGCAGTTGTTGGCTCATCTGCTGCATTGCCTCAGCCATATGCTTGTCCTTGTCAGAGGACGAGCTGGAGAGATGTTCCACTGTTGCTGAAGATTCTTCCAGCTGCTGTTGTAGACTCTCTACCTTACTCTTCCAAGCAACATTGTCACCATTCAGGACATCAAGTTCAGATTTCAAAGTTTCCACTTGATTCTCAAGCTCTTGTAATTGTTGATCTTTCAACTGAGACCTTTCAACCTCTCCCTTCATGTTAACAGAAGTATTCTGAAGCGTATCAACTTCAATCTGTGCACCTTCCAGCTGTGTTTGAAGACTCTGAACTTTTATCTTCCAGGATTCATTTTCTCCACTAACAGCCTCCAGCTGACTCTCCAATTCCTTCACTCTGGTCTCCATCGTCTGAGCTCTCTCCACTATCTCTCTCTCCTTGTCTGAGGACGAACTCTGCAGGTGTTCCACTGTTGTGTTGACTGTCTCCAGCTGAGCTTGAAGCTTCTCAACATGACCCTTCCATGAAGTCAGTTCTTCAGCATCCTGATCCATCTTCTGTGTCATTTCTGACATCTTTGATTCCATTTCCCGAGACTGAGCCTGGAGTTGACTCTTCTCTTCCTCTGAAGCAAGCTGCTGAGTGTGCAACATCTCCACCTGACCCCTCCAGGCATCCAGATCCTCTCCACTCTGCTTAAGTCTCTCGGTTAGCTCAGAGATGATTGATTCCATCTCTGAATGCTGTGCATGAAGCTTGTCCTTCTCTTCTTCAGAGGTCTTGAGTAGGTTCTGGAGGTCACCTCCCTCCTGCTCCAGTCTCTGGGTGAGTTCTGAGGTCCTAGATTCCATCTCTGTCAACTGAGTTTGGAGTCTTCCCTTCTCCTCCTCTGAGTTCTTGAGCTGAGTCTGAAGAGTCTCCACCTGACCTCTCCATGCCTCAAGGTCACCTCCTTCTTGTTCTAGTCTCTGGGTGAGTTCTGAGGTCCGAGATTCCATCTCGGTCAAGTGAGTTTGTAGTCTCTCCTTCTCCTCCTCTGCTGTGTCAAGCTGAGACTGAAGATTGGTTGCTGTCTCAGCATAGGTCTGTAACTGATTGTTCAGCTCCGATAAGGACTGGTTGGCTGCCGATAGCTGGAACAAGAAGAAAGACAAACTGTTTAGAAATGTGTTTGACCTTATGATTTTGACAATATTTCATTCAAATAAGTTCAACTGATATAAAATTGATTACATCTAAAGTTTAGTTAGCAGCATATTTGTTATATTACGAAAAACAAATTATTGTTTGGATATCCTTATGTAATAATTCTGACAATAGAAGCTGACTTTTATATTTGAGAATGGCAACAAAAAGTTGCATACTTAAAATGTTATTCATTACAAAAATATTAATTCTATTATTTGCATGCAAATACAACTGTATTACAGTGAGATTAAATCTATATAATTATTATGAAAATTAATATTTAGATACTTCAGTATTAACTATATACTTTTACTATTGTCTAAAAAAAATCTATAATCAAAGATTTACTTCTAAAAACAACTTAGGAAATATGAAGTACCCCAACAAAATTGAAATTCCCAATCAAACAAAAAAATATTTCTCCTTCCCTCAATTAGACAAACAGTGATAAACAAAATTAGCTGATGTGCGTGTGATAAATTTTCTCTTCCTATTGTTTTTATAATTACCCAAAAAATACCAATAAACTTCTTAAAATCCTTTTATGACTTCTTGCATCACTACTTCTTCAATGAAAATAAATAACAGCAAAATATTCCACACTAAACTTATCAGCTTTTGACAAGCATTATGCATTATATTGATTAGCAACACATCAGAGCTGCACACAAGCCAGTGATTGTGAATGTATTATGTTGAACCAATGACCCTAATAAATGGGTATCAGAGTGTGACTGAGGTGTCTCACTACTGCAATGAAGGGGATAGAACATTTCCTTTCTTCTTTTTTCAATGGCAAGTATGTTAATTTTATTTTAAATTGAATAAATGTTGATGTGTCATAGACATGACCATTGTTAAAATTTTTCATTTTCAAACCGGCAAGTACCTGTTATGTATTATCTCATTCAATAAATTTCATGTCTCAGATTCATAACAACTGGCATCAATTAGAATATTACTCTAAAGTTTTCATAAGTAATTTTTACTCATTAAAATCTTCATGTGCATACTCTAAACAAATTCCTTAAATCAAATCAAATAAGTTTCTAAAACTTTGCTATGTCACCTTAGAATCTAATATTTCATTAAGATATCCCCTCCAGTGTATATGTTAGCATCACTTTGAATATTTCATTTAAAAAATCTTAACTTGAATGTTGCAATTTAGCACCTTCAGGTTCTAAATACTTTTGTATGCATTTGACTTGTTAACCTTCATAATAATATCTAAGCTAAAACTATTCACGATTATTATGCTTTAAGACCATGACAATGAGAATTATGAATTCAGCATTGATTACTTTATACTATTAATATCCCTAAATTTGTTTGAAAAAATAAATTAGTTGGAGTGACTACCTACGCTCTTGTTCTGAAATTGCAGACAATGAACATGATAATGAAATATGAATATGACAATGATGGCAATAATGGCGATTATGAGGACTATGACAATGATAGGAAGTATGATGTCTATTGATGATCATACTAATAGCAGATATATTGCTAAATGGGAGGCTGAGTATGCTAAATATTGCAAAAATGCTGAAAAATGCTGAATATGCAATAACAGTGAGTGCAGAGATTGAGCAAGTGAAGAAAGAAGATATATGGTTATTGTGAGAGTGAGGTTAGCAGTGTTAGTCAGCAGGCAAAGTAGTAGAGTACATGGGAGAGAGAGTGTTAGTGATCCAACTAGTCAGAGTAGCCAGAGTAATAGTGCTGCATTCTCTCCCTGAATGCTTACATGTTCTTCCTTCGTCTGGAGCTGCTCCTGTAGGGATCTGACCGAGGTCTCCAGCTTCTCTCTAACATCTTGTTCCTGTGCTTCTAGTTTCTCTTTCAGAGTTTGAAGGCTCTCATCCTTCTCATGGAGTTGTTGGGTCATGGTTTCTAAAGAGGACTGGAGTTCTTTATGTCTTAATTTGAGATTTTCTACTTCATCTTTTTGTGAAACAGATTGTGCTAAATTATCTTCAAATGTCTTCTTCTGTTCCTCAAGATCTTTCATGGTGTGTGATAGCTTTTCAATGTCTTCTTTCTTCTCAGATTCTATTGAGCTGATGTTGGATTCAAGAGAACTTATTCTTTCCTGGAGGATGACCATTTCAGACTGACTTGCTTGTAAACTTTGATCCTTTTCAGAAATCTGCTGTACAAGGTAGGTGTTGCTCTGAATGAATTCATATGTTCGAGAGATGAACTGAGAAACACCTTCAATCAGATTCTCAACACTTACGGTTTCTTCAAGGTACATATAGGGAAATGCAATGGACAGCTGCTGTTGTATTCCTTGTAGTTTCTCTTTATGTATGCCATTCTCCTCAGTGAGAGCATCAAGAACTGACTTTTGGTTTTTCAGTTTTTCTTCAACCAACAACAAATCTTCAAGTCTATGTTGATTGTTGTCAAGTTCTTCTTTTGCACATGTATATTTTGTATTCAATGATTCTAAAGATTCTCCCATAGTAGTTAGTTCACTTGTTAGCTGCTCATTTTCTTGTTTCAGCTTTGAGCAAATGATTTCTGTTTCTTGGAGCTTCTGCGTCAACTGGTCGTCATTTTCTGATTTTTGGGTCTCCTCTTCAGCAATCCTTGCTCTTAGGGTGGCAGCTTCATGTACCTTCAGTTGGAGATCTTCAATTTCTTGTTTCTGGAGTTCTGTCTCTTGGGTCAAATCTTCTATTCGTTTGGTTAATACGGATGAAGCTTGGCTAAAGTCTGCTTCTTTTTCTGCCAAAGCCTTCTGCAACTGCATCAGACTTGTATTCTCCTCTTGGTATTGTCTTTCCAACAGTAGGAGTTGTTCCTGTAGATGAGACATATGTTTATCCTTCTCCTCATCAGTGAAACCTCTCGTCTCAAGCTCTTTCTGCACTTTGTGACATGTCAAAGTCACAGAATCAAGTTGTTCTCTGAGTAAATCTTCTTTTATCCTGCTGTCATGAAGCTGCATCTCAAGATCTTCCACTACATCTTTGAATGATTCCACTTGCAGTCTTGCTTTTACTAAATCCTTGGTGGCAATCTCCAGGGCAATGTCAGTGTCATGGTGATCTGACATCTTTGTCTGCAATGCTTCTTCCCTGACTCTGCTTTCTTGTAGTTGCTGATGAAGTTCCTGAACTTGAGCTTCTAGATCTTGAGAAGCTGATGTCAATTGAACATAAGCCGTTTCTTGATTTTCATTCAATTTCTTTTTCTTGACGATTAATTTGGCATCCTTCTTCTTCACCTCTTTCATAAGTTCAGCACATTTACTCTCAATCTCTTGATACCTCTGAACTGCAGTTTCTAAATCTTTTGTTGATGCTTCTAATTTTGATTTCAGGGATTCATGTTCCTCCTGCATCAGGTTGGTTGATGGGGCTTGATCTTCTTTCTTTACTTCTACAGCAAGTTGTGCCTCAACACTCTCCTTCTCAGCCTTCAAGGTGTTTGCATACATCTCCCACTGTTGTGAGTACTCCTTCCATTGATCCCTCTCCACTCCTGTGTTCAGGATTTGTTGCTGAAGGGACATGATTTCAGCATGCAACCTCTCAGTTGTATCCTCTTTTTTAATTCCTTGTTCTTTGGCTTCTGAAGATTGTCTCTGTTTTTCTTCAATCACATGCTTAGCTGACTCATTCAATCTTACAACAAGATTTTGATTCTCAACACGCAACTCTGTCACTCTTCCCTCCTTTTCCTGCAGTTGCTCCTTGACCTCTGAAAGTTTATCTGATGTTTCTTGTAGCTCTTGGTTCATATGCTTGTTCTCTGCATGTATTCTACCAAGTTCCTCCTGTTGTTGGTACCATTCTGTCTCCATCTGTGTCCTTCTCTTTCTCTCCTCCTCACCACTGTTGTACCAGGCGTTCAGATCAGACTGGAGCTGCAGAACCTGCTCAGACAGAGTCCTCACTTGTTGATCCTTGTCATCACCTCCAGACAAAGCTGTGTTCTTCAGGGTCTCCAACTGGTTCTGTAGAAGGGCTCTTTCTGAGTTACTGGCTGCAAGATGATGTTCAGTCTGTTCTAGTCTGTGAATAGCGTCAACCTGGCTTTGTGTGGAGTGTTGCAATCTTTCAGTGACATCTTGCAGCTCGAGTGAAGTCGCTTCTAGTTTGTGTTTTAGGCTGTTTATGGTTTCATTCTTTTCTTGAAGAAGAGCTTGCAGAGATTTCATTTCACTGTGAATGTTTTCAAATTGTTTACATTTAACAGCAATGTCTCTTTCCATTTTCTTCATTGTCTTGATAACGTTGACACTCTCTCCACTGAATTCTTGATAACTTGACAGCTGTCCCATGAACTCTTCCTTCTCAAACTGCAGATCTATCATTGTGTCCTTGTGAGTTTCTAGTTCTTCTTCTAGCTGCTGTCTTCTACTTGTTTCTGAATCCAGCTTTATTGTCAAGCTCTTGACGTCTTCTTGTAGGTTCCCAAACTCATCAGGTGATGCTAGTGTGGGTTTTGCTTGTTGGGAACCTTGAATGTCTGATTCTAGATGATGAATTTGTTCCATGGATCTCTGTAGTTGTTCTGCAAATCTTTGATTTTCTTCATATAGACCTTCTATGCGGTGTTCAGCGGCTGACAACTTGCTTAATGTAATTCTAAGGTTTTCTGATGTTTCTGCCAGTTTCTTTGAAGCAACAATGATCTTGGCATCTTTTTTCTTAACTGTTCTCTGTAGTTCCTTTATCTTCTGTGAAACATCACCTCCATCATCAGGAACATCGGTTACTCCAGTTTTTCTAAGGTCTTCGATTTCCACAACCAGTCCTTGATTTTCGAGAACAAGAGACTCAACTCTCGACTCGGCATCCCTTAGTTTCTGTGAGGTTGTTGTAATGTTTTCTGTTGCCTCCTTTAACTTCTTGCTGAGTGTTACAACTCTTGCTTCCTTCTTTTTAAGTTGTTTCTTTAATTCTGTAACCTCCTTAACTGGTGATTCTTCCCCACCTTCAGATTCAGCAAAACTTTCATCCAGGTTCCTGCTTTCTCCAAGCTGTTGTTCCAAATGTCTGTTTTCTGCAGAGAGAGTTTGGACTTTCATTTCCGTATCCTTCAACTGTTGGGTGAGGAGAGATACTTGCTTGGATGTCTCTGTCAGCTTCTTGTTGGTAACTATGACCTTAGCTTCCTTCTTCTTAAGAAGCTTCTGAAGCTTTGAAACTTCCTTCTTTGCGTCTTCCTCTTGTTGTTTACCCTTCTCTAGATCACTGTGCATGTATTTCAAAGCTGAGCTGTATTCTCTATTCTCCTCAGACAGATCTTGCATATGGTACGACATGTCCATTTCCAAATGTTCTTTGTCTTCCTGAAGATAATTCAGATGTCTGATGAGTTCCTGGTTTTCATACTGCAGCTTCTCCACCATGGGATCAAAGCCAATACTCCGCTGTGAAGAGTAGCGAGATAAAGAGGATGTTGCTGTTGCATCAGAGACAACACTGTCATCATCCCTGTCAGAGGTAAAGGACACATCAAGAGAGCTTTCTCCCATCATAGATTCAGAGTCTCCAACTTGGGACTTGAGATGGATGATTCTTTCTTTATAATAGTCCTTCTGTTTCTTTAAGGTGTTAACATCTTCTTCCAGTTTTATTATTGCTAGTCTAGCATCTTCATATTTGGCATCTCTTTCATACAGGACACGTTCATTCTCATGTACTTTTTCAAGCAATCTTGCATTGTTGTCCAAAGCTTCTTTCAGCTGTTGTTTAAAGACTGCCATTTGAGTATTGACATCTTCACTGGCTAGGACCTCCTGGTATTTCCTCATAAGTGTTGCACTTTCTCTGGACTTCTGTTGGACTTCAAGTTTCAAAGTGCCACATTGTGTAGACAACTTTTCATTCTGTTCTTTTAAATCAGTCACCTCTTTCGTGAGTTTTTCAAATTCCTTTTCCTTAGCCTCAATTCTTTCTTTATGTTGAAATTCTGCATCGTAGTTTTGGGTCTGCAATCTGACAATTTCTTGATCTTTCTCACTACAGAGATCCTTGAGTACACTAATTTCTATCCTCAAAGCATCCTTATCTTCGAGTGGTCCTGACATCATCTTCTCCATCTCAAGTAGTTGTCTTGATGCAATTTCAAAACTTGATGCAGTTTCTTGATAATTAGTCTCTTTGGTTTCAAGAGAGGTTTTGAGGTTTTGGATTTCATTTTGGAGTTTTTCTTCTTTCACAATCAATGCATGCAGCTGGTCATCTTTCACCTTATTAGATTTCTCAAGATCTACCATTAATGACCTTGTCCTCTGCAGCTCCTCCTGAAGCTGACTAAACCCACTACTCATTTGTTGTAAGGATTCAACTTGCATCTGAAGATCTTCCACCTGTTTTTCTGACACCTTCAATATCTGCCTTGTCTCCTCAGAGTCCTGTTGCTGACCAGTTCGGTTGTGGATCAGATCTTCAACTTGTGCCCTTAGATTTTTCTCAAGTTCTTCTTTTTCTGTTTCCGTTTTTTGTGATAATTCTAACAATTTGTGCATTTCAATATCTTTTTGTTGAATAAGGTCGTGAGATTTGGCACTTCCATTTTCTAATGTCTTTATCATTTGGCACAGTTTTGAGTTTTCACTTTGAGCAGATATCAATTCAGCAGAAATATCTTCTGTTCTTTCACTCACAAGAGAAAGTTGCGACTCTTTCTCCTTAATCAGCAGCTTAAGTTCATCAATATCTTCTGAGGTAGAGGTGACTGCCTTGTTTTCTTCGGTGAGCTGCTGCAGAGACGAACTCATGGATTCTATTTGTTCTTGAAGATTCTTGATCTGTCCAAATAGAGATTCATTCTCCTTTGTAAGACGTTTCAGGTCTGCTTTCATGATCTCATTGTCCTTGTAAAGAGACTCTTTAACATTAATGACCTCTCCCAAATCTTGATCTTTCGATGTGACAGTTTGCTGCAGAGTCAGGAGCCTGTTTGAAAGTTCCCTGATTTCCTGCTCCAGAGATCCACACTCCTGTCTTGATATGTGCAGAGTCTTCTCAGTAGCTTCTTGTCCTCCCGATGATTCATCAAGGAGCTGGATAGCTCGACCAAGTTCTTTCTCAATTTCCTCTCTTTCGGACAACATTCTTGATATTCCACTTGAAATTGCCTCTATGAAGACGTTCTTCTCTCTACTGAAATGTTCAACTTCAACTTCTTCTGGGGGTTCGAGAATTTCCAGTTTTGTATGTCCAATTAGGGACTTGCTAAGATTATAGAGACTCTTCAACGTATCTGCATTTTCTCTTTCCATATCTGACATCTTAAGTCTTTGTTCCTGTAAGAAAAGTTTTGACTGATCAAACTGATGTCTGACTTGAGTGCTTAAGGCAACATTAGTATTCAATTGTGAAGACAAGGAAAGATTGTGTTCAGTCTTTTCTTCAAGCTCTGCACTGATTATTTGCAACTGGAGGTCATTGCTGTTAACATCTTGCTCTTTCTGATTAACAAGGCCTATCTTGCTCTGCAATTCTGCTTTTACAGATTCAAGTAGAACCAAAGTTTCTTCTTTCTCAACCCTGCACTCAACTAAGTGCCCATTCAATACCTCCTTCTCTCTAAGAGTCTCATTTATCAGCTGCTCATGACTTGCTTTCACTTCTTCTAGCTCATGTTTAAGCTTCAACAGAAGCTCATCCTTTTCCCTAACAACATTTGAAATAGTTTCAATCTCTGAATCCATATCTGCCTTATTCTGCTTCAACTTCAAACTAGTATCATTTACCACCTCTGATTTCTCTAACTCTAACGTTTGCACCCTATCAGAAAACTGGCTTAATGTACTGTCTTTGCTATGTAACTCAGTCTGAAACTCGCTCACTTGTTGAAGAAGATCATCCCGTGCCTCCTTCAGTTGGGCGACTTCATTGGAGAGTGAGTCCACGTTGTTAGCCTGTACAGAGAGTTTTGTGTTTCCTTCCTCAACTTCATTCTTCAACAGGCTGCATTCCTTCTCCCTCGCTGATAGTTCTTGTCTGAAGTCTTCAATGTGATCTTTCAAGTTTGCTGTATCTTTCTCGTATTGGTTTATTGTTGATTGTTGTGTTTCAGCAAGCTCCTTCTGAGCAGATAAAAGCATTTCTCGTTCATCCAGGGTTGATTGTGTTTGCAATAATTTCTTCTCAAGGTCCCTAACAGCTTCCTCTGATTCACTTAATGCTTTGGTCACACCAAACATTTTACCCTCAAGTTGAACTAAATGTTCTGATTTGCCTGAGTATTCAGATTTTACCCCTTCAAGCTCTGATTTCACATCAGAAAGGATCTTCAGGTCTGTTTCAAGTGACATAACTCTGTCAGTCTTGCTTGTAAGCTCCCGTTCCAGCTGCTCAAGTTTGTCCTGAAGTCCTCGGATACTTTCTTCTTGATCAGTCACAGCTTCCTTGGATTGTTTCAATTCCTTTTGTAGAGACAGAAAACTATCAGAATAAGTTCCTTCGAGCTCCTTGCATTTAGTCATATATTCCTGAAGCTCAGCATGCTTAGACTCAAGTTGTGCTTTCACATCCATTAAGCTTTCCTCATGTTGAGTACACTTCTTCTCGCTGTCTTCTAATGCCTCCTGCAGAATTGTTTGACTTTGAACCATTGAGTCTATCTGGACATCTCTATCTTCCAATTCTGTCTGAAGTTTCACCATGTTGCTCTCCAATGAAGAAGACCTTTCTACAGTAATGTTTAGATTCTTCTGCAATTCTTTGTTTTCTTCTGCTAGAGTCATCAACCTTTCCTTGAGGTTCTCAGCATTCTGCTTCTCCGTTGTAAGATTTTCCTCAAACTCAAGGTTGTGAGATACAGAGTCGTTAAAAGACTGGTGTATCTCTGCAAGCTGATTGCTTAGGTCTAACACTTCTTTTTCTTTCTCTCCAACAGTCTTCATTGTGATTCCCATATCTGCATGTAGACTTGAAATCTTCTTGGACATCCTTTTACTGACAGCATCGTAAGATGACCACTTGACAGAGAGGTACTCAACCTCATGTGTGAATATAGAGAGCTGGCTGTCCTTTTCCTTTACTTGTTCAAGAAGTTCCTCAAGGGTAGAAACTTTATCCTTTAACTCCTCTGTAAGTTGAAGAATACTCTGATTCAGACTTTCTTTCAAAGCATCACTTTCTTCTTGCAATTTCTGAAGTTGATTATGTGTCTTCTCCAACTCCTCATATGCAACCTGAAGATTGTCTTCTTTAGACTCCAGAACAGACTGAAGTTCATTTCTCTGATCAGTCAACCTTTCAATGCTCTCAGACGAAAGCTTTCTGACTTCATCCAATTGAGTGGTCAAATCTTCCTCATTTGATGAGCCCTGCTGTGCTTGAATTGTCAATTGTTGAAATCTCTCTTCGAGATTCCGTTTTTCTTCTGTGACATTCTCCAAACTATTCACAAGCTGTCGACTCTTGTTGCTCACATCTTCAAACTTTCTTGAAACATCAGTCAACTCATCTTGTAGCTTCTCAATCCTGTCTTGATTCCTATCTAAATGGTCTCTTAGAGAAGCACAATCTCCTTGTTCTTTTTCAAGTCTTGACAAACCTTCAGCTATGTCCTGTTGAAGCTGGACAATGGCAGCATCTCTGCTTTTTACATTTGATAGAAGTGATGCATTCTCAGAAGAATATTCAGCCAATTTTTCATTCAAACTGTTGACCTCATCCCGGAGCTTAGCATTTTTCTCCTCTTCACCCATACAGGTTGAACTCAACTCTAGCTGGACTTTCTCCTTCTCTATTTTGACACTGTGCAACATCTGTTGTGTCTCTTTCAGTTGCACAATACTTGTTTCCTTTTCTGTAGTAGTGTCAGCAAGGGAAGCTTGAAGGTTTACTAGCTTTTCTTCAAGCTGTTGTTTCTCTAGGATGGCCTTTTCTTCATTTTCAGACATATGTGTTTCCATTTCAGAACATTTCTGCCTTAGTGTTTCAATTTCGGCGTTGCTCTGGTCAATATGTTGCTGAAGATTCTGTGAAAGCTGAACTGCTTCATCAAGCGACTTCTGTAACAGATTTTGCTTCTTGCCAAGCTCAACATTGACTGAAAAGATATTTAATTTCTCTTGTGCAGTTTGTGACAGTTCATTTTCAAGAATTTGACGTTCTGACTCCTTTCCAAGCAACTCTTCTTCCTTTACCTTCAGTTCTGCAGCAGAGGCTTCTCTCAACAATCTAACTTCCTCTTCCAGTGCATCTATTCTTCCTTGGTGCTGCTGACCTGTTGTGGAGCTTTCTTGTTTCAAACATTCAACTTCTCTGGCCTTCTCTACTTGTATTGTTTCACACTGATTAACCATTTCAGACAACTTCATTTGTGACTCTGTAAGTTTCGTGACCAGTGATTCATTGTCTGTCTGTAGTGACCTGCAAGTGTCACTTAAGGTTAGAACTTGAGATTCAAGGGAATTGATTGTGACCTTGTGTTCTTCTACTGATTGTGACAGCCTTTGTATTTTATTTTCCTTTTCATTTTGCATCAGACATTTTGTATTCTCAGCTTCCTCTATCATGTTGACTTTTGTTTGAAGATCCTGATTAAGTACAGCAAACTCCTCTTGTCTCTGGGAAAGTTTGTCTCTTGATGTGTCCAGTTCAGCAGCAACCTCCTTGAAGTCTTCTTCTAACAATTGGAAACTTTTGACTAAGTCAGAATACCTTGTATCTAAATCTTTCTTTTCTTCTTCTGTTGCCTGAAGCAAGCCTGAAACTTTCTCAAAATCTAGTTCAAACCTCTGCAAGTCTGTTGCAGTCTTGGATATTTCTTGTATCAGCTGCTGATTTTCTTCTTTCACACCAGTGTTCTCCTCTTTGAGCTGCTTGACATTTGAGGATAGAGAATCAGAAAGCATTGATTTTTCTTCCACAGTGGCTGACAAAATTGCAACTTGAGAATTCCTAGATTCTATTTCCGTTTTGCAAGCATCCAAGTCAGATGTCAACATTTCACATTTATCAGTTACCATTGTCACTGTTTCTATCAGATTTACCATGTCATTGTCCTTCTGTGAAATGATTTTATCTAGTGATTTGTTCTCAGCTAGACACTTCATCAGTACTGCATCACATGCCCATGACCTAACAGAGACCTCTTCCACCTCTGACATCAGGATGATAGAAGCTGTTTCCCTTTCACAAACATCAGATTGAAGGATTGATATTGTTTCTTTCAGTGACTGACATTGCTGTGTATACAACTCTGTGCTCGAACTTTCTTCTTCCAGAGCCTTGTGCAGCTTGTGTTCAAGATTATCCTTCTCTTCCTGAGTGTTCTTCAGAGATGTTTCCATGGCAGAGAGGTCCTGCTGAGTAGCATGTAATTTGGCTTCAACTTCTTCATTTTGCTGTTCTATCTGATGAACAGATCGCTCCAATTCTTCATTCTTTGCCAGCAAATCAGACTTCTTGGTTTCAAACTCTGATGTCCTTACATCCATCTCCGTCTTCATATTGACCAATTCTGAATCTTTTTCTTCAACAATACTAACATATGTGGAAATCTTCTCTTGAACCACTACAGCTTCATTCTTCAATTCTTCAATTTCTCTTTCGAGAGTATGTTTGTCTTCTACAGCATCTTGTAGTTTCCTTTGTGTCTGTTCGTTTTCAGTTTCTTTCAGTTCTAAGCTACTGCTGACTTCTTGATTGAGAGCAGTTAGTGACATTGATTCCTCTTTCAACTTGGACAGGTTGTCAGAAGATTCCTGAAGACTGATGGAAAGATTGCTAACTTGAAGATCCTTTGATGTGATTTCCTGTTTCAAATGATTAATTGACGATTCCCTTTCATTCAAAGAGCTTTCAAGATTTTTGATAACATTTTGTAAATTGGAACACTTGCCACTCCACTTCTGAGAAGCAGCTTTTTGACTGAGGTTGTTGTTGGTGAGCTCTTCTAGCTGGTCTGTGGATATCTGCAACTGGAGGTCCTTCTCTTCCAGTTCACTTGCCAATTCCTGCAGCTTGACCTGCAATCCTGCATTTTCCTGTTTCCTCTTCTCCAACTCTTCTTGCAAATGGGTAGCAATAGTTTCCTTTTCTTCACTTGTAGTTTGTAGTGAGAGAACACTGTCATTTAGAGACTTCTCCAAATCTTCCACTCGTATACTGTATTTATCTTTCAAATCCTTCTCTTCAGCAACTGAGGCCACTAGTTCTTCAGTATATTCATTCTTGTATGACAGTTCTTCCTTCAACTTTGTTATCGCTGTCTCCTGCTCATTCTCTGCAGCCTTCAGACCAGATATACATATTTCCTTTTCTTCAACATGTAGCTTCAGTTGTCTTATTTCAGATTCAAGAAGAGACATAGATTCCTCATGATGAGTAAGACTTGACCTCAAAGAGCTGCTTTCAGTGTTGGAAGTCTGTAACTGTTCTGATAGAGCTGCTGACATCACTGTTGATGTTTCCAATTCACTCTTTGTCTTTTCAAAAATACTTTCCAACTGCTTCTTTTCTTCTCGTTCATGATCAAGTGTTGTGCGTGTTTCTTCAAATTTCCTTGTTAATTCTGCAACTTTGCTTGATCGGTCTTCCAGCTTTTCAGTCAAAGTTTGAACATCTGACTCAAAATCCATAACCTTTTTCCGTTCCTCCTCCAACTCTTTGCATAACTTTTCAAATGCCTGCTTACTGTCAGATAGCTGCTCTGTCAGGGATTCCACTTCACTCATCAGATCTGTCTTTGAATGCAAAAGCGTCTCCATGTCTATATCCCGCTTCTTTATTTTTATTTCCAATTCTTCCTTCTCATTTGTAAGGGTTTTAAGGTTCTCCGCTAAAGACTTTGATCCAGAAGACGTCTCATCTAGTGCCAAATTGATTCTCTCATTTTCATTTTCCAGTTTGTTCTTCTCATTTTTCAGGTGTTCAATGGAATCTTTCAGTTCAACTGCTTCTTGTAAAAATGTTGATAGTTTGCTTTCATGTTCAGCCTTTGTAGCCAAAAGTTGCTCAATATTCTCAGTCAGTGCTGTGACTTTATCATCCCTTTCTTCGACAACAAGTTGCAAAGTTTTGCATTCTCCTTGAACTGCTACCATTTCTGAGGTCAACCTATCAATCTGACCTGATGCTTCTTTCAGTGCAGTCTCCAGTTGACCTGTCTTTCTAATGGTCTTCACAGCAACACTGTGTAGAGATGTTGCAGATAATGACAACTCTTCACATTCTTCTTTCAACATAGTTACAGCTGCATCCTTTGCCGTGACTGTTCCTTCTAGTTCCTCTTGCCTTCTCTCATTCTCTTCAAGCTGGCTCTTCATGGATTCAGACATTCCAAGGATCTCTGATTTCCTAGATGCAAGCAATTCTTCAAGCTTATGTTTTTCCGTCAAAAAATCTTCTCTGGTTGATGCCATTTGATTGCTTGTTTCATCAGCAGTCTTTTCAAGCTCAGAAATTCTATCTTCTTTAATGCCAATTTCTTCTTTAACTTTTTCAATCTCTGACAACAAAGAAGCCTGATTTTCTTCTGATTCTTTCAGATTTGTGTCCATCATTTCCAGATTCTTCTCCATTCCCATGTTGACCTCCTCCATGCCAGAGAGTTCTTGTTTAAGTTGTTTGTTGACTTCTTGCATGTTTGCAAGATCAGAATATGTATTTTCAAAGTCAGATGATTTTTTAAGCAACTCTGCAGCTTTCTTCTCCAGTTCAGTCCTCAGTTCATCATTCTCCAGGATCTTCTCACTCAGTTGAAGAGAGACGTCTGTGAATTGAGTGTTCATTTCCTTCAGGTTCTCTCCCAACCTGTCAACTTCTTCCCTCATCTCCTCCAGCTCTTTGTTTCTGGTTTCAATTTCTGTTCGAAGTTTGTCACATTTCTCAATTTCATCTTCCAACATTTTATGCTTCTCCTGTGATGCTTGCCTCGTCTCTCTAAGATCCTCTTGAAGGGTTGACTGTGTCTCATCACTGCTGGAGACAGACATTTCAAACTGTTCCTTCAGTAGGTTATACTCTTCTGTTTTGCATGAAAGTAGCTTCTCACTTTTATGGAGACTCTCATTGGCCTTATCAATGTCCTCAGTCAGTGTCCTCACTACATCTTTAAGAGACAGAAGTTCATTTTCTAACCGTTCTCTCTCGTCCTTGACATCTACTAGTTGTGTTTCTTTGCTTGCAAGATGGTTTTTAACTTCAACAAGTTCTTCACATGACTTTTGGTGTTTGGTGCATACCTCATCACATTCTGCTCTTTTTTCGTCAAGTTTATATTGGAGGTTGCGCATCAATGTCTCTTTCTCTGATGTGGATTCAGAGATCATTTTTATTTCCTCTTGTGCTTGCTTCAGTTGAGCTTGTGTCTCTTCATTTTTTACATCAAGTTCAGAAATCTGATTTTTCAGTTCTCCATTTTCCTTCTCTAGCTGTTTAGTCAGATCCTCCATCTCCTTAGTTTGTTGTGAGGACATTTCAAGCTTCTGCATCATGTCTGTCAGTTCCGATGTTGCATCTGTATGCCTAGTTTGAATCTGAGTATTTTCCTTCTTCAGTTCATTTGAAAGGAGAGACATTTCTTGGATACTCTCTGTAAGTTGAACAACCTTTAGTTCCTTCTCTTCCATAGCTGTCTTCAGTGTCTTCAACTGTTCATTCAGCTCATCGACACTGGCTTGCAGTTCTTCTCTCTTCTTATCCTGGTGCTCTTTGGTTTTGGAGAGTTCCTCTATTTGGACTTTGTTTCGTTCTATTTCTCTTGTTTGGTCTTCAACAGTTGACTGGGTAGTATTGAGCTCTGTGGCTAATCTTCCTGACTTCATTGTCTCTTGTTCAAGCATAGTCTGAAGCTGATCTAAGGAATTTGAAAGACTTTCAATTTTTAAATCTTTTTCCTCAATTGTACTTTTGGATGAAGTCTTATAGATTTCCATTTCCTGTTCAAGATTACTATACTCTTGACTTTTGAATTCAAGATCTTTCTGCGAACTTTCCAGGGAACTTCTTAAGCTGGTGATTTTGAGGTCCTTTGTTTCGGATGTATTAACAAAGAGTTCGTTTTTCTCAGCAGAGTCCTGCTTCATGTGAAAGATTTCTTCTTCTAATTTATCCATTTTTTGTCTCTTTTCTGTGTTCTCATCTTCAAGAATAGAAATTTGTTCCCTCATTTGTGTCATTGTTTCAGCATTGACATCACTACGGTCTGTCACATCTGCAAGATTTTCCTGAAGTTCTTTATTTTTCTCTTGAAGACGTCTCAAATGATCATCCATATCTGATATCCTTTGATTGACAGAAGCAAGTTCGTCCAAACTGACACTCAAGCTTTGTTTGGTTTCTTCTAGACTCATTTCCACCTCTTCGTTTGATGTCTTCAATTGTAGCAACATACTTTCCTTGTCCTGCAATTGCTGGTCAAGGTCTCTGATATTATCACTGAGTATTTCTTTCTGGTTTTTCAAATCCTCTGCTATTTGTTTTTGGAAACCAAGGTCTTCTTCACATCTGAACATTGACAGTGTCTGAGCCCTGTTGGTATGGGTCAAGGACGAGATACTGCCATCTTTTTCTTCTAATGACGACTTCAGCTCTTCAAGGTAACTCCCCAGGACAGTTATTTCACTATTCTTGTCCTCCAACTCTATTTTCAGTTGTGACAAGCTTTCATTCATTTCAACAATAAGATTGTCCTTTTCTTTCAATGTATCTTCCAAATCTTTTCTCTTTGTCTGCATCTGTGTCAAGAAATCTTCTTTATCAGTCATAAGTGACTCAACCTTACATTTCTCAGATTCAAATGCTTCTTCAAGGTTCTGTTTCTCCTCTATCATCTTCTTCACTTGCTGCTCTGAAGATGATAGAGCCGTCTCCTTATCACCAAGCATAGTCTTCAGTTCTTCTGTTAGGGTTGCCTTCTCTTCAATCAGTTGATTCTTTAATTTCAATTGCTGTTGTAATGCCTCTATTTCATTACTCCTATCTACCTTTTCTTCATGTAATTCTGTATTTATACTTTCAAGTTCTTGAGATTTTGTTTCACAGTCAGCATCAAGTTTCTTCAATTCATGTTCCAAGCCAAAGCAAACCTCCTCAAGACCTTTAAGCTTTTCAACTTTCTCTTCCAACTGATTCTTTGTCTGCTTCAAGGCATCTTCCAACTGTTTAGCCCTATCACATTCTTGTTCAAAATCAGTTTTGGATTTCAAGAAATTGTTTTGAACCTCATCAGCATCTCTGTTCTTCTGATCCAGTTCACTCAATTTCTCAGCAAGTTTATCTTTGGTAGTTTCTAGCTGCTGGTTAATACTTCTCACGTTATCCTTCAGTTCAGCAACTTCAGCCATCATGGAGTCATTTGTCTGTATCTGCTGTGTGACCTCAACTTGCAGTATCGCCACCTGGCTCTCTCTGTCCATCACCTCTTGAGTCTTTAGTTCACATTCATTCTTCCATTTTAACAGTTCTTCATTCAAATTCTGCACTTCAACTGATGCTCCCTTCTTCATCGACTCAAGTTCAACTGACAGAGAATCAACCATTTTCTCCTTTTCTGTTAGTAGTTCAGCAAGTCGTTGTTTCTCTCCTGAAAGAAGTACTGCAACACTATCAGAATCCTGAGTCTTCTGCTCCAGGGCATGAGTCAGTTCCCTGTGGGCTGCATGCAGGGAGTCCTTCTCCTGCACCACCTGTTCATGACTAGACTTCAAGGAGCTGACTTGCACCTCCAGGGCAGAACACTTCTCACCTAGGTCACTCCTCTCACTGCAAACTGTATCATGGTTAGACTGCAAATCATCTAACTTACACTCTAACTGGACAACATTGGATTTCAAATTATCATTCTCAACAATCAATTTATCACATTTTTCTTGCAATACTGCATGCACATCAGTCAAAGAGCTGAGTTTGCTCTCAGTCTCCAAATGCTTCACATGCAAAGTCTCAAAGGAATCTTTGGTTTCAAGCAATTGAGATTTCATGCAGGACAGTTCATTCTCCCTAGACTCAAGCTGGGCATTCATGGCATGCACTTTCTCAGACAGGGACTGCACTTGAGAAGAAGAGTCTGCAGACAAAGTCTCAAGCAATTCTTTGGACTCTTGTAAAGACAAAGTTAAGGAATTCACATCTACAAGTCTGTCCTTGAGTGTACACTCAAGGTCACTCACCCTCACCAAGGCACTGGATTTCTCAGAGTTCACAGTCTCTAGAGAGGAAGACAACTTTGTATTTTCCTCTTTTAGCACTAATAAGTCTGACTTCAATGTATCTGAAGTTTCGGACAGAGCTCTATTGTCCGTAAAGGTTTCCTCAAGTTGCTTTTGTAAAGAAAGCTTCTCTTCCAACAATTGACTTCTCTCAGCCTCTAATTTCCCAACTTCTTCTTTGGACATATTGAGTTCGTCTTGGGCAGTTTCTAAAAGTTCAGATTTACTTGTAAGACATTCATGTTCTTCTGTCAACTTCTGTTTCAAGCACTGAGTTTCAGACTGAGCTGCATCTAACTCTTGTAACCTAACATCTAACATGTGCGTGTGTTCTTCACACTTTTGTGTACTCTCGTCTAACATCTGCTGACATTTCTCTAGCTTGGTATTGGATTCAAGCAACATGGTCTCATGTTGTTGTACAGTCAAAGCTAGAGATTCTCTCTCCTGTAATAGAACTTCATTACTCTGTGTAAGTGCCCTCACCTGACCCTGGTCCTCCTCCACAAGCTTCTCCAGGTGAATGATTCGAGCTGACATCTCCTCTTTCTCTTCTTTCAACTTTTGCACAGCTGTCTCTACACCTGAACACTTCAGATTCAGCTCCTGGACTTCAGCGCCCATTAGCTGAATCTGACTATCCTTCTCACCACAAATACGAAACTGTTCCTCCAGATCTGTTTCAAGATTCTGGATGCGCTCGGACTCAGCCTGAGCATGAGTGTTTAGTTCTTCAAGGTTAAGCACCAAAGAATGTATCTTCATGTCCTTCTCTTCAAGCACCTGCTGTGTGTGAGAAGAACTCTCGTCCATGGACTCAGAAATTGAACTGATTTTAATATTCTTTTCATTGATCTCAGTTCTTAACTGCTGCATCTCTTGTAACATTTCACTCTTTTCTGTTAGGGCAGTATCAAGATCAGATTTTAATCGTTCAGCTTCTGATGTTGCTTTGGACAAATCTGACTTCAAGGATTCACACAATTCACTAAGAGAGGACACCTCTTTTTCCTTGTCACTTATCACAGTGTTCAGTTTCGTGATCTCAAGGTGAGTTATTTCCAAATCTGACTCTACACCTGATGACTTAGACTGGAGACTAGCAAGTTGTTCAGCAAGGTCTTCAACAGATTTATCCCCACTGGAACACACTTCCTTCAGTTCTTCAATTGTTTTATTGCACTTTTGTAAATCTGATTCTTTTTCTTCAAGACACTTTTTTACATATTCATGATCACCAACCAGCTGCTCATATTCACCTTTTGTTTTATTATGTAAGTCTTTCTCACTTTCAAGTTTATCACGGAAAGATTGTTCCCTATCTGAATAATCCTGAACCTGTTTCTGAAGAGTCACCATTTCCATGCCCTTCTCTTCAGTTTCTTCTTGCAGGGCACTTTGTTTAGAAACCTCATTCTGGAAGTCAGATTTCAATTTTGAAATTTCATCCTCAAGGGCTATACAGTTTTGTTTCAGGGAGACAATTTGAGTATCTTTGCTCTCTAGTTCATGTTCAACATCAATCTTTTCATTCTTGAGTTTAACAAGATCTTCCTGGAGAGCCGAAGAAGCCTTCTGTTGCTCTGCCAGTTCGACCTCCATCTCCGAGAGCTGGGTGAGGAGGGTGTGAGTCTTCATTTCGAACTCCTTGCCCTTCTCACTCTGGCCCTCCTTGAGGACCTCCAGCTCTCGGGACATCTGCTTCACCTGCAGTTCCAGAGTAGATGCAGCCTCAGCCTTGTCTTCCACCGCTGACTTGACTCCCTTCAGTTCCTCTGCCCTCTCCTCCAGGGAGTGAGTCATCTGCAGTATCCGATTCTCTCTCTCCGAGAGTTCTGATGTCAGTCTTTGAAGATCCGATTCTGAGCTTTCTATTGCAGTTTTTAAAGCATCCTGTGAAGTTTTAAGTTGAGTTTGAAGATCTTCAGATGATTTCCTTGCCTCTTTAACTTCACTTTCAAGATTGGATTTGGTCTGTTCCATCTGTTTCAAGTCTTCCTGGACATGCTGATACTTCTCATCAAGATCGGTCTGAAATGGAGATTTTCTTGGCATTATTACAGTTAAACATTCATATAGCAGACATATCAACAAAAAGCAATTTTTTAAATGTAAAATATTGTATTGAAAAACAGTTGAATTATCTTGTTTACAAATAAATCAATTTGGCACTTTTTTTAAACAACTGTTTATTCAGCATGTTGCGATTAATATCAAGCAAATGATTCATCACTTTTAGGTTAAAATGATGTTGAAACTACAGAAAAGGGAAACAATCAAAGTACCCACAATGCAATATCATATTTTCATTCACTTTGTAGCTTCCTACAAATTACTTAATAATTAACTTAATTTCTGAACACGATTAAACAAGATTAACAGAAACAATTCTTTTTTGACAAGCATCAAATTTACACAAAAAATAACATCACCTTTAACAATTCTATTGAATAACACTAAATGTTTTACCTTTTCAGTTTGAAGCGCTTCAAGTTCCTGTTTCCTGTCATCACTCTCCCTACCGAGAGACTGGAGCCTGGTCTGCAGATCATCACAGGAGGAGGTCAGCGTGTTGATCTCATCCTTCTGCTCCTTGCTCAACTCATCCTGGGACTCGAGACTGGCCTGGAGCTCCTTCAGCTGGAATATACAACCAGACATTTATAAATTATTGTGTCTCCATAGACATAAGGATAGTAGGTACGAATATAAGGGAATTTAGAAGAGGAAAACTAGATTTTCTGGATTACGAAAAGTTTATTGTGAAATATGAGGTTTTTCCATGATAAAAAATTTGTTATCAAGAAAAATATATCTTTTAGTTTTCGTACATATCAAATTATCTTGAACTTCACACTGTCACAGTGGCAAAGCGTGGTTCTTAACGACTGCTAAACATGAAAATATACCTGTTATGTCAATATAAATCGAAGTTTATCATGTTATAAATGAAATATCTGTCAAATTAGATATTGTCAAACATTTATTCCTCACTCATTTGGATAAACATTGTGTAAGTCATAAGAGAGAAAGTAATCATTCTAAAGCTTTGAGTATTATTTCTATTTGTTTCCATTGTACACATCCATTGAGAATTGATTCTGTAACCTAAGGAACAAATGACTTAACTTTAACCTTCACAATGTCACAGAAAGTAGACCAGGTAGGGTCACTATAGCATCACTCAATACTGCTGTCACAGAAGGTATGGTCATATGAGCTCTGAATTTACAAGTAACCAACTGAGGCCTGGTGTGCTAAAAAACATTAACTCAAAATGTCACAGAAATTAAGGTCACCTTAGCCCTGAGCTCCTCGTTCTCCTTCTCGAAGGCAATGACGGGTCGCTGATCACTCTCAATCTTGTCTCTCAGTCTCTCGAGATCTGCCTGAAGCTCCTGTCTCTCTCGCTCCGTACCTGCAGGTATACAGGTATGCATGGTTAGAAGTTATAAGGATCCATACCCAAGGGTGAAAATACAGAAATACAGAAAATACACCATGCCATGCCATGCGCACATCGGGCCTAACAGGCCAGATGAGCTAAAAATACAGAAAATACCATTCTTCTCTCAATTGCAATTTCATCATGGTCAGACCCCAACAATAGTGATAGAGGAAGAATCATTGTGTAACTGTAGGGTGGTCTTACACAGAGTTAAAACACTTTTCATACAATATAATATTTGTGCCACACTCCTTCGTGTAGAAGCACAATGCAGTCACGCAATGAGCCTTCCTCCATGAAGATGTGCATTAGCTTCTTTTGAGTAGTATACAATCAAAGGCTGTCAGTACCTATAAGATGTCCACTTACCATCTCTAGATTCCTCGGTCTCAGCCATCTTCACCTCCAGCGCCACCTTCTCTCCCTGCAGGGTCTCGATGAACGACTGGCTCTCCGTCAGTCGCTTCTCCAGCTCGCTCACGGTGCCCTCCAGGGTGCCTGTCTTCTCTCTCATACTCTCCTGGTGAAAGATCAACTTTCCTTTAGAAATACTCTATATTGATCCCCCAGATCAAACAAGATGCATGAGCAGATACATGAGTACAAAAATTTCTGACTAAATATCCCTTTGAATACAAGTAAAGATTGGGTGTAGGTGAAGCCCTAGATGAAGTCAAGGATGTATGAACATATACAGTTGAACTCGGATATAGCGAACAATTTTTTTAAGTCCCCTCAAAAGCAGACAGCTAACAAAATTTGTTGGTCCCTTGGAGTTCTCAATTTCCGTGTTTTACTGCAGATATTTTAAATAATAAAATTATCTTATCATGTTAAACTCATCAATTGAATGATTCTTGTCATCAGCTAAGAGTTGTCATCAGTACAGAAGAAGATATCTGTCCAAGCCCTCGCCTGGTCAATATAGAAAGCTATTTTCAATACTATCAACCACCTGACTTTTTAAACTCAACTCACCATGTCTGCCTGAGCCCCCTTCTGGAACTGCTCCAGCTCAACGACCCTCATCTCGAAGGCGACGCGACTCTTCTTCTCCACGTCCCTGTCCTCCTGAACCTCCAGCAGCTGGCCCCGAGCAGAGTCCAGTTCCTCCCTCAGTGTCAGCAGTCTCTCCTGCTGGCTGCTGTCGTGGGATACCTGGTTCTGGAGGGGCGGAGGGGATATGTTAAAAACATTATTGCAAAATGATTGATTCTATAATTTTAAAATAAAAGTACCGAGGGTACAGAAGCTCACCTTAAAATGAATGATGTGGTATTGGTTTAATTATAATGTAACCATCTTTTATATAATTGATTATGGCTGCCATCATGATGTTTTTATCTTTTAAAATACTAGTCTTCTTTTGGAAACGACTAGAGCTTGAACAAACATTAATACATGAATGATATCATCATCATAAGTTAACAAGCAGTAGGTTTTTGTATAACTTTTTTGTATATCTATGGCTGAATTGGTGACCATCTTGTACTTTTTAATCTTCAAAATGCTACTTTTATGTGGGCATCCGTATTAATTTCATTATGATATCTTGATTGGTTTAGGTGTATCCATTTAAATGTCATTGACATTACTTACAGGATGGTGGGCACTTACATTTGTTTTGTAGTGAATCATTAATATGATTTCAAGATTATTTCACTGATAGTTATGCTGCATGGGATATTGAGAATCCCAAAAGTACAGATTTTTCAAGGAAAATGAATGACTGATTGAGAGGAAAGTCATAAACACATCAATGCATAAGACACGTTTATTTTGTTCACATCATATTTACATGTCAAGTGACCATGAGATGTCTTTCATTAAAGTATCAATTAATTTAACACTCATACAGTACTATAATGGTAAACATTTTTGCATTGTCAAATCAACAGAGAGATATGACAAATCAAATTTCCTTACTTTTCTTACTAAACCCTTTTCGATTTTCATCTGCATATTTATTCCACATCAACTTATCATGTAGATTGCTAAACAGTAAACACAAAGCTTATTGTAGACAAGTTTTGTGTAAGTTGTTATTCTTAGAAAGAACATATCACTGTCATGAGAATACAAGTCTATAACTTTTATTGCATACACATGGGCCATGGCCATATAGCATAATGCTCTACCATATCAAATGGGTCAGGTTGATTATGCAACAGACTAGCAGCTGTGCTTGTGATGCTAGCAGCCTGCCTTGGGATGTGTATTAGACAGCATAGTGGAATATCTGAACTCTGGTTGACCCCTTATGTGTGGTATTTAAAGGAATAAAAGGGAAATACCATTGTTTAAAATTTAACATGTTTAATGTGATTTGGTTTTTGCAGCTAGTTGCCATAAAGATTTTAAACAAATTGATCAATTATGTTTGTCTTTCATCTTAATTTTTTTTAGAAACACTTAAAAATATAGAACAACTTGCACGACAATCTTAAACATTCCATATTTAAGATAATATTATGATTAGTAAGTTCAACTTTGAGAATTTATATGGTGCCAGTGATCACTTGATGAAAGCTTAAAATTTAATAATAATGATGTGTCATCTGCAGCTGAAAAGTCAATATGGCTGCTATTGCGGCCATCTTGGATTCTCAAAACTGAAACGTCTACCTTTCTGTGCGGAATCACTATAGGTATAACATACTACAATATAAAAATGATATCTAGATTGGTTTAGGAGAAATAGTCTTTGTCATGAAATCTAATTGAAAATTCAATATGGCTGCCATGGTGGCCATATTGGATTCTCAAAACTTTAACGTCTACCTTTCTGTGCGGAATCACCATAGGTATAACATACTACAATTTCAGAATGATATCTGTATTCGTTTAGAAGGAGTAGTCTTTTTCATGAAATCTAATTGAAAATTCAATATGGCTGTCAAGGCGGCCATCTTGGATTCTCAAAACTGAAACGTCTACCTTTCTGTGAGGAATCACCATGGGTATAACATATTACAATTTCAGAATGATATCTGTATTCGTTTAGAAGGAGTAGTCTTTTTCATGAAATCTAATTGAAAATTCAATATGGCTGTCATGGTGGCCATCTTGGATTCTCAAAACTGAAACGTCTACCTTTCTGTGAGGAATCACCATGGGTATAACATATTACAATTTCAGAATGATATCTGTATTCGTTTAGAAGGAGTAGTCTTTTTCATGAAATCTAATTGAAAATTCAATATGGCTGTCATGGCGGCCATCTTGGATTCTCAAAACTGAAACGTCTACCTTTCTGTGGGGAATCACCATGGGTATAACATACTACAATTTCAGAATGATATCTGAATTTGTTTAGGAGGAGTAGTCTTTTTCGTGAAAGTTTACGGACGGACAGACGGACGGACGGACGGACAGACGGACGGACGGACGGACGGACAGACAGACGGACGACGGACGAAGCGCCATGACATAAGCTCACATTTACTTTGTAAAGGTGAGCTAAAAACAGAGATATGATTTTGCTATTTGAATAGATAGATGGCTGGAATTTTAATGCTGATCATGTTATAGTAATAATTATCCTAAACTTCTATAAACAGCATTTAAGTAGTTGTACAAGAAGCTGTACCAAAATGTCATCTCCTTGAAATAAGTTTTTTGAAGAAATCAGACATTGTCAGAATAAAGAGTTTTGATCCTAACTATGTCAGGGGATACATATCTGCAACTTTCATTATTCCACATACTGGCCCCTACACAATTAGTTGCTGTTTGTTACTGCAAGGACAACATATTTATAACTTGATGCTACAAGATTTCCCAAGAACCGACCTGATCAACAGTGGCCTGCAGGTCGGTGACGATGTGACTCAGTTTGTCCCTTTCCTCGTTAGAAGCACTCAGCTCAGCCTCTACCTCCGCCTTCTGTTTCAGCAGGCTCTCCTTCTCTCCTTCCAGGTCCTTCAGACTGCCTTCCAGTTGCACTGCAAACATAATCATTACATTGTACACATAACTTCATTTTCAAACGTCTAAGAATATTCAAGCGTTTAATGGTAATAATTGAGTAACCTTTTTCAAAAATAAAATATTAATTTATGGAGCCAATGCCAACATATCACAGTTTTTATTCATGATCAATAGATTGCACCTTGATAGATTGTTTATTTTCAATAACAACTGTACTTTTGTATCGTGTATGGTGACATGAATGAAAGTGAAAATCATACCTACTCTAAACTTTGCTCTACTCTAAATACCAAACTATTTGCAAAAGGCAGAATTTCAGCCACTAGAAGCCAGACTGAACATTCCTTCATATTATTTTAAGCAAAAAACAGGTTCATATAACAAAGAACATTAGGAGAGTTTTTTAGCATTAGTTTAAGATTCTAATTTATTTCGACAGTCCCAAATGTGAGTGTAAAACAGGCCTCACCTTGTTGGAGGCGGAGCTCCTCGAAGTCGACCAGTTTGAGTTGCAGGTGCCCCTTCTCATCCTCCAGCTCGGCCAGACGGTTCTTCAAGGTCATCACCTCGTCAGCTAGGTCATCTCCCTGGAGGGTTGAGAAGGAAAATGTATTGAAGAGATACACTATGTAAATGTGAAAGCAAATTTGACACAGTTTAAGATTGGTCTTGGTTTTGTTATAAAATAATATTCATTTCTTCTATGATTACTAAATGAATGATGAAATACTCAAATAGATGAGGTTTACTTCTTCATGCATTTGAAAAGCTATCCTATTTTGATAATATATAAAAAAATATTTGGAAAACATAATCTTGACTAGATTTGGCTGTATATCATAACAAATTCCCCAATGATGACAAAATGAATTATTTCCTTTGTCATGCTTAGATTCTGGGTTTTGATCTGATCTTTCCTCAATTAAATTTTCTTTAAAAGAGTTATGATAGAGGTTTCCAAGCTCTGCCTTATTGCGTACAGTCCAAATATTTTGAGAGGGAAGGAAGGACTCTCATTCATAAATATTTACAAAGGAATACTTTCATTATTGTGACATATAAACAAAACTCACCTTTCTTAACTGCTCCACTTCCTTTTCAAGGTTTCTGATCTTTGATGTCATTTGTGCTTTCATTTTGAGCATTTTAGTTTCTCCTTTCCCTCCTTCCTCTGACTTCTTGGAAGCCTCCAGTTTCTCAGTTTTGTCCCTGACCTCAGCCTTAAGCTGATCAACCATGACCCTGAGAGCTTCAACCTCGTCAGAATCACCTCCAGAAGCAGCTGCAGGTCTCTGGGCAATCTCAGCCTTCAATTGATCCACCAAAGTTCTCAAAGCTTCAACTTCATCAGAATCAACTGATGGTTTGCCAGAAGGAACAGAGTCTTTGTTTGCAATCTCTGCTTTGAGCTGGTCAACCATTACTCTGAGAGCCTGAACTTCATCAGAGTCGGAGGATGAGGCAACAGCTTTCTGCCCCGAAACCTTACCTTGACCTGACAGAGCCTGCTGGTATCTCTCCTGAAGGGCATTGTACTGTTCACTTGCCTGATTGTAGGCAGTTTCATACTGAGTGAGGGTTGATTTTATTGTGTGTAGCTGTAGATCTTTCTCACTTTTTTCAGTCTCATGCTTTTCAATCAAGTCCTTCTGTTTAGTTTCAAGTCTTGCTTTCTCAGATTTCCATTGAGATTCACTATCAACAAAATTTGCCTGTAATAGCATGAGTTGCTCTGAAGTGGCCTGAAGTTTGTCCTTAACAGATTTCATCATTTCCTTATTCTCCATAAGATCTGCTTCCTTCTGTGTCATCTCTGACTGAAGGATCTGAATCACTTTCATCTTCCCATCCAAAACTTCATTTGTGTCCTTTAACTTCTGTTCGAGCATCTTCATGACATGATCGTGGATATTCACCTCACCACGGGACATTATCTCCTGAACATCCTTCTCATGGCGAGATATCAGCTCCTTCAAGTCCCCTTCCCTTGTGTTCAAGTCCCTCTGAGTGTCCCTGATTATATCTCTTAGTTTACCAATTTCTACCTCTCGTTCATGAAGTGTTTCTTCAAAGTATTTCTGAGTTTCGGTGAGCTTCATGTTGAACCTGTCTGTCTCGACCTTGAGCTTGTGTGCCTCCTTTGTGATGTCATCATTAAGCAGAATGATTGTTTCCTCGTTATGCTCTATCTTGGTTGTCAGTTTAACAATCAGAGTGGCCTGTTCCTGGATGCTTTGATCCTTCTCCTTGATAGAGCCTTGAAGAATCTGAAAGGAATTACATTATTTTTTAAACATGTTATTTGGATGAATAGTTTTTAATTCATGCATAATCAAAAATATTCCATGTTTTTTCCCTAAATTTATTCTGGGATTCATGTCTTACACAGACTTAATGCCACACTGCCAGACTATTTTTCACACAATATAAACTTAACAGGTACAACTTTAGAATATGTTCCCCACTAAATAAGATATTTTGGGATTTAACCCTTGGTTTCGCGCAAGACTGACTTTTTAAGCCAATGGATATTTGTTGACTATACTACAAAGTTTTAGAGTTAGTTTGTCTGGTGTTAGGATTGATAACGTACAGTAGAAAAAGTGGAGAACATATTGTTAATTTGCTCCACTTAATGAGATCGATACTAAAAACATTTAATGTCTTCTAGAGAATGTACCTAAAAAGGTGAAATTTGCAAATGATACAATACATTGTTGTAGTAACTAACCATCTTCCAAATGCTCATCAGGGACAGTCACAGCATTCTTAACAAACAAACAAACACATCTGAAAACAACCTCTCACCTCCACAACCTTGTCGCGACCCCGGATGACCTCATTCTTCTCTCCAACGAACTCCTGAAGGTCCATGACCTTGCGGTCCTGTTCAAGGATCTTGTTGTTGAGCTCCATGACTTTCCGATCCTTGTAGACCATCTGGGCATACATCTCCTGCATCTGGGACTGATAAACAACTCACAGTTCATGCACTGCCATGCTCCATGCCTTGTCATAATTCTCATCCACACATCATGCAGTGGACCTCATGGATTTCATAAACCAAGGCATGATGATGATGCCATATGGAGAAATTAATTGGGTCTTGATTACCCATGCTGGATTGATAAAAATGCCTTATCCTCATATTGGCAGTGATTTGTTGTCATGTTGTTTTTATACCTTAAACCATGATTATCATACCATATGGTGAAAAAAGGGCATGATTACCATGCCCTCTGTTGCCAATGATTCTTGATTATTCTTCATGAGGTTATATCAGAGCTTGAAGAGTAACCTTTATCTAGGATTGTCATTTCACCTATGTGAAGGGCTACAATTTTCCATGCATATGACTTTTTCATTTATATTTTCTTGTCATTCTTTTCATGCTCTTGGGCTGGTTTTTATCAAAGCGAGAACTTTTCAAGCTGAGACTAACTTGTGATACAATAAGAGAGATTTGTGTTTTCAGCAAAATGCATAAGATAGTTATAGAGAGGACAGGTGTGTGAGTTGGGTACTCAAAGCATAAGAATTACAGACAATTTGGATCGAAGGCAACCTCTCAACAATGGTGATGATGATGAACATGAATGTGATACTAAATGTTAATATATTTACATTTTCTAACTAATCCACAAATGTTATAGACCTACTTCTATTCATGGTAATTTGTAAACAACCAATTCATCACGATAACACGCAATTGCTGCAATTAACCAACAAACTTGGTTAGTTCTCTATTGACTATACCTCACATTTTCGCAGTGAATGAAAAAGTGCAAAGAAGTAACATTTCAATTGATGTTATTTTCCCACACTAGGAAAAACCATCCAGTGGTAACCACTGATCCTGACAGAACTAGATATAAAATTGAAATGAAAAGACTTTCATCGAGACTTATTCTTGAGAAGTTGATATAGAGTTTAGATTATTAAAGGTGTCATATTCTTGTCAACCTCATTTCAGGCAGTAAAACATGTTTCGATGCCATAAATAGAAAATGGGTGAGATTCAAAAAGTGACAAAAAAATTCAAGTGACGTTTCACTTTCTGACCATGATGTACTGTTACAAAAACTTGAAAGATTCATTTTGCCAAACTTAAATTTAAGCAATTGATTTCATTTAAGATCCATAACAACTTCTTAGAATCAATCTCATGTGGACCAATAACAAGAGAGGGAGACACCAATAAAACTATATCCCCGATATCTTACCTCTGCTCCCCCGTCTCCGCCGACCTCCTTGATGCCCTGCAGGGTCTCTATCAGCTTCGTCTTCTGCTCCAACTGTTCCGTGAGATCGTGCACGATCCCCTCTCGGTCAGCCAGGAGGGACATCTTGTCCTCGATCTGTTGCTCCCTGAAGCTGATGACCTGTGCTTTCTCCTCGATGAGTCGATCTTTCTCCTCCAGCTGCTTCTTCAGCATCTTCGTCTTGGCTCGGAACACCTTGTTAGATGATCCCTCCTCGCTTGTCATGCTGCTAGTGTCAGAGTCCTACAGGTGAAAATAGTGTGTTACATTGCCTGACTGTGGAAAATTATTTTTTAATAAACCATTTTAAATCATTACCCACAAAGTACAAATACAGTCATTTTCTATGAGAATATATCTAAAGCAAGTGACTAATATATCTTAAGCAAGTGACCTTTATAGCGTATTTCATAAAATATTGCAAATAAATGTTGATTGCAATTATATCTTAACTATAATTTCTTCAACACCCAAACACATATTCTTACACGCTAAAAGAATTGTTTGCACATTATGCACATTCAGTTTTGTGATATATTGGTATTGCTTGCAATTACATTGCACACCCCTTATTAGGACTGTTACGATATACATACGCCGCCATCATATCCTCCTCGTTTCGCCTCCTCCAGTTGTGAGGTCATCTTCACAGCTTTCGCTTTTGCTTGAAGTTTCATCTTGGACATTTTGGCGCTGGTTTCCTGCACAATTAAAGCATTGATAGATTTTATAGATGGGATTCTGTATTATGATAAAAATATCCTAATATTCAACACTTGAATTCATATCAATACCCTATCATCCCCTCTTAAGAAAATCATTGACATTCTCAAAATCAAATTAATAATTGTTGTCATAGATATGGATAAAATAAAATTGCATTACAAATTGACCTATGATTTTTAATGATGCGCAATACAATAATTTTCAGCTGAATTTTACACTGCATTTGTCAAATTGTGATCATGCAAACAGCTCACAAATTGATACCTACAACAATATATTATAATAAAACAATATAAAACATGTTACGATACTTTATTTCATCATTCAGAAAAAGAAAGATTAACTTTCACAACATGATACAGAAATTATCACTATACCGACATTCATTATTTATATCATTAGATGAAGTATTGGAATTCTCGATACAACAGTGTATCCTCACACAGATATTGACTTTTCTTCCTAATGCATGTAAAGAATGATGAGGAACCACACCTGAAGTTCCTTGTCCTTAACCTTGATGGTGTCCTCTCTCTCTCTGATCATGGACTTGAGTTGATCTACCAGCAGCTGCTGGGCATCAAACTGAAGTTGAAGGTCACTGTCGGCCATCTTGGTTAGTTTTCACGTCTGCTTGGTTTAGTTCTGACAAAGTAATGCAAATACAAGGTTAGACCACAATTTAATACAGGATTGAAAATCTCCAAGTTGAAATATGAAGTAACTTCTTTTATAGCGAGAAAAGTCAAAATCTTAATGCTCAGCAGCTAATACCCTTATATCAATCAAGCCGAATGCCTCTTATCGCTACAGGTTTTCATTCATCACAGTAGGAGGCCTATTTGTTTTAACAGCCAATGAAACGTTGTGGTTTGATTCATTCAAGAGTTTTAAGCAATCATCTCTTTCCTCTACGTTCTTTCTGGATGTTGGTTATTTTATTGGCTGGTTACAAGGAAAGGTATTCGAGGTTTCACCTTGATAGATATCTGGGTATGGTTGTAGCGCTAGAGAAAACAAATACCCTGGTGTAGCAGGATGCACAAAATCCATTTTGGGGTTATATATTTAAGACAAGTTGTCTAAAGGCAGGAGAGCAAACATGCATGTGGTAAATGGGATTATGGATATACAACTTCTTTATTCAGTGTTTGCGGCGTTTTGAAATAGATACTAATGTCGTTTTCAAGCAAGTGAAAATGACATTAGTATCTATGTCCAAACATCCCAAACACTGAATAAAAACGTTGTATATATCCATAACATTGCCTTCATCATTCTTTATTAATAAATAAAATTATTGCTTTGAAATTGTGAAAGAATTCTTGGCAGGATTCTGAGTAACATCTTTGTCAGAGAGTTGTCAAATCTGAGATTTGGTTACGCAAGTTATGATTAATCACTAAAAGTTTGGGTATGGTATATATATAGAATTCTTCACAGGATTTTTAGGTGTTCTTGTGGTGAAAATATTATCTTGTGTTGCACATAATGATATTTGACCAATGAATTGGTACAAAAAATAATTCAACTTACATATTTATTTACTTCTTGTCATTTAAGTCATGTTTCTAAAATGCAAGGGTATCTTCCATTCGGGATTTCGAAAACGTCATGTTGCTATCCAGATATTACCTGTGAACAAAAAGCATATAAAAAATCTCTACTCCATTTTATCTTAAAGTGTAAGTGTCTGATTATTCAGTTTAACCAAGGACCAGGTTTACATTTCCTTTCAAAACATCCTTCATGGCTTCATAGTCATAAAGTTTTCTTAACTAGTATACCAAATGAAATATCTTCATTTTTGGAATCAAAAACAATTGTCAGATTAGGTTTTTATTCGGGAGAAAAGGTTACAGAAAGAAAACTACAATTATATTTCAAATCTCTGTTACAACGAACATATACTCATAATTTCATCATATGATAAAAACTTTCTAGAACCCATTATGAGCAATAGTAATGGAGCTCATTAACATTACTACTGACTTATTCAAGTTCGATTGCAAATAAAACTCATGGCTCCATGTTGACAATCGAATAAAAATGATATTTTTTATCAAAATATATTTTTATTATTATGCAAAATATGTCATGAATGTTGAGGCCCTACCAGGCAGATGTTTACATGTTAAATCGCAAATTCATATTCGGTCTTGTTCATTTAAATCTCCTTGATCATATCTATTTTAGCATATGTGAATATGTATTTCTGAGACCTCTCCAGATACCAAAATATTGCATTTTATGAGTAGTTGAAACAGGTAAACAAAATGGCATTCGATATTCAGGTCACCATAAAACAGCCAACACATTATGTTCATGGTTTTGCTTGATGCAAAATTTGCAATATGAGGTATAGAATCTATACATATGGCATGTAGCAAAAGACCCATTGTCTTCAAATATTCCGTTGAGGTCGCATTTTTCGACACTCTAATGAACTTCTCACCTCTCCACCCGAAATTCCTGCTCGTCCGCCATCTTGAAAGCACCTTGTCAAATCACGTGACGTGGAAGCAAATGATCTACCCTTGGCGACTTAGAGTTGCCTCCCTTAGGTAAGATTTCATTGAAACGTTACTAAAATATATGACGAGACTCCAGTAAAGTGTTCAAAATGAACTCCTTTAAAGTTTATTCATTTGTTATTCGACTTATATATTTCATTCTTACAGGTGTTCAAAAAAACTAAATGCATGTCAAAAATTAGCTCAACACCTTTGGAAACCTGCGAGAGCGTAGGCCTATATGTCACTACTATAGTGAAATTAAACCAGCATAGCTCGTTTCGCTTGAATGAATGAACCCGTAAGAATAGTACATGTAGTTTTCTGATTTCGGTATGAACCTTCAAGAACCATCGTTAAAATGCCAAAATTGTATTAATAATTTGTATCTAGTAAACCATTTGCAGGAATAGGTAGGTTTTAGTTTAATTATTCGTGTAATTGATCTAATCTTACCAGACAAAATATCTCCTTACCTTATAGATCACTTATTTTACTGTAACTTAGTTTTAAATTACAATCACGTACGTACTACTCAGTTCGAAAAAATATCAACATTGCCAATGTCCTGAAAAAGCCACACGTGACCAAATAATAATAATAATAGTGCATCACACACAATTTTTTTTATAATCTTTATGTTAAACAAATTAAAGAGAATATGTTGCTGGTAATCCTGTTAAATAGGTAAGTATAAACCGATATATTTTCGAAAATGGTTTGTTAGTTTATGTTCACGAAAGAAGATAAACTCCCATGCAAAGACGGATATGATTTTTTTTGCCAAAGTTGTCAATATTACCGTCTTTGATATTTTTGATTACTGAATCGCTTGCAACCCGTTTTTTCACACCTTTGTTTACATTTATCCACGTTCCTCTCGTGCAAGTTTGCATACCAACAAGCCAAAATGAATCATTGGTTTATTGATACCATCCATAACGTCACTTAGAGACAGCGTTGGCGCCTTAACGCCAATTTGTGTTGTTAGCCATCCTGCTACATCAGCTTATATGTTTCCACGTTATGCTACACAAATCAGCGTATATGTCTGCGTATAATCTCCGCGTTATGCTACAATCTCCGATTTAAATCCAATTGAACATTTATGGGACGAGTTGGTCCGACGACTGCGACTACGCCAACAACCTCCACAAAACATACAGGAACTCCGACAGGCCTTGATGGAAGAATGGCGTCGTATCCCTGCTAACGTCATCCGACGTCTGACAACTTCCATGAGACGACGTGTACAAGCATGCAATAATGCTGCAGAAGGTCACATGAGATATTGATTTATTGATTTATCACTGAATTAAACAAATGATGACATGTTTAAGTTGTTGTTATTTTTCTCACTGTGGAAAACTGTCCAATTTTGGACCTCACAGCAAGATTATGAATGTTGGAATTAATAAAATTATGCTTTCATCTTTTGATAATACCACGAAATACTTTCAAAAAGCAATTTGGGGATGAAGAAAGTCTTTCCAACCGTCTTTGTAAAGTAACAATGCATCAAGGATATCTGAAGTACATTTTGACAACGTTGACATGCTGATTGACTGAATATGGGAATGACCGACTTAAACTAGTTACATAATCATATATACGAATCTAGTTGTCAACTGTTAAAATTCTCTGCCCAAACTTCCTGGAATGTTTTCGTCTTCATATCACAAGTGAATGAAGTGCATGCAGATGAATCGTATAAATAAGAGAAACGGTTCTTCGTCTTAGCAATAACGACCACAGGACACATTAACAACATGCTCTCTTTTCTCGTAGGTAAGTTCAGCATTATTAAATCATTTCGTAATTATATTTCACAGTTCATGTTGTTTTACTCCTGTGAAAGCCTCTTGTATAAAAACGCTCTTTTTCTGTTTGAAATATCAGTATATTGTATCAAATATTCCATCCGGTGGTAGTTGTTTATATGTTGTGTTTATCAAAATTACCAACTGTTATACATACACATCTCAATTCGTCGCAAATTTTTCTTGTTTTTCTTATATTTCCATCTGCTTCAAGAATGGTGTCTACTGGATGTAATATCTGTCAAGCCCAACTGAGACGTGTTATGTCAGGTCTATAATAAAGCGTCGCAAATGTGTTAAAAGAAGTTTGATAGTTTACTATATTCATGTTTGTTTTTCTTTTATTTTCATCTGCTTCAAGAATGGTGTCTACTTGATGTAATATCTGTCAAGCCCAACTGAGACGTGTTATGTCAGGTCTATAATAAAGCGTCGCAAATGTGTTAAAAGAACTTTGATAGTTTACCATATTCATGTTTGTTTTTCTTTCATTTCTATCTGCTTCAAGAATGGTGTCTACTTGATGTAATATCTGTCAAGACATGTGTTATGTCAGGTCTCGTGAAAAAAGTGTTACACTGCGTCACATTTTCTGACATTGCAACGTATGCCTGCTTGCGTATCCTAGCGCAAATAAAGGTCTATTGTACATCAACCCACAGTTAACCGTTACAGTTTTGGCAAATCGTTGAAATGACCATGATCAGCGGGTCGTAAACACTAAGTGATGATGCTATAAGTCTCTTGTTATATGTTTAAATATATATGTCCTTTAAGGAGCCACTGTAGAAAAGTTCTTCTTTTTTATAATAAAAAGTTGATATGGATTATTTTTATCGAAGTTTAAGGAAATAAGACGATGCAATTAATAACCCTTTCCTCTATTTCATTATGAATAAATATCTTTTTTAGATTTACCAGAGAGACTAGTGATTCCTAAGATATATTCCAGAATGGTCACTTTATAAATGAACAATATGGAATATTTGTCAATTCAGCCGAAAGTATTAATTGCCGTCCTATGACAATCATCATATAATCACCTAAACACAGGTAAACAAACTTTGGCGCTGTTGATGTAGAAACCAATATAGGGCAAGGTGCTAAGTTGAACTTTGGAAAGAAAAAACCCAAACTTACAGATATTTCCATGGAGCAAAGGGGGTATGCTAACAGTCGGGTACATATATGCAGGATTTGAGAGACGTACAGCTAGTGCCAATAGCTTTACAAAACCTGCTTTACAGTAGCAAGGGACAGAACTCTTGTAGCAATAAGGGAGGTGATATATATCGCCCACAGGAAATTGAGAATAATCAAATATAATGTTATAATAATCAATAATAAAGTCAAAATACGAAGCAGATAAAATATACTCCCCCATAATACTCCCCCATATGGGGGGTATATTTTATCTGCTTCGTATTTTGACTTTATTATTGATTGTTATAACATTATATTTGATTATTCTCAATTTCCTGTGATATCGCCGAAGAAATGCCGGCCCGGCCTTTTACACCCTACAGTATGGGTGGTAGAAGATCTGTAGTAGCTACAATAGGGAAACATGCTTCAGAAGAGACTGTAAATTTCAGCATGTATGTTCCATTTGTTACCAGCCTCATAGTGAATTGAGGCATGCCCAGGGTTTTGTTCCAAAAAACGTTAAACACCAGAGAAATCACAACAGCAGCCATCCTACTTCCCATATCAATGAGGCCTCAATTACAAAGCATGGGACAGCTTACTGCCACCTACAGTGTTCATAGAGATTTGATATTGACCGGTGTACAAGATGGTTTCCCCATTATTGAAAATGATAAACGTCCAAATGTTAAACCTGTGTGTGTAGAAACCCCCCTTTCACCAAAGCAATATAGGCATCAAGTAGAGACTGAATTAAAGGAAGAATTAAGTTTAGGAAATTATCTGCATGTGGATGAACAGTTGTGAACTCCCTATACGGGCAATCCCTGAAACAATCTCTGAAAAAGTAAGGTAATTCATGATGGCAGCCGTCCTGAGGGTTGCAGCATGAATAGGTATGTAGATGAAACTTCTGTGTGGGTGTAATTAAGTTGATAAAGCCACATTATTATTTAGCAAAAGTTGACCTGCACCACGCCTACCGCTCGGTCAGTATTCATAAAGACGATTATCCATTCACAGGTTTACACTGGAAATTCCAAGGTGACAGTAAAGTAAAATATTTTGTTGACACTAAACTTCCATTTGGTTGTTCAAGCAGCCCTCTTATTTTCAAACATTAACTGATGCAGTGGGTGATATTATGAAATATTCATAATATTGTTTTGATTGAAACAAATATTTAAAAACTCAAAAGGTTATGATTGCATATCAATATTTTCCAACATTCCCTTCATGTGGAAGTTCCGCATACCATGTAAGTGTGTTCCCAAGCCCTCAACATGCAAGAGATCTGACGGTTCATGTCCACAGTTCTAAAGACCTGAAACGACACTCATTCAGATGACAATGGGCCTATTTGATAGTCGGTGTTATTTGACTCTACTAAACTGGGTCGACTTTCTTTATATCCTCAGAGTGATAGAACATTCATACCCTACTATTGTCCTTATATGACATATCTTTTTCAACAAATGAAAGTGATATCACGCACACAAAAAACATGAAATCTGTTGAATATATCATATTTCACATCGTATAATCATATTCCCCTAAGCAACCCGAATTGAACTTCAACGAAAGGTTTTGTTGACAAATACAGCCTGTGTCATGAAGTGAAAAAATATTTCATAACCAAATATGCATGTTGACAAATCCATCCTGTCATAAAGTGGAGAAATGTTACATAACCAAAATATATCAAGTGCATGTTACAAACAGCCTTCGTTATGACTTGAAGAAATGTTACATCACCAAAATTTCATGTTGACAAATACAAACTGTGATATAAAATGAATACATTTTACGTTACCAAATATGCGAGAAACATATTCACTCTGTGTTATAAAGTGAAGAAATGTCATATAAACGGAGATGCAAGTTGACAAGTGCTTTAATGTGAAGTAAAGCAATATTACATAATCAAAAGTGCATTGTGACAAAGGCAGGCTGTGTTATAACCGAAGAAATGTCATGTCACCGGCGATGGACTTTTATAAGTACCGATATGACCTTGTCCTAGAGCGACCCATGCACTATCTGCACCGAGGAGCGGTTGCCGAGCGTGAGGGACCGGTCGATGGTAGTGTAGAGCGAGGAGCCGATTGAGCAGAGCGGACCTCTCTGTACTGGGGAGTATAGTCGACCTCGCTGGGTCAATACAGTCTGGTCAATGTGCTCTCTACTCACGTCTTCCTCCACAGTGAATGAGGTCAGGCGAGAGGTAGAGGGCTCAAGTACGGACTGTCAAACATTTATAGGATAACGAAAAGTGGAAAGTGTAAGAAAAGAGAAAGAAGTGACAAAGCGTGTGAGAGAGAGAAGAAAGATAGGGAGAAAATAAAGGAGAAGGAAGATGAGGAAAAAAGAGAGGAACGAAAAGAGAAGAGAGCTAATGTGAGTGACAGCGGCGATATGAGATAGAGAGGGAGAGAGGAGGGTCAGCGAGAGAGTGGGGAGATAGAGAGTATGAGAGAGGGAGAGAGGGTCAGTGAGAGAGTGGGGAGATAGAGAGTATGAGAGAGGAGGGCCTAGGGTCAGTGAGAGAGTGGGAAGATAGAGTGTTTGAGAGAGGGAGAGAGGAAGGTCAGTGAGAGAGCAGGACATAGAGAGAGGGAGAGAGAAGGGACAGTGAGAGAGGGATAGAGAGACAATAAGAGATAGGGATAGAGAGACAATACGGGGGAGGAAAAGAGACAATAAGGGAGAGAGAGAACATAAGAGAGGGATAGAGACAATTAGGGAGAAAGGGATAGAAAGACAAAAGAGGAGAAAGAGAGACAAAAAGAGGGATAGAGAGAAAATCAGAGAGAAAGGTATAAAGAGTCAGTTAGAGAAAGGGGTAGAGAGAAAACAAGAGAGAAAGGGGTAGAGAGACAATAAGAGAGAGAGGGTAAGAGACAATAAGAGAGAGGTAAAGAGAGACAATTATGGAGAAAGGTATAAAGAGTCAATAAGAGAAAGGGGTAAAGAGACAATAAGAGAGGGGATAGAGAGATAATAAGAGAGGGGGTAAGAGACAATAAGATAGGGGGTAAGAGACAATAAGAGAGGGGATAGAGAGACAATAAGAGAGGGGATAAGAGACAATAAGAGAGAGGGATAGAGAGACAATAAGAGAGGGGGTAAGAGACAATAAGAGAGAGGGATAGAGAGACAATAAGAGAGAAGGGTAGAGAGACAACAAGAGAGAGAGGGGTAGAGAGACAACAAGAGAGAGAGGGGATAGAGATACATTTAGAGAGGGGTGGTAAGAGACAATAAGAGAGAGGGGGGTAAGAGACAACAAGAGAGAGGGGGGTAAGAGACAACAAGAGAGAGAGGGGATAGAGATACATTTAGAGAGGGGTGGTAAGAGACAATAAGAGAGAGGGGTAGAGAGACAACAAGAGAGAGAGGGGTAAGAGACAGCAAGAGAGAGAGGGGTAGAGAGACAATAAGAGAGAGGGGGGTAAGAGAAATCAAGAGAGAGAGAGGGGTAGAGAGACAATAAGAGAGAGAGGGGATAGAGAGACAGTAAGAGAGGGTGGTAAGAGGCAGCAAGAGAGAGAGGGGTAGAGAGACAACAAGAGAGAGGGGTAGAGAGACAACAAGAGAGAGAGGGTAAGAGACAATAAGAGAGAGGGGTAGAGAGACAACAAGAGAGAGAGAGGGGTAGAGAGACAACAAGAGAGAGAGAGGGGTAGAGAGACAATAAGAGAGGGGGGGTAAGAGACAACAAGAGAGAGGGGATAGAGAGACAATAAGAGAGGGTGGTAAGAGACAACAAGAGAGAGAGAGGGGTAGAGAGACAACAAGAGAGAGAGAGGGGTAGAGAGACAACAAGAGAGAGGGGGTAAGAGACAATAAGAGAGAGGGGTAGAGAGACAACAAGAGAGAGAGGGATAGAGAGACAACAAGAGAGATGGGGATAAGAGACAATACGAGAGAGGGGGTAAGAGACAACAAGAGAGAGGGGGTAAAAGACAATAAGAGAGAGAGGGATAGAGAGACAATAAGAGAGAGGGGTAGAGAGGCAACAAGAGAGAGAGGGATAGAGAGACAGCAAGAGAGAGAGGGGTAGAGAGACAACAAGAGAGAGGGGGTAAGAGACAACAAGAGATAGGGGGGTAAGAGACAATAAGAGAGAGGGGGGTAAGAGACAATAAGAGAGAGGGGTAGAGAGACAATAAGAGAGAGGGGTAGAGAGACAACAAGAGAGAGAGAATAGAGAGACAACAAGAGAGAGGGGGGTAAGAGACAATAAGAGAGAGGGGGTAAGAGACAACAAGAGAGAGGGGTAGAGAGACAATAAGAGAGAAAGGGGTAGAGAGACAATAAGAGGGAGGGGTAGAGAGACAATAAGAGAGAAAGGGGTAGAGAGACAATAAGAGAGAGGGGTAGAGAGACAACAAGAGAGAGAGAATAGAGAGACAACAAGAGAGAGGGGGTAAGAGACAACAAGAGAGAGGGGTAGAGAGACAATAAGAGAGAAAGGGGTAGAGAGACAATAAGAGAGAGGGGGTAAGAGACAACAAGAGAGAGGGATAGAGAGACAATAAGAGAGAAAGGGGTAGAGAGACAATAAGAGAGAGGGGTAGAGAGACAATAAGAGAGAGGGGTAGAGAGACAACAAGAGAGAGAGAATAGAGAGACAACAAGAGAGAGGGGGGTAAGAGACAATAAGAGAGAGGGGGTAAGAGACAACAAGAGAGAGGGGTAGAGAGACAATAAGAGAGAGGGGATAAGAGACAACAAGAGAGAGGGGATAGAGAGACAATAAGAGAGGGTGGTAAGAGACAACAAGAGAGAGGGGGTAAGAGACAATAAGAGAGAGGGGTAGAGAGACAACAAGAGAGAGGGCATAGAGAGACAACAAGAGAGAGAGGGATAGAGAGAGAGGGATAGAGAGACAACAAGAGAGAGAGGGGTAGAGAGACAACAAGAGAGATGGGTAGAGAGACAACAAGAGAGAGAGGGTAAGAGACAATAAGAGAGAGGGTGGTAAGAGACAACAAGAGAGAGGGGGTAAGAGACAATAAGAGAGAGGGGTAGAGAGACAATAAGAGAGAGGGATAGAGAGACAATAAGAGAGAGGGGGGGTAAGAGACAATAAGAGAGAGGAGAAGAGAGACAACAAGAGAGAGAGGGATAGAGAGACAACAAGAGAGAGGGGGGTAAGAGACAATAAGAGAGAGGGGTAGAGAGACAACAAGAGAGAGGGGGGTAAGAGACAATAAGAGAGATGGGATAAGAGACAACAAGAGAGAGAGGGATAGAGAGACAACAAGAGAGAGAGGGGTGGTAAGATACAACAAGAGAGAGGGATAGAGAGACAATAAGAGAGAGGGGGTAAGAGACAACAAGAGAGAGAGGGTAAGAGACAAGAAGAGAGAGGGTGGTACGAGACAACAAGAGAGAGGGGGTAAGAGACAATAAGAGAGAGGGGTAGAGAGACAATAAGAGAGAGGGATAGAGAGACAACAAGAGAGAGGGGGGTAAGAGACAATAAGAGAGATGGGATAAGAGACAACAAGAGAGAGAGGGATAGAGAGACAACAAGAGAGAGGGGGGTAAGAGACAATAAGAGAGATGGGATAAGAGACAACAAGAGAGAGAGGGATAGAGAGACAACAAGAGAGAGAGGGGTGGTAAGAGACAACAAGAGAGAGGGATAGAGAGACAATAAGAGAGAGGGGGTAAGAGACAACAAGAGAGAGAGCGGGGAAGAGAGACAGCAAGAGAGAGAGGGGTAGAGAGACAATAAGAGAGAGGGGGGTAAGAGAAATCAAGAGAGAGAGAGGGGTAGAGAGACAATAAGAGAGAGAGGGGATAGAGAGACAGTAAGAGAGGGTGGTAAGAGGCAGCAAGAGAGAGAGAGGGGTAGAGAGACAACAAGAGAGAGGGGGTAGAGAGACAATAAGAGAGAGAGGGTAAGAGACAATAAGAGAGAGGTAAAGAGAGACAATTATGTAGAAAGGTATAAAGAGTCAATAAGAGAAAGGGGTAAAGAGACAATAAGAGAGGGGATAGAGAGACAATAAGAGAGGGGGTAAGAGACAATAAGATAGGGGGTAAGAGACAATAAGAGAGGGGATAGAGAGACAATAAGAGAGGGGATAAGAGACAATAAGAGAGAGGGATAGAGAGACAATAAGAGAGGGGGTAAGAGACAATAAGAGAGGGGATAAGAGACAACAAGAGAGAGAGAGGGGTAGAGAGACAGCAAGAGAGAGAGGGGTAGAGAGACAATAAGAGAGAGGGGGGTAAGAGAAATCAAGAGAGAGAGAGGGGTAGAGAGACAATAAGAGAGAGAGGGGATAGAGAGACAGTTCGAGAGGGTGGTAAGAGGCAGCAAGAGAGAGAGGGGTAGAGAGACAACAAGAGAGAGGGGATAAGAGACAATAAGAGAGAGGGGCTAAGAGACAACAAGAGAGAGGGGATAGAGAGACAATAAGAGAGGGTGGTAAGAGACAACAAGAAAGAGGGGGGGGGGGGTTAAGAGACAATTAGAGGGAGGGGTAGAGAGACGACAAGAGAGAGAGAGAGGGGTAGAGAGACAATAAGGGAGAGAGGGGATAGAGAGACAGTAAGAGAGGGTGGTAAGAGACAGCAAGAGAGAGAGGGGTAGAGAGACAACAAGAGAGAGGGGGGTAAGAGACAACAAGAGAGAGAGGGATAGAGAGACAACAAGAGAGATGGGGGTAAGAGACAATACGAGAGAGGGGGTAAGAGACAACAAGAGAGAGGGGGTAAAAGACAATAAGAGAGAGAGGGATAGAGAGACAATAAGAGAGAGGGGTAGAGAGACAACAAGAGAGAGAGGGATAGAGAGACAGCAAGAGAGAGAGGGGTAGAGAGACAACAAGAGAGAGGGGGTAAGAGACAACAAGAGAGAGGGGGGTAAGAGACAATAAGAGAGAGAGGGATAGAGAGATAATAAGAGAGAGGGATAGAGAGACAGCAAGAGAGAGAGAGGGGTAGAGAGACAACAAGAGAGAGGGGGGTAAGAGACAACAAGAGAGAGAGGGATAGAGAGACAGCAAGAGAGAGAGAGGGGTAGAGAGACAACAAGAGAGAGGGGGATAGAGAGACAGCAAGAGAGAGAGAGGGGTAGAGAGACAACAAGAGAGAGGGGGGTAAGAGACAACAAGAGAGAGGGGGGTAGAGAGACAATAAGAGAGAGGGGTAGAGAGACAACAAGAGAGAGAGAATAGAGAGACAACAAGAGAGAGGGGGGTAAGAGACAATAAGAGAGAGGGGATAAGAGACAACAAGAGAGAGGGCATAGAGAGACAATAAGAGAGGGGATAAGAGACAATAAGAGAGAGGGATAGAGAGACAATAAGAGAGGGGGTAAGAGACAATAAGAGAGGGGATAAGAGACAACAAGAGAGAGAGAGGGGTAGAGAGACAGCAAGAGAGAGAGGGGTAGAGAGACAATAAGAGAGAGGGGGTAAGAGAAATCAAGAGAGAGAGAGGGGTAGAGAGACAATAAGAGTGAGAGGTAATAGAGAGACAGTTCGAGAGGGTGGTAAGAGGCAGCAAGAGAGCGAGGGGTAGAGAGACAACAAGAGAGAGGGGGTAAGAGACAATAAGAGAGAGGGGGTAAGAGACAACAAGAGAGAGGGGATAGAGAGACAATAAGAGAGGGTGGTAAGAGACAACAAGAGAGAGAGGGGGGGTTAAGAGACAATTAGAGGGAGGGGTAGAGAGACGACAAGAGAGAGAGAGAGGGGTAGAGAGACAATAAGAGAGAGGGGATAGAGAGACAGTAAGAGAGGGTGGTAAGAGACAGCAAGAGAGAGAGGGGTAGAGAGACAACAAGAGAGAGGGGGGTAAGAGACAACAAGAGAGAGAGGGATAGAGAGACAACAAGAGAGATGGGGGTAAGATACAATACGAGAGAGGGGGTAAGAGACAACAAGAGAGAGGGGGTAAAAGACAATAAGAGAGAGAGGGATAGAGAGACAATAAGAGAGAGGGGTAGAGAGACAACAAGAGAGAGAGGGATAGAGAGACAGCAAGAGAGAGAGAGGGGTAGAGAGACAACAAGAGAGAGGGGGTAAGAGACAACAAGAGAGAGGGGGGTAAGAGACAATAAGAGAGAGAGGGATAGAGAGATAATAAGAGAGAGGGATAGAGAGACAGCAAGAGAGAGAGAGGGGTAGAGAGACAACAAGAGAGAGGGGGGTAAGAGACAATAAGAGAGAGAGGGGATAGAGATACATTTAGAGAGGGGTGGTAAGAGACAATAAGAGAGAGAGAGGGTAAGAGACAATAAGAGAGAGGTAAAGAGAGACAATTATGTAGAAAGGTATAAAGAGTCAATAAGAGAAAGGGGTAAAGAGACAATAAGAGAGGGGATAGAGAGACAATAAGAGAGGGGGTAAGAGACAATAAGATAGGGGGTAAGAGACAATAAGAGAGGGGATAGAGAGACAATAAGAGAGGGGATAAGAGACAATAAGAGAGAGGGATAGAGAGACAATAAGAGAGGGGGTAAGAGACAACAAGAGAGATGGGATAAGAGACAACAAGAGAGAAGGGTAGAGAGACAACAAGAGAGAGAGGGGTAGAGAGACAACAAGAGAGAGAGGGGATAGAGATACATTTAGAGAGGGGTGGTAAGAGACAATAAGAGAGAGAAGGGTAAGAGACAATAAGAGAGAGGGGCAGAGAGGCAACAAGAGAGAGAGGGATAGAGAGACAATAAGAGAGAGGGGATAGAGAGACAATAAGAGAGAGGGGGGTAAGAGACAATAAGAGAGAGGGGCAGAGAGGCAACAAGAGAGAGAGGGGCAGAGAGAAAACAAGAGAGAAAGGGGTAGAGAGACAATAAGAGAGAGAGGGTAAGAGACAATAAGAGAGAGAGGGGTAGAGAGAAAACAAGAGAGAAAGGGGTAGAGAGACAATAAGAGAGAGAGGGTAAGAGACAATAAGAGAGAGGTAAAGAGAGACAATTATGGAGAAAGGTATAAAGAGTCAATAAGAGAAAGGGGTAAAGAGACAATAAGAGAGGGGATAGAGAGACAATAAGAGAGGGGGTAAGAGACAATAAGATAGGGGGTAAGAGACAATAAGAGAGGGGATAGAGAGACAATAAAAGAGGGGATAAGAGACAATAAGAGAGAGGGATAGAGAGACAATAAGAGAGGGGGTAAGAGACAATAAGAGAGAGGGATAGAGAGACAATAAGAGAGAGAGGGGTAGAGAGACAACAAGAGAGAGAGGGGATAGAGATACATTTAGAGAGGGGTGGTAAGAGACAATAAGAGAGAGGGGGTAAGAGACAACAAGAGAGAGGGGGTAAAAGACAATAAGAGAGAGAGGGATAGAGAGACAATAAGAGAGAGGGGTAGAGAGACAACAAGAGAGAGAGGGGATAGAGATACATTTAGAGAGGGGTGGTAAGAGACAATAAGAGAGAGGGGGGTAAGAGACAACAAGAGAGATGGGATAAGAGACAACAAGAGAGAGGGGGTAAGAGACAATAACAGAGAGGGGCAGAGAGGCAACAAGAGAGAGAGGGGCAGAGAGAAAACAAGAGAGAAAGGGGTAGAGAGACAACAAGAGAGAGAGAGGGGTAGAGAGAAATCAAGAGAGAAAGGGGTAGAGAGACAATAAGAGAGAGAGGGTAAGAGACAATAAGAGAGAGGTAAAGAGAGACAATTATGGAGAAAGGTATAAAGAGTCAATAAGAGAAAGGGGTAAAGAGACAATAAGAGAGGGGTAGAGAGACAACAAGAGAGAGAGGGGTAGAGAGACAACAAGAGAGAGAGGGGATAGAGATACATTTAGAGAGGGGTGGTAAGAGACAATAAGAGAGAGGGGGTAAGAGACAACAAGAGAGAGGGGGTAAAAGACAATAAGAGAGAGAGGGATAGAGAGACAATAAGAGAGAGGGGTAGAGAGACAACAAGAGAGAGAGGGGATAGAGATACATTTAGAGAGGGGTGGTAAGAGACAATAAGAGAGAGGGGGGTAAGAGACAACAAGAGAGATGGGATAAGAGACAACAAGAGAGAGGGGGTAAGAGACAATAAGAGAGAGGGGCAGAGAGGCAACAAGAGAGAGAGGGGCAGAGAGAAAACAAGAGAGAAAGGGGTAGAGAGACAACAAGAGAGAGAGAGGGGTAGAGAGAAAACAAGAGAGAAAGGGGTAGAGAGACAATAAGAGAGAGAGGGTAAGAGACAATAAGAGAGAGGTAAAGAGAGACAATTATGGAGAAAGGTATAAAGAGTCAATAAGAGAAAGGGGTAAAGAGACAATAAGAGAGGGGATAGAGAGACAATAAGAGAGGGGGTAAGAGACAATAAGATAGGGGGTAAGAGACAATAAGAGAGGGAATAGAGAGACAATAAGAGAGGGGATAAGAGACAATAAGAGAGAGGGATAGAGAGACAATAAGAGAGGGGGTAAGAGACAATAAGAGAGAGGGATAGAGAGACAATAAGAGAGAAGGGTAGAGAGACAACAAGAGAGAGAGGGGTAGAGAGACAACAAGAGAGAGAGGGGATAGAGATACATTTAGAGAGGGGTGGTAAGAGACAATAAGAGAGAGGGGGGTAAGAGACAACAAGAGAGATGGGATAAGAGACAACAAGAGAGAGAGGGATAGAGAGACATCAAGAGAAAGGGATAGAGAGACAATAAGAGAGAGGGGGTAAGAGACAACAAGAGAGAGAGGGATAGAGAGACAATAAGAGAGAGAGAGGGGATAGAGAGACAGTAAGAGAGGGTGGTAAGAGATAACAAGAGAGAGAGAGGGGAGCGGGTAACAGAAAATAAGAGAGAGAGGGTAAGAGACAATAAGAGAGAGGGGTAGAGAGACAATAAGAGAGAGGGGGTAGAGAGACAATAAGAGAGTTGGGTAGAGAGACAACAAGAGAGAGGGGGGTAAGAGACAATAAGAGAGAGAGGGTAAGAGACAATAAGAGAGGAGGGTAGAAAGACAATAAGAGAGGGGGGTAGAAAGACAATAAGAGAGAGGGGTTGAGAGACAATAAGAGAGAGGGGTAGAAAGACAATAAGAGAGAGAGGGTAAGAGACAATAAGAGAGGGGGGTAGAAAGACAATAAGAGAGAGGGGTTGAGAGACAACAAGAGAGAGAGGGGTAGAGAGACAATAAGAGAGAGATGGAGCTAGAGAGAGAGACGGACAGACAGACAGGCAGATAGACAGACAGACAGAGGCAGAGAGTGAGAGATTATAATTTCGGCTTCTGAAATGTATACATCGTTTTTCTGAAGTTATCAATGTGCATGTGTACATTTGTTTCATGGTCTTATGACTGAATCGTCTGTGTGGTCAAATAAACTATGTCAAGGCCATTTCAAGTAGCACATGTTACACAGCTTATGATATCAATTGAATACCTCGAGGAAACGTCAATCAATTTATTCTTTTTCTTACTATAAACAATAACACCAGCTGTCGTCAGATGAATCAAGTGTTAAATTAATACATTTGGTATTAAGACTAGGAAGGTGCTGATGATATGCTTGATTTGGTTAGTATTTAAATCTGCCGTGTCAGGTTTGTACACGTTTAAGCAACGAAGGATGGTCGCTGCTATGACTTTGCTTAGTTTATAAACTGATTAAAGTATTTTTCGGTTTCTTTCTTTCCTTATTTCATATTGATTCACTTAAAAGTATTCATTAAACGTTTTCTAAAAACTTTATCAAAAGCGATGTTATAATTATGTGAAACTGCTTATCACACATTAAATGACAAAAGTTACGTAAATTTCAAAAACCATGGTTGAAATATTTGAATCCTCAAACATACAGATAAGTTGAAAGGTTCAAATGAATAAAAAATGTTCACAAATAATGTTTACTTTATACTGATGATTTCATCTACAACTACGGATGATCGGGTTGTGTAACGAGATAACAAATCAACCAATGTTTATATGGAATATTTTTTTAAATAAAAAAAGGTTTGTTGGCGGAAGTGTTATTGAGAAGGTTCCGACAAGTACCGTGCACGTGTACACTCATCTAAGCATTTCCTCTTCCTCCGGGAGTTCCTTCATGAGTTGTCTGTTGCGCTAAATGCCTCCCGGGACAGATCACTTCCGGGTTCAAAATGTATCATGAACAAGAATGTGTTGGATGATTAAGAAGAACATGTTCATTCGAAGGCTAATCTAATCTATACTATACAAAAAAAGAAACGCATAGCTAGATATTTCAAGGTGTGGTTACAGTCAATTTTGAATTGACACTGTCTTTTAGTAAATGCGTATAACAAACTGAAATTTCTCACTGAGATAACAGGATCATTGCTCTTTATGATATCATACACGCCATATGACTTTAACTTCCTTTAGCTAATCAGAGGTCACTTGAATGTCATTGTCTGTTTTTACCACCACGTGAACGCTTAACAATTTCAAACGCCTTGGCATAGACTGTATAAGTCGCTACATTGATGATTGGATTATGGTCTCCAACTTGTCCTGCATAAACTGAGCCAGGTAAACGTTAATGCTGCCAGAGAGGTCAATCCAGTTCATCTCAAAAGTGTTCAATCAGGTTAAGATCCTGATTACGTAAGTGATAGGGGATCCCATTGATGTTGTAACATGTCAGAAATGATCTTGTGACACCAACAGTATGTGCTCTTTCGATGTAGTGGACAACGTTACGACGCTACGTCATTTATCGGAAGCATGTGTCGTTTGATGGTAGTGTGTTATGAACATAAGCCCATTAGACTGCCTTGAAAATGAATGAAACCAGAAAGTAATGTGTAGCATAGGGCCGCCCACATCATCAGGTTACCCTTTCCAAAATCTAACGACTTGACTTTGGCAGTTTGGAGCGTATCTTTCATTTGTACACGTCTGTATACCCAAATCTTTTTCATCTCCTCTTTGCAAAAGAAATCCTGATGCATCGCTAAGACTTACACATTTCCTATGTCTTAGGTTCCAGACCTGAACGTTGTTACAGCACAGAACACGTTGCGAGCGATTATGACGTCATAACATATTGCCAAAGTAGCGTCTCCTGACTCTCACGATTCCAAACGATTCCGTATTGTTTGTGGCGAAATTCTGTGTACTATAGGCACCCTTTCAGCTGTGTACACAGCATTGACAATGCAGTAACATGGATGAAGGAACCAAATTTAGCGATCTTGACCCTCTGTGATGACCCAAGGTGTTCCAGAACGTGGACAATCATTGGTGGAACCAAATTGTTGGAAGCGTTCTAAAAGACAAGTGTTTGTGCTCTTTTAGACGTTATGACCCCTGGCAAGGAATGTTTGCGACTCTCCAGTCTGAATTTTGCCAAAGGCGGTGATTCGAGTTGCAGTGCCAAAACGTGGAATTTGCATTTACTCTTCATATGGTAAAACTTCTATTGCAATTCGTGATCGGTGAAAGCTTTTTGTGGAGAATGTGAATACGCGCATGTTTCCATTAGTTTCAACTTTCAAAATGCTTATGGTTCCGTTTTGCAATGTTTTTTTTCATTTTGGTCAAAAACGCGTTCAAATTCACAATTTTGAAATCAGTGACAGATTCGAACATTCAAAATTGTCACAATCAAAATGTTTCTACAACCAAATGTGTTTCACAGTTTTTATGGACATATTTCGTTTTGAAAACTCATTTATCCGGAAAACATTCACCTATGCGTTTCTTTTTTTGTATAGTATACATAGCACTTTAATCTTTATTTATATCGTAGGGCTTTATCTATTACTATCTATTTTTATACGATTCGTCCCCTCTGTATATCTGTCTTAGGTGCCACCTTCCATTGTATAGTTCAAACAGCTCAATCAATCACTTATCTCAGACAAACATGTATCTTATTTGATATTGGTATATTGCATTATATTTATAACTAATCTTCAACGGTACTCCGTCATGATGTAAGCCTAAAGACCATGAATTCATCCAACTTCCCACGAATTAGTCCAACTACCAATGAATTAATCCAACTTCCCACAAATTTATCCAACTTCCCATGAATTAATTCAACATTCACTGGTTTTCCTACATTGTACAAAGGTCTTGGACTGCGTTGAGCGATCTCATCGGTGATTAGTAGACCCCTCCAACAGATTTCTGAATGGACCATCAAGTTAATGGGTCAACAACGTACAACAGAGAATACATAAAACGATGACGATATTCAGCAAGGCTTAAATTAACCAGGATTTGATACTACCTTGTGGGGAAAGTTCAGCCTAAATAAGGCTCAAGACGATTACATATCTCTGACGTCTTTGAAGTAAACACAATACAAATCTGAAAAACAATGACAACAAATTATACTCAATGTATTAACATTGTTCAGCATGTTTACAAAACATACGATTTAATACAGATAGTGTAAATTAACATTCTAACATGACACGAAAACTAGTTTGAAAATACTGCGTTCTGATTGGTTACTCATAAACATTTTGGAGTAATTATTTCGCCGATAATCACCTCTCAATATTTACGACCGCTTCACATTCCTCCGCGCACGCGTATACAATCTGCACTCAGCGACTTTCTGTTTACAATAGACATGTTGGCGATGACACTTTAAATTTCAATATCAGAAACTTGTCGACATTTTGAAACACCTACAAATTTTAATCGAATAACCAGGTTTTCTGTTCCTGTTTGAAGTGTCCACAGTCCACAGATCTAAAAACAAAATCAACGATCGCAACACCTCGCATGACAGCGATTCGTCAAATGAACGGAAGCGACTTTATTCTTTAATTTCGCTGAATGCTGTCACTGCCCCTACCTCTAATTTACAAGTTACCACTTTTCCTGTCACAGTCTCCCAAACCATGACACAAAATATAACTTTCTTGACAACTTCCACTAAGTTTGAAACAGTTCACCGACACGTAGTGAACAACTATTTTCAGAGTAACGTCCCTTGATTTGGTCAGTCCTTGTCGCTCTTGTAGGGGTGATAGGTCGACCCATGTACTTAGGTAAAAGTCACACAGCATACTTTACCCCTAAATATAATTTCAAACCTCGCATTCTTTACCCCTAAATAAACATTTCAAACCTCGCAAGCTCGGTTTGAAATTATATTTAGGGGTAAAGAATGCACGACATACAACCCCAAAATAAAAAACAGAATGGATTTATCCCCTAATTAACATTACCAAATCGAGCTACTAAAGTAATCCTTAAAACCATGTATTCACCTGTGTAAACAATTTCATATGTATATCAATGCTAACAATTGTTGAATTATTTTTATCATAATAACTCTATGGTGGCTGATCATGGTGGCTTGCGCAATCATAAAACGTACTAACCCAGATGTTGTTTTCAGCGTAGGTCTGTGTCATTTACAGGTCAATTAATCACTTCATTATTCATACAGGTCACAGACTCATGTACATTATATATGTAACATACAAACAATACGGATACATTGTAATAAGTGCAGTTAACGAACCTTGTTTCATCCCCAGGCAGAATAACATAGTCAAAACGTTAAGTTGAAGAGCTTGTAAAAAGAGTTAATTCCCACCATCGACAATAACAGATTCTTGGAACAAATTCGCATACAAGCATGATATCATCGGTAAATAGTTTAACCAGAATTTCCACACTATCAGAAAATAAGTTATATATAATTCTAAAAAATTTAAAATAGAAGCGGGCTTAAAATGTATCCTTGTCTTAGACCTTCGGGACAATCAATATAATCTGTACAATTATAAATGTTACATATAAATAAGAACATATAAGATCAAAGGCGCCGCCCATCCTTTATTCCGCAATAAAGTATAGTTTTTGAGTGACAATGGCCCATGACGTCAAAAACAATTGGCTATGACGTCACTAGTTATGGTCCTGATCGAGGATTTTCATTTTGCGGCCTAACGTGATTTACAAAATATTTTTATATTTGGAGTAGAAATAACTTAAGCGAGTAAAAATCGACATACTAGAAAAGTAATAAAGTAGCCCTAACCATCATGTGTTTTGCAATAAAGTATAGTTTTGCCCTGAACTATTATAACGTCAAAACCATTCGGCCTTCGGCATCATGCTTTAACTATAATAGTTCAGGGCAAAACTATACTTTATTGCAAAACACATGATGGTTAGGGCTACTTTATTTCTTAAATCAATATTTGTTAATACTGACCTAATGCGAAAGTACAAAAGCTGATTATCTACATTCATGTAAACTGCCAACTTTAATGCCCTTAGATGAACCAAAACAAACCATCCTTTACCTAACTTTAACAGATGTACTTCTTCATAATATTCCCACCTAGAATTCAATTTATACTGTTGATCTAACATCGACCAGTATGAGAGGTCGTCCCGATGACCTTTTGTGTGAAAATACGGAACCCGCGAATCGATAAAAGAAATTCGGCGCTACAAACAGTTCCAAATCGCGGATTCACTGTGTGAGCAGAAGAAACGTATATGATAGCTTATGTCCTGGCCCCGAGGTTATAAAACTTTCTTGAGTTTGATTTCAACAACGATGGCATTGTGTCGACTGATGCACTCTTGAAAAACAATCTTGTTTTTATTATTGATAAGGAAAATATCATTACGTGATCTTATTTTGTTGTATGAAATATTTTTGGTTTTAAGAATATTTACTCTTTTGTTTCATTCTTAAAATGAGATGAAAGAAATGAGTACAACATTTCTTTTGATAAAATAATCTCCCCTTACATGCAGCTTTTTGGTAAGTATTGACATCAAACATACTTCCATTTTGTGATTATTATCAGTCGCATAAGTTTATTTGCGATGTGCAATCAGTATTTGTCATTGACAACTAGAAAGTAAACTAAACCATCCTTGTATCCTGTTATAATTGCAAAACAATGATATTGTACAAACATTAATATCCTACACTTGACTTGAGTGTGAAATATCTCATAAAAACGTGACTTGAAAACGATAAAGAGCTGTCGTGCTCTCAGAATAAAGAAGTTGTTATCCATAAATATTGCTTATATCGAAACGCCGTGCTCTTACATAAAGAAGTTGTTATAAATACATATTGCTTATATCGAAACGCCGTGCTCTTAAATAAAGAAGTTGTTATCGATAAATAATGGTTCTTATAGGGGCAGTAGCACGTTTTCTGATAATTTCATATTTTAAATTTTTCACTGATAATTGTACGTTAATGCTAAATGTATCATTTTGACAGTGTCAAAAATCTCATTAAACAAACCGATCATCCATTATCCGAGGACAAAGTATGGAGATTCGCATAAAATCCATTGGCGGCCATTTTGTGTGAACACCTTTAATTCATTTTGTGTAAGAAAAAGCACTCATATGGCTAAACTTTACGTTATATATTTGAATTATAACTGCTCCATTTAGTTTTAATACATTGTCTATCAATTGGAACCATTTATTTTCATTTTCCTGACATCACCTTATATTCCCCCTAAAACGTGCTACTGCCCCTTTAATATGTAATAGTTACTAGCATAGTAAATTGTATGCATCGGATAATGGCAGGGACACTTTGTCCGAGAGGCCAGTACTAAGTTGTCAATTAGTGCAAACAAAAGTTACAGTGTTATTAGGTGATTTTTATATTTTGATTCACGCTAAATGTGTAAGTATTATGATTGTTTTCCAGTTTGTTTGATTTTTGATTTTTTATACTTTCAGTTCACTTCTATGTCTATGTTGTTGATTGATTGTTTTAAACCTTCTGTAGGAAAGGTTTACAAAAGTGTCCTTGCATCAGATGGCAGGACTCTTTGGTCTAAGAGTTCCCGATATCGATAATGAACAGGAGACTTTTATGAATGGTTGCCATGGACGACAAGGTCTAAGTGGGATGTAAAACATAAGTTATACCATTCAGAGGTGGGGTACACGGTGAGATATCCGCCTCAAGCTTGGTGTTATGCGACGAGCCGAAGCTTGAGGCGGATATCTCCCCGTGTACCCTGCCTCTGAATGGTATAACGAATTTATCTTACCGAATGTTTAAACAGAACGCATATAATATGAAGATAAAGGGTAAGAACTTCGTAAGTCATTTTACTATAGTTTGTTCAAAGTTTCATATCGGTTGACCAAAAGTAACCAGCTTGATCATGTGTTCGAGGTAACATGTATTGTACATTTCAAGACGCTCAATCTGCATGCTGTTTTCATGCTTTTTATGTGCCGGGGTATAGATGATTTATTACCCCGCTCAAGAGGGTGTTATCAGTATTTATTCAGGGTCACGTGGACCAATTAGATCGAGATTCTTACATGAGGTAGGATAACAAGACTTGCAGAATAAGGACCTACCATAGTATATGGCTTATTCTTTACACACACTAGTGGAGTTAGAAGATTGAAAGCTTATACCCTCTGGGTGTTATGTTAGAGTTTACATCTCCAGATAGAATACAGCATTATATGTTAGAACCTCGACCCCAAGAAAAAAGTAAGCATCATATTGTGCTGTTGCACAACTCTGTCTGGGTGAGATCAGTGCACTGAGTTCACCGCCCAGCTCACACAGACCGGGGGAAGACAGCGGGACCGAGGGAGGGACCACGGAGCTAGCTCATAGGGGAAATGCTGTCTGACTGCCGCTGATGCCAGTCAGGAGAGAGGGATTCATTCGGATCGTAGCATTGATTGTACTGTCTTAATGACTGAAGTCTCTTCTTTAATCACATTTCTTTTACTTGACGTGAGTTTACAACGAATCTGCTTTACGTAAGTACATGTGCATATGACTTAATTTAGATGTATATTATCAGTGTATATGCATCTTCAATCAAAATGAGAAAAACTCTTCTTAATATCGTCGTTGTTTCAACATGCATTCATTTTAGAAATGATTATTTTAACAACAAGATTCAAAGATCAAATCTTGTTCAGAAAACAATGGTAAGCATTCGTGACAAGTTATACCACGGCGCATCAATACGTTTTGATAAACATGAAAATTCACCACAACAGTGCAAGCTGTTACAATTTTCGTTATGGTCTTAGGCGAACCAGATCAAAACGTTGAATATCTGCATAAAAAACTACTTATTCACAATCAATAAAATGATTTAAAAAATTAGTCAATTTTATTTATTACCAACGTTGTACTTTGTAAAGGGATGAACTTTTTGTTCATTCATAAAACGAACGTGTTTTTATTCACGAATTTAGAATGATTCATTCTTCTAACTTTCATTTATCTTATGAATCTTACCTACCGCATTGATAAGGAATAAATCGGAGAACAATAGAAATACAATAAGAAACCTTTTATTTATTTATTTAACATTTATGAAAATATGTTTTGAATTCAGTACAAAACTGCTTGTAAATTTGCTCCGTGACGCTGCAAAATGGCACATAAATGCATTGCTTGTTATCTATAGGATATAAAGACAACTAATTACTCTTTTGACCAATCTGTCCAAAATTAAGCGCGTTTCAACAATGATAATCATCTTTAATTTACTTTAAAAGCGGTTTCGTACATATCTTGACGGAAAGGTTCCAGGAAAATGGCGGCCGCCGTGACATGCTGTTGATCAAAGAAAGACTTCTCTGACCTGTTCTGGTTTATAGAGATTTTATTTTCGCGTATGCTTCGTTCATGACTAGTGCTTATTACTTACATTTAACCACACAATTTGAATAAACGTAGAATAGAATTTAGAAATGTGAATATTTAACGTCGTAATATTATAATCTTTGAGGTTGTGCCTGTGATGTGGTTGGATATTCATCCGCCGTTCCGTCTCGTTAAAGGCACAATATAAAAATAAAAAAATCGTTCCCCTTACATATCATGATTATGTCCCTCGTGAAATAATTTTGTTTTGTCACTCGCCTAGGCTCCTGACAAAGCAAACTTATTTCACTCGGACATAAACGTGATATGAAAGGGAGAGCTCGTTAGATATCCTATAATTAGTGTTGTTATGATCAACTGACAAATTGATCGGAAAGTTCGATGTATTTTGTTAAGCAATGGTGATCGATTCAAACTTTCCAAATGTGATATTTCACAGTTAAACAAACTTTTGATAAGCAGCTATAGAAAAAATCCAAAAATGTTATTGGAATTTACCTTTCTACAAACGTAACTTGCTGGAGCGATGTGCCTTTAAAATTTGTACTTTTATATGACAACCACGTTATTTTAATGAAGCACGTGCATCTCAAAATGAAATGAACAACACACGGAAGATGGTGGTTTGGGTAACAATCACGAGTTACAATTGCCCCTAGAATCAACGTATAACCCGATGTTTCCTAACTGTCAGTTTGTAGTAAAAAATCATGAATATTCTCCAAAACGTGCCCTTGCTAGTTGACAGTCGCAGAAAATGGTGAAATTGAGATGTGTTAGAGATGAACTCAAATCATTTAAATAAAACAAGTGTAGATATTTGTGTGTTGGTTGTAATGAAGACAATTGGGCTAGCGGTAAACGGGTGTTTTGCGGAAGTGAAAAACCAACAGTTATTGTGAATATTTAAAAAGGTAGGCTTCTTTTTGCTGTAGCGTAGATCAAATTGAATACATAATTAAAATATCGAGTGACATAACGTCACTATGTGGAGCTGCTGGTCCTTTCAAGTCATGTAAGATGATAAGTTTATGCCGTCATCATCTTCTGCAGCCTATAGTGAACTGATACGAGGTTTTGTATTGGACACACAAGCAGTCACTCTCAGAGCAAGCATGAGGGATTAGTGATGATCCTGGTTAACCAGTTTTGGTGTTATATATATATGATGTTATGAACGTATTTCCAAAATATGTTCCTTCGTTTCTCTTACATTAGTGGGGATTTCTTTCTTTGGAAAAATACCTTGGCCTAGAATGTGTAAGCTCGGTGACTGCTAAGATATTCGCACGTACCAAACATTACGACATTCAAAGCACTTAAGATGACTTGAAAAACTATGCCCTGAATTATAAGATTCCTTCATTTGACCTTTGCTCTGGTATTTGTTTGCTTTGAGCTATTATTTGTGGATGTTGAGTAATGATGTAATGCAACCACACTCGGTTGAGTTACAGAGCTAAAGGATGGTAGTAAATATCTCCCACAGCAACGCCATGTCCAACCACTTTGATTGTTCAGCACTTTGTGAATAGTTATCACGAGAAATGTGGTTCGTTCTTTAATAACATGATAATACTGCTAGCTATAATCCAGAACATTAAAGAGAAAAGAATTGAAGAATATTTATGTAACAGAAGTGATTTTGAGACCACCATAGGAATTCGAACCCGGGACCTCCGGGTTGAGATATCTACATTCTACCTGTTCGGACAAAGAGTTATCCCTTTTCGCCAAGGCCAGTAGGAATGCTTATATCATCTCACCCTGTCACATTTATAAATTCATGGGCTCATAACTAGGCTTCTTCAATGCGTCCCATCATAGATTTGTGTCATACGGATATTATAGCAGAACTGACTAGTTTTGAATAGTTATGTCATGAAAGTGGTTTTCAAACGTCAGCATAATAGCTTTATGGGTCTTCGTCTGAAATGCTGATCGAATTGAAAAACATTTCTATGCTGGAAAAAAAATTCACATACATGATTATTTTGCAAAACGTCGGTGACAATGCTTTTTAGCTGCGAACTCAACAAAGATATTCCCTATAGATTGTAAACACTGGGACCCACGCGAATCGTGACGATCCATGAACCATTGAGAGATCTGAGCATGTGACCTCTGCTGTTTTGTCTCTCTTTGTCAACACGATAATCCATCTTCACTGAAGTGCACTTAGCTACATTCATGGGCATGTATTGCGAAATGATGAGCTGAACGTATACGGTTTCTTTCTGCACCGCGTGTATGAGATCGTGCATTCACCTCTAAGTTGACACCCACGTGTTGATATTCTATACGGGGCTCTGTTGGAAGTTGTTTGGATTTCATTTCCACCCACATCCACTGTATGTCATACACATAAGGGTATTGCCTTATATAAACTATAAGTGTGTTCAGTTTTTATGTAGAACCAACTTTCAACAACCAAGCAGTGTGTAACGAGGGTAAAAATACTCAAAATGTTTGATGGTCGTAAACTAGAGCAAAACGCATAATGGGGTACACTTTCAATGCTTTAATCGCTTACCTTTTGTTCGACATTTTATAGTCTACATGGTTTCTTTATCTTCATGAAGAATTCAACATATATCTGTGTAATTATATACGTACCGTTATGCATATCGGCCACTGACGATAAGCCACAATTTCGATGATACAAGACATGTCACATGATCATATATTATGTCTTCTTGTAGTATCACGTAGTCAGACTTTCAATATTTAAAAGTTGCTGTAATTTCAAACTTTCGTGCATAATGCTTAAGATAACATTGACATCTAATAGCTGCATCCAACCGGTAATACTCAGATATCGAGAAACTAATACCTTAAAGGGGCAGTAGCATTTTTGGGATAAATTTATATTTCAATTTTTGACTTGTTAATGCTAAATGTATTACTTTGATAGTGTCAAAAATCTCATTACATAAGCCAATCATCCATAGTCAGAGAACAAAGTATAAAGATTCACATAAAATCCATTGGCAGCCCTGTTTTATGTGAACACCTTTAATTCATTTTGTGTAAGAAAAAGGAATCGCTTGGCTAAACTTTACATTAAATATCTAAGTTATTACTGCTCCATTTAGATTAGATACGTAATAGTTACCGACTGAGACCGAGGTGTTCAAGTTAGATGAACACTCGCGCACGTGAATCATGAACGCCGAGGCCGTTAGGCCGAGGTGTTCATGAATCACGTGCGCGAGGGTTCATCTAACTTGAACCCGAGGTCGAGGTCGGTAACTATTTTACACACTAGCTCAATGCTATATTAATTCATTTTCAACATTACATCAGTTTTGATAATACTGAAATGCATAACTTTATCATATATAATGAAAAGGTGTAACATTGACTCTAATTGGAGAAACAATGTCTATTTCAAGTACATGTAGCTGACATTGGCATGGGCCTCTCGTGCTGCACGTGCAATCCGTGCGGGACCGCAAAAGCTGCCACAATAGATTAATATGAAAACAAATAACAAAAAACTTAATTTAATATGAATATAAATATTTGGTACAAATGATTTTTAAAAATAGATTATAAATAATCATTCACGGTGATGTTTATTCTAATTAATAAATTTAATCATGAGGTCATGAAAAACATCAGGTATTTTCAACAGGCCTCCGTGGTCTAATGGATAAGTCACTGGGCTTGAAATCAAGAGGTCACACGTTCGAACCCATGCTTGGGGTGCAAAATTTGTAAATGTCTTGTATTGGTAAATTGCAATTTTAGTGAGTATATTTGATATGCAAACTTTGAACTTGAAAACATTTCAGAAATCAAATTATCATCGTTTCACTATCAGGTGTTCATGACAATCCCGGGTGTTCATGATGAACACCCGCTTTGTCTGATGAACACCTCTGCACGCACATTTCACAGACAATATGAGTTGGTATGAAAAATGAATACTCGAACAAATCAAAGGAGCTAGTGTGTAAATTGTCTTGCAATTGAAACCATTTATTTTCATTTTCCTGGCATCACCTTTTATTCCCCCTAAAAACGTGCTACTGTCCCTTTAATGGAAATGAGAATCCTTATAAACATATTATAGATAACTAACCTGTATGTTAAGGGTATCACAATTTGTTATTTGGCAAAGGTGATTAATGATTGTATATCTTTGTGGCAAGTATAATTTTTATTGATTAAATTAATTGAAGCTATCATTTTTTCCGATTTAAATAAAAAAGGGATCAAACATTTACAGTGTTCTAGACTATAGTTGCAGTTGTACACGGCTACTTCTTGTCCAGTTAAAGATGTTTATGCTAATGTTAATGTCAAGAAACTTCAAGGTTTTACAAACATATATTCAGCCCTTATCTCAACGGATTCTCGAAGAAGTTTTTATTTACCCTTACCATATATAATCTTCATATGTAGAAATGACATATAGTATCGAAATGATAACATTGCAAGAGTATAATAGAACTTGACACAAAAATCGAAAACGATAGGAAAACAATCAAGCGTACTTTGAGCAAAGTACATTTATATGAACAGCCGTGTAGAGGTCGTGTGTACTTCTAGAACTGGGTTAAAAGTTCAGGACCCCTAGACAACTGACAACAGCTCCAGTAGGTCAGGACACACAGTGTGCCCAGGACTGGACGTCATTGACGGAATAACTTCATTCAGGGGCATTTTAGAAGTTGGAATGACAATGACGCTGAGGAATATATGGATGACCGCTTCTTTGTTCATTGTATGCGACGTTTCGACACAGATTCTTGTGTCGTTATCAAGCAGAGGAAAAGTAATGATGTAGGGGCATATATAAGTAAATAGTACAATACACAGTAATAACAACTTTATTTAAAGAGTAAATGTAATTAAACAGAGATAAGTGGTAAGAAGCCAGAAATGTACAATGCAATGTAAAGATCTCCTGCATTGTAAAGTGGCTTCTTAGCACTTATTGACGAAATAAACTGAGCACTCCTCTGGGACCCTCACTACGTGCTATACCTGTCCTGTAATGTCTTTTATTACCCATATGGTTGGAAATAAGTAGTGTCATATTTTCAATATGAGCACTAGTGCACATATCACTTTTGCCTAGCAACGATTGTTGTAGCTCGAGTTCCCGTATTATTTCGCCTGTGACATCATAACACCATCGTTCGTGACGTCACTGTAGCCAGCCGTCGCAAGGGAAGCGGCTCGTTTCTTGCATAATTCTAACATGGTAAGTTGGAAAAGAATCGGTAATAAAGAAATTATTACCCTCGGAAGTGTGTCATATGACTTTTACGAAACTCGTGCAAATTTGTGTATGACCCTCGCTCTCGCTCGGGCAATACAAAAATTCACACTCATTTCGTAAAAGCCATATGACACACTTACTTGGTTAATAATCTCTATAACTTGTGTGTGTGACGCGAGAAAGATATTGTCATTGAATCGATTCATGTAAATAAAGAGATGGTGCGTCACTCTGTGACCTGCTGCTCTGTTTTGGCAACTAAGATATGAAGGCTGATGGTTGAGACATCACTTTCACAACAATGCACGGTCCTGATTGGCTACAAAATGTGTTGTTTTTCATCGGTTATGTTCAGATAGTTACAATATGTAACTGGTTCAGTATAACGACACGTGAAATGACAGATGATATATCATGGTTTGATTTAAACTTCTGCCCGCGGATAAAGCCGTTTCAAGATATAAATACCAAACATTTAAATAACATATAATTGGCATTGGAGATAAAATTGTAAAAGAAAATGAAATGTAATGAATTTTAAAAAGCATATGCTTTCCTTTGACATGAAAGAAGTCAAATGAAGATACGTTCTCAAAGAAATTGAGAACACTTTAGGGCCAAATACTAGAAACTGTTAGATTATCTTGACACACCTTGTGGACATTTCTTCAGCAGTTCTACCGGGTAAACTTATTATATATCATACGAATCAGTTTACGAATTATATAGTATAGTATAGTATAGTATACTTATATTGCGCATGTATAGCCATGTTCATTACATGCTCAAAACGCATAGAGAGAAGGGACTGACAGATCTATGAGACGAGTTGAAAGGCAATTTTGAAGAATTGGGTCTTTAGCTGAGATTTAAAAGGAGACAGTTCATGGCAATCGCGCAGATGTTGAGGCAGTGGATTCCTGGCTGTTGATACTGCATATGGGAACGATCTTTTTCCGTAGGTGGATGTGTTGACTGAGGGAGGCACAAGGATGTGGTGTCCTGAGAACGAAGTGTTCGAGATGGTCTGTGGACAGTGAGAGAGTCACTTAGATATGAAGGGACAGATCCATAGAGGCATTGGGAAGTCAGGCAGAGAATCTTAAACTGATGAATTCAATTGGTAGCCAATGTAGGGATGTGAGGAGCGGTTAGACTTCATTATACTTCCTTGTACATATAGGCTACCCATATAATTGTATATGAAATGTGAACTACGACCTTAAAACAACCTGACATTAGTTGAATCGAACGTGATTCCATTCCACATCACATGTATCGATGATGAATGTGTTTATTTAAAGTTTAATGTACCTATATGTCGGTAGCCTACTTATATACAGTTTTAATGTAGAAACACCACGTGACGTGTCTTACTTTCCGTGGAATGTCTTACTTACCGTGAAATGTCTTACTTACCGTCTTAACTTTCTGTGTATATATGTTAGCAGTTTGAACTTAGACGTATATATCCTTACCTTTCTCTATAATTAGAGCGTGTGATGTTATTCCCAGCAAACGAATGTTCGCTTGTACTTCTCAACTGATGAGATTTACAGACAGATCGCATTAACCACGTAGCTTATATAGGTTTTATAGTTTGTGTGTGTGTTGACGTGTCTTATGAAAGCCATAGTTGTTTCTTGATTAACAGTCATGTTGAAAAATTTGAGTGTAATCATTACCTGTTGACTAATCAATTAGATCAAAGGGTAATATTTTGGATTAAAATTTATCTGTTCCTGGATGAGTTTAAGAAAGAATGGACCTTGTTTCTAACACAGCAGCTGTCAAAAAATGTTTGTTCATCCAGGGAATTAAAAGGGCACCAGCACGTTTTTTGAAAATTTTATATTTTAAATTTTTCACTGATAATTGAACATAACTGCGTTATGTATTAGTTTGATAGTGTCACAAATCTCATTACCAAACCAAACATCCATAATCACTGAGAACGAATTATAAGCATACCCATAAATTACAATGGCGGCCATTTTTGTGTTAACACCTTTAATTCATTTTGTGTAAGAAAAATGAATCGCATGGCTGAACTTTATAACAAATTTTTGTTTAATTACTGCCTCCTTCATTTAAATATATTGTCTTTAAATTGAACCATTTAAATTTATATTTCCCCTAAAACGTGCTACTGCCCCGTTAAGTCTAGTCTTCCTCTACAGCCGCTCTAGATTCACTGTAGTATCTCTGGCCTATATATGTACACCTGGAAGAAAGTTTGCAACAGCACCGTTTTCATGATTCGTTTTACGTTCTGCTACCCATCTGAATGAACACACGAGGCTATATGTTAGAGATCGTCTTACCAAAAGAAAATAGTACCAACGGCCCCACAGATGGATGAACATGTTATATAAAAAAGGGGAATTGTGTGGGAAACATTTCTGCTCATTGAGGTTTCATGAAAAACGGTGTTTCTTTCTTGGTTTTGAGTGTAATCGGTCAATTAGGTATACGTTGAAATCCCCACCATCTTATCGTTCATTGTATCACACTGTAAGATTTTAGACTATACAAATATGTTCATTCATATGTTGATCCGTTGTTTTTTTGTAATTTTATGATAAACCGTGTAATTACTAAAAATCTTGTAGGTTTTCATTTGGCATGTTTTAATCTAGAAATATACTTTAATATGAATTGGATCCTTTTAATTATTTTCAGAAGTTGTTGTTGACACTCAGTGAAAATGACAGGTGTGTCAGGACGTATCATGGTGTATACATCTAAAACTATTGACGCCTCAATTATCGATTGTTTTATGTCAATACCAGCTAGTCCTGTGCAGAAAATGAAATGAAAACGTCATATTCAACATATGAACCTTATATTAATTTCAGTTGACAATGTTTGTGACAGGTATCTTATAATTCATGTGTATGTTTCGGTCAATAACCTTTTGACTTGCCAGTTATGCTAGCATGGGTATACATCTCACTGTGTCTATAGCATGGGTATTCATCTCACTGTGTCTATAGCATGGGTATTCATCTCACTGTGTCTATAGCATGGGTATTCATCTCACTGTGTCTATAGCATGGGTATTCATCTCACTGTGTATATAGCATGGGTATTCATCTCACTGTGTCTATAGCATGGGTATTCATCTCACTGTGTCTATAGCATGGGTATTCATCTCACTGTGTCTATAGCATGGGTATTCATCTCACTGTGTATATAGCATGGGTATACATCTCACTGTGTCTATAGCATGGGTATTCATCTCACTGTGTCTATAGCATGGGTATTCATCTCACTGTGTCTATAGCATGGGTATTCATCTCACTGTGTCTATAGCATGGGTATTCATCTCACTGTGTCTATAGCATGGGTATTCATCTCACTGTGTCTATAGCATGGGTATTCATCTCACTGTGTCTATAGCATGGGTATTCATCTCACTGTGTCTATAGCATGGGTATTCATCTCACTGTGTCTATAGCATGGGTATTCATCTCACTGTGTCTATAGCATGGGTATTCATCTCACTGTGTCTATAGCATGGGTATTCATCTCACTGTGTCTATAGCATGGGTATTCATCTCACTGTGTCTATAGCATGGGTATTCATCTCACTGTGTCTATAGCATGGGTATTCATCTCACTGTGTCTATAGCATGGGTATTCATCTCACTGTGTATATAGCATGGGTATTCATCTCACTGTGTCTATAGCATGGGTATTCATCTCACTGTGTCTATAGCATTGGTATTCATCTCACTGTGTCTATAGCATGGGTATTCATCTCACTGTGTCTATAGCATGGGTATTCATCTCACTGTGTCTATAGCATGGGTATTCATCTCACTGTGTATATAGCATGGGTATTCATCTCACTGTGTCTATAGCATGGGTATTCATCTAATTGTGTCTATAGCATGGGTATTCATCTCACTGTGTATATAGCATGGGTATTCATCTCACTGTGTCTATAGCATGGGTATTCATCTCACTGTGTCTATAGCATTGGTATTCATCTCACTGTGTCTATAGCATGGGTATTCATCTCACTGTGTCTATAGCATGGGTATTCATCTCACTGTGTATATAGCATGGGTATTCATCTCACTGTGTCTATAGCATGGGCATTCTTCTCACTGTGTCTATAGCATGGGTATTCATCTCACTGTGTCTATAGCATGGGTATTCATCTCACTGTGTCTATAGCATGGGTATTCATCTCACTGTGTCTATAGCATGGGTATTCATCTCACTGTGTCTATAGCATGGGTATTCATCTCACTGTGTCTATAGCATGGGTATTCATCTCACTGTGTATATAGCATGGGTATTCATCTCACTGTGTCTATAGCATGGGTATTCATCTAATTGTGTCTATAGCATGGGTATTCATCTCACTGTGTATATAGCATGGGTATTCATCTCACTGTGTCTATAGCATGGGTATTCATCTCACTGTGTCTATAGCATGGGTATTCATCTCACTGTGTCTATAGCATGGGTATTCATCTCACTGTGTCTACATCCTGGTTCTCTCATGTGTAAAAGCATTTGACACTGATACCACGCTGTAATGCTTTACGCCACGAGTAGCCTGCTGGGGTTTAATCTTTCTTTGCATCGTTACATGTCAACTAATGGGACGTTTAAGAGAGAATATCTTATGGTTCGTATAATTTCGTACTTTTAAGAAGTCTACTCACAATTCTTGCACCTGTATACACGAGAGAAATGTTGCATTCAAAAAGAAAATTGATATTTCATACAAATATTAACCAGGAAAAGAAGTTGAGACGACATGTTCACGGTAAGCAAATGTAGACCTGTAAGAGTTAAACGGTGTTTTACTCAACAATTGTCTGCATGCAGCAATGACACGTTCAGTGCAGGGAGTTCTCCAAGCTCCACCACAGGGCCGAGAGTACGGAGTCGGACGGAGAGAGGTGCTCAAGAGCTAACTCCGAGGCTAGCTAGACGGGATAGAACGCCAGTTGCACTCGGACACTAGAATTGATCGAGTCGAGTCGAGTCGTTCATGACACAGTTTCTCCTGTTATCAGCGGCTCGTCAGATCTTTCACTGCATTGTGATTGCTGTAGGTAGTGCTATTCTCTTGCGGGGATTCTTTATTCTGGATTTACTTACTTCTTGTAAGTATATAACCATGATTTTTTATCTATACTACTCTGATTTCGTGAACGCTTTCTGATGCATGTTTAATTTTTATACAAAATTTAGTTATTATGCATTTCCTTGTTTACTATTTGTGATATTGTCGTCAAGCTTTTACATGTAAACGATGACACTATGAATTAATATTTTTTGGTATTCTGTCGTCTGGAATTCACTGGTATTAATATGTGTTATTGTTAGTAGTGCAGTTATTTTATATTCAAAACACGAGTTAACTTATAATACAATCCCTGGTATTACATGTACACTTGTGGTATTGTCTATATTCATTTACATCTACCCCCATGACAGTTATGATATATAGTATATCTATAGTTGTTATGCAAATACGTTCATCAATATCTGAATATTGTCATATACGTCCAGTGACAGTGAGGAAACTTTATTATGTCATTACATTTGTGGAAATGTAGGAACTGACAATGCCTTTCATTTGTATGTGTGTGGCTTTTCTGTTGAAGTTATGGAAGTAAGCGTGTTATCTTTGTTACCTTGTCACTTGGCGTGTTTTTGCATCGAGGGACAAGTATTAAACACTTATTGTAATAGGTCTCAAGATGTCATTTAGAAAACATATAGAATAATTTCTACATTCACCTGTATCAATTGTAGTGTGTCTAGATCGATGAAGTAGTATTTCGGCCATAGCTTACCTTTGTAAACATATGCGTTGACGTCATTCAGGAGTACATTCACCAGTAGATATGTCATTGCCCTTGTGTATGTTCCAGAATTAATTACAATGTGATGCTATGTGCGTGAATATGAAGGACAATTCAGATATGTAACTCAAAACTCCTTTTGGTTTTCTTTTCTGTGTTTGCTATCTAAATTGTCACATGAATAATTATGCAACAAGCGTTTATAAACACTCTAATATTTCCCTTGTGCTCGCAACGTTAAAGATGTATCAGTTGTTTTCTGGTTTAAACTTCAGGATAATATTTTCACGATTTAAGGTTAATAGATATATATGATCCTTTTAAGTTTCGCAAGGAGATAGTAAACTGTCAGAATCTTTCTCTTTTGAATTCACCCTGTTGGGAAGAGATAAAAACTCCATTCAACTTAGTTCAGATATATAATAAATACCCATTCCTCTCTTTAGCATTTCAACTATAGCATGTAACTAAGATGTTTGCATTTCATTCAATCTTCTAAGCTTTTTGTTCGTTTAAATTTAATGGTGTGGGATACACGTTACACCTAGAGCCCTACAGTTTAGATCTCCCCAATAGGCACTGTCATACTAACAGCATTATGGTATATGTGTATTTCATTTTAAAATGCATTTGGGATTCACATCTCATAGTGAAGGTTCCAGACACAAACAACCATAGGTATATCCAATGCGTGGAGAAATAGTAATCCTGCATGTTAGACACTTCAAACGCAGTTTTTATTTACTTTATTTCGGGAAGTGCCCACAAAGGAAAAGCTAACGGCATGTCCATTCATAACGAAATAGTGATTCAGCATACATCGAGGAAACTACTCGTACACATGTTTATGTGTTCATAGTGTGTAAGATTCTAAACTCCTTAAGATCTCGACCTTTTGATAATGTTTTAGCTCTCCAATTCAAATTCTTTATTGATTCAAAATACTCAGAGCGCAAATGGTTTATCCACTTATTCAGAAAATAGTGACCCAGCATGACATACCAAAGAAGTAGTAGTAGTAGTAGTGGTAGTAGTAGTAGTAGTAGTGGTAGTAGTAGTAGTGGTAGTAGTAGTAGTGGTAGTAGTAGTAGTGGTAGTGGTAGTAGTGGTAGTAGTAGTAGTAGTAGTAGTAGTAGTGGTAGTGGTAGTAGTAGTGGTAGTGGTAGTGGCAGTGGTAGTAGTGGTAGTGGTAGTGGTAGTAGTGGTAGTAGTAGTAGTAGTAGTAGTAGTGGTAGTGGTAGTGGTAGTGGTAGTGGTAGTGGTAGTGGTTGTAGTAGTAGTATAGGTAGTAGTAGTAGTGGTAGTAGTAGTAGTGGTAGTAGTAGTAGTAGTAGCACCAGTAGGAGTAGTAGTAGTAGTGGTAGTAGTAGTAGTGGTAGTAGTAGTAGTAGTAGTAGTGGTAGTAGTAGTAGTAGTAGTAGTAGTAGTGGTAGTAGTAGTGGAAGTAGTAGTAGTGGTAGTAGTAGTAGTAGTAGTAGTAGTAGTAGCACCAGTAGGAGTAGTAGTAGTAATAATAGTAGTAGATGAAATAATAATAGTAGTAGTAGTATTAGTAGTAATAGTGGTAGTGGTAGTGGTAGTGGTAGTAGTAGTAGTAGTAGTAGTAATAGTAGTAGTGGTAGTAGTAGTGGTAGTGGTAGTAGTATTAGAAGTAATAGTAGTAGTGGTAGTGGTTGTGGTAGTGGTAGTAGTAGTAGTATTAGTAGTAATAGTAGTAGTGGTAGTAGTAGTTGTAGTGGTAGTGGTAGTAGTATTATTAGTAATAGTAGTAGTGGTAGTGGCAGTGGTTGTGGTAGTAGTTGTAGTAGCAGTAAGAGTAGTAGTAGATTAACCACGGGAATTACCCGAATATGGAAATAATGGAAAATATAGTCACAATATAATCTCTAATTGACAATGAATTTTATTTTGCAATTTTTGTTCAAGACTGAATGAAATGTTCATGTTGCAACTATATATACCTTTTCATATACTTGTATCAAATCAATTTCTATATGTCATTTAAGATTTCTTTCCATTTAAGCTGATTTTCAAACAATCACTTGTCATTTTCATATTATCATTTACCCTCAGTGTCCAAATTTCAATAAGATCATATGTAACAAGTATATCCACTGAATAGGTCAGGTGGGGTCTTGTGTAACAGTATTCTTCTTTATTAAGTAAATAAGAAATTGTTGCTGAATCTGTTCTGATCCTCGACTCATGTAGGCCTCTATTCCCTCTATAAACCAACTTCACCTCTAGGTAAGTGCATCATCTTTGAGTTTTTGTAGAATTTTTGGCATGTAGAAGTTTTGTCTTAACAGGTTTTATATCAGGTCAACACATTGGTCTGGCCCTTAAAGGTGTTATAATAGGTCAACAGTGTGACCTACTTCAACACCTACTGATCTAAATTTCTTTAGATTGGACAGTTAAGGTTTCATGACCTTTTACTGACCTGACGTCACTCGAGTGGTGAAATATCATATCGGCACTCAGTAATAACGAGAAAGATTACACTACGTACTGTAGCCAGAAAGAGAATATCTCACTGATAGATATGTTTATCAATCATATAAACATGATAATATACTCACTGCGTTATGAAATAGTGGCCCTACAGAACTTATGGGGTGTTGGTGTGTCTTTAATGAAGACTTCAATTACCTGTTATCGATTTACACTTCGGAGAAACCTTTCCACATGCAGGCACTCAGAAAGTTATTGGTATACTAGTAAATCAACGACAGGAAGACCCTCAACATCAGAAATCTTACCGCCTCTCTTGCTAAGCTTCATGAGTTCTACATCCTCACCATCAGAAATCTTACCGCTTCTCTTGCTAAGCTTTATGAGTTCTACATCCTCACCATCAGAAATCTTACCGCTTCTCTTGCTAAGCTTCATGAGTTCTACACCCTCAACATCAGAAATCTTACCGCTTCTCTTGCTAAGCTTCATGAGTTCTACATCCTCACCATCAGAAATCTTACCGCTTCTCTTGCTAAGCTTCATGAGTTCTACATCCTCAACATCAGAAATCTTACCGCTTCTCTTGCTAAGCTTCATGAGTTCTACATCCTCAACATCAGAAATCTTACCGCCTCTCTTGCTAAGCTTCATGAGTTCTACATCCTCAACATCAGAAATCTTACCGCTTCTCTTGCTAAGCTTCATGAGTTCTACATCCTCACCATCAGAAATCTTACCGCCTCTCTTGCTAAGCTTCATGAGTTCTACACCCTCAACATCAGAAATCTTACCGCTTCTCTTGCTAAGCTTCATGAGTTCTACATCCTCACCATCAGAAATCTTACCGCTTCTCTTGCTAAGCTTCATGAGTTCTACATCCTCAACATCAGAAATCTTACCGCCTCTCTTGCTAAGCTTCATGAGTTCTACATCCTCAACATCAGAAATCTTACCGCCTCTCTTGCTAAGCTTCATGAGTTCTACATCCTCACCATCAGAAATCTTACCGCCTCTCTTGCTAAGCTTCATGAGTTCTACATCCTCACCATCAGAAATCTTACCGCTTCTCTTGCTAAGCTTCATGATAACACCCTCAACATCAGAAATCTTACCGCCTCTCTTGCTAAGCTTCATGAGTTCTACATCCTCACCATCAGAAATCTTACCGCTTCTCTTGCTAAGCTTCATGAGTTCTACATCCTCACCATCAGAAATCTTACCGCCTCTCTTGCTAAGCTTCATGAGTTCTACATCCTCACCATCAGAAATCTTACCGCTTCTCTTGCTAAGCTTCATGAGTTCTACACCCTCAACATCAGAAATCTTACCGTTTCTCTTGCTAAGCTTCATGAGTTCTACATCTTCACCATCAGAAATCTTACCGCCTCTCTTGCTAAGCTTCATGAGTTCTACATCCTCACCATCAGAAATCTTACCGCTTCTCTTGCTAAGCTTCATGAGTTCTACATCCTCACCATCAGAAATCTTACCGCTTCTCTTGCTAAGCTTCATGAGTTCTACACCCTCAACATTAGAAATCTTACCGCCTCTCTTGCTAAGCTTCATGAGTTCTACATCCTCACCATCAGAAATCTTACCGCTTCTCTTGCTAAGCTTCATGAGTTCTACACCCTCAACATCAGAAATCTTACCGCTTCTCTTGCTAAGCTTCATGAGTTCTACATCCTCACCATCAGAAATCTTACCGCTTCTCTTGCTAAGCTTCATGAGTTCTACACCCTCAACATCAGAAATCTTACCGCTTCTCTTGCTAAGCTTCATGAGTTCTACATCCTCAACATCAGAAATCTTACCGCCTCTCTTGCTAAGCTTCATGAGTTCTACACCCTCAACATCAGAAATCTTACCGCTTCTCTTGCTAAGCTTCATGAGTTCTACATCCTCACCATCAGAAATCTTACCGCTTCTCTTGCTAAGCTTCATGAGTTCTACACCCTCAACATCAGAAATCTTACCGCTTCTCTTGCTAAGCTTCATGAGTTCTACATCCTCACCATCAGAAATCTTACCGCTTCTCTTGCTAAGCTTCATGAGTTCTACACCCTCAACATCAGAAATCTTACCGCTTCTCTTGCTAAGCTTCATAAGTTCTACATCCTCAACATCAGAAATCTTACCGCTTCTCTTGCTAAGCTTCATGAGTTCTACACCCTCAACATCAGAAATCTTACCGCCTCTCTTGCTAAGCTTCATGAGTTCTACATCCTCACCATCAGAAATCTTACCGCTTCTCTTGCTAAGCTTCATGAGTTCTACACCCTCAACATCAGAAATCATACCGCCTCACTTGCTAAGCTTCATGAGTTCTACACCCTCACCATCAGAAATCTTACCGCTTCTCTTGCTAAGCTTCATGAGTTCTACATCCTCACCATCAGAAATCTTACCGCTTCTCTTGCTAAGCTTCATGAGTTCTACACCCTCAACATCAGAAATCTTACCGCTTCTCTTGCTAAGCTTCATGAGTTCTACACCCTCAACATCAGAAATCTTACCGCTTCTCTTGCTAAGCTTCATGAGTTCTACACCCTCAACATCAGAAATCTTACCGCCTCTCTTGCTAAGCTTCATGAGTTCTACATCCTCACCATCAGAAATCTTACCGCTTCTCTTGCTAAGCTTCATGAGTTCTACATCCTCAACATCAGAAATCTTACCGCTTCTCTTGCTAAGCTTCATGAGTTCTACATCCTCACCATCAGAAATCTTACCGCTTCTCTTGCTAAGCTTCATGAGTTCTACACCCTCAACATCAGAAATCTTACCGCTTCTCTTGCTAAGCTTCATGAGTTCTACATCCTCACCATCAGAAATCTTACCGCTTCTCTTGCTAAGCTTCATGAGTTCTACACCCTCAACATCAGAAATCTTACCGCCTCTCTTGCTAAGCTTCATGAGTTCATTACACCCTCCAACAATCAAACCTTGTGAAGTATGCAAGTATGTAAAAGGGTAAAGGTGTATATCAAAAGTCTTTACAGGCGAATGAGGTTGTGTTGATCCTAAATATGGCCCTTCATATGTTCACAAATGATAAATGATAGGCGTTTGGAGTGCAGTAGGACAGGAATGCGCTTTCAAACCGTGAAATGTGAAATCTTTGCAAAATTACAACAACAAATATCTCAATGTGATTTGCGAATTAAGAGTGTTATCTTTTATTTGATGTCACTATGTGTGCGAAGCTGTGTATTGTTATTTCAAAGTAATAATAATCCCTATTTTACTCTCATGATAAGAATTTCGTTTTATTCCCATGATAAGAATTTCGTTTTATTTCCATGATAAGAATTTCGGCTCTTTTCGTGAAGAAAGTAAATGTATCATCTTACATTAATGTCACTTGAAATGCGTGTCGTCATGGTTAGACACTTGTACTCGAAATATCGGGCTGCTGTCATGAAGATAGCATAGCCTTGAATGCGAATGATTCACATGCACGATATCAATGATACATCATATTGTAGCAGATGATGTATCATTCCATATATCATATAATAGATTTGTTTGATAATGTACCCTTATACCCCTACGATATAATTGTCACTATTTTCGTTTATGGCGATAATACAATACGATACGATACGATACGATACAATACAATACAATACAATACAATACAATACAATACAATACAATACAATATAATATAATATATGCTACACCTACGATATAACTACTCTAGTACCTGTTTATCTTGTTGATACCCACAGTTATCTTGAGTTCACCACTATTTGTCTAAAAGGTCCACGTGAACGATTTGTTCTCGGATTGACCTTGTTGACGGTAAGAGAACTGACACTTAATCAATTTCATGGTCCCCCTTGTCCGTCTTGTCGATCTTTGTTTAAACTGTGTTTCAGTCCAGCTGTACCTATTACCGTATTTTCTGCAATTCTTTCCTTTTAACTTTTATCTTTTAGGTTTAAACATCATAATTCCTTGTGATGTTTAGGTGGAATTTGTTGTTACTGTATGTTTTAATGATTATCCGATATTAGAATATTTACTGAAGTGAAAGGTAAAATGTATTTAGTTTTTGTAATTACAAAATCCAAGACCGCTACATAAGTGCATACATGTATAGTTTTTACGTCTACCATATGTCTACATGCCTTCAAGTATTTCAACACATACTGTTCATACGTATACTGCTATGGTTTCATAGGTATATTGCTTTGGTTAATACGTATACTATATAGCTTCATATACATACTGTATTGGTTTATACGTATACTGCATTGGTTCATATTGATACTGTATTGGTTTGTACGTATACTGCATTGGTTCAAATAAATACTGTATTGGTTCATACGTATACTGCATAACTTCATACGTATACTGCATAACTTCATACGTATACTGCATAACTTCATACGTATACTGCATTGGTTCATATGTATAGTGCATTTGTTCATATGTAAATTGCATTTGTTCATACTAATACTTCAGTGGTTCAAACGTAAACCACAGTGATTCATATGTTCACTGCATTGTTTTAAGGAATACTGTATTTATTCATACGTAAACTGCATTGGCTCATACGTAAACTGCATTGGCTCATACGTAAACTGCATTGGCTCATACGTAAACTGCATTGGTTAATATGTATACACAAATGGTTCATACAGTATATGTACTGCCAGGTATTCAAGCGAATACTGTCTTAGTTTATGCGTATACTGCATGGTTCATACGTTAACTGCAATAGTTCATGGATTTCAAGTTTCTATGTCAATAGCAATGGGTTCATTAAGTTGATGGTTGCAATTGCCTTATAGGCCGTACTGGTAAGCTTACATCTGTAGAAAAACTCACAACATATCGTAACTATGAGCTGAAACGTTGTTATTTTCATAGTAGTATATAGGGGTCAATCTCATCCAACATTTGCAGCCAGTTGCATCCTTGAAAGTTATATGGATGGATGACGTCACAGATCAAAGTTTACATAAATACTTGACATCACAGGTTAAATTTAATATATAGAGAAGGAGCAGGAGCAGAGGAGAAGAGCAGAGGATCAGGAGCAGGAGCAGAGGTAGAGGAGGAGAGGAGAAGACGAAGAAGAGGATTCTTCGAATCGGTATTTCTGGCTATTTCAGCCTGTTAACTGATCAACATTATGCTACCAAAATCTGAATAAATGTAGAACAGGGGGCCCTTTCACAAAGCAACCTTTACTAAGGTTAACCTTAATTCCCATTCTTTAACATTGGGCTAAGGTTACCTTAGTGACTTACGATCACCTTAGTGCTTTGTGAAAGGGAGCCCAGAGCAAAAAATAACTGATCATTCAAAATATATTTCCAAATCCAGTTCTAGGCAATGTTTATTCATACAGATCATGCAGTGTTCGGGTGTAATTGTCATAGCTGGAAATAAACTATCTATTTATCTATCTGAGGGTCACCCCTTTTAAAAACCCGACCCGAGTCTGTGGTCGAGGTATGGCTTGTCTTTTGACAGTTCATTTTAATTCACACATTTAATTTTCACATTCACATATTATAATCACTAGAAATACATTCATGTCTTTGGTTAAATTAATTGTATATTAATACAAGGCAAAAGTGAGCGCAGCTCACATACCCCCACCTGTAGTTTGACCGCCTTTCTTTGACGAAAATAGTAAAAAGTCATATGTTCTGATAAGTCCTAGGATTGTTACCGTTTTTTTCCATCACATGATATAGAAAATAACATTAAAATTTAATTTGTCTGAATAGGTGTGAACTGGTATAACTATCGTTATAAATGTTTTTCAACAAACTCTCACCTTCCATTCAGTTCCATGTAGGTCAATTTATATTCCAATATATGTATTCTTTGCAGTGGTATCAACATTCCAATATATGTATTCTTTGCAGTGGTAACAATATCAGTCATGTTCTATGTTCATACAGTGTCCATATGAGTATCACAATAGGTCACAATCCCTTTCTTTTGGTTACTTCCCAAAAGATAACTTGAAGTCAAAACAGTCACATTTACTATGTTTATACGGTATGTTTGTCATTAGGAAATATATTTACAAGCTTGATCCTCAACCTACTGTTTTCGGACTGTTTTGGTTCAAAATTTCAAAAATTATTTGAATTTTGGAATTAAAACCCCTAAAAGGCACAAAAGCATCATATAGGTTAATTACTGCCATACCAAGTTTGAAAATTCCAAGTGATATAGTTTTTAAATTATGCTCCGGAAACGAGACAAAGTCCAGAAATCGGACGGTTTTTGGTCAAAATTTCAAAAATTATTTGAACGTTGGATGTGAAACCCCTAAAAGGCACAACAGCATCAAGTAGGCTACTGCCATACCAAATTTGAAGTTTCCAAGTGGTATAGTTTTTTAATTATGCCCCGGAAACGAGACAAAGTCCAGAAATCGGACGGTTTTTGGTCAAAATTTCAAAGATTATTTGATCGTTGGAGGTGAAACCCCTAAAAGGCACAACAGCATCATGTAGGCTACTGCCATACCAAATTTGAAGTTTCCAAGTGGTATAGTTTTTTAATTATGCTCCGGAAACGAGACAAAGTCCAGAAATTGGACGGTTTTTGGTCAAAATTTCAAAAATTATTTGAACGTTGTAGGTGAAACCCCTAAAAGGCACAAAAGCATCATATAGGCTACTGCCATACAAAATTTGAAGTTTCTAAGTGGTATAGTTTTAGAGCAATGCTCCGGAAACAATTTCGGACGGACGCACGCACGGACGGACGGACGGACACGCGGAGCGCTATATACCCCCGACTACGTCGTAGCCGGGGTATAATAAATGCTCTTTTAAATCTCATTTCATTCATTCATTGATATGATTACAATACAAGCTTTATGGCGAATCTGTAACTCAATCAATGATTTGAACATTTAATTCTCTTCAGTTTATTATCAATAATAATGTTATTGTATCACATAAATAATCTTGCACATTAAGAATATTTTCATTCCATTAAGAATATTTCATATAAAACATAAAAAAAAAAATATATATATATATATTATGTTGATTGCTACTTTCTCTGACACCTGAGTATGTTCATTGCATTACATATCTGATTGAAACAAAAGGTTTCTGTATGATTTAATCATAATTTGAATAAATCATTATCAGTACATGAATAAATACATATAAATAATTTAACGCAAATGCCATTTAGCCAGAAGGCAATTTTATCTTTTAATGTAGATTTGCAGATGGGTTGTGATAATTCTTTATAATTATTGACTCTTCCTTTCATGGCTCTCAATGATATTCACCAAAGATCAGTTCAATGACAACCATGAATGATAGAAAAGAGCATTTTTATTTCATATATTTTAAGAATAACTAGAGACATAAGACCTAACGTGTATTATGTACTCACAGAATATAAAGGTGTTTGATAAACTTCATTTCACTTATAATCTAACAGAAAGATACATTAGGATTATATATATAAATATATATAGTTCAATGCAGTCCTTAATGATTTATGTTTATCTTACTTCTTAGTCCATGCTTTCATCATCATTGCTTACATCATTAATTACAGGAGGAGTTTGATTTAATTTATATTGTAAACATTGTAAATCTTGTTTTTTAACACACTCAAATATCTGTTCCACCAGAAAGATTAGTCAAGTGGACTTTATAATGAGCACGTTCCCTGAATAGAGCTGACCAGGAAGTAGATAAGACCTGGTTGTTTTGTTTATGGCGGAATTTATGGTCACTCAGAGTCGTGTGAATGGACGAGTGCAAATTAAATATACACAAGGATTGACATGTCAGCCAACTTTAGATTCCGTTGACTTGCATTATACAGACCTAAAAAAATTAAAATGTACCTCAATTTATTATTCTGTATTGTTTCAGTTTAATGTTGAATGCTAGATTTATTCATCTAATGGTTTTCATTCAGTTCAGATTAATCTTTATTATTTTATATCACTCAATTATATCATCTTCTGTTGTAATATCCATATGAATATTATTCATAATAGATTACCACGTCCTATAGTAAATTTAACCTGTGATGTCATGCATTTATGTAAACTTTGATCTGTGACGTCATCCATCTATATAAATTTCAAGGATGTAACTGGCTGCAAATATTGCTGTAAATGTTGGATGAGATTGACCCCTATATACTACTGTTCATGACATTGTCCATTATCCAATACCACATGACACATGACACCTACAAACAATGTGTTGTCCAGAATCAGAATTAAAGGAAAGAGAACTAACAAACATTTTTGACTAAGGTTTGCATAAATAAGCCATACGCTTTAAACCTTCTAGTACTTATTCTTAATCAATGACTTTTTAATTTGGTCCATAGGTAAGATTTAAGATTATATATACAGTTTTAAAGTTGATTTATCATTTAAAATGATGAGCGACATAGCTTATGGCCCATTATTATATTAGTAGGAAAATATTTGCATATTTTGGATCTAAATTTTTTTTTTATAAAACTCTTGCCCGGAAGAATTTAAAATATATGCAAATGAGATAAAAGCAAAAAGTCAGATTATACAATAATTGTGTCGGAAGTTTCAGGGCAGTTAGCAGGTGCGTGGCCTGAATAAAGATTTTGTCAGTTTTTTACTTTAACGTTTACAACCATCACTCTCTTGGTTCGCTTTGGTTAAACATCTGGATCTTACACGACACTTTAAACCGCTTCAAATCGAACCAATAAGTACTTATTCAATAGCTAATTAAAAGAAATTTTTATCCGAGGAAATGTGTCCTATGACTTTTGAGAAACAAAATGAAACATTTGGACTGCCCGAGCGAGAATATAAGGGCTATACGCAAATTTGCACGAGTTTCGGAGAAATCATATAACACATTTCAATGGCAATTATTTTTAAAATGTCGATCCCGTTCAATTCCAATGTTAGGCAAAGATCCGTAATACGGTGAAATTTCTCGTGACGACCCGCTATTTTAGTTCTCGAGCTACAATGATCGTTGCTAGGCAAAAATGTTATATGTGAATAAGTGTACATATTGAAAATATGTCACCTCTTACGTTTCAACTTATGTTTAAAAGTCTAATTTTTACATTAATACTAGTATATAAGTATAAACTGAAAATGTCAAATTTCTTTATCAAACGGGTTACATTTTTAAATTCATCAAAGTAAAAACATTGCAACAAAGTACTGAACGAAATGCATTTTATACCACAGAAAACTATTTACAAGACATGGGATTCATCGAAATAACAGAGGGGTTGTTGGCATTGAATCTCAAGTTTCGATTCAAAGATTGTTGAATCATTTGATATTCTATGTTATGGGTCTTAATGAAAAATAAAGGATATGTGACAATTGCGTCATTCCAGGATTCCAACAAACCGTATCCATTAACTGTAAATGTAAGAGGTAGGATGGATATGATAAAAAAAAGTAATAAAAAGAGAAAAATAATATTTGTATGATTATTTTCATTCATCTGTGGCATAAATTAGATTTTATCATTTAGACGAATCTAGTTCGTACTGAAACAAATAAAAGATATCATAAAAGGACAATGGTAATAATATAATGACCAAAATAGATATAAGATAATTTGTAGCAATGGATGTACAAAAATTATCTCATAAACAATGTGTTAATTGTAAATAATTTGTTAATAATGTACTCTTTACTAAGAATGAAGAAAGGAGTGAAAAATAATTTATAGGAAGAAGAAAACAACTTCTATAAGAGGCAATATGTGAAAGTGCAAAAGTGGGTCGTCTAAATGCATATCTCAGATAATGAGTTGAGAACACACAAGGAATACAACGCCTCTGTGTTGTTATGTGCAGTGAAAGGTAGACATTGTTATGAAGAACAATTTCATAAGCACAATATAAAGCAAATTTTATATATTCATTTTGAACAGGAAAATGATGAAAAACCCAAGTTTATAAATCAACAAAACAGGTAGGGGAGACCAGGGCAAAGCGCGACCCCTAACGTATAAGTGCGTCTAGTGGGCACGCCGACATGTACAGAATGCAACTTGCACACAATCTCTAATACTTGTCACATAGACTGTTACATGGCACATGCTTTTTTAATCTACTATTTCGGCATAAGGATATATTTACGTAAATGTATTTTGACGCGGCGCGCTTTTCCCTGTAGTTCGGGGCAAAGTGCTCAATCCCCTGGGCGCTTTCTCCCATGCGAAAAACAACACAGAATGAAGTAGATATTACACACCGATTATCAGCTGATACTAATCATAAGCTATCATCTTGATAATGCAAAGCAACTATCGAACCAAAATGAAGGATAGAATTAACATAAAAGTTGCTCAAAATATTCCTCAACATGTCATGGACCTATTACATGTTCAATATTCGTAATGACCAAATATCATTATGGTTGGTACATGTACATTTCTGTAAACTACGAAAGTGTTAATAATGTAGGTAATCGACTATCAAAACCAGTAATAAATAAAAGAAGAGAAGAATTTAATTGGTTATATGGACGAATTAAAAAAATCACATCATCTATTTTGTGTCGAATTTGGCAGAACGGCATAAATTGCTTATTGTTTAGGGTTGAACAGTAATATACAATGAATTATATTTTCATAAATTAAAAAACAACGGAAAAATATGTTTTTGTATCTGTACTTGTCTTCATTCTTTAACAAAACAACACCCTTTTAGTAAAATGGTATATTTCATTTTTATAGATCACAGCAGCATGCTGATATGAAAGTGATAGTTCACCTTTACATTATTTGCTAAAGTAATGTAAAATAATAACTTTTGCACCAATATGTTATCCAAAATGATATTTTTTATAACACATGGGGCTAAGTGCTCCCCCCGGCGCGTTTTGGCCCATCAAGGGTATCATTTGTTATGTACATCAAAGAAAATCATTAAAGCAAGTAATTACAAACTTCATTATTCAATAAATTAATGATACCAATTCATGTTACATATGCACGAGAGGTCAATGTTCCGTATTGTATCTTTATGAAATATTTGAATTTGAGACATATCCGTTCCTTATAGTAAAATCGGTTTTTTCGATATATTTGAAATTCTGCGTCCACAACTAAGGCACATGATTCCAGCGTTGGTCATAACGCTTCATTACGGTTACTTTCATTCGTTAAAATTATTCCATTTGTCGATAATTTTGAAGAAACAACGCGTGGTCACTTTGCCCCGAGGGCGCGCTTTGCTCTGGTCTCCCCTACTTCTTTTATCACGATAAGATCAAGTTGTGTGCTATCTTATCAGAATGAATAAAGGACAAAACAGTTCGTGGTGTGAACATAAGTATGTCATAGCTTCATTTCTACACGAGGTCGCTGTTCATACCTTGAAGTAAGTAACTATCATTCTCAGTTGGCAGCCAACCAGCGTGTAGCGGAAACCGGGACCTATAGATGTAGATGCTCTCTTGATTGAACTTGTCGTAAGTTCATACATTTACTTCAATTGTCGCTTTCTTTATATAAATCGGTTCCAGGGGACGACCGGGATAAACCTGATATTATATTTTCTTACATAGCGTAACGTCGGCGTACAAACCGTGACGAGCCCTTGCAAAGACGCGTACATCTGCACCGGCCTTGTTTAACTCGCTGGTGTCCCGTTTATTGATTTCAGTCCCGGCATACTTCCGCGCTAGTTTTAACTCCATTAATGCTGACGTTCCCAAAGTTCTGATCTATTTATTTTACCTTGACTGGAGTTCAGCATTTTTCAGCGTTGAACCGATGCGATCCTAACGTTCCAGTGAATGTAGATGCCTCCTTGTCAACTCACAATACAAGTTAAGTTTTCCCTATTTTATTCATTTCTTATAAAGGGCTTTGCCAATCGAGGATACAAGAATTAGGAAGGTGGTTATCAATTTTATCGGACATTATGTGTCTTATCTATAATGCTGTTTACATACATGTTGTACGTATACATGTATGTAACCTACTAAATAATGCTATCTGCCTGTTTTATGTTTGAAATATTTTCATAATCTTAACTATCATTTAGTATTATTAAAAAGAATGATAAAATGGAGAGTTTCTCGACTACTTTTCACCCCGTTTTGATATGTCGCGTACGGGTGCTGATAGGTAAAAAGATGCATGGCGTTTACAGTGGCATGGTTTGAGTGAGAACAGTTTATTCATAAAGGACAAAGTGTTTTATTGAATGTATTACAGTAAATAAATTACAAATTCTTAGATTCAAATATATGTACATGTGTATGCTAGTTCAGTTGATGTTACTAATTGAATTACCGAACGATTTCTTTTGCGTTTGATTAAGTTTTAAATATTACTTTGTTTGGTATTTCGTATTTGAATCAATTAAATTTAACATGGGTAGATATATCAATACATAGGTACCTATGTCAACAAGTCCTTGTTTGACCTATATTATAAATTATTGGTTGAATTATACTTTTCACCTCATGTATTTCTTATGATGATGAATATGTTTGACATTTGTAGTATTGGATAGGGATTTCATTGAATCTGTGACAATGTATAAAATGATATAGTTGATTTATGTATTGAATTAATATATATGGAGATAAACAAATGTATTTAACGACATGATTGCTTGTTTGATATTCGATTCATTATTTTAACAGTTAAATGCTAAGTTAAGATGCTAGCCCTCATAATCTTAGATGTTTCACACTTTCACCCATACAAGCCAGAATTCTGGTCCAAAAAGCGTATTTGTTATAAGAGGTCAAAGGGTTATTGAATAACTCGAGTACTCCATTCCATGTGGATGGTTTAGGTAGATGATAAAAAGCTTTGTTAATCAGAACATTTAACCTCTTGGGAAATATATCTAGAAACATCAAATGTCGATGAATTTTTAGCATATAAGGTTTAGGGAGATGTAAATTAAGCATAATTAATGGATTTATCAGATACAAGGAACGACTCTGAAGCCGGTGATCTACTGTAACCTGGTGGAAGCATTTCACGGTCTTTATATTCACAAGGAGGTTTCAAAAGAATCGAGATAGGCAGCAATCTAACCCCACAGGGAGTCAAACATTGTTATTCATCCTCTGTTTGAATAAGCCGAGTTTGTGGGCTACAAAGGGAGAAATCTAATGACATGCAATCAAGTTAGCTGCCGTAAAACAGTTTGAATCGGATCAGTATCTCTTGGATTGAAATGAGTTGAATTGAGTATTGATGACGAGTTTGTAAATTGGAGAGGTATCTGCTGATAAATAAACAAACAAATATAAATCATATATTATTCTAATTTCGACGAAGTCCTTTTACTGATATTAAGAATTATCATATGACACTTTAAACAAAATGCAAAACAACGATCATAACTTGTGATGCAGTATTTTCAATCAAATTACTAGATTAGAGTTCAGCTTCATGGATCGCATTTTTTACCTAGTTATATTGGTCAGCGTATAGCACGTTTCCTACATATCCCTAGAGCTAGAGCTAGTGCCAGCTCCATATTAATATATTAAACCAAACAAATGCGCCATGTGATTGGACAGACAATCATGTAGGTCAATATATGCCGTAAACAACAGTAGATTGTGTTACCAATTAGAACTGGTCTCTTTTAGGATAGTAAAATTTTGGTTTTTACAACATTAATATCAAATATTGTCATCAAGCGCGGTGGTGTAGTGGTTAGCGTGCTGGCCTATCACGCCAAAGACCCAAAGACACCAAAAATTTGTGACCTGGGCTTTACACCGTGTTGTGTCCTTGGGCAAGGCACTTCATCCACATTGCACTCAGTCTACCCAGCTGTACAATTGGGTACCTGAATACGGGAAGTACGGACCTATGTGGTCGCGCGAAGCGCTTAGTAGCGGCTTTGAAAGTACTTCCTTTCAGGGAAATAATGTACAGCCAATGAGCAGTGCTTGCACTGGATATTAGGCTTTAAAATGTTCATTATTATTATATTATTATTATCACAAAAACCGAAACAGATATCAATGTGATAAAAATAATCATTATCAATGCAACACCGGTTTGACCTTATTGGCTGTCTCAGAAGTAGGACTTCACGATGTTGTAGATGATATCTATGATAAGATTAATTTGACAGGTACGGCTCTGATTTCAAATCTTCACTAATTCTGTTTTATATCAATTGGTGGCTAAAATGAATTATATCGTCTACAATCTCGGGTTTTGCATCTACATTCATGTCTGTACAGTTTAAGTAAACCTAGCCTCAAAAATACTCGTTTCTCTCCGATCTAGCAAGATGTGGTCGCGGCTCTCGTCAGCCGATCTATTGAATTGAACAATCAGGGATCGTCTTTCCAAGCCGCAATAGTATGCATTCGCTCATATAACGTTGGAGGGTCATAGATTGGCGAAGGTCGGATGACGCAACCCGCTGCTACATCTTGCTAGACTCAGTATCGGAGTGGTACGAGTATTATTGAGGCTAGGTGTACATATACTGATGCATGTAATAGTAAATTCATATTGTTTTGGCTATTGCATCATGAGTCAAGGTTGTGTGTACATCTGCATGTAGTACAGTCGAGTTCACTTATGTAACGTATACCCCGTGTCCTGATAAGTTTTGACTCATGGGCCGGAGGCCTTCCATACAATAAACATCTTTTGACTTGACTTGATAAGTTTTGACTCATCAGTATTATCAAGCGGGCAGTTTTTAAAAGTTTTATTTCTTCAAATTTAACCCCAATACAATACGTGTTTGCCAAATGTATACTTTTTGGAGCATTTGTTTCTGTTCCCTGAGATCTTTTTACTCGCTGAAAACGTGACAGTCCATTCCGAAAGTTGTACAGCAATGTTTTTCTTACTATGATTGTCCATTATTCCGGGAAGATGACTATTATAGGGCTATATTTATATTCGAATCGAGGGCGACAGCATGAATTTTCAGCTGGTCTTAATTCAAAATACATGTACTGTTGTTCTGATTTCTGAACACTAGTAATGTATCATATTAATTTTCAACCACGCGTTACTATAGATAGTAGAACATGCGTTAACAGACAGACACTGTCGAGATGCCCTACCATGTACTACACATATTTCATGACACCAGCGTGTTTCGTAACGGCTTCAGTGTCGGATGTACATGTAAGTTACCTGAAACCTGTTGAGTCGAATCTTGATGATCTAGACGTCACGATTGTCAGAAGGTTCTTGGTTGAAGTCAACGGTGTGGTGAAGAGGAAATAACGAGTTGATCCGAGATGTGAGAACTAATGTCTCAAATAGATAGTCGTCTCATTTTAAGTTTGGCGTTGTGGTCGTCACGAACAGATGAATTCACTGTTTAGACACGTGGGTGTTTGACCTATCTGAAAACAAGATTAACTTTGCTATTTGTAGTATGGAAGTTAAAATAGTTCCATGGCACGATATGAGTTCAGACAACTGTATTTCTTTCACTCAATTCATTTAACATCAATTTTAACAACTCCATTTACACATTTTAAGTGTATTTAAGTGATATCCCTATCGTGTTCGTACTAACCTGATGCTGTCTCTTCTAAACAGGTGATGGAGAGGTCACTGCGCCGCCTGATTGCGCCATGTGTGAGGTCATCCCGACACGCCAGCGTTGTGTCCACATCGTCGACGGATAAAAGCTCGCACGACACGTCAGACTTGAAGAACATAAAGAGTATTCCGGGGCCGAGCGGGATACAAGCTTTGCCTTACATTGGCTCGGCCTTCCTCTTCCATCCTTTCAGTGAGTACAGTCTTAAGCTTGCAACTAGAGTTATCCTTCCTGAACTTTCCCACAGGGACGCGTTATGTTGACAAAAGTCTAGAAAACAAGTGAAATGAAACAGTTATTGATTTGAATTGGTTGTTATCAAACATGTTTTTGCTTTGATTCAGTATGCGTCGCTGATTGCACAACTAACTTTGATTGCCTCCAATAAGCTTTAAGGCAGCCGAGTCCCTTTCTGGTCCGCTTATGAAAAAAGGTTTAATCAAGATGACTTGAGCTAACCCTGTGAAAGAGAGAATGGCTTGAGTTTTGTGTTCTAGAAAACTCACAAAGCTTTTCAATTGGTTATCTTTTCACAACAAGAAAGTGAGATGAATAGTCCAAAGGATGATATAGTGTGTGTAATATCTGTCCTAGGCTACCTGTCGTAAACTTTTTATTATTTCGACACTTTTTCAAAAAAACAAAAAATAGAAAGCTGAAACCCTCTCCACAGAATCCTTAGCTCCTCCTGATGACCTGGATTCAATTAATAGATTTGGTGACTATGTGACCCCTTCATAGAGTCACATGGGCCAAAGCCGTAAACCTATCGATATTTTCTACAAAAGCAAATTCCATAGAAAGCTAAAACCTATTCTCCAGCAGCAAAGGGCATTGAAAGCTGAAACCTTGTGTGCAGACCAGTTGATGGGATGATCATTGCAATATTTAGTTGCTGAGCATGTGACCACTAATAGGATTCCAAGACCCGAGCCCTAAACCCCCTTTTATCCTCTCTAGAAGCCAAAATCCCAGATAACTGATACATTGTAGCATTCTCCTTTGCTTATTAGGCTTGTAATTTTGTAATTGATTTTGTTATACTTGACTCTTCATTGTCGACCCTCTGAAATGTATCACGACTTACACTAAACCCAAAAAGAAACTATCCATTTTTAGAATTGAAATATTTTCTTAATTTACTTTAGTTTTATGGAGACAGGTCGCCAAAACGTAACATTTCAGTTGTTCATCTCAGAAATTGATTAGGTACTTGATTTACATGACTTTTTTTGAAAACTGAGAAAACACGTTTTTCTTTGATCATTGTTTCGCACATTCATTAATGAAAGTGAGTTAGCAAGCGATCAATTCACGTGTGAGCCAGGTCATATAAAACCAATTTTAAAATGCCTAGATTGACCCCGGAACAGCGCGGCAGGGCCTTGGGTATGAAGGACATGGGTGCTTCAAATGTTCTTATTGCAAGAACATTCGGCTGTTATCGAAAAACCATCGAAATTTGATGAAATGTTATAGGGACACGGGAACAACATTAGATAGATCGCGTACAGGTAGACCACGTGTGACGTCACGTCGGGAAGACCAATACTTAAGAACTCTCCATCTGCGAAATCGATTCCTGACAGTTGCAGAATCGGCGTCTACGGCTCTCGGAAGGAGGTTAAGAGCAGCAGGGATTCGGGCCCGTCGACCTTATTGTAGCCCAACGTTGACACGTCAACATCGACATAACCGATTAATCTGGACAATACGTGTACGAAGGTGGCAGCTTCGTGATTGGCGAAATGTTATGTTCACCGATGAAAGTGGGTTTTGTTTATATAAGCATGATGGCAGAGCCCGCGTTTATCGCCATCAAGGTGAAAGAAACGCTCCAAATTGTGTTGCAGAGGTCCAGGCACACGGTGGGGGAAGTGTGGTGGTTTGGGGCGGTATCCGAGGAGAAAACAAGTCGCCATTGGTGATCGTTATGGGTAACATGACTACGCAAAGATACATTGATCAAGTTCTTCGTCCTGTTGTGTTGCCATTTCTTCAGAATCACCCGGGAACTTTGTTTCAACATGATAACGCGCCTGCACATTCAGCAAGAGCAGTGTCAACATTCCTGGACAACAATAACGTCAACGTCTTGCCGTGGCCGTCACGTTCTCCTGATCTCTCTCCAATTGAACACATGTCGGACTGCCTAGGGAGGCGAATCAGGAATAGAGCAAACCCTCCAGTCAACCTGAGGCAGCTGGAACAAGCCCTACAGGATGAATGGGGAACATCCCTAACGCCACCGTCAGACGTCTCACGACATCAATGAGACGTCGAGTGTTTACCTGCATAACAGCTGCAGGTGGACATACGAAGTATTGATGACTATGGACTCCATATTCCATAAATTCATTAACATATGATCAGAAACTTCGATTTCTAAAAAATGGAAATTAACATTTCACACCAGTGTTAATAAAACGTTTCCTGGCTGTAAGATAAACGAGTTATTGCAAATAAAATGAAGTTAGATGATGTGCAAATGATTCAGTATTAGATAAAATGTTGTTAGGATAGAAAACCGTGTCTTGTTATTTTTCAATGAAAATTTGAATGAGTGGATAGTTTCTTTTGGGGTTTAGTGTAGATAGCCTGATGAGTGCATACTAAATGGCTCTATTTTGGCGTTTTGGCCCAACAGGTTTAGGAAAGCTTTACCCAAGCAACAATCAAATTCATTAATATCAGGTATAAAAGCTTAAAATACATTGATGCAATTCGATTAAGGAAATCTCAAAAACTATTTGACAGATGTTTTGACAAATTAATTTCGCTACATGTTATTAGAGGATTATCGTTTCTTACCAAATTGACGTTTCAGAGAGCGTGAACAGAAGACATTATAAGGTTAAAAGAGCGAAATTAAGGGGGGAACTGGTTAAACATCGTCGACATTTTTTCATTCATATGGCTAAGGTTTATTCAATATAACTTGATTATATATTTGGTCCAGTGCCGCTATTGAAAGTTATCAACGTTGCGAACTAAGCCGGCGACAACATAGCAATTACATCCTTGTTCGCATAAAAGTGTAATAAAATCCATAGTAATCATCGTCAGTTCAACATATATAGTTAATACACGAGGACGTGTATAAAAGGCTGTTGTGGTGCCTTCGATAACGAAGGATATAATTTCGCCTTAATCGCATTCATGTTGCAGTTACTATTGAACATAAACAGTACTCACTCAACTTAATGGCTTATATAAATCGGTAATGTACAGCATTTAAAAACACATAAGAAAAAGGCACAAGAACTAATTGTGTACTCCAATGTAAGAAATAACGTGAGTTTTACAATCAACAATTGGCGATGCATTTTTTCGGCGGATGATCCGTCAACTGGCGCCTGTTAGACGGCTTTCTCTAATTTATATACATCCTGAATCTTTTTTGAAGCACTGTACATATAGCTACCAAACATTAAATTGTAACGTTAAATGATTTGCAAGCCAAGAGTTCAAAGCTAGTACAGTTGTTTTTTGTACATCATTGCGCATATTAAGTTGTTACAAGGGTCAGTTGATAAGGCTGTCATTATTAAGATGTAACAAGGGCCAGCTACTAAGTCCATCAGATTAAGATGTTACAAGGGCCAGTTACTAAGGCTATCAGACTGAAATGTAACAAGGGTCAGTTACTAAGGCTATCAGATTAAATTTCGAAAATACCAAATCAGCCAATTAAAGAATTTGCCTGTTATTTTTCAAGTGGACGAGACATATTAATACAACAAACTATTATCGCTATTCATGGAAACATATGTGGAATTTACACTCCCTTATTAGTGTTATATACGATGAATGATCTTTACAATAATGGAAACCGATGATATTATCATGCATTAACATGTTGACATAATAAGATGCATTGAATGGAGGACTTGTAAGTTTCCTGATCAACTCCAAATAGTAAATCAAAACCTCTCTTAATGTAATCCGAACACTGGTTCGGGTGAGTGACAAATTTTCGTTTAATATACTAAATGGTAATTCGAGATGCAATGTAACAACATGAGTATAACATTTAAATGTGAAGTCTCTTCATGAAGTTTATTTCCAAAGGTCTTCAAATTATTCTGGGAGGCCAAATTAACATGCAAAATATATATGAATATGAGTCAGGATACCCTGATATTTCACAGAGTGTCTTTTTTATCCTTTTCGTCACATAAATTGACTTGACGTTGACGATGAAAGTCGTTTACAAGGACACCCGGAACTTCTTAAGGGAATATCAACAATTAATGTTGAAACTGATAGGACACCTATTTTCTCAATGTTATGTCTGTGTGTTAAACAGAAATTCAAAATTGTTCCTTGTTGTATCAATATATATGAACCATTGATGAAGAGATAATAGTTGTAAATACCGTGTCATTTTATATGTTGTGTCTGTCATAAACAAGATTTGTTATGAATTCACGAAGCTTACAAAAAGATTCTGAAAAATATCATGAATGTTTCATATTATGTCATATTGACACTGAGAATACAGTGTCATAATCAATCCATTTTAAACGACAATGTCATATACATGTTGTACAAATTATTTAATCCAATATGATAAAACTGTTGACCGAGACATGTTATGTTGGAAACAGGTACAACAATCAACGATCAAACCCCTTTTACATTTGTAATGTGAAAACTTACAGTTGCGAGGTCAACGCCCCCTTTTACATGTGCCTAAGCAATAGCTTACCCCACAAGGATGATAACACGAATCTTATTCATATCATTTACTTTTATTGCCAACCACTTTGAACATATTTAAATGCAAGGTAATAACTTCTTAACAGTCATGAAACAATGCTCATGAAAAAATGTGTCCTTTAGTCGGATCAAGGTCAAGGCCGACTGTAGATAAGAGGGTCATGACCGACTTATTTCACCCGTGATCATTTTACAAAGACCTTCACTAATTATTGTTCATTTCTGACATGGGATTTAAGACATGAATTGTTTATACACGAACTAACATTCTTGTGTTAAGCTTCCAACTGTATTCATTTCCATACCTAATGGTCCCCTTTATCATGCTGTCTTTAATTACTGAAATAATCTACATAATGTCCCCGCGTTGGCCTTTAAGCAGAAAACACTACAATTTCTATAATAACTTGCACAGCATTTTTTCACTTTTATCCACTCTAGACTTATATAAGTATTCTGTTTGTTATTTTAATAAGTCTCACTTCAAAGACATAAAACACAAAATGTAGCATATCAAAAGTGTAATTTATTTCATGCAACCATTTGCGAAAATAAAAAAACAAACAAAAGAACATACCATTCTGCAAATATATCTAACATGTATTTGAATGTTAATGGTATGGGACGTCATTGACAAATTGTCATTGTGGTAAAACGTTGTTCATAACGTTACTGCTTCATGTCATTGTGTTGTTCATAACGTTACTGCTTCATGTCATAACGTTGTTCATAACGTTACTGCTTCATTGTTCATAACGTTACTGCTTCATGTCATTGCGTTGTTCATAACGTTACTGCTTCATGTCATTGTGTTGTTCATAACGTTACTGCTTCATGTCATTGCGTTGTTCATAACGTTACTGCTTCATGTCATTGCGTTGTTCATAACGTTACTGCTTCATGTCATTGCGTTGTTCATAACGTTACTGCTTCATGTCATTGCGTTGTTCATAACGTTACTGCTTCATGTCATTGCGTTGTTCATAACGTTACTGCTTCATGTCATTGCGTTGTTCATAACGTTACTGCTTCATGTCATTGCGTTGTTCATAACGTTACTGCTTCATGAGGGAAGGATATTCGTTATAGTATAATATTGTAAATCCGATATAACGGTTAATTAATGGTCACCTTTTTCTCTTCGAAGTTTATTGTTACTAAATCGTGTGTTAGACACTGTGTCATTTTTTTTTTAAAGTTCGATGTTCTGGTTGATAACTTCCTTATTGTGAAATTACCAAGTTTTAGTATAAGCCTCATCGGGTGTATTGTGGAGCAATATAAACCTGTTGTGCAGTCCTTATGGAATAAATCTAACATACCTGAATAAATGACAATCAATAAGTTAAGTCCAATTATACACCACTTCCGGTCTCGTTGGGATGGTTTAGTTCTAACGGTAGGTGTATTGACTGTTCTTACCCAAGCGGGCAAGGATATGCCGGGTATTAAAGTTTGCATAATGGTCATGGGAATAACAGTTTTTCTAAAAATAACTCGCATTTTGATTGGTTGACGGAACTTTTTTGCATCCATTCATGATTCCCTTTTATCTTCTATTTCAGTTGAGAGATATAGATGAAAATTTTTATACTTAAATTGCGAAAGTCACACATTACTACAACATTTGTAATCGGAAATCAAGACCTTCTGACGTTTTCTTTGCCGTAAATACAAGTTTAAATCTTCAAGGCGGCGCTAGTTCCGGCCGAACTGTCGAAACGTCATAGCTCTATGACGTCATTAAACATGACGTCATACATTCCTCACTTGGTTTGTCAAACGTAACGAAAGCTAGCGACGTCTTACGTTTTCTTTCCGGTTGTGCGCAGTCAATAAAATCGATTGTGAGACAATATTTGTTTGATATAATGCGAAATCAATGTCATAAACTATTTCAAATTAGATCGTGAGTAGCGAACTACTTTGAGCCGCCCATCCTGAAGTAGTGATCAAAATAATGAATGGCGTATGAGTACAATTTGTACTTTACCTGCCGAGCGTAAATTTTTAAGGTTTCTCTTTTTCTCTCGTTTTTACGCATCAACGCTGAAGCTCGGAGTTTATCACAATAATTAACTCCGGACAGATAATCCGTAATTCCTCGCAACTCGTTGATTACTCTTATAATTCATCTCAACTTGCTATGCACTTCCTGTTCGTGTCTTGACCGATAGACCTCTACTTTACCGATACACCTACTTTTTTGTATATCTAAAGTTAGTCAGGTGAAGAGATCTTCAACTTTGGCAAATAAAAAGACTTGGAGTTATAATTTTTTGAGAATTATAAACAACGATGGCGGACCTTTATGTTGCCGAGCAGCGACTCTGTCGACTGAGCTACTGAGGTTTGATTCAGAGTCTTTCTGTTGTCTCATGTATATGTTGTTATATTTTCCTATATAAGCCTATGTATAGGTACTAATTTGTACCAATTGTAATAGAATGATGTCAGTTTAAGGGTTTTTTTTGCCTCAAGTTGAAGAATATTGTTTACATTCTATTGATCTAGTTGTGTCAAGATATATATACATAGAGAAGGATGGAAAGCATTGTTTCGTCAACCTTAGTGGGGCATATGACAGATATACCCACACTTCCCTCCTTGCATGACACGACATTGCTTCTTATTCCCTCAACAACTATCGATGTTGTTACACGACATTGCTTCTTCTTCCTTTGCGAACCATGGATTTGGTTACAAGACATTGCTTCTTATTCCTTCAAGAATCATGGATGTGGTTACACGACATTGCTTTTTCTTCCTTCAAGAATCATGGATGTGGTTACATGACATTGCTTCTTATTCCTTCAAGAATCATGGATTTGGTTACACGACATTGCTTCTTATTCCTTCAAGAATCATGGATGTGGTTACATGACATTGCTTCTTCTTCCTTCAAGAATCATGGATGTGGTTACATGACATTGCTTCTTATTCCTTCAAGAATCATGGATGTGGTTACATGACATTGCTTCTTATTCCTTCAAGAATCATGGATTTGGTTACTGGACATTGCTTCTTATTCGTTCAAGAATCATGGATGGGGTTACATGACATTGCTCCTATTCCTTCAAGAATCATAGATGTGGTTACATGACATTGCTTCTTATTCCTTCAAGAATCATGGATGTGGTTACACGACATTGCTTTTTCTTCCTTCAAGAATCATGGATGTGGTTACACGACATTGCTTCTTATTCCTTCAAGAATCATGGATGTGGTTACATGACATTGCTTCTTCTTCCTTCAAGAATCATGGATGTGGTTACATGACATTGCTTCTTATTCCTTCAAGAATCATGGATGTGGTTACATGACATTGCTTCTTATTCCTTCAAGAATCATTGATTTGGTTACATGACATTGCTTCTTATTCGTTCAAGAATCATGGATGGGGTTACATGACATTGCTCCTATTCCTTCAAGAATCATAGATGTGGTTACATGACATTGCTTCTTATTCGTTCAAGAATCATGGATGTGGTTACACGACATTGCTCCTATTCCTTCAAGAACCATTGACGTCGACGATAACATTATGTGATAAAATTGTTTGGATTTGAAACGGAAAGGAAGCCATTAATACAATGACATTTAGCCAATGGAGGTTAACTCCATTTTGTACTCAAGCAGTTGTCAAGTTTATTTTCTACCCTATAGTATCTGTTTGTTGCTTCACTATTAACGTAAGTAAACTATTAGAAACGTTTTTAGTATTCGCTATGTAGGAGACGATAATAAGGCATTTGCCCTTTGGCATTGCTACGGACATCTTTCAAGCAACTTATGAAAGTAAATGCAACTTCATAGATATAAATATACAATATATATCCCCTCGAGAGTTTGATAACCTCCATGTTAAACGACTCTTCGGTTATATTCATATCCGACGGACATGCGTCCTAGTGGTGACAAAAGAGCAATTATTAAAATGATTTCTTTGCACGAAACAATATGAATTCGATTGTTTACCAATCTAAGTAAACCTCGACCTAATAACACTCGCTATACTCCCATATTGAATATAGGTATAGTAACGGCTTATCGAATTGACCAATCAGGGCTCGGCTGACCATGCCGCAATATTCTGCTTTTGCACATATAACGTTGGAGGGTCATAGGTCGCCGAAAGGTCGGCTAACGCGACCTCTTACTGTATCTCGCTAGACTCAATATCGGAGTATAGCGAGTTTTATGGAGACTAGGTTTACTTAGACTGATTGTTTACTGAAGTTATTTTCCCTGTCCTACTCTTTTCATGTAACTTTTATCATGTATGAGAAATACGACAGTTACCATTATTTAAATTTGCACTCTCTTGGAAGGAGTGTGCACCCCAGCACCCCTTCTGGTTCCGCCAGTGTTTAAGAGTGTATCTGCTCGCCTAGCTGAAGAGTATGAATACCCTTGATGGATGTGGCTTTCTTACAAGATGAAGGGAGAAGCAGTGCGCTGTTTATCTCTTCCGCAGTGACATAGATTGATTCCCTAGTGTATTGACGTGTGAATAGATCAATGCCTATAAATTGCTTGTCCTACATCGCTGCCAGGTCATTGACTTCCTGGTTGATCGTGTATTATATTTGCAAGCATCCTGTTATATATTAAAATCTTTAAAATCGCTATCTATAATGGATTAATGTGTTTACGATGTAACCAAATTTCCTTCGGGATAATAAAGTCTTATCTTATCTTATCTTATGGATATGTATATAGTTCTTTTACCCCTTGCAGTACAGCTGTTATCAGTAATGTTGCAATGGAGTTAACCATTGCCTTGCATTTATTTACTAGGATCGTCTATTAATTCACAAGGCAGTCCATTTAATGACATTTACGAACATTCAATTATTAAGACTCATACAAACTTTGCCTCAAATGTTTAAAACTAGTAGTCGTATGGCCTCATATCAAAGTATGTCTCAAGTGTCTACAAATGTCATTTATACATTCTTATACGTAGTTGTAATTTTATCAATCTAAATAAATTAAGATCAACAGATTTTTTATTTTGTCATATACTGTTGATAAAAGATTGACCAGTGTGAGAGGTCGTCCCGGTGACCTTTCGTATGCAAATAAGGAATTCGCGATTTGATCAATCAAATTCGACGTCACAAACAGTTCATAGTCGCTCATTCAAGGTGTGAACGGAAGAAACATATAATAGCTTATGGCTGTTCTCAATAATAGTGTGCCTGGAGAAAAATAAATCTTGTTTTTGATACTGATAAGAAAAATATCGGTAGGTTGATTTTATTTTAGTTGTATGAAATATATTTAGTTTTATGATTGACAAAAAATCAATATTTTTTAATTATTTGGATGGAAATGAAAGAAATTAGTACAAACGAGTTTGATCAAAAGGAGTTACCTCCCCTTGCATGAGGATTTTCGTAAATATTGACATTTATCATGCTCTAACTTTATGATTATTATTCGCCACGTTAGTATCTGTGCGATGTGCAATCATCATTTGTCATTGACAACTAGCAAATACGCTAAATCATTTTAAAAAGAAAAAATATAATCTATTAATACATCCAAGCAATCGGATAATTCATCGCTCTACTCCGCTCCAAATGACAGAGCTCCGAACATCATCCATTTCAAAAGATGTGCTGTTGAGTAGTTTTAACTTCCAGCGAGCTAGGGCATCTTTTCTGATTGGCCGAGCGGCTGATTTCAGAGGTCACCGGGATGACCCGCCTTACGGGCCAATCTTAGATCAACATGTATGACCAAATATAAAACATGTTGATCTAAATTTATTTAGATTGTAATTTTATTTATGGAAAATAAATGTAATTTTTATCTAATTTTCAGTTAATTTCCGTTAAGATCTCACCTAAGATATTCCTATTCCTAACACAAAAGACTTCATGAATAAGAAGAGATCATGCATGTTACTCTCTCACTCTCAGCTTTTATTGAGTAAATAATATCACTTTAGTTAAAGTATCACTCTACCTTTCAGCCAACTTCCGCCTTGACCAAATAAACCTTTTCTTCAAGAACCTCCATAAGGAGTATGGGAAGATCGTCAAGTTCCGGAAAGGTTCGAAATGGGCCGTCTTTCTATATGACCCTGATCTCATCGAGAAGACCATCCGCAACGAGGGTCAATATCCAGAGCGCCCCTCCATGCCGCTAATGGACGTCTTCTGCAAGAGGTCAAGGTCACCGCTCAGCATTACTAACCTGTAAGTTGAAGGTCATGGTCTTGATCGTAAAAGCAACTAATGGTTAAATGTTACCCAAGCGATGCTGGGTCTTCGGGATATCTATTTGTGGGAGGGGGAGACACTGGCATAGGCTATTTTGATCTTTTGAAATCCGATTTTCATCATACGGAAATTGTCTCGCATTAGTTACATCTTATTTCATGGTGACATGGCATGTGTTGTAAATAAATCTACAAGAAAGAACATGTTATCTGAAGCAGATCTAATTGTTTCATAAGTGATGTTTCGCTCTTTTGAATTTTGAAAGAATTTTCTATGAGTATAAACAGTAAAGTAAAATTGTTATTTGATTCGAACCTATTTCCCCTCAGATGAATGAGATAGAATTTGAAAAATGTTGAAATGATAGAACATAGTTCTGAAGCAAAACTTCCCAAGTGTACTAACTTTTTAAGGACGCTTTTGTATCTTTCCAGGCAAGGTCCCGACTGGTACGCAATAAGAAAACCCTTGCAAGACAGCGCCATGAAACCTCGCATCGTCTCGGAGTACGTGACGTCACAAGCACACGCTGCCGACGACCTCGTTTCCAGCATTAACGCCCAGCTGCCGCACGTGCAGGACATCACCCAGCTTCTATTCAGGTACACAGCCGAATGTAAGTGTCATGAAAAAAATATTAACTTTTGGACCAGTTCCAAGGTTGATTGAATTCAGGAACATATCTGTCATGCTCAAAATGATACACTGAAATTGATATTACATCATGGCAAAGAAAATGTAATTCAAAAGCATTCGAGTTACATATTCAATTCTAGCCAACCAAAACTCAATAATAAATACATATAAAGGAATAAAGAACCATGTCAATCATTCATATGTTCAAACGGTTCCTACACGTACTACTTATTCACACGTGTCCTGCAGCTACTGCTATCGTCTGCTTCAACTCCCGACTCGGTTTCCTTGACGACCAAAATTCGCCAATGACGTCAGAACTACAAGATCTGATGATAAACACACGTCAGTTCCTGTTGCTGGTTGCGGAGAGCTACTACACGTTCCCAGTTTTCAAACTCTTCCCCAACAAACTCTACCGGAGGTTCGTCAATATCACCACCAGCGTGCGACAGTGAGTTTATACTGTTATTAATGAGTAAGGGAGTAGGATTTGATTTGATGCCGGCGATATGTCAGCTAATTAACACATGTATACAATTTCATTTGAAAATGAAAGGAAAATTGATATATATAGCATATATGTTTCATTTTAACATTAAAGAGATTTCGCTAAAATACCAATGGTCAGCAGATTATTATAATTAAATTGTAACCCTGTTGCAGCAATGCAGACAAGAGAGGTCAAATATATCCTAAGTTAACATGCGCAGTCAGATGGTCTCAGTACGGATCAATATCATCAATATATTTTCTCGCCAAATTCGAATCACTTGCATTATTGTGCACTCGAATCCTTCTCTCCCTTGAACTGGTCTTCCCCTTGTGTGATGCACTGATGTTCGTTGTTCAAATGAATGTCAGTCGGAGGTGCAATTAAACTGAATGAACCGTTAATGTTAATGTATCTTATTGTATACAAATTATGTAACAACCGATGTTGCTCAACATTTGTCAATATAGAATATTTGAATTGATTTGACATGTATACATATGGTTGGCAGTATATGCTTCCCCTCCGCCTAGAACAGGAAGAAGACACGTGGACCGGTTCCACGCGGAGCTGAAGGAGCGAGAGGCCCAGGGAACACTGGACCCTAACGAGCCCAACCTGCTGCTCGCTCTCCTGGTCAAACACAAGGTGCCCGTACAGACCTGTCTTCCTCTCGTCAGCGGGTTCTTCATGGCCACGGAAAATGTAAGTAGGTAACTTGTATCCTCATATACTTACTCACAATCGTTTATGTTGTTCATGAAGCTGAGTACGAACGTGTAACACAACATGCTTTGCTCAGTTTTCCCTTACTACTCTTCGTAAACGTTGCTTTGAGATTATAGTGAAACAGACAGCGGCGTCTCAGAAACAATTTATAAGCGAATGTAAATTAATGAATATTTCAATACTAAAGTTGCCTTAGAAATCTCTTCACAGGTTTGTCAGTATAAATCATCCTACTCTGAACATGTCTTTGAAGTTGATTATTGATGTGCCAACAATAAAAGTCTCAGTACGCCATTCTTTGTCCAGCTAGACACCGGATAAAGTGTTGTTTTGACATTAAAGTAATGGAGGACATCTGCAATCTGAAAGGGAATTGTAGCCTTCTCAAACCTCGAGCACAACCTGCCTGGGTAGCTGAATTGATTCCATACACTTCGTTTAACTTTCCACCGTTTAATCAAATTGCTTTTCTAAGATCCACTTTTAAACCATTCCTCTATCATTAACCTATCCATGACGATATGGACCATGTTGCAGGTGGCTCGAGCCTTGTGTCTGTGTCTCTGGTTCCTCGCTAAAAACCTGGACAAGCAGGAAGCCGTTGTCAAGGAGATCAACTCGCAGTGTGATACAAGGGAGATTACTGCGTCATCCCTTGCTTATCTCCCTTACCTCAAGGCCTGTGTCAAGGAGTCGTACAGGTAAGATCGTCGACCTTGGACCGGACGTATACAGGGTTGTTATCAAGCTAGATTAAAGAACAATACCCTTACAAATTGTCAATTTATCTCTCACTACTTCTTGTAACTTTCTCTTCTTAATTTCACACATGAATATGGAACATTTATGATCTGATAATGGTTGATGTCTCTCTTCAGAATGGCGTTCCCGTCACCGAACGGCTCAGTTCGTATTCTACCGAAAGACCTAGAGCTTGCAGGATATCTTATACCAAAAGGGGTAAGTTATTTATGTGAGCGCGTTACGTTAGAGAAACTTTATTTTATGTTTCGTGCAATCGGGATCATTCAAAATTTGAATTACTTTTGATATTCCCCATGTTTTAAGACAAATGACATTATATTGTGCATTATCTTCTGGTAAATTGGAGAACATGAAACAACTGAGGATTTTCTTTCGTAAATCTTACCTTCCAGCCAAATTGAAATAGTCGACCTTTCATTGTTTAATAAGACGTTGAGAGAACTTCAGTCTTGCATGGGAAGTATATAATCCACTTCAACAGTGTACAAGATGCCAAACTCATTCTATGCATTGTTCATCTTTTAAAGATTGCGTCTGGCAACGTCAGATTTAAACTTCATCCCTTAATGTCTTGTATTTTTAATTCCGTCTACCGTCTACAATCAAACCTAATGCCAGTTTGTTTTACTCCAGACGGAGGTGCACTTCGCTCATAACACACTGAGCATGAGCCCCGAATACTTTGACTCACCGGAAGTGTACCAGCCGGAACGCTGGTTACGGAAGGACATCTCGTTGTCAATGAAAAAGGCTCAGTCCATCATTGTGCAGCCCTTTGGATTCGGGGCCCGGAACTGCCCTGGACGGAGAATATCCGAGCAACAGATCCACCTAGCATTAGTGAAGGTAAATGTGACATGTACTCAGGTTCAGCAATATCAAGGCTTTTTAACGCTTCAACTTCGTTTCACAATCAATTCTGGCTATGCTTTAAGCTACCCTAGTGAGAAAGATTTCTTTAACTTGACTTCTTCGCAACGGCACGAAATTATTTTAGCTTTAAAAAAACGGAGAGTGTAGTCTACAAACAATATCGTAAACATGTTTAAAATTCTGTCTGAAAGTTTAATCTAGGTATTTGAACCTATTGAAAATTGTTTCAAAAGAAAGAACCAAAGGTGAGACTGAACATCAACGACTGAATAATCGGGGTTTTTTTTATTTATATACATTGAGGTGTTGCCGCAACAACACTCAAATGCTTTAGTAACGATAATCAGAAAGTCAGTCCGATATACACACAGTCAAAAAAGTTAAGCACCCCCTTCATTTTTTGAGAGGGGACAGTTTAAAAGACCCATTGTAGAAAAACTCAAGATTCCACAGATGCAAAACAGAGTTCAGAAAAATAGTTAAAGCAGTTTTTTATTCGTTGACAAGAAAAATGTTTATCTTCAAGGATTGCAAATGACCAAAAACAGGAAACGAAAAATGAGTGGAAAATTGTGAAAAACACAAACCCGTAAATGTATTGTCATTTCAAGTTTGGAGGCTGAACAAGATAAAGAAATCATACTGAATAATCATTGTCAGTGTCTTAGGAACAGTTTAGTGTCAAAAGCGTGTGTTGCCACCACGTGCCTGAAGTACGGCATTCAGTCTTCTGGGCATACCCCTTACGAGGTTCTTTAATTGTTCCATGGGGATTTGCTGCCACTCATCGTGAAGTGCTGCCTCCAATTGTCTCAGATTTAGTGGAGGAGGGTTCCTTCTCTGTAGACGTCGACCAATCATGTCCCAAACATGCTCGATGAGATTCAAATCTGGAGACATTGCTGGCCAAGGGATTCGAGAAACACCATTATTCTCCAGATGTTGTATCACAGCTCGTGAACGGTGAGGCCGAGCATTATCGTCCATGAACAGGGGTCGAGTTGTAAGTCTGTGGTCATCAAAACGGTCAATCACAACTGGATCCAACACCTCAGCAATGTAGCGGGCGCCCGTTAGTGTGCCTTGTAGTGTTACCCAATCCAACTTGCAATCAAACGAAAAGCAACCCCACACCATAACGGATCCTCCACCATATGGTACTCTTGGAAGAATGTTCCTTGGTGTGTAGCGACTGTTCTTGACTCTCCATACTCTAATTCGCCCGTTAACACTTTGGAGGAGGAAACGACTTGTCTGACCAGTGGATACGTCTCCATGACCTCAGGTTCCACCGTTGCCTGTCACCACACCACATCCTAGGATCCCATTTATGTCGATTTGTTAGGTTTGGACGTCTGATGACAGGTCGAGACCTTAATCCTGCTGCTTTGAGGCGGTTCCTAACCGTCTGATTGCTGAGACGTCTATAGGGTAGCCAGGCCTGTTTCAAGACGGTACTTGACGCGAACGGTTGACGTCGTTGATGACGCAGTAGGTTTCTGTCCTCTTGCAATGTGGTAGCTCGGGGCCTGCCGGAACGTGGCCGATCGTTAACATGGTTAGTTTGGGCATGTTTCCGCACTTAACGACTGATATCCGAATAGTGGTAACCATTTCTTCTCCCAATTTCCTTGTAAGATAAACCTGCTAAATGCTGCCCGATAATTTGCCATCTCGTAGCCTCGGACAATCTCCTTCGTTGCATCGTTCATTACTTTTGTGTATTGAATGACATTGAAGCAGAAAGAGGCGTTTATATAGCCACGGTAACCCGAAGGGTGAAACTGCATTTTGCAAAAATCATGGGTTGCATGATCTGCATGCCAATAGCTCCGTTCGTGAGAACCGTTCCATAACAGAAACCACACCAGTTCATAGCTAAAATACCATATTTGGCCTGTCTATCGAATGAAATAATATGATCATAGAAACCTAAAGTTATACAACTTTCATTTTGGGGTGCTTAACTTTTTTTACTGTGTATATATATATTCGGAAGAAGTAAAACTTCACTGAAGCTCTCTAAGGTTGGGAGCACATCATGTCCTATTTTTCTTGCGATGCGTCATGCGATATGTTAAAAAAACGCACACAGTGTACTTTCATGGATGGCGGCACACTACAATCCGATGCGATGAAAATTGAAATTTGTTTATTCTTCAAGATTCAAGATTCAGTTTATCGGTCTTCCTATCCCCATCCTACTCTTCCAAAAAAAACCCAGCTATTTCATCTTCCATTTCTTTCCTTTATAGTCAAAAAGAATATTTTCATAAAACCCTTCGGTTAAACGCGTGTACTGTGCACATAAAAAAACCCACAACGTAACGCATCTGAAGAAAAAATAGTACGTACAGTGTACTCCTAGCCAAACTAAATATGAACATTTTCTTTAAAACCAAGCCGTTTACTAACATGAAAGCTTTAAAACTAATCCTTAAAGTGCAGAAAAGATAATGACATTAAATTGCTATAGAAGTGTCATGTTTGAAACTAATAAATCATGGAAGGGTGAAACAAGGTATCGGGCTATCTGTCAGCAGAGGTCACCACCTGAGAGCCAGGTGGTTGTCACATACACTCTGCAGCATGGCATGACTTCTCTTAATGCTTTAATTAATTATCAATTATTTATTCAATTTGCATTTTTAAATCGAAGTTGCCTCAAGTGATCTTTTACAAATAACAATGGCATTACTGGACTTTCTTCAATAAATATGAATGGTTTGAATTCCTCCTGCGAGGTATTTCCAGTGTTGAAGAAATCTAACCTTGATTTCCATGCTATTTCAGCTTCTTCAGAGTTTCAAGGTATCCCTCCTCGAGCCGGAAGAAGAGCTAGAGCTCATATATAACATCACAGTAAGCAAGAAGACGCCGTTAGAACTGAAATTTGAAAAAAGGTGAAAATAAAGGTACTCGCCTTGAAGAACTGTGAGACAATAGGTTGTGTGTGCTTGAAATGTGCCAGGAGATGAGGTATTATCTTCACGACTCAAGAAGACGACGATATGTAGAGGATATGTACAGTCCATCGGGGTTAAACCAGACCATCTTATTGTCATGACGTAACACGTGGAGACTTTCATAATGCTCATATATAAATATGACGTCACATAAGAAGGTTATTATCATATGATTACACAAGAAGTATTAACTCACACACATGACGTAAGAGAGGTGCTTCTTGGTTGGATACCATGTATCCAATCAAATCATTTCGGGGGAACATGATTTACAATTTAAATGACAAAACCAATGGATAACATTCATCAAACATCTACTTCATAACACATGAGATCTCGGTAACACATTAACATAATGAAGCAGGTTCACTTGTAAACAGAAGGTTTGTGACACAAGTGTAACACTTTATACCAGTATATTATGTTAGAACGACTGGTACATATCAAATCATTTTATCACATAGTCATTATAACCAAAGGTTCCATAATGTTGTATAAGAATTTTACAAACATGATCATATACACACTAATCGTTCATGCTGCTGATAGAGATGTCCTTGACTTATATATATATATATATATATATATGTAGTATACAAGTCGATGTTTTCTACATTATCAATATTTTCTATCACTACAGCTCTGTTTCATGCTGAGTGCATTTGTCAAGTCTTGACTTGACAAATGCACTCAGCATGAAACAGAGCTGTAGTGATAGAAAATATTGATAATGTAGAAAACATCGACTTGTATACTACATTTATCTTGCTCCATTCACAAATGTCGAGCACTTTTCCAAACTCCTACAAGGCTAAACAACACAAAACCACTTTGGTTTGTGCTATTTGTCTATATATATATATATATATATATATAACGCTCATGTTGAAACGATAAAGCAGGGCCGTACTTGTCTAATGTGTGGATGTCAGACATACGTGATGACGGATTTACTGTTGATGTGATGTTTTCATAAAGACTTTCATAGTGCAGTTCTAGTTTTTGACACTGTCTAAGGTCGGGAGAACCTCGTGATCATGTCGCTAAAGTTCATCATGACTGAGTGTAGTGCAAACCCACCCCCTTTAATCCCCAATTATCACCCCTTTCAATAATCCTGAATGTGCCACTGGCGTATATCGCTAAGATTACACTTTATTTGTGTATGGCATATTGTTTAGAGTTCTTTCCTGTGACAAAGACAAGTCCATCTTCCTAAGATAAGTCTACGAAATACTCGTGTCCGAATGTGTACTATGTGTTGGTCCCAGTAGTGAATGATTTGTAGTAAACGGTGACGATGTTGATGTGGCGACCGATTTGCCATTGATAATATTGCTATTCATAACTGCCTAAATTGTATGATAGACTGTCTTAATCATTTAATGCCAGAACCTGTATTACTGTGTACTATGTTTTTAGTCAAGATTGTTTTGATACTTTGATTGACCGTCGATGAATTTATTATACAAAACATAAACAGGTAGCTTTAACATGTGAGGGTCACCATTGTTGTACAATATGTACAGTGAAGTTGTGGACGATATCTTGTGCACTGTGCGATTATGAATGATAAAACTGTTATGATATGAATTCTTAAACACTATAGTTTGTATATTTATCCCCCGCCGCGACATTGTAGTCCGGATACCCGTAAACGTGTTATCTCACGAACTGTTGCACTCACAGTCGTCAAGTTTGGCAACAGTCTAACTCGGGGAGTTACGGAAACTCCAGTCGCTTTCGTTGACCTTGACCTTTATTTCAAGGTCGCAACGAAACTTCGACAATCTACTGGTGAAAGTCTACATTTTGAGATTACGCGGACACCAATATGTGTTGGTGTCCTTATTTTCAAGGTAACAAGTGCTTTTCTCTCTTCGAAGGGCTGATGTCATCAACCATTTCTCAAATTTGATGGCAGCCTTAATTGCGGGATTAAAAAGTAAAATATTAAAACATTCACCTTACGTCTTAGGTCACCCCAGTCAGTTTTCTTATGAAGTATTTAACCTTCTGACGGCATACACTGGCAGATAACACAGACAGTAAATGACTATGGTGACCTTGACTATTTTTTCAAGGCCAACTTTTCACCAAACTCTTAATAAACATTACTGTAAAAGCATGAAGGGCCGGGGAACTTGCCATTTTAGTTGCAAATAATTGTTAAACTTTGATACTGTTTCTTTACGAATGCTTTTAAATGACATTTTGAATGTTAAAACTTTGTTATGTTATGAATGCTCAGAAGCTAATATGATACAAATACAATGCTTATATCAAGTGACATTGAGTATTTCTCATATAATTTGTTTGCCTCTGTTGCAAATGTACTGAAAACCTCAAATGAATTCCTAAAAAAACCCAAGATATTTGCTGAAATGCATTGTTGATCGAGCAAATGTCTAATATGATGTTATGACTACGTATATGAAGAAGTGAACAATTTGTTTGAATGTCAATTGGTTATATGCATATAAGACATTAGATTGTGTAAAACTGAAATAAAATTGTATTGTTAAACCATCTTAAAAATGCTAATATAAGTTGGACATTATGTTAGTATAAAAAACAATTACATTATGTGTAAAATATAGATATCAATTAGTGTGGTCTCAGTTATTTACATATTCAGGGTTGTATCATTGCCAATGATTATGTTTGATGATGCATCAGTGATTAACGTTCTAATTTTAATAATGATCTATATTAATCAGTTTAACAAATCCCTTAGCGTGAATGCGGACGATTATTTGTTTATGAACTTTGTGATTTACGAAAATAACAATGCAATAAAATGTTATATTGAATATATTCATGCTTGATTTGTATTGAATTCCTACGATTGATCATCTTCATCGTGTCGATTGAGTTTTCCTCAATCTAGACAGTATAACCTAACAACAAGGCATACAATATGGTTACACTTTTTATAATTGATTGACGACTTCAAAATATGACTTATTTACTGCCAAATTCTTATGACAAAAAATGTTCGAAAAATGATTGGATATTGTGACTCGTGCTACTGCCCTTTAAATCACGCAATTTACCTGATAATGAGTAACTTCATTCACGAACAAAGTCGTTAACCTGTTTGGATGTCAACTCAAGTAATGGATGCATGTTTCACAAACAATCATAATTTGGTTTAAACCTCATTAAAATCAGCTGGAACATATCAATCATACCTTTCGGTGTTTTTGATCTGACTAATGCCGCTCAGAGTCGGTTTAGGTGGACTTGTCTGAGAACTTTTATCCTACCATGATTCAAATGAATGGCCTCCCTAAATCAAATTATGCCCATAGGGCTTCCTAGCCTTGTCGCTGATTGGCTGGAGCACAAAGGTCACCTGACACGGCAACTTTGGCGGAGTGCTCAGATCGGAAACATAGAAGAGGTACGAGGGATACGTTTGATCTGATTTAAATGAGATCGTTTTGTCGATACATGGGGTAATTTAAAAAAACACGAGCCATTCTACTTTTACCATACATGGTCTGAGGGTTAATACGAATTTATATAATGTTTGACGGCGGGATAACACAGGTTATCGTAGATCCTTGCAGGACCCTACATGCTGCTTGTTGACTAAAAGTATTATAAAACATACATCTCTGCTTTTTAAAACAATGTTTATGATACCACTGAAAGGCAGGTAAGCTATGGAGGAGATATATCATACCAGATGTTATAACATGGCTCATACAGTATTTAAACAAACATTCGGCAAGTACACCAAAGCTCAATATGTTTATTTCAATATACAGAACTCGATGACCTTGTTTGCAAGAATATTTCATAACTGATTTTATAACAAGATAGACGATTCTATAACATTAAATTGGATTCCATTACGGTAATGAATAAACATATAGGTCCTCCACTGTTGTGTAAGCACAACACCATACTGTAGCCTGTTTCTCTACGTTTTTCGACGTCCTTGGTGAACAGATCAATCAATAAGAGCATGAGGATTATGTAAACTTCATCTATTACTGGAATATTAGTCTGTCATCCAGACCCCTTAATTGTTTAAGCGCCTAGGCAAGTCTACAACAAGACTCTGAGCTCAGTTTAAATGAACACATCTCAGAGGCTCCTTTTTATTATATTTTTTTTCTTTCAAATTTAGAAATTTTACGAAATATTCATTTCAGAGTCTAAATGTTAGACTACTGGTATATCTGCCCACGGGCGTTTATATAAGTTAACAAGTATCATAAGAAGGTCTTAGTTCGTAACTTCATGAGGGGTTAGAGTAACTTCCTTAGAGGCGAACCGCCACTTCCATCTAACCATGCCAATATCCCCATGCTTTAATGCAGGTCAAGGTTAAAGACGTCCATTGAGGTGTGTGAGAAGAATATTCAAGAGCAAACTGAATCGATTGAAAAACGTCAATCTTTTTTGGACAAGCTTTTAAAGGAGGAGCTGCAAATATTTCCAATTTGTAGGATCAATTACTAAATATCAAGAGAAAACTTTTGGCGGCCATTTGTATGTGAACTTCTTTTAACGATTTGAGGTAGGAAACTTCTCGTTCGCATGCGTTATCTGTTCATTTAAGAACTTCTATCCCTGATTTAAAATCCTTCTCTTGCATTATGTTACATTAATATTGGGTTCCTGATATCCCTCCAAATGTACCTTTAAAACGTGCTACTGCCCCTTTAAGATCGCATGTATGTTCTGTATCTCTATTAGTTTGTTACTTTAACATAAGAAAGTGACAGTCAGCGGGCTATCATCCTTAAATTTCATACGACAAACTTGATACTTTGATGCCTAGGTAAAAGATAGTAGCTCCTTCAACCATATATCATAGTATGATCCTATGAATTCGAATTGTTATTCCATCACAAATGTCACCAACGATCGTTTTACAAGTCTCATGGAGAATATATCAAGAATACATGACAAAACAATCCAATTTACATTCACCATTTTTGTTCAGAGGATGTTGTCAGATATTGAGAGAGGGGTTGCGTTTCTTTTTTGAGAGAGTTTATTTCATTTCAGTTCAAGATGGATAATGCGAGTTTTTTTAGAGATCATTAACCAAGTTAATTTCAATGTTACAACAACATTTTTACCCTCTCTATATTCAGTCAGAGGTCATTAACTCAACCATGATTTTTTTTATCAGTGGGTGGTATATCTAGTGCATATCAGAGAGACTTTCTACGTGCCCCCGGTTAGAAATGATTGATGGTGTTACATTTATCAAATATTAAAGCTTAATTTCAGTTACTTCGAAATATGCTAAGTTTTTGACACGATTTGAAAAGCTGTGGAATAAATATGACAAGTGATTAACTACAAATAGCACATATCATGCTTTCATGAAATATGTTAGATTTTTTTTAATTTTTCCCATAACTGAGGTACATTTGTGTTATGAAAAAAGAGTTATTTAGAGTTTATTTGTCACCCAACAAACGCAGCAACACATCGTTCACCTTAAAGTGTACAGTACACTTAATGTCTTTGCTTAAATGAATCTAAAATGGGATATCCAATTGTTTTATTCCCAGAATTACGACGTTTTCTAATAGATCCCTTTATTGCTTGAAAACGCAAGGTTACCCATAAAGAAACTTGTGTGAATAGAGAAATTAAATGTCCAAAGAATAATACTGTGAAGTACTGTAATACCTCGAATCTTCATAAATGGTACCTTAACAGACCAATCAGTGTCAACACACCCACTTATGGTTTTACTACATTCGTTGAGCTGAATATCTTACGACATGTTAACTTCCATTTATGTTCGAATTCGTTTAGAAACAATAATACCTCTTTCTCCACAACATCTATTAAAGTACATATGTACTTTAAACTCACAATCAATACTGCACTCTTGGAAAGCCTGTTAAGTGTTTCTGTCAGGCGACATTCATTCAACATATTACCGCTGTCTGGTCACTCCGATTTGTGTAGTTCTAGAAGTTGTTTGGCGTTATTGATTTAGATTTGCAAGGTTAATATATATATTTGCACCTCTGATAGAAGTTTGTCACTAACATCCTTTTCCCCCTGTCGTTTTGAAACATTTCAGGTTTTGAATGCAATTTGCATTCCTTATGATGATAATTTGAGAAACATTCACTTCACATTTCTCCAAGGAATGATAAGCTTAACGTTCCCTCTGTATCTTACCCTCACTGTTATCTAATGTACAAAGCTTAATCTTAAAGGGGCAGTAGCACGTTTTAGGGGGAATATAAGGTGATGTCAGGAAAATGAAAATTAATGGTTTCAATTGAAAGACAATGTATTTAAACTAAATGGAGCAGTAATAATTCAAATATATAACGTAAAGATTAGCCGTGCGATTCCTTTTTCTTACACAAAATGAATTAAAGGTGTTCACAGAAAATGGCCGCCAATGGATTTTATGTGAATCTTCATACTTTGTCCTCTGACTATGGATGATTGGCTTGTGTAATGAGATTGTTTACACTGTCAAAGTAATACATTTAGCATTAACATACATAGCATAAGTATCAGTGAAAAATTTAAAATAAAAAATTATCAACAAACGTGCTACTGCCCCTTTAAAGACGCCGTCTTATCGACTTCCTGTCTGCCATCTTGTTTGTTCAATTTACTTTACATGATATTTAAAAAACTGTAATGTCCCATTGAATTTCGTTTCTGACTGACATCCTAAGTTTTATATGCTGTTTAACGTGCCTAAATTGTAGATATAATGATTTCATATTTGTTCAAGTCATCTAACTGAGTTTGCGTATTTACTTCAACTTGCTTTGACCTGTTTGCAATGGTTATGTTGTCTTGAAGCCGAACTCTAACGTCCAGTTCACATGTTAACTTATATATGAGTTATCAAACACTATTGACACATATTCGTTTTCTTGTCATTTCTTAAGTGACGTTTGATTTATATGCAAATAGTCTACCATCCACGGTGCATTGTTTTCGATCATCAATCACAACTGTAACTTCTGCACATATTGGAACTGTATTTGTACTGAGTCAAGTAGCATCAGATTCTCTACCAAGCATCCTTGATATAAAATGAATAAAACTATTAGGAAAAAAATATAATTATCAGACACGGTAACGTCTTATCGATGAAACAGTTATTATTATACAGATTGACATATATGATTCCGAAACGATTAACCATATCACGTTGAATTAGAATCTGAGTTTAAAGACGAATAGTTATATTGAGCGTATAAAGAGTGTAGAGGCAGCATACACTGATATGCAATAGGCTAACCCTTCTGTACGTAATCCAACCACCTATCTATCTACCCAGACCTCAGTACAAAAGAGTCACAATCTACAAGGGTATATCAGGCATATAGGACAACACGGATATAGGCGATATCTATCCTCACTTGAGCCCCCCACTGATTCAGACATTATGTTTATCTGATCTATGGATGACCCTGTGACTTGGTCGGTGCGTATAAGTCATTCTCAAACGAGGTATGAAGTACTAGTACCTTTAGGTAATGTTTATCCATATACAAGACACTACTATTAAGAGTAATGTACATCCACTCTGTTACGTGAATAGGATATAAGCAGAATTATTGATCACATAAACTCCCCCCCTCCTCCGTTCCCTTCTCAAGATGAGTTAAGACCACGTCGTACAATAGTACGGACAGAATATTTTATTTTGTCTCACTTGTTTTACACAACCAATCGCTCAGCGATTTATGAGAGACACTTTTACAATCAACTTAAAATGCATGTAAATAGAGGCGTTGGAACCGGATACCAAACTCTCGGGTTTGACATTGCTTATATACAAGCTTCTACTTATCAAGAATTATGTTCATCCACTCTGTTACGTGAACAGGATATAAGCAGAATTTATGATCACATTATCCCCCCGCCCCTCCTTCTACTCCTTCCCTGCTCAAGATGACAGGTGTCGTCTCCGTGAATTAAAAATAAGTCGTACCATAGTACGCGCTGGAGCCGGATATCATTCACTCGGGTTTGACATTGCATTGTCAACGGCTGTCACTCAAAATAATAGGTAAATTGTTTCAAAGATAAAAAAACGTCACACGCGTTCTGCAGGTGATTTTGTAATAGCAGATTATAAAGGTGTGTTAGTGTGTGAAGTGAATGATTCTCCAAAATCAAGCGACCATGTCATTTACTTATAAACTTAATCGCAGAAAGGTAACTAAAATTTACTGTACCGTGTGTGCATTTTAATACTTCGGATTCATACATTTCATACATATTTATCTGGGATAATGACCTTGGGTCCATACATACGATGGCCTGTTTCGGTAGTATCTGAAATTATAAGCTTCGTGTGCGGTTTTATTGATTCAATTAATCATCCCTTCTGTGAACATGCACACTTTAAAATGTTGTGGCAGATTTATAGAGTAGATTAGTTTGAACCAGATACAGGCCAAGCACAGATTTGAAAATAAAATACTTCAGACGACACTTGCTGTAGATATCATTTTAATGATGACTGGATCTCTAAAGTGGAATTAGATAGTTAACAAAACTTTTTATTGAGGATCAGATCTGTCTATGTAACATAAACCTCGCCTTTTAGCACTTGATTATATAACTCGTCTAATCTACGTACACATGGGTACAAGAGAGTCACAGTCCACAAGGGTTCTACTTCTAGGCATGAATAATATACACGGATATAGGCAATGTTGAGCCACCTATTGGTTAAGCGTTATATGTTCTGTTGGTCACTTTTCATCTCAAGTTGACAGGGCTAAAAAGTAACCCCCTAATGGGGTATGGGCCATGGACACGGATGTAGGTAATGTTTTTATTTATATGAGCCCCCTCCTGCTTGTGTTCAATCGTTCCGTGGTTCATCTTTCAAATGAATTTGTTTGTTTTAAACAGTCACAACCCAAAGCTTTGGTTGTTCACTATATAACCTGGAGAAGCCAACATGGCTGAAAGCGCTAGTTAGCTAAAATTAATGTTTTTATGTTCCCAATTCCGTAATTTTATTTTATTTCATCTATATACACCTGAGAGTTGTGCCTTCTCGTATAAATATATATATATATTGAAAAAGAAGTTGGTTTCTCACGTGAATAAAGGTTGTATATAAGAAATAGTAAACATCGGATGGTTCAGACTGGATCAATTTAATACGATGAATTCATTTCGATCATTATGTGGGTGTTGTCAAGTATCAAGTGTATGAATGTATATATATAAAGAAAGATGAACCACAGAAAATTGAATACGATGCTTTAACAGGAGGGGGGGGGGGGGCATAAATATATATATATATATATATACCCCTTCTCAGTGTAGGTGTTACAACATGACGTCCCCTTGAGTAAAACACAACGTCGTGTCATACACCAGATGGTACTGTACCGGATCTGACATTCATATGGTTAACAGCTCTGTGTTGTATATTGCCATCGGCTGGAGGCAAGCACCTATATATTTTGTCTAATATAAAAATGTTACACACGCGTCCTGCAGGTGTTTTGGTTATAGCTACTGTCTGACAAGGTGGATTATGAAGGTGTGAAGGGGCAGTGAGTTATGATTAGTGAAATAAAGCGAGAAAGACATCTACTCTGGCTGAATACGCGGAAAAGCTGAGAAGGTGATCTTTAAAGGGGCAGTATCACGTTTTTACAGGGAATATAAGGTGATGTCAGGAAAATGAAAATAAAGGGTTCCAATCTAACGACAGTGTATTAAAACTAAATGAAGCAGCAATAAATCAAATATATAATGTAAAGTTAAGCCACGAGATTCCTTTTCTTGCACAAAATGAATTAAAGGTGTTCACACAAAAATGGCTACAATGGATTTTATGTGAATCTTTATAATTTGATTCCTGACTATGGATGATTGTTTTGTGTAATTAGATTTATGACAATATCAAAGGAATACATTTAGCATTAACTTACAATTTTCAGTGAAAAATTGAAAATATAAAATTGTCAAAAAACGTGCTACTGCCCCTTTAACGTACCGTATCTGTCTTTACAAATGTGTTAACTTGCTGTTTAAGTTCACGCGTGTTTGATTACAACAACTGCTAAGACCCTTTGCCTTCAAAAGAAGTTCACCACTTATTCATCGAACCGTGATGTAGTAAAATAAATTGGATATGTTTATGTTGACTCTCAGTTGATCCTCAACTCATGTAATACCTGTCTGCCGGCTGACTAACGAAGATAAAGAAGGACATTTAGGTATAACGAGTTACAAAACAAACTTTTGAATAAAAGTAACGTGTATGAAAGATTGATAAATAATAATGCGACTTAACTTTGTACATTGCATTATATCCAAATTGATTTATAACAGTAATTCTAAGTATATAGTCATGGACAGCTCATCAACCTCTGATTTGCAAGACGGAGAAATGGAGACGCTTGATCGGACGCAATATGTGATTGTTGACCAATAATGAACAGAGAAACACTCTAAGGTCAGGATAAAACTTTTCTAAAAATTTGTTGTATTTTAATTCGATAAAGTGCAGCTTCATCCACGGTTAGACTGATCACTGCGAAATGATCGCTTGGAATTATTTATGTATTCAAGAGTTGGAAAATGTGGGAAGGAACTGTCTATCAGCATTAAGTCAAAGTAGCAATATTTTATGCGCGCTTCGGGTATTCGATGTGTAATTACTACAGATTAGGAACATACCAGCACATTTTAAAGATAACATGAGACCAAACAAATGAACGTTAAAGATGCTGTATCATACTTGCAATATTTTTAAAAGTATTTTAAATGTATTCGTTGTATTTTTAGAAAAATTTAGCGACCAACCTAGGGAAAATCGGACCAAAATTCATTAAATATGAGATAATTTACCAAAATTACGGAAACGGCAGCCAACATAAAGGCGAATCAAGTGTGGCCATCTCACAACTTCCGGTCTCTAAATATACGCTTGAAAACCGTCTTTGTCGCGCACGACAATATTTTCTTTTCTTTTTCTCCGAATAAGGTATTCGTTGCTGCCAAAGTTGATACCCATCGAACGCAAATACGCTTGTTGTGACACGGTGTAAATCCTACACGCGTAATGATTACGTCACCGAAAGCGGATTCGTTAAATGCTATGCCCTTTCTACAAGGGGTACTGTGCTTTGGGCGTCGAAATTTAACAATCTAAATATCAAAATTTCGACGAAAGATTTTTCAACAAAGTGATGTATTTCTTTTCTCAATAGCTAAATTTCAGCCTGAACCGCATGCAAGTATGAAACAGCATCTTTAATCATTATTATTATAATACTTCAACATCAAATACACATCCTTTTTGGAGGTAAACCACTTTCTATAAGCTATTACTTTTATCGAAAACCAAATTGCTAAGCACTTTGACAATTTGTCTAATAGACGTTATCACTCTGTTCATTTGCATTTGTATCGTCCAAGCAACAACAACTTCACGGGAAAAATGTAGATTAAAGCGGGTTTAAGGGGCAGTAGCACGTTTTTAGGGGGAATACAAGGTGATGCCAGGAAAATGAAAATTAATGGTTCCAATTGAAAGACAATGTATTTAAACTAAATGGAGCAGTAATAATTGAAACATATAACGTAAAGTTTAACCATGCGATTCCTTTTTCTTACAAAAAATGAATTAAAGGTGTTCACACAAAATGGCCGCCAATGGATTGTATGTGAATCTGCATACTTTGTCCTCTGACTATGGATGATTGACTTGTGTAATGAGATTTTTGACAACAATAAATTTAACATGAAAATTTAAAATATAAAATTATCAAAAAACGTCCTACTGCCCCTTTAAGGCTTTTTCATTTCCCTTCTTAAAAAACCGAAGCAACTTCAGTACATTAAAGTCCATCTCCGTGAGTTGTTCAGAGCCACATACGTAAATGAACTGTAGAAGCTTATTTTGAAGTGTAATGTTAATTTAATATATAATCCATAATGATGACGTCATTTTGTTGCATTAACAGTGAATTATTCTTAAAGAATCCACTGCTTACATTGTCCTTACCATAGTGGATTAAAGATGCTATATCATACTTGCAATCTTTTTAAAAGTATTTTTAATGTATACGTTGTATTTTTAGAAAAATTTAGCGATCAACCTTGAGAAAATCGGACCAAAATTCATCAAATAGGAGATAATTTACTAAAAAATACCGAAACGGCAGTCGACATAAGGGCGAATCAAGTGTGGTCATTTCACAACTTCCGGTTTCTAAATGTACGCTTGAAAACCGTCTTTGTCGCGCTCAACTAGATTTTATTTTATTTTTCTCCGAACTAAGTGTTCGTTACTGTCAAAGTTGATACCCTTCGAACGCAAATACGGTAGTTGAGACACGGTGTAAATCTTACAAGCATAATGATTACGTCACCGAAAGCGGGTTCGCTAAATGACATGCCCTTTCTAGGAGGGGTACTGTGCTTGAAGCTTCGAAATAAGTGTGTTATTGTTGATTAAACAATCTAAATATGATATCAAAATTTCGACGAAAGATTTTTCTACAAAGTGATGTATTTCATTTCTCAATAGCTAAGTTTCATCCTGAACCGCTTGCAAGTAAGGTATTGAAGATTGTTTTGTTAATACAGAGTGTAAACTACAAGTTTCTATGATACATTCGAAAAGGATCGTCAAACATGTCAGGAGGATAGACAGTACAAGTAAATCTAGTCTCAATTTACCCGTTTCACTCCGATATTGAGTCTAGAAAGGTCTAGTAGAGGGTCGCGTCAGCCCACGTACCGAATTGACCAATCAGAACTCATCTTACCAAGCCACAAAAGTCTGCTTTCGCACGTATAACGTTGGAGGGTCATAGGTTGGCTCGCAGGGTCGATCGGCTGACGCGACAATCTACTAGACCTTTCTAGACTCAATCTCATATGTGAGAGAGAACACTTCGAGATATTTTTGGTATCTAACATATGTCAGATACTGCGAGCGCCGCCTCTGATTGGTCAATCCATGGTGATGACCCGAGGTCACGATGACCGAACTACTTTTGTCATTCATAAGTTACAACTAAAATTCATTCATTACTTTCACGAGCAGGTAGAATGCAGCCATTAAAATAGACAAACATACGACCTTTTTTACTACAGACACCACTGAAAGTCATTTAACATATAATATAAACATTTGTGGTGGTAATTCAATTTTATTTTCGCTAATAAACACGCAACATATTTCGTCTGCTCGTCGAAACGAATGGTCAAACGATTCACGAACCATTCAGCACGCAGCTCACTGGCCAGAACATTCTTCCAACTGAAATCATGCAGATAGCAGGACATCGTAACTTGCATCAACAGTTACAGCAAGATTTCCTTGGATCGTCAGCAGCAACAACGACCAGCCTGGTACGCTTACACGTACTTCCGTCACACACAGCAACAGCGAGTGCGAGTGACCTTCCTTACACCGTCAACGTTATGTCGAGTCAATCTCGGACCGCCGTCACTCGCTTCGGTTTAGTGCACTCCATTTTCTCGACTCCAATATACGGGTGAATCATTAATGTGAACTTAATGCAAAGCGACCTCGTCTCACGGATTATGATGACGGTTAAGTATAAGCTGGACTGAATTTGATGGCAAGCGTGCACGCTGTTGTGCTCTACTCTGACGGACATTGTTACTCATAAAATTTCAGGTTTGAGTATTATTAAAGTTGTTAAAATTCAATCTGTATTATGTATTTCTTGAACGTGAACTTGAATGTTAACAAAATGTTAATCAGTTATCAGTTATCAGCCACTTCACCTAAAATCTAAGTGCTAAAGTCACATACTATTTTCCTGCGGTATTACATCGTTTACAGTTACACATTGTGACGTCATTGACGCAAAATCAAGCTGTATTCATACGCGCCTCAACACAATGTGAAGAATATCTCGTTGTTATGTCAATAAATTACGGTCGTTAATTCGTGTGTAATAAATAAAATACCAAACTCATTCCCTATGGAAGTTCGCTTTCGCTCGTTAGATACGTTTACAAGCCACTCGTTGTAATAAATACGGTATCCATAGGGAACTCGTTTGGTATTCTCTATTTGTCTCTATTTGGGCGCATATTTGATACACTCAGGGTCATGTTGTCGTTTGCAGGGCTTTGGTCAAATGCAGTTTTTTTCTGGATTTATGAAATCCACTGTCGAAGTTTAACATTTTACCTGAAAACTATGAATGGCATTTGTTTCATTTCGTAACAAATTGTAATGTAATTGGTTTCACAAAACTGTAGACTTCTTCGGTGCGTTTTTTCTGTTCATTATTTCCGTTGACAGCAATACATATAACACAAATCTAATATCAACAATTTTATTACAGAATTGCTACACATAAGCCTTTAGTATTTTAGCAGTTAAAAGCAGTGAATATACAAAAACTTACTAAAGTCTATGTACAAGATAAAAGCACACATTTGTACAAAATTAATATGATGAATATGAAATACTTAAGACACGTGATAGGGTCAAACTCGAGGATTACTCCCAAAAAAATTATGTGTCTTTCAAAATGTTTAATTGAATTTACTTGCAACAACATAACAAAAGGAAGATTTAAAAGATGTCTCTAATGGTTATCACATTAAGATCATGATTTGCAAATGACGTCTTGATAACAACAGAGTAACCTTAGCAAACAATACTTCACCACGTGTATTTTTAGTAATTCGGACATTATAGCTTTCCTTAAGGCTAAAAAAACTGATTTGTTTCTGGTTCCCACCCGCGTCAGTCTGATTAAAATCGGCCTAGTTCGGACATCTTCACAACGTCACGGGCGAAACGAAAAAGTTTCTAAACTTTCCCATTCCTCCCTTGACATCATTGGTCGTAATTTCTGTGCTATCAGAAGACAGCATGTTAAATGAACCGATTTGAAAAAAATATTTTGTATGCGTTTTACAAGGGAGAGAAACACTTTATTAAAAGTGATACATTAATGTTTGTCTTCTCTGCATTCTCGGTGCTCATCAAAAACATGAAAACAACCATAAGACTGAAATTTAAAATTAAATTTTCCTCGGATAGTTTTCAAAAAGATCGTCTGAATTTGCTCCGAATGTAAACGGCAATTTCATTGGCTATTGTTGAAAGAGCTGATAAGGGGCGTAACTCATGATCACTATAGGTGTCGCTGCTCCGGATCACCAGTTTTCTACCTTGTGAAGGCAAGGTCTAAACGAGGAGTTGCTCGATACGTTTTCACCTTGCCGTGGGAAGATGAGTTCGGAGGAATATTTTATTTTGAATTTGTATCCCAATTGAAAATCGAACTTTGTATTTCGATAGGTTTCCTCTCCACTTGGTCCGACTGCAGCCCTGTAGGTCGCATGTCCTGACGTTTATTTATCTAACCAATCACAAGCCGCGGCAAAAGCTTTCGGTATCAAGCTACGGGTAAGTAACATCTGTTGGCTTCTAAGTCTGCTAACGACTGGGTTTAGACTGCACTTAACTGGAAAAACATGCGAGGTACGGGGATGCGGTCAGACCTATTGTAGAGGATTTCAAATCTTCATAGAGTTTATATTTTCAATAATCAGACTGCGCCCGCGTTAGTTTAAAACCAACGTATTTAGCCTTTCTCCAGATGTTGACAAGCATGGAACAATTGTTTCCGTAGAAAAACAATAAAAACATGAACTTCTAAAATACAACTTTCTGTCCATGGAGGCCTTCAAAACCATGCTTTTTCGCAGTTAAATTTTACAAGTGTTTTTCTTTTCTATTAATGTTGAAAATTCATTATGATATTTATACAAACTGTTGCAATAGAACAAAACATCTGTGTCATCGAAACACCCTTGATTGTCTGTAGAGACAGGAATTCCTTTTTGTGCCTGATTCATCTCCAGGGTGGGCAAAATATTTTTCTAGTAACTGATACGTGACCTGCTCTCAACCAATCTGGAAGCCCCATATCAATGCATGGACGATTGTTCCTAGAAAGGGATTATAGATTTATATCCAGACTATTGGATGAATAACACTAACGTGACTACTCATAATAGAAGAACACAAGGATATATTACATATATATATCATATACAGATATTCAACGCAGAATATACATTTATGTGATGATCACTGGGAAATAGTTGTCAAATTCATGAATTACATGTCATACAAAGTAATATTATCCCAAACTGACAAGTGGACAAAATGCAAATACGTAAAGAAGACAAGGAATTTTATGGATGATCAACTTCTTCTTGTATAAAGTAGCGACGTTTTAGTAAAGATCCTTATATTTGAAAACGGTATAAGGTTATATACTGAAACGTCGCTACTTTCTTATATATATAAGTTCATCCATTAAATTCATTGTCGTCTTGATATTTCCAACGTCTAAATGCAACAAATCCTAGATGCCCTTACATCGCCTGAGAAGTTTGCTCCACATCAGTCTCTGAAACATTGACTTGACGGACCACTTTGACCACACTTCAGATTAAAATGTGTTACGAGACCATAGTTATCATGCCTCACATAGTTCAGTCATGTGAATAAATGAATTTGACAGGGACTTTACGAGACACAGCGTAATTTGTAAATATGTGTTCCTCGTTCTTTGTCGTTAACCAATGAAATTGTAGCAGATAATACAAAGTTAATACAACCGCTTAAAGGTTTTGATTTCCTCTGTCAGAGTTTTCCATAACCTTTCTTCCTCATGTGAATTAGTGTTGTATTCAAGGTGGCTGTTTGTTGTCATCATCAGTGCCAGCTCCTTGGGCAGCTGCTTCACGTCAACATCCTCCAGTAGAATCACCAGGATGTTGTTTAGTTTCTGGGAGATTCCGTGTTGTCTGGCCATGTGGAACTCGTAGATACACCATTCACTCTTCAGGAACTCTGGTGACAACACAATGACGGTCTTTCTGCTGTTCTGGATTGCATTGATGATATTGTCTGTGATAATGTCTCCTGGTTTAAAATCTCTTTCATGAATGCAAACCGTCAACCCAGATTTCTCTTCGAGCTCAACAAGCAATTTCTGAGTGACAAATCTGCGATCATAATGAGCATATGCTATGAAGGCATCATATTGGAAATTTTCAAAATCGTCTTCACCATTCAAAGGAAGGTACCTTTTACTGCCAACATAAAAGAGATATTTGAGCTTCCATCTGTATCGGTACACTATGAAGACGGCAACAAGGACAAGTAGTGCGACTCCACCTGACACTGAAGCAGCAACCAACACAAGGTCAGACTTACAACTCTCGTGTAAACTTGACAAGATGTTATCCAGATGTTGTAGTTTAATATCACTCCCGTTTGTCATTCTACATGTCTGATTGCCCATTGGCTTAAGATGGTTGCTGTCTCTCATCCATTCGACGAATTCCAACGTGTCACAGGAACAGATCAAAGGGTTGCCGTCCATAATTATCATCACATTTGGGAGTAAATTCAGCTGCTCAATAATCCCATGTGGAAGTTTAAATAATTTATTGTTTTTTAAATTAAGTTCGGTCAGGTTTTGTAAATTACTAATTTCAATGTCAAAATTTGTTAGATAGTTACCACTGATATCAAGATGGCGAAGGTTAACCGACGTGTTGAAAATGCTCTTTGGTAGGGATTTTATTCTGTTTTTAGAGATATCCAAAACCTCTAAACTGTCAAGTTGTTGAAACCTATCCGAACCTGTGTCTTCAGTTAACAATTGTCCAAGATCGTTGTTTGAGAGATTGAAATACTTTAATTTATTGGAATCTGCGAACAAGTTTGTTCCGAGTTCAACTACCATATTGTGTGACAGGTCTAAATATACAACGTTTTCAACCCCAATTAAAGGCCCAATGAGTGATGATATTTGATTTTCACTTGCATCAACTATTGTTAGGTTGTTTTTTATAGGGAGAAGAGTCAAGGCGTTCACATTAATTTTCAATGAGGTCTTTCCAAAGCTCAACATTTCAAGTGAAGGCATAACAGGTATTAGAGATGGGATGTCGTTTGTGCGCAAAGAATGATATTTTCCGTTCTGAGGATTCCAAATTTGACACCCGGTTACATCTAATACCCTCAATTTGGTTAATGATAACAAGCCTGTCAGGTTAGCAACATCCAAATCCCCAACCGTATTATAGCGGAAGTAGAATTTTTCAAGAGTTTTGGGAAAATATGAAAAACAGGATTTTCCAATGTAAGGAAATGCGTTCCTATCCAGATAAAGTTCTCTCAAAGCAGTGTATTGTAAGAAACTGCAATACAAACCATCCAGAGGAACTATCATTGATTTAAGAGTTATGATATATTGAAGAAGAAGTGTTGTTAAAGTGCCCTTCCTTAACCAGGAGGTTATCTTTACAATTTGGGGAAGTCCAAGGTCCAAGTTCCGAGAAAGATCGAGATAATCAAGGTTTGTGAAGACAACTTCGGGGGCTTCTTCTATTGTTGTGATAAAACTCCCCCTTACGCTAAGGTGACAGAGGTTACTCATTCTTTCAAAATCAGAAATGGTCAGCTTGCTGATGTTGCCATAGTCAAACAGAAGTGTTGTTACATTACCAGGATCGGGCAGTGACACACGTTTCAGTCCCCTGTTGGAGCAGTTAGCTAATATTCCTCCATATCGCGGGTCGGGGTGACATGAACAAGGGAGACAATCCATCATTACGTCAGGTAGTTGTAGACCACTACAAACTATCAGAAGCAGTAAACAGGAGGACATCATGCAAGATTGTTCGTTCATTGTCATCTGCAATGAAAAGGTTGTAATAAATCTATCATATTCTACAACATTATTGACATTCGGTGGGGTCGTTTTGCCACTGAGACATTAACGATGTTAAAGGGGGCTGACGTACCTATGCTATTTATATATCCTAGAATTTTATCATCAAAATAAATAATTAGAATATCGCTGACAGGAAACACCATTGTGGATCTGCTGCTAATTGCGACCTGAAAAGGGAATCAACAACCTAGCTCGTGAAACCTCATTGACCATCGTTAATGAGAGCGTCCAGACGGGTAAGGGGGGTCACATGACACAAACTTGGTACTGGCCTTCTGCTGTAAGCGGTTCGTAACCAAACGATTTCGATTCCGTCCCTACCGGGCATTTTCGACTCTTTCGGGGCACTGCTAATAAAACTCTGTAAGTTAAAAATTCCGGTTGCAAACCCCTTTAAAGATTATGACGTCACGTCATTTGTATGTTATATAACAAGTAATAATTAGCCTAATGAGTGACGAATCTTTTACGACATCCAGTTTATCAAACTTGTGAAAGTTACTGGTTGCAATCTTTCATAAAAATTTAGATAAACGGTACTGTGTTTGGTAGGTTTTCATAATTCGCTGCAGAGCTAGTCAATAAGCAACATGATCATCGCGCACTAGCTGCGAACATCATGACGTTACACTGAACTATAATGGCGTCAAAGCAGTCGTTGAGGCTGCGATGTTGTAATAATTGAAAACAGAATAGAAGTAATATAAACTTACACAATACTAATACTTATTTGTTTAATATCTTGAAATAAGTGAGGACTGATAGACATGCCACTACCTTGATATCGGTATAAATATCAGGAAGTTACCCATGATCGATGTTGAGCGTACGTTCAAAACAACGTTGCCCACCATCATATTTTTTTTTAATGTTAAGGAGACTAAGAAACCTATCGGAGTTTTCGTCAATTGATTTGGAGGTCTCTTGTTTTCTCGTAATAATCCCCAAGGAGGTTTTACATTGGGAAGTCAGGGCATTATATTCATATGTAAGACCTACTCGGAGGTTGAAAGTTTTTATATTTCAAAGTCAAAGGGTTTTATATTATGTATGTATAACTTAACCCAAAAGTCAATACTATCTTGAAAAAATATACAAAGTTGCATCGTTCATAGTGCAGGATTCGAACACCCAACTCTCTGGACCGTAAGCAAGCACTCTAACCACTACTCTAACGGGCCATATAGAAGTGAAGGCTATGTTAAACAATCTATTATTTGAAGTTCAGATTTCAGTAAAAAAATCGATCCTAAAGCATTATGATATCCAATTGCACTTTAATTCCAATTTTAAATGCATACAAACATTCAAAATTGATAATAACAGTGCTACACCTTTTTACTTGCGATAAATTTTTAAGGATCCAAAAACGGTGTCAACCACGTGCACGTGACTTGTCGATTGTCATTTGTAAAACCTTACACCTCGAAGAATGCTTTGCACGTGCATTTTGTGCTATGTCAATGTTTAAATATTTACTCGACAAACCGACAAACATGAATCCTTGATATTTGTTTTTCTAAATTTTTTAGATCAGTCTAAGAATATGATTACAAATACTACAATATTGACAAATGATTGCGGACAAATGATTCGGAAAGAAAGCTTCGTGGGAAGTAAGACCTCAAGCTTCGCTTTCGGTCTTACTTCCCGCTCAGCTTTTTTTCCTCAGCTTTTGAAAACCCAAGCATAACCTCGTTCTCGTGTTTTAACCCTAACTTAATATATGCTAAGCTGAATCAAATTTAATACCTTAAAAAAACAACGTTGCCCTTCAATCATATTTTTTCTATTATATTTGGGAAATGATTCGGGGTCTTATCATACATACTAAGCTGAATCAAATATATTCAAAAAACAACGTTGCTTTAGATACAAACATATTTTTGAAATAATGAGGGGACGTATCATAAATACTAAATGCCAACAATCAGATTTTAAGAAATGTTTATGGGACTTATCATAAATACGAAGTAGAATCAAATATATTCTAAAAACGACGTTGCCAACAATCATATTTTTAGAAATGTTTAGGGGACTTATCATAAATACGAAGCTGAATCAAATACATTCCAAAAACGACGTTGCCCACAAGCATATTTTTGGAAATGATGAAGAAAATAAAGAAAACACATTAAAAACCGACGTGGCTTTAGATACACGTAGAATGATGACTTACCATAGTGGTTGGTTTTAACACAATCTAAAGCCCAAGAAGACAGAGGTTCAAGATTAACAAAAACCGCACCGATGTTCAGTGGTTGTGTCTAAGACTCCCAGAGCGGACGTGCGGGTGAGTGAGCAGGGTTCCACGTACTGAAGAAGCCAGGAGCATGCGTCAACTCCAATCTGTGACAGTACTGTAGTGCGTACAGTCTCGATCTCCGGCCTTTTATGCTTCACTTTTCTATTGAGGAAGTATAATGACTAATACTGCACACAATACCACCGATGCGTGTCTGTTGACTAGTTTTACCATGTGTGTCTGTTGACTAGTTTTACCCTGCGTGTCTGTTGACTAGTTTTACCCTCTGTGTCTGTTGACTAGTTTTATCATGTGTGTCTGTTGACTAGTTTATCCTGCGTGTCTGTTGACTAGTTTATCCTGCCTGTCTTTTCACTAGTTTTACCCTCTGTGTCTGTTGACTAGTTTTACCCTGCGTGTCTGTTGACTAGTTTTATCATGTGCGTTTGTTGGCTAGATTTACCCTGTGTGTCTGTTGAATAGTTTATCCTGCCTGTCTTTTGACTAGTTTTACCCTCTGTGTCTATTGACTAGTTTAACCCTGTGTGTCTGTTGACTAGTTTTATCATGTGTGTCTGTTGACTAGTTTCATCATGTGCGTTTGTTGGCTAGATTTACCATGTGTGTCTGCTCACTAGTTTTACCCTGCGTGTCTGTTGACTAGTTTTATCATGTGCGTTTGTCGGCTAGATTTACCATGTGTGTCTGTTGACTAGTTTTACCCTGCGTGTCTGTTGACTAGTTTTATCATGTGCGTTTGTTGGCTAGTTTTACCCTCTGTGTCTATTGACTAGTTTAACCCTGTGTGTCTGTTGACTAGTTTTACCATGTGTGTCTGTTGACTAGTTTCATCATGTGCGTTTGTCGGCTAGATTTACCATGTGTGTCTGTTGACTAGTTTTACCCTGCGTGTCTGTTGACTAGTTTTATCATGTGCGTTTGTTGGCTAGTTTTACCCTCTGTGTCTGTTGACTAGTTTAACCCTGTATGTTTGTTGGCTAGTTTTACCCTGCGTGTCTGTTGGCTAGGTGCTTGACTGAAGTTAAACCATCTACAATGAAAGCATTTACGGTCTTCGAGACATGATAAAGAATACTTCTAATATAACAGAACAGGAGGTAGTGTGAAGATATAGCGACACAGTTTTATAGTTCGTTTATGGTATTATTAGATTCAAATATACCAAATATATTGTCATTATATCAAAGAGTTGTGTCTGTTGCTGAAAACATCAATCTATAACCATTTAGCAAAGAACTGAATGCCACCATACCATCCGGTTTTTTTTTTAAATTTCCAAGGAAATTTTTGAATTTTACAGAACACAAGAATAAAATTGCAATAACAATGAAAGGGGCGTAATGGCGATGGCAATCAAGACAATGCACTGCGGATGTTGTTACTGATTCATTTAGAGTGCTTTCGGAAACATCAGAACAAGGATACAGGCGCTTGCAATTGCCTGGTTCGCGTAATGGCTGCATTTTGATAGAACATTCGCTGTGAGTGTCTGTGTGTCCTTCGGCAAGAACCGACAGTATTTATATGATTGAATTAAATTATAAAAAATTTGAAAATATGTAAAGTGATTTATTCAGGTGTAGTCATTAGGAACATCTGTAATGGATAGCTATATACACGGAGATAAATTCATTCTGTTTTATATTTTAGGGGTTGTATGTCGTGCATTCTTTAGTAAATATAATTTCAAACCGAGCTTATGTTTATTAAAGGGTAAAGAATTTCGATAACAAATTGCCAATTGATGATTAACAAATATAACCTCATAGAAAAGAATGATATCTCGAATTCCGGTCATCAATGGCGAAGGACTACATTAAATAACTGTGTAACCCAAATATACACAAATAAGTGTTTACATGAAAGTGTAACTCCCAACAAGGCAGAGCCGAGTTCGAATTCCTAGCTAAATTAAGACTTACAGCAAATGCAGAATATCGTGAACAATGCAACTTTTCCCTGAACAGGTCATTGATGGAGACTAACACGTACGTGTTGATGGAAGTTTGTGATGTCACAATAGTACATTCCTTAATGCTCAGCTTCTCAAAGAGACACAGTAATGATGGTAATAAAATACTGCCTCATTGTAACCCTAGATATACAACTGTACGTATACGTGACCCCATTTCTTATTTGAGGATAATAACCCACAGTTAAAGGTGTAGCTATACTACCTGCAATAAGAGCATTCGGGCAGTAATGTTATTTTCCTAGGCAATAAGCTACTGCCTAGTCAGTAACTTACTGTCTTAATATTTCAGGTAGTAAGATTGCCTTCATTTTTGGATGCATTCTGCTAATTGCCTTGGGCAGTAGTGTTACTGCCTAGAGAAACATAGTACATCATATATAAAACATTTATTTGTAAATATTAGCTTTTGAAAATTATGAACACTTTCAAAGATTAAAATGGTGTACATTTTAAGGTATAAGGCTGATGTATAAGCAGTCTGGAACAGACCGGTTCGTTTAACCGATTTTGCATTCTGTAAGTAAGTAAGCACTCACGTTACTTTGTTAACAACTCGTTTAGGTTTCACGATGTCCTTTCCAAATTAGAATTCAAATAAATAACATTGACGACTCAAGGCTTACTCCAAAGAGTTAGCATATTGCACAAATATAAAAACCACAAATACATGGACTGTTATCAAGTTATACTGACGAATTGTTCTCCGCATTTAGGTAGCGTGATTTAGGCTACGACTTAAAATTCAATACTGGGTTTGATATATATTCTTTGATACAGGTAAAGGGGCGATTCCATATATATTGTACATACTAATCTTTACACATCGGTAAATAAATGATATCTCCCTTCAATTGGTAATCTATTAAACAGAAGGAAACGGAGAGGGAGGGATTATCTCAAAAGGACGATATCCTTATTACATATTTATTATACAGTAAAAAAAAAATCAAGGAAAAGAAAAATGTATGTTCCAATACGATAATATGTTAAATGAACACTAATGCTTATGAGGAGGTCGCTAATTGATGTGGGGTGTCAGTAATTTAAAAGAGATCACTTTCTGCAGGTGCCTGAACTAGGAGATAATGTCGTGCACCGACAGTGTGTTTGACAAGGTAGCTAGGGAAACCTTGGAGGACGCCTGGACGACTGTCAAGTGCGGTGAGTGTCACCATCGTCAGAAGCATATTCAACCTCCCCCGCAAGGCCTTAACCGCGCTGCTCTCTATCACTGGGTAATAAAAGACTTGCTGCTTAGCACTTCGTTGTTTGAGTTCTAGTTTTCTCCAGCAAAATGCCATTATTAAAATCGGTCTAAACATTCATCCATCTATAGTTATGCCGCAGTTGGCTAGGGAGTTTTCATATACAGTAATGGGGTTCTGCACTGATTGAATTAAAACCAGTGGTTATCAGGAGCGAGTTATCAATTCAGTATTTTTAATAATGTTTATGAAACACACGCAGTATTATGTAAAAACTCACCTTTTGGTTTGGTGGTTTCACAGCCACGGTCTATTCCTTAAGCATGGATTTCACATTTTTGTATGTTGCAATCTCTATGCGTGTGACTTTAATACGGAGCAGCAATAACAGATTTTGAGTCCATATACTTTGTTATAGTTTACTCACGAATCATTCGCTAATTGTTTTATGCGTTTTGACTACTAAGTCTCTTGATGTACGTTTGGTACTTTGATAAATGCACTGTTAACTCTTTCGCTAATAATTCATTTCCTGTCATGTTCTTTGTCTTGTTCGTCTAGGATTTGCAACTATTAAAAAAAATCACAAAATGAAACATGTCTTCAATAGAATAATGTACTTTTGAATACTTATTTAAATTGAGGGGAAAATTATCTTCATTCTTTGTATTTTATTCATATTTTTCTAACACTTGAAGTCATATATGTGATCAAACGGAGGCAGTTGCATAGCAAAACCATGACAATATATTCACAGGTGGAGTATATAGGGTAGAGTAAACCATTATCCTATGTATTGTCATCCTGCTATAGGTTGTAGCATTAGCGGAGACATATACGCTGATGTAGCAGGATGATGTATTGTTATCTGATATATTTAAATCACACACTAATCACTTCATTTCAGATGTTTCCGCATATCTGTTATCTCTGCTCCTTGCAACGACTGCTTTATCCTTCCTCACGAGATGGTTGACAGCTACAAGCACCTGTCACCATGCACTGATCGAGTCGATCTGGTATCGCCTGTATCATCTTGTTACATCAACCTGTTAGCATCTGAGAAGTTCCTGCTATAACCTGATATCTACCAATAAATGATATTGAGTTATTGAACAAAATAGTAGGGAGCTCGCCAGAGCATTAGCATTATTTGAATTAAAGATTATTTCAATATAAAAAATCGGGTTCTACAACTTATTTTGTTCAGTAAATAACTAGTCGATAAATGATATATACAGTCTGATTAAAATCGACTGTGATTCGAGGAAAAAAGTGTAAACATATTTTCTCTAGTGGGGTTCGAACTTCAACCAGCCCGACTTTCCTCGAGACGGAGAGGATATTCAGACGGGTTCGAACCCCCATAGATACAATATTTTTGATATATTTTTCCTCGGAGCACGGTCGATTTTAATCAGACTGATGAAATATCCAGTCAAGAAATGACTTGTTCGAATGGAAGATATTGGCAGTGTCCGTATAAGTTATCCTACCTGTCACTATATATTGATCGAGTCGTGTTGGTAACGCTTGTATCATCTCTACATCAACTTTTTAGCATCTGAGAAGTTCATGCTATACCCTGATATCCATCACGCTAAATGATAATTGCGTCGCTATTATTCAACAAGAAAAATCATCAATAAATATATAGAGATTATTACCTGAGTAAGTGTGTCATATACAGCGCCACTGAGCATCTTTAAGGTGGAAATTAGGCGCTCTATAAATGCATAATTATTTATTATTATATAACTTCGTTTCGTAAAAGTCACATGACACACTTCCGAGGGTAATAATTTCTTTATTACTGATTCTATTCCATTTTACCATATTAGAAATATCCAAGAAACGGGCCTCTTTCCTTGCTACAGCCAGCTACAGTGACGTCACGAACAATGGTGTTATGACGTCACAAGATAATACGGGAACTCGCTCTTCAACAATCGATACTAGGAAAAAGTTTTATCATACAATGGATAGTGTTCTCGGCATAATAAAGCCAACGGATATTTTCGATATCCGTTGGGCGTGGCTAAGGGTCATATACGGATACCTATGCAAATTTCAAAGGTCAAGGTCGGAACTTCTTTCGAAAATTCCGATGACGTCACAAGCGTTAACATTTTGAACGCCTTTAGCAACGGAGAGAGGCATTACAATATGAATGATACATTGCATAAACATTAATCTAAGAAATAACAACAAAACTGTATGGGTCTTTAACCATATGTATGACTTAGCAGTGCCAGGGTTCATACAGATTTTAAGACCTCCAATTTAAGACTTTTTTAAGACCTTTTCAAGACAAATAATATCAAACGACGAACGTTCATTTCGCTTGTGTGCTTCGCTCTTCATACCGTAGCGCATGTTCTCCCATTTTTCCCAAGCCAAACGTTTTCAAACACAATACACAGTAGCCGCTTCTCCTATCAGATTTACATTCCTTAATCCAAGGGTAGGTTGACAGCCACGCTCGGGAAAACACCGTTTTCCCCATCTCGTTGACGATTGCCCAGGTAATCGCCTCAGGTAAATATAGAGATTGTGACAATATTTGAATATGAATAGCCCGGAAGCTGCCAGTGACACGCTATGCTGGAGTGCGCATGTCTACCACACCATGCTGCTTTGCCGGAAAGAGCCGAGGTTTTCCGATTGCGGAAGACGAAGAACAAAGGGCAGTAACTCTAATCTAATGTTGTGTCATAACTTGAGCGATTTTTCACGTTTTGAATTTATCGAGCGAACATTATTATTTTATATTGAATTATTGAACAACTCGAAAGGTTTGTTAATTGTAAAATTCAATATTAAGACCTTTTTAAGACGTTTGGTATCTTTTTAAGACCTTTTAAAGTCAAATTCGTCATTTAAGACTTTTTCAAGAAACAGGTCCAAATTTAAGGCCTTTTCAAGTTTGTGCGAACCCTGAGTGCTAAAACACTGTCATCACGATTTGAATGAAACCGACGAACAATTTTACTCACAGGTACCAAAGTCAGTTCAAGTCTCATGTTCAAACACGTCATTTACCAATCTTCGGTGTTCGTTACTTTAATATTGTTTAGTTTGGATTCGGAAATCCACAGACTATGATCTAGTTTAGCTCTCCGGCCATCAATGTTCGTTCAATCGCTGTCTCAACGCAAGCTGTCACGTAGGCGAAGGGAAGCAACTCTTGCCCCTTGGTGAGATTGACTCGTCCTCTCGATGACGTCGGATTAAAGAACGTCAGTTCGATCCCGCCAATGACCATTTAAAATGTGTCTAATTTTTAAAATCATCGTATTTTATAGATTTTTAAAATTTCAAACATTGGAGTCGTGACAAAATAACTCAAACGGCAAAAAAAGGCATATATAAGGAGGAATTATATTTTGTCAATTCACCGTCAGAGTCATTGCTCTATTCATTTGCATATATCAATGCACGAATCTTAAAACAATTTCAACTATGAAAATAGTTTTATCAGGCATTATTTCGAATTAAATTTTAAAATGACATTGTATGATAAAGAAGTTATCATGCGAGTGTGTTTTGGGATCGTAAATATCCTGCATTAGGAATAAACATTGTATTTTGCTAGTTATCATGCTCGTGTGTTTTGGGATCGTAAATATCCTGCATTAGGAATAAACACTATGTATTTAGCTCGCCAAGGCTCGCAAAATACAATGTTTATTCCTAATGCAGGATATTTACGATCCCAAAACACACTCGCATGATAACCTCTATATATGTGCACTAGTGCTCATATAGAAAATACCTCACTACTTATTTTCAACCATGTGGGTAGCAAAAACCATATCTTAGTATATATTGGATCATCGGGGTTAACGAGAAAATATTTTTATATTGAAATTAAGTGTTACCATATTTTGATGAGTTGATAAGCTGTAAAATCATTAGATAACCTGCCAATGAATGACTTGTCTCAAATGAAAAACATTGGCAAAATCCGGATAACAGGGCCGTTGCAAAAAAAAAGGAATTTCATCGGGTAAAATAATGCAATCCTTACTTTGTGAATAACGTGTAAGACATTTCGTCTGAGAGATATCAGGTGTGAACGAAGCCTTCTCGGATACGGAGACGTAACTTTAGCATTAAGAATACTTATAAAACAATTGTCTTAACCATGATGATCTTATGATCTACTTTTCTTTACTCTTCTTGCACTTTTGTTTTCAATTCAACCCATTTGAGTTTCATCTTTATGAAAAAACAAACATGTCCACATGTATAAGTTACCTAAGTTCGGTTTGTGTGTGTCTACCCCCATTCAGCATTACCCTGGAACCCACTGTCCTCCCTGTAACGACTTAATGTCTGATATTTGATTATGGTTAGTATTGAACAGTACAGACAGGCAGTGGGTTCCTTTACTATGAAACTAGATTCAAAATCATCTGTTCATTTTATGAAAACTGTACGAAGTTTCAAGTTCCTCTGTCTCTACTGGCCTAGAGTATCAATATTTGTTTCTATCATCCTTCTATGCTTCGGTGATATCCATCCAAATCCAGGACCGAAATGTTTCCATGACCTTAAGATAATACATTTAAACGTTCGAAGTCTGAAGAATAAGATCGATTTACTTGAAGCTGAATTTCGCTCATATGATGTAATATGCTTAACAGAAACTTGGTTGCACACAGACATCCCCAGAACTGATGTAGAAATAACCGGATATCACCTTCCCTTCAGGAACTGAGATAGACAAACTCGTGGTGGCGGCGTTGCTATCTACATAAAACGTAATCTGCAAGCCAACCGTATGGATAACCTTGAACTACCAGGCCTTGAGGCAATATGGAAGAAAAATGTTGCACACAAATTTTGTTTGCCAAGTGGGTTATGTACCATTGTTTATTCAAAGACGACTGAATCATTAATGTCTAACTTCTTGACATTGATCTAGTATTGGTGTGAATGGTGTGTGAAAGTTTCTGTCTGTATTTTATTGTTTAAAAAAGGTTTCCTTGTAACCCAGACTAAATTTGATTTCATTTAAGTCTGTCGACTTGGCAGTCCCCTGGCTGCTAAATTTTTGATTGTTACAGGGTTTGAGGCATAAATAAACACACACAAAAACAATTAAATGTAAAAACCGTTCCTACCTTATAGGATCCATCTACCGAGCAGATAAAAGCGCCGCGTACTGGGATCTAATTGAAGAATCTATTGGTAACGCAGTCGACCAAAACATGTATACTATAGTTGTCGGTGATTTCAAAATTGACGCCCTTCGAATAAATCGAAATAAAATTGATTAAATCCAATTATTGTATGATTTAAAACAGATTATACCTGAACCAACGAGAATTACACCATATTCTCGTACCTTGATAGATCTGATATTTGTTTCAAATAATAATGTTGTAAATCAATTAGGGGTCCTCGACCCTGTCTGCAGTGACCACTGTCCGGTATTTGTATCGATTAAGGAACCAATGCCGTCTACTCGAAACTACAAGCGAAAAGTTTATAACTATATTCGTTTGCTGATACAGTAAGTATGAAGAGAAGCGCAAACGATATTGGCGAAGGTGAGCTATTTTCTTCAAAAGACGCGGACAAGGTTGCATTCAGTTTAACATCCATAATAAAAGATATCTGTGATAAATGTATTCCAAATAAGATTGTTACCATTAGACCAGCCGACCCGCTTTGGATGACAAACCAGATAAGATTTTTGATTCGAAAACGTAACCGCTTTCACAAAATTGCAAAGAAAACAAACCATTCCAGGAAATGGGCTGATTTCAGATTAGCAAGGAATAATGTTACCTCCGCTTTTAGAACTGCTAAACGCATATCCATTACTAAGATCGGTACAAAAACTTGGTGGCGACTGACGAAAGCATTTATAAAATCACGTAACGATGACAGCCAATTCCCAACAATCATTGAAAACAGTACAGTCTTTAATAGCCCTGAAGAAATAGCTAATGTTTTTAACGACTATTTTACAGCGCAGTCCACTATTAAAGATCCAGATAGAGATCTTCCTGAAATACAAATTCACAATGACACTGTGTATAACCGTACACCGGAACTAGCGAGGTGTACGGCGGAGAAATGTTGCTAGCGAGGAGCGTGATCGCAAACGGGATCACTAAAAAAGCAATCATCGCCGTTTCATCAACTTTTTCTATGTTATTATCATGTCAATAGCTTTCCGAGACATAACTTTTTAATGTCATATCCTGTTCATAGTCAGAGATAGCAAAAATGTTACTAACAACAGCAACGATTACTCGCAACTGTCATTGTGACTGTCCCTTGGATACAGAATGACAAGCACATACATTTTACGAAGTATGTGTGCTAAAATTACCACATGATGTTGATTATTTGAAAGTTATGAAGTAAAATATTACCTAACTTTCGATTTCGGCTCCTCGCTAGCAACATTTCTCCGCCGTACACCTCGCTAGTTCCGGTGTACGGTTATACACAGCGAATGAGTCGACATTAACTAAAATCATCTTAACCCGCAATGACGTACGGGATATTATATTATCACTAGACACCTCGAAATCAACTGGTCTCGACGGGATACTAAATAAAGTACTCATGTACATTGCAAATAGTCTAACGCCAATACTTACAAAGTTATTTAATTTATCACTTGACGAGTCAGTATTTCCCATTTCATGGAAAGAAGCATCGGTTATACCTATTCACAATAAACACTGTGTATCGAACTAGCGAGGTGTACGGCGGAGAAAATTGTTGCTAGCGAGGAGCGTGATCGCAAACGGGATCACTTAAAAAGCAATCAACGCCGTTTCATCAACTTTTTCTATGTTATTATCATGTCAATAGCTTTCGGAGACATACACCACGTAGTGTGGTTATCAGGTCAATATCAGAGGTTAACTATTTCGTATAACCGGGCGTGCGATGGTTATATTTATAACCTTACCTCTTCACAGCCAATGTGCGTTTGGTCGATGTGTTCTCGGTTCGATACCACAAACAAGTTCGGCTTCGCCTCACTTCTTTGTGGTATCGCACCTCGAAAGACTTACAACCACTGTGTTCTAGGGAAGGCCAAGGTACCCAACACCTTGAAAAGTTGACTTTGTATCAAAGACATATTTACGAAAGAATACATAATATCAAAACAATTTTAAAACGTAGTTTATTTACAGATTTATAGCTTATTTTACTATAAAATGCACCACATGGTGATATCATTTTCTGCTGTGTGCTTATCCATGATGAATGCAGACCTCAAGGTCTTCTAGTATTTTCATCTTAACACTCACACACAAATTCACGTCGTTTTCGGTTAGCTGAAAAGCTTCAGCAAGTAGGACACATAATCCAAGTGAACAATGTTTCCAATCCTTTGACAAGCAAAACTCTGTTCCATGCATAACTGTGGTCTATGTTGAATTATCCGTAATAAGGTCGACTTTAATGTTGTTTGTAGTCCCTGAAACAAAAGTGTACCGGTGGTCTTTGTAAATTGCTTATCGATGTTTGACTTTATTGCTTAATGTTGATCTCTCTCTAGGTATGAATATTTTTTTCTAATTTTATTTTAAAACATTTTGAATCTGACTTTTGAATACTGTTGGAGTATACTTTTTAATGGACCAATCATATTTGAAAGATGAATGTCGAATAATGTGATTAATTGTAAGAAAGAAATATGCTAAATTAATTCCAGGATAATAAGCTTATAAGCACCTTGTTACATTATTTATCAATATTATGTACACATTGCTATATACAATACATCAAAATGCATAAATATTATCTTCGTTATAGCCAACTTGTATTATACTGTGTACACCCTCTGTAACATACTTCAGCATTTTCCTAGATCCACGCATAAATAACATTCAGCGGCAAATACATGAATATACTTAAAAGTTCAACTCACCTTTACTTCCTCCTGAAAATACATTGAAACGCGGCCATAAATTTGTTCAAAACAAGAGACCACTTGATACAGAATGACAAGCACATACATTTTACTAAGTATGTGTGCTAAAATTACCACATGATGTTGATTATTTGAAAGTTATGAAGTAAAAATTACATAACTTTCGATTTCGGCTCCTCGCTAGCAACATTTCTCCGACGTACACCTCGCTAGTTCCGCTGTACGGTTATACACAGTGATAAAGAGAGCGTACATGAATGCCCAAATTACCGTCCCGTCGCACTCAAATCTTGCTCATCCAAAGTTTTTGAATAGTGTGTGTTTAAATACGTATTCAACTTTCTAAGAGACAACGACCTCTTATCAAACTTACAATCCGGTTTTATGCCAGGGGATTCAACGTCAAACAGTTAACATTTCTATACAATTTTATAGCTAAAGCTCTTGACGAAGGGAAAGAAGTTGGAGCAGTTTTCTGTGATATAAGTAAGGCCTTTGATAAGGTCTGGCAAAGAGGAACTATTCATAAGCTATAGACTCAAATGGTATTCAAGGTGAATCTTAAAGTGGTTTGAAAGTTATTTAGAAAACAGAGTACAGCGGGTTGCAATAAACGGGTATAGATCAGATAAGAAATGTGTTCTTGTTGGAGTACCACAGGGCTCAGTTCTTGGATCACTCTTATCTCTGATATACATTAATGACATTGTATGTGATGTTGACAGTAATATTCGTCTCTTTGCGGATGACACCTCGCTGTATGTAACCATTGAGGATCCGATAGTTGCTGCTGCTTGTCTTAACAATGATTTAGAGAAAATAGCACGATGGGCCCGGGACTGGCAGGTCACATTTAACCACAACAAAACCGAATCTATTCAGTTTTAGCGAAAAACTAAGCCAGTAGAACCTAATCTACTCATGGACGGAACAATAATAAAGGAATAAAGTCATACACATTTAGGAATAATAATCCAAAGCGACTGTGCATAGAATAATCACATTGATGATATTGTACGGAAAGCTCGCCCTATGATCAGTTGTCTGAGGAGTTTCAAATATCGACTATCGAGTAAGACATTGGATACGATGTATAAGTCTTATATCTTACCGATATTTGACTATTGCTAGTACATTTGGGATACTTGTACACCTGAACAATCGCGAATATTGGAGAATTTGCATCTTGATGAATATGTGGTGCTGTTCGTGGTACAAGTCACAACAAAATCTATAATGAAATCAAATTCCAGTCACTGCAAAGTAGAAGATAAAATTAATCTTTTTCTGTAAAATGATCAATAATGAAGTCCTACCCTATCTTTGTGATTTGATCCCAAATTCGGTTTCCGAAACTACAAGCTATAATTTTAAGAAATAACTCTGAAATAAAGGGAATTTACAGTCGAACTGCTTCCTACGCTAAATCGTATGTGTCAGTCTGTAAAACTTGTTGGGATAACCCGTTGCTGTCAGTGTCACTTCATGATCTGTCAAGGCAGACACGGTTTCTATGCATGAACGAACTACACCGCTAAATACTTATCTAATGTTATATAACAGTCATGTAATCACATCCACTATAATACAATTCTAGGAAATTATTTGGGTAAATTAAAACTTAATGAACTGTCCCAGATGCAATCGAAAATAAAAAAAAGGATATAGTTTTGTAATAAGGCCATGAAGCTTAAACAAACAAGAAATTTCGATCAAATTTGATTGATTGTCACAGGTGCAGGTTGCCGAAATACTGCAAGCTTGCAAAATATATTGATGTAGGATAGATTGTTGTCTTACAATTAGGCTCTGAAATGAAGTGGTCAATAAAATTTGAGAATCAGGTAATTGACAATGAGACTTCTTTTAACTGAGTTCTCAAGCCTTTATGCTTTCATCTTATTTAAGGACCTTGCTGACGGACTAGAAAGAGCGGGGATCATTTGGGCACTTTTCAGATAAATCCTCTGAACCCAAGGTCAGGAAGCCACGATACATGTCTGAAAGTTAAATATCCGATCTATAGCTATTGAATCGGTGCTATCCTCAATTGTTATATAATTGTTTATAAGGGTTTTTGGAAGAGGTCCAAGTTGAACGAAGTAACCCTACAGGTAGGGATGAAACATAAGCCCGATTTATATTTGGAAGTAAGCGCTGCTGATAGTCAAAACTAAATTCCTGTGAATTTTATTTAAATATCGGGGTTGGGGTCCAGACATTTATCAACTGCGGTGGCTTCAACGGGCTTTCCTGGCTGTGGGTCATTGTTTCAGGAGCTGCGACTCCGATGAGCATTTAGCTACAGGTAAATACTGAGGTGCTTCTTCACCATAGATCTACACATTATGGATATGCGTTTATGAACATCGATCTTATTATCTCCTTCCTTTGTGTGCCCGGTGTTCGGTTTTTGCCCTTTCAACAATTTCTATATGGTAGCTATTATCATCCGACTGAACCTCCTATATCTATGGGATCAATGGTGAGTGTTTTGCTTTCAGTTTCTCAAGGACCTACAGATAGTGTATCTAAGTAATGACCAACTTAGCACTGGCTTTTAGGGTATGTATCGGTACTCACTTCTTTGAACTTATTGACGTCTCCTCCTAGTTGATTCAAGACAAATGCATCTGAAAATAACTGCATTATCAGACACAAGAACCCATTAGACGTTTTGATTTCCGATTAAACTTATGAGAATTGTGGAACAAGTAAACCATGGGTGGTACAAACTCAGTGTGAAGCTCCTTACAGGTACTTTACTGCATGTAGAACATTTTTCTTGAGAGGTGCAAGCCGACAGTGACATTTCAGGAACTTGGTGTTTATATCTTCTTGGACTATGTCAGCCATTATTTATTATCATTTGCAAATGTTAATTCATCATGATCATAAAATAACAAGTTCAGCTTTAAGAATGATAAATATGGTTTATTAAAGGACAAATAGACGACAGTTTTACAATCACAGCATATGTTCATTGATTGGACCCATCACCCATCCACAGACAGTCACCAAGTTCTTCTCTCACTTCACACACAGTACACTCAGCACAGCTCAGGGGCTATATACAGCATCAGTCATGTGTACAATTGTACACCTTGTACATACAGACTGTGAACATACAGTACACGCTATCTACACCACACATTTCTCTAGGGAGAGTGTATTCAGGAAGTTTAGTGCATATGGTACATACAACATGTTGGCACATTCAATGAGGGGTGGTCCCTTATAGCTATTGGATAACCCTAGACACTTTCATATCAAATCATATCACATATGTTAAAACATAGTTATTCCATATCATTTTTAAAATATGACATTTACAATGATTGTTTAAAACATGTATTCACTAGATTAAATGTACTTTTTCAAATGTAAAGTGTAAAAGGATGTGCTGTAAAATGGATCATATCATATCCTAAATCTACCAGTGGAAACATAAATTTTAAATCATATATACTATACAACTCATCATGCAGTTTGTCCAATAGTGCATGACAAATATTGAGTCACATGTAGTTGCAACTCCTGAAGTAAAACCTGGTTAAGTAATGCAATGTTAAGAGAATGCAAGACAATGCATGACAAATGACATACCATTCATCATCCATGACACATGATGAATACATGATTATGACACAAAAGTTTAATACGTCTTCTAGGAATGTCTGAAAGTGATGGAAAATATTCAAACTTAAAAAAAGACTTTTTACTTTAAAAAAAAACAACCTAAAAAAACATAGTATGATTCCGATCATTGCACCTTTAATAAAGATTTATCTTTTTCTCTTAGCACTAAGAAAGTTGCCAGCAAATGATGATACAATTCATACAATAAACATTGGAAGAAGAAACTAATCACAAAGTTGGAGCTAAGGTATCACTGAATGTACATGTGCATAGGTACATAACTATTTATTGCATATGACAATAGGGCATTGCGGTATAATTGGCAACGGGTTGTGCGAGGGGTGTCAGACTAAGTCATCATTGGTTCTATTTATGTGAAGGGGTTAATGCCAGCATTGGAATCAGTATTTGCCACCTACAACAAAAGATTTAATTAATAGACACCTTAAAGACAGCTTCCTAAAGATTTGCTTTCAGGTTGTGCAAAGGTGTGAGACAAGGTCATCATTGGTACCATCTGTTAATGTAGAGAGGTAAATGCTAACATTTAAATCAGTACTTTAAGATGTCTACAACATTTTTCACACTCACACTTCCAACAAGGACACTTCAAACAGTTAAAGAGATGAAAGCTATCAGTATGAACTGGGGCAGTGTCTTAATTCTGAAAAAACATGTGATTAGAAACTGAAGAGATTTCAATTTATTGTTTGAAATATTTAAATTATCTAACAACAAACATATCATTCTATCTTTCTGTCTTCTTGACATTTACAATTATCATCAAGCTCTCACCAACTTTTATAAAACTATTTAAAATCATTTTTAATTTATAAGTTAATAATTTCATTTCAGAGCAATAAAAAAAAATTTCATCAGAAATTAGAGACTACATTTTGCTCACGTTAGCCTTCATAGTGTTTTCAAACGGAACGGGCAAGTCATTTCAACCAAAGTAGACTTGAATAGGTATTGCCTGAGTCAATATTAACAAAATACAGCATGTCCTTTTCAAATAGTTTACTTGACATGATGAACTAGTTAGCAAATACTGTAACCCACTCATCGCTACCACTACCTGCCTACCTGATAAACAATGATTTGGCAACCTAAAGTAGAAAAACCAAGGCATATAAGTTTAAATATTATCAATAATAAAAACAAGTGCATGAATCATATCATCCTGACCAGAACATTTATAAAAAGTGTGTCTATATGTGCATATCACTACATAATACTGCTTTTCAATTAACTAATTTTCACAAAGCTAAATTTTGCGTACTATGCTAAAATACTGCACTACAATAAAGTCATTGCAAAACACAGACACTAAAGTATATGTTCAAATGCTGTTTTAACTATCAATTCAACAATTAATTTAGGGACTAGTGTTGATAGATGGGTATGGAAGAGCCTATATCAGCAGGTCAGTGTACATTCAAGACAACAACGTCAATGTTTGAGAAGAAATGGGCAAATCAACTTTGGAGATAAATACGATATCAAGGCAAATGAATAAATCTTTCCATGACCTTTGGTACTAACATATTTGTGTACAACTTGGGTTTATCGGTCAGTGATTTTAATGAAATTTTGTTTTGCTTTGAAACATGTCAAAATGACACCTTACACTTGTCATAATTTACATGAAAATATACTGGTAATAAAACCCCTGATCATTCTTCCTGTGTTCAATTGAAATTTTTTCGACACAATATACTTAGCTGGCATTGTACATTGTACAGTTTTGATTAAAGCTTACCTTCATATCATTGATCCAATAAGCACTAAAGTTATAACTTTAAGCAATATAGCTAGGGTTTATCAATGAAATAAGAAAATTCTTAAAATTCATTTAGAATTTCAATTTTCAGAAAATGTCAGAACTGTTGATCTTTAATTCCATGGAAAATAACTTTTTTATCATTTAAAGAATCAAAGCTTACGAGTATTGATTTATAGCATATCATAAGCTTCTATACTGCCTAATTTATCTTCTTCTTACAAGCTAAGTTCAGAAGGTTCTACATGTCATCCCGACATACAGACATACAAGTTAACTATGGAGAGTTTATGGCTTCAAATGTTTGATGTTATTGATCTGAGTCTACTTGATGGGCACTCTTCAGGGGGACTGTGCTACATGAACATTTTATGATGATCAATGAATGGCATATGGCAGTACAACGGCTAACACAAATACCTATTTTCACAAGCAGGCATTCAACATACACTAAGGAAGAATTGATCATTCAGCAGAACAAACATTATATATATATATATAAAATTATTAACACATATATAATTATAATGATATAAAGTTTGTTTATTCTTATCTGAACTTCTTATGATCCAGTGAAAATTGTACATGTTTCTATAGCTTAATTATGATTAAAACTCAGCAAAACATACCACAAATAGAATATTTATAAGCATAATTTGTAAAATACCAAAACATTTATTTTGATTGTTAACTTCATGATCTAGAAGACATGACTTGATATCTTCGGACTAGTTATTCTGACAAAGTTTTCTGATAAAGTTATGAAAATGACTAAAAGACAGATAAAGAAAAACACTTTTCAACATGGATGTAGATATGTAGATGTGTAGATGTGTAGATCACTGTTACAATCACAGGAGGGAGAGCCTTGATCTCCGCAAAAATACAAAATGGGTTTTATTGGAATATCCGTCTCTTGTCAATGTGAAGTAAATACTAAACAAAAAATAACATCTTCAGGAATAAACATATATAACAAACAGAAAACAACCCACAAAACATTTACGTGTGGAACAAAATAAATCAATGAGAAAAATAAACACTTTATATATTTGAGGAAAAAATTTAAATTTAGAAAACAAAAATGTCTATAAATGGGAGCTTACTAAGTACAGGGTAACAGAATATTCTGTCAAAACTAAACAGTGTGTCCCTTTTGTTAGGAGAACAATGGACAAAGAATCAGCAATAACAATATTAGGGTACAAGGTCTGTTCAAGATGTCATGCAACTTTTAAGAGTGATACTCATTTTCAAAAACTCATTGTATGGTGTCATGATACTAACATGTTAAACAATTGTGTTGTGTTGATTGAATCTGATATTGAAAGTTTTGGTTGATATCCTATTAGTAATTAGTTTTATGAATATCATCATGAAAAAATGTTCATCATGTAATCATAAAAACAAAAACATCATGTCAATTGATAAGATTTCAGTTTGATTTTAGGCAATTCTATTATTTACATGAATGTATATTTCTTATAAATTTAAATACACTTCTGGATGACTAGTTGCAAATAATCATGTTAAAGCTTAATTTTTTATATGAAGTTAAAAACTTTGGGATTTAACTAAACATAATGTAAAAATACAGATATTACACTCATCAGTATTATATTGGTACTTTCAAATAAGGATCAATTCTTTCATTAAAATTGATAATTTTACAAATAGGTTAGTACTTTCATAAATGCATTGGTACTCAAAATAAATGACTTAGTACCTTCATAAATAGATTTGTACTTTCACAAACGGATTAGTTTTTTTACAAATGGACTAGTTCACATAATAAATGGATTGATACTTTTATTAATGAATTAGTACTTTCAAAAATGGATTGGTACTTTCATAAATGAATGTATACCAGTAAAATGGATTGGTACTTTCAAAAATGGATTAGTACTTTCATAAATGGATGTATACCCGTTAAACTGGTGGGTACTTGCATAAATGGATTGGTACTTTCATAAATGGATTGGTACTTTCATAAACAGATGTAAATGGATTATTTTTGTTCATAAATGGTACTTTACTAAATGGATGTATACTCATTATAATTGATTGGAACTTTCATAAATGGATTGGTACTCTCATAAATGGATTGGTACTTTCATAAATGAACTATTTCGTTCATAAATGGATTTTTACTTTCCTAAATGAAATAATACTTTCATATTGGTCCTCTCATGAATGTATTGTTAAATTCATAAATGGATTGGAAGTTCCATAAATGGATAGGAAGTTTCATAAATGGATTGGAAGTTCTATAAATGGATAGAAAGTTTCATAAAAGGGATTGGTACTTTCATAAATGAATAATGTTTTTCAAAAATAGTTTTGTACTTTCCTAAATGAAATAATACTTTCATGAATGGATGGGTACTTTCATATATGGATTGGAAGTTTCATAAATGAATTGGTACTAATACAAATGGATTTCATGGTCAGATTAGATAAGGATTCTTGACAGTGAAAAACCTTGTAAACTGTTGGGCCCCTTTGATATGCATGTCATTATTATTGCTTTGAAAACCTAAAATAGCATATCATAAATATTATTTTATTGAGTTTATCTTACATTGTTAAAAAAAATAGAGTTGATGCTTTGAGACAAAGAAAATTCATAATACTGTCATAACAATGTGATCCATAAGTTGTCATTGGTTACATAAACATACAAATTATGACAATAAAGATAAAATTTCTCAGTAGAAACAACTGTCTAACGAGAAAAACCCAAAAGTCCAAAAAAAAGCCAAAACAATTTTTCTATGGACAAATATCCATCAGTTTTAGTTATTTAAAGAATAACTCTTGTCTATTAAGTCTTACTTTCTTTTCTTTAAGAGGGGTTATAAAAATCTTATCAATGCTGATCAGTCATGGAATATTACACAAAGTTACTAAAGTCATTCTTGAAATCAAGCCTTTGTTTCGGGGTGAACATTTCTTTTAGTCTGTGACCCTGGACCTAACCACACCCCTCCCCCTCCCCATTAAGAGAAAGCAATGCTAAAACAATAATGACATTTTAAACAAGTATTCTGAACTAAATCTAAATAAATATATAAAAATACTGATATTATTCAAAGAAAAGGAAGCGAGTCCATAATTGAAAGCTTATACTGAAAAGTAGACATTTCCACTGAGCGTTAAAGCAAATCATATGAACATAATATGTATATAGCATAACATAAAAAAAATAGAACTCATATAAAATCAGTATCACAAAAAACTCACAAATAGAAAATTGTATTTTTTTGACAGACCTTTGATAGAATCAAACTATAAAGATTGAAATGTTAGTAACTAGCTAAGAACTTAAATGAAAATATTTATACAATAGGTCCTCTATGCCAAGCAGGGGATGATATGTCTAATACGAGCAGTATATCATTTTTCCAAATTAAGACTGCTCAAATTATTTCTTCTCCCATATCTCTGTGTTACAATTTGACTACAAATCTCTCTGAAGTGAAAGTGCATACTATCTTTATCCAATTAATATTATATAACTAAATCATAAAATTTTACACTTGGTTTATGAAATTAAAATCATGCTCTGTATGAAGGGCACCAATATGTACACATATCATGAAGTCAAAACTTTAAAAATAGAGCTAGTGGCTCTGTAGCTCATCAGGCTTCTTATCAATTTTGCTTAAGGGTGTGGCAAATGTGGTTCCTCCCTTACTTTGGACCACAAGGTTACTAACTTAGGAGTTTGCACACAAAGGTTCAGCTTTCTAGGCCTGACGCTTCTGGAGAAAAAGATGAAAAAAGTTGTTTAGGGTGTGGCACCTGTGGCCCTTATTAGGGGTCACAGGGCCACCAAAGCTACAATTTATTATCCTCACTAGTCAAGGAGTCTATACACCAAGTGTCAGCTTTCTAGGCCTTATGGTTCTCGAGAAGAAGTCAAAATTCCACAAAGTTTACGGACGGATGGACGGACGGATGGACAGATGGACGGACACCGGACACCATGCCATGCCATGCCATGCCATAAGCCTATCGGGCCTTACAGGCCAGATGAGCTAAACAAAAATACATAAGATAAAAGATTATTACTCTTTTTGATATTTTAAAATATTGTTGTGTTTTTTACCATTTAAACATAACTTCAATTTTAAAACACTACAAAACCTTTGAAAATGTTTTTTTCAAAATTAAATGAGATAAATCAGTATATTTAAAATCAATTGTACATTCAAGAAATCTCTAAAAATCACTTTTAACACACATAAGATTGCCAGGACTAAAACGGTCATCAGAGCTAGGAGTAATGGACAAGTTAAATCTTGAAAAGATGGTTAAAATAATTCAAGAATATATAACCACATCTGCCAATATAGATGTTCAACTGGATCACTGTGCATCCTAGTGGCCCCAAATAGACAGTCTCTTGGCATGCAGAAGGATTGCAAGCTGGGGGACATATACACACACTTAACTAAAACTATACCATAACTATTTCTATTTCCTATAATTTCTTTGGCATAGTTGAGGAGCAATAAGACTAGGAAACATATCACATACGACACATATCTAGAACTTTCTACATGTTTGTGATGTCACTCTAATTTTTGGCTATGTCAATGATAAATGCTGAGAACTTTGTGTCACTATTCCTCATTTGTACATTTCATTCTAAAACATGCAGAACAAGTGTGTCATGAGTTGAATCTATGACACACTTTACACATATATGTACACATACAAAATTCAATAGCTGTTGAATAACTCAATTTACAATTTACAAAACATTGCTTATTCCAACCGACACTGATCTCAGTCAAGTTTTGTTTATCAGGATTATTGTTGGTTTGCAACTTTATTGTGTCACACAAAGACGTCATTGTCAGGAACCTGTAATAACCTCCATCCAATATTATTTTGCTATTCACATACCAACAGCTGGCTCCACATTTGCAGTAACCTTTTAGACTGTGGTCAAGAAAATGTCACAGTCGGGTCCCTAGAACGGACTCTTGTCAAATTTTTTCCACCTTTCACACAATTGCTTGTAAATAGCCTCGGCTAGATTGATGCAAGCTCATGGATGTCAGCAAGAAGATGTTACAGTCAGGTGCCTAGAACAGCCAACTGTCAGTATTCTTTTACCCTATTACTTGTCTCGACAACATCACTGGAACTTATAACTGCCACTCAAAGGTGATCATGACTTCCCTTTCCTGAAATCATTTCTAGTACATGTCTTGTACATCTCAGTCAGTCGGTCTTCTCATTGACCACAAGCTGATCTGTCCAGAATTTCATCTTCTGTTTGCATTCAAGGCATAATGACAGGATTGGTACCATTGATTCATCTGTTCTACACAACCTCAGTTCCTTCCTGATGATATCTCTTGCTAAAGTTCAAGGAACTTTTTTCAACAGATGTACATTGTATTTAGGTCTGTTCAAATTCTCTTGCATCTAAAACCATTCACATCTTTACCATGAAGAAGAAAATGACAACTATCTAGGATCATCCACTGCTTGTGGAAATGCTCAGGTCTGCCGACTAGCTTCTGTCCTTATTCAGTCTGTTTGTCTATCATTGCACCCCTGGCTGAGCTCAATGAAGGCCATCCATGAACCTTTTTCACCTCTTGTATGTTGTATTGAGGTCTGCTTACACTCTCCATGTATTCTAAACACCTTCACACCTTCATCATGATAATGAAAAGACAAATATGTCAGATGGTCCGCTGCTTTTGGTCATGAGGCATCTCATGTATTCCTGACTAGCTTTTGCCCGTATTCAGTCCACCTTGTGTTTCACATCACTTTCTTCTGTTTGTGAAGGTAATTCTGGAGCCTCAGCACCAACAAAGAACAAGGGAGTAAATGCATTCTGGTAGAGCTGATTCACATACAAATGCATCTTCTGTTGCTGCCTAGCCAATCTACACATGACAGATTTCTGAAGTGGACTTGGGCTATATCATAGCTTGAGGTCATAAATACATGTCTTTCCATAGGCCTACTTAATATCCATTAACCCATCCATCATACCATCAGAAGCACAGCAGACAATGATGTGATAATATGAAAACGTGCTATTCCATACATCTTTAGTAAATTATCTGCCTTCCACCAAAACTCCAACTCTTTATTCCTTGCATGAGAGTCAATCTGATGGTGCTGTTGATCAACAACAGGCATGTGAGTGTTCTCACCAAACAAATTGCAATTCAAGTATCTTGATGGCTTGTTAAAAGGTATTTGTCAGAGTAGCTACAAGTGAGTTACAGTTGACACTTGGACACCAAAGGCCATTTCTTTGTTTGATCTGAAGTCATGGTGATCCTGCCAACAAATCTTCATTGCTTGTAAAAGGCTAATTGCCAGAATTATTTTTGTGATCACAAACACACAGAAGTAGAAAGGCACATGGTTATTTCTGACATGGAGTTGAGCTTCATAAAGAACAAGCCAATCATTACAGTCACAGCTTACAAGTAGCCTTTGATAGAACTAAACATTTCTTTCTTTACAAACCATATTGGAGAAACTGATATTTTGCAGGCTTCTTTGACACCTCCCAATACCTATCCAAATTCTTTCAACATTCAAATAATTTATTTACTGTTACTGTTCAGCCCTCATTGCAGATTTATGGAGTTCTCATAATATGCAGGAATATATTTCTCCATCCACATGCTGTCAATTCTTGTTGTTTCACATTGAATCACCTACATTTCTTATCATCCCTATGCAGGTTTGTATCTGTACAGGATCTGGAATGTCTTCTCTTGGACTAGCAGGAATGTAGAACAGTTTCCTTGTTGTGTGTTAGCTCTGTGAACATGAAACGAATGTGATATTAGCATGACAATTTAAAGGATGCTCGGGATGGGGAGGCGCTGACATATGGACCTGCATAAAGTGCAGTAACTATTGATCAAACGAATGATACATAACGGTGCAAGGCGAGTTAGAATAATTTATGACGGGTACCGTCAAAACACAAGTAGAAGCACATGATGAAGGGGGTCAAATGACCCCCGAAACGTCACAATTAAAATGTTGAAATTTATATAAGTGTTCCACCTGTGTTTTGAGTCTTTTGACGGTATCCCCCCGTTTAATTAATTTAAAGGATGGCCTGAGCAGGGTATTTTGGTAACAAAAAATAATCTAAAACTGTGGATAAAAAGTAAATATGAACCAATGTAAGGAAACCTGTTCAGTCATGGTATTAGTTGTTAGAATCACTTGAATTGCACGTGGAAATTGTCCATTGTACATTAAACTGATCTTTGTTTTGCAAATTATTGTGGATTTGAGATCTTGTTTTTAGTTTCTTCACATAATAGCAGGAACATTTCACTTCACTTTCATAACACCTGAATTAATCTCCCAAAAATTTAATATTAAAATTTTTAACAGGACAAGTTAAATAACATTTTTGAATACCCTTCTTTTTAAAACCCACGCTATTTCGTACTTTGCTTATGAATTATCACTTTTCATCACTTTCCCTTATTTGAAAACATATATCACTTTCACAGGTAAGTAATGAAACAATATCTAACCCTTGAAATAGCAGCCTCGTCAACTTTAGCATAGACCCATGTGTATAGAGGTCGATACTCTTTTTTCAACACTTCGTACTTCAACGAGTTCAACCCGTCGGTTTTCATCCTCTTCTCAGCACTGTATAACAGCTTAAATCTGCAACACAACCACATCTTTATCTCTAAAATCTGTTAATCAATAAATTCCCCAATACATTTCGTTGGGCCAATATATTGAATTAAATAGCATGAACTAATTACTATTTCAAAGATAGATTTAATAAGAAAACAAGAAAAAAATTAGCATGGCTCATTTACCCTCGCAATCTGCTACTGATATATACCCTATAGGTTGAAAGACAATGAAAGTTATAATTTCTGAAAACAAAACTTCATTCATCTAAGTGTCTGCGAAACTTGACCCAATTTGGTTCATCAGAACTGTCGTAAGTCAAATTGCACAATCAAGGGCCATAACCCCATCCAAACTAATATTTCAGAAATGGCTTTCTAACTCTTTTAAAAGTATCATCAGGTGTAACCAAAACCAAAACCAAAATTTCATTCACTTAGGTGAGTGTGTGTCTGAGAAAACTGTCCCCATTGGAGCATCAGATCTGTTAGTCGTTTAAAGTCCAATAGCAAAAAGGACCATAACTCTGTCAAAACATTATTTTAGAGATGGCTTCAAACTCAATCAAGAGTATCATCAGGTGTATCCAAAACCAAACTTTCATTCATCTAGGTGTGTTAGTGTCTGAGTGTCTTATTTAGAGCATCAGACCTGTAAATTGCTCCAAGTCAAATTGCAAAATTTAAGGGCCATAACTCTGTCAAATCTAATATCTCGGCTTTCAAACTTGATCAAAAGTATCATCAGGTGTACCCATAACCAACCTTTCACTCTTCTAGGTGTAATAGTTTCTGTCAAAAATCTGTCCCAATTGTACACAATATGACTAAGTCCAAAAAGTGATGTTTCCATGGAAACAACAAAAACAATTGAATTCAAGGTTAGTTTACAAGTGTACAAAGTTTAGTTGATCTAAACATAACGTTTTTTTGATATAATTAAATGGAAGGAAGGACGTTCAGATGGAAGGACAGATGGACGGATTGACCGCTATATACCAAGGCTTCCTTTGTAGCAGGGTATAACACTATAGATGATGATAAGTAGACTATGTGACTTACCGTTTTTTATTTACAGTGTTTGTTTTATCTCTCCCATGTTTTATCATCTTGTATCTGGCATGCTCAATTGGAGCTCTGCTTAGTTTCAGCTTATTATGCTTTATTCTGAAAATAATAGCATAGAGTAAATGTATTTCAAAATTATACATGGCACTAAGAAAGAATCCAAATGTTATGGTAGTTTTTTTTCATTTTTAAAGTAGTTCATACTTTGAAAATTTCTGTCATCTATATAACTAGCAAGTATTTAAATTACCTCTTTCAAAATGTTTATATTCCTTAAAATTGCATTAGCATAATTTTGATATTTTAAATTTCAATAAAACGTAATATTTATCACGAAACTATCTGTCAACTACAATTGTATAAGGTCTGAAATCAATAACAAACAATATTTTAAATTTCAAGCACTTGACCTTCACATTGAGCTGTCACCGTGACCGTGACCGTGACCTTACCTCTTCATCATATCATCATCTTCACCGCCCCATCCGAAGTACAAGTTGGAGAATCCGTTGACCTTAACCATGTGTTCCCTGGACAGCGCCGAGACGCCCCCAAACAGGGCAGCATATGGCAGTCTGTGGGAATCATTAAATTCAATCACAACTTGCGACATGTGTGTTTACAATAAACCTGCCTGCTTTGTTCAGTGTAAGTAAACAATCTGTTCATGTTCGTGTCATCTTCAAATGGTGAGAAATGAAAGGCTTAAGGGTTTTGAAATTTACACAATACGACATTTTATTTATTATACTGGATGTTTTAGGTGGAAACATATTTTATCTCTGAGAATTGTTAAACAAAACCGTTGCTTGAAATCTATATGGACTTAAATTAGAAAGCAATAAAAAAGATATTAATGCCTTTGTTTAAATTCATTTTTTAAAATTTATGATATCAGTTACATCAGCAAAACACTATATCATTTTGTCATTAAACATATGTATTTCATCTGTTTTATCATAATTAGGTAAAAAGCTTTCAAATAAGTAAATGTTTGGGCAGATAAAGGTAAATCCTGCAGGTGTTCTACATGCCTTCTCCACGGACCAGACTGCATTTCTCTGCAAGTGATTCTGCAACCACAGAGGTGGGAATCCAGCAGTGACTGCTGATACGTGTGGGCAGTTCATTTTACTAACAACAATATTCAATAGTGTACTTGTACTAACTTGTAATTAAACTTGTCGATTGCCACGGACATGTGTCGAGGATTCTCCGGGCAGGTGTAGAGGTTGCGGTCGTTCTCCGGGATGAGGTCAACGTCGTGGAAGATGAAGCACTGGAAGTCGTAGTCTTTGATGGCCTCCGCGTACCCGATATTCATAAGCAGTGCTCGGTTAAATGTGGAGGGCGGAGCCTGGAATACAAGAGATTGATGTAGATTAGAGAAGATGAGGCCTACCCAAATATTTCATACACTGACACAAATGTCACACCATGCATTGTTATCTCCCCACATAAACACATTCTACAAGTAAACCTTTGTTACTAGTGGCTCATACAGATTGTTCCTTCATACAAAGTTCCTTGTGTGATCAGTGATGCTTCTCAATATTTAGCATTCTGTCTGTTCCTCATAATGTTTAAGAAGACTAAATCTCCATCACCGGTTTTTTTGAGAGGTGCCCACATTCAATTTCTCGTTTTAAAACTGATGAAACCTTCCAAAATATAAAATCTATTTCTAGTTAATGATTGCATAAGTGTTTTTTTCTTATTTTCCTTTATTCTTCTCATTTTAATTGTGAACTCTTACAATATTTTGTTCTAGTCTTAACTGCACCAAAGTTTCATTGTGACTAAGTAATCAAATGAAACAATCATAATATTTTCATCCTTTGATATACACTTTATTGTCGGGGTCAAAAGTAGTCCTTTTGATGCACCAGTCATTAGGACTAATGCATTTCCCACAGTACTAGCCAAAACACACTTCTTACTGGCCAAATACATCTACATAATCATAATTATCTTCTTTAATTTAAAATAGTTCTATTACCGGTCAATGCATTTAACTAAACAAACATCTTTTTTCACTAGCAATGGGCTCCCAGACTAGTTTATTTTGATCTCTGCATTTCAAGAGTAAATTTCCTAACATGAAAAAGCTTCTTCAGCTACAAAAACTTCATGGCAAAGAACTTCATCTAAGTTAACTTCTTTGAGGGGCACTTGTATCACTTGCTTCATAACGGTGTTAGTACCTACACCGAAACGTCGCAGTTCATGCAATAAAGAAGCTGATTATCCATAATAACTTGTTCTTCTTCATCTAAGTTAAATGACACATGCACCTAACATTAAAGACATTGAATATTTGAGATTGTGCAATATCAGGAACGACCTATTAATTTACTTCACTTATCATTTCTTTCTAGAAAGGTCACTAGAACACTCTGCACCCATTCTCATTTTAACTTTACACATCTGCTCTCCTTCACATGCACAACCTGCGCAGAAATCAGGCCTAGATTGACAAAATCCATACTTGTGGTATCGGTAGATCAGATAAAATGGGCAATGAACAGGCATTTACTCTGACAGAAGAGCTTACACAATACCAAATTATTTAAGACATACCAGTTACGTGTTGAAGAGCTTACACATTACCAAATACTTAAGACGTTACCTGTTGAATCTCATCATAATAGGAAAATGTACACCACAGCTTGTTTATCAAGTGTATACCGTTATGTCTGGTTCTGGTATACCATGAACCAGATAAATATGTGAATAATCACTGGCTTGACATAGTAAATCAAAGTATATTTATTGCATTACAAAGGTAAATATTAACAGCTAAAATGATTCTGAAAGTCTGTGGAGATTAAATTTTTTCTTGTCAATAGAAGAAAAGTAGTCATGATTTATAAGAAATCTTTTTAGAAATGTACAAGGGTTTAGTTATCTTATTGCCTCATTAAAGAATTGCTTCACTTGAGTTTTCATAAATTAACTAGGCAGATAGGAAGTGAAAAGTATATTTCCAATGTACATGAAATGTAGTGTCAGTGACTAAAATTTGGATAAGACAGTTTGAGAATAATATGAGAATAATGCTCCCACAATGTAAGGGTACCACCTTAAAAAGACTAAATCCAAATGAAAATACTTTCGAAAAGATGCTCTGATCCCAATATTTTCTTCTGCATGAGATGAAGAAGCAGCATACCAAATTATTTTATTAATTTTTTAATAATTATTGAAATATGCTAGTCAGAGAGTCAACCTCAGAATGTCACCTAACCCTATGAGCAGGCCCTATAATACCCATAAACTCTCTGTATGACTCTTCAAACATTTGTGATAGCACATGGTCCTAACTTGCCCATGTACCTATAACTTGTTCCTCCAATCTTTGTTACATATATAGAGGATATTATATGAGTGTCCATATAATATTCTGTTTATTACCGTAGTCCCAAAATTCAAGAAAATACTCAAAAACTACTTCCCAGCATAGGCGGACTAGCCGTCGCCGGCCCGTTTAGATTGTGACGTCATAGGTGAACGGAGACGTCAAAGCATTGTTTATAACGTGACGTCACAATGAAAAAGTGATATTTTGGCCTAGGGCAACATATGAAAAATATGAACCTCGATATGACTGCCCTCGTAGGTAATAAATTAAACTATGATATTTAAACCAGAGCCACCAGCAGGTAACCAGTTGATTCTCCCTGGCAAGTATCTGTTCATTTAAACCATGTATTAGGGCTTTCAGATTCGATTTACATGGATCCAAATAGACAAAATAAATAAATTACCGGTAGTACTCCTCATTACCCTCTGTTAGAAAATTCATAAAATATTTTAGCTTTATAAATATCTTTGCGCACTTAACCACTAGCTTGCAAGTGTTTTGTTGTAACCTGACTGCAGAATAAATTCAACTGAGGAAATATCATGTAATTTAGCTACTGTTTATCCATTTTTACCTGAAATTTTAACAATGATTATTGCTGAAATGAATATATAAACAGCATTGCCAACCCAGCCATCTCGATTCCAAAAAGCCTATTCAGGATACTTAATGAGAAAATCTTCTACTGAAAAAACATAAACCTGTAACAAATTCATCAATCAATGATGAATTGCTAAAAAAATAAATAAATAGGTCTGGGATCCCTGCAGGCTTATCTATGCAGTAAATTATGAGTGAATCATTTTGACTGTGAAAACTGAACATGTTATTGAAACCACTGATGATCATTTGTTGAATGAATTAATAAACAAGTCTGGGATCCCCTTTCTCTATAACCTTATCCTTACAGTATGTTATGAGTGAATGATTTGACCTAGAAAAGGGAAACCTTTTATCCAATAAACCAATGATCATTTGCTAAATGAATAAATAAACAGGTCTGGGATATCTGATCTCTCCACGTACTGAAGCCATACAGGACATGACAAACACAAGGATCATGACATCCCAACTACACGAGAACGTCATGTTTCCTGGCTTGTGACACCCAACAGGTATTTGTTGAAAAAGTGAATATTAGCTCAATCCTGATCTGTCTGAGAGAGAGACTGCAAACACAGAGTCCTGATTAACCAGAGCAACATGTGGCTGAGCACCCCCACAAACACTCCATAGATAGCTTATCGTACACACAATTGCAGGATGTTTGGCTGATGAAGTTGGTGGCTTAAAGGGGCAGTAGCACAGGCTTTTTTTCAAATTTAATATTTTCAATTTTTCTCGGATATTTGAACGTTAATGCTAAATGTTTTATTTTGAAAGTGTCAAAAATCTCATAACACAAACCAATCACTCATAGTCAGTGAACAAATTATGAGGCTTCACATAAAGTCCATTGGCAGCCATTTTTGTGTGAACCTTTAATTAATTTTGTGTTAGAAGAAGGAATTGCATGACTGAACTTTACATTATATTTTTTATTTATTACTGCTTCATTTAGTTAAAATACATTGTTCTTAATTGAAAACCAGTTATGTTCATTTTCCTGACATCACCTCATAATCCCCCTAAAACGTGCTACTGCCCCCTTAAAAACTGATAAATTTGACAGGTATATTTCAAACTATTCCAACATTGAATGCCTGGACAGACTCCTTAATTTTTTCATCACTCTGATTTGAACTTAAACCACTTCATATCACCTGACAAATACTCGATAGATAGCTTACTGAAACTTTGGGGAACGTTTGGTTTAGGGAGTTGTGAACAGATGCATTTACCTTAGCTACCTGTACATTAATCAGTAGTCAAATGGTCTCCTTGACAACTGTAACTAGGGAGAAATTTGGGATACCGTATCTTTGGAGTTTTCATTGATTTTTGCAAACATCATAAATATTGTCAAGATCACGTGTACTTGTTAAATGCTAGTTGACACCCACCTAACAAAATACATTCACATGTTACACGAGTGGAGAAGAAAGAAACCACGATGCATAACGGAAGTGACGAATATTTAATCACATGTAGACTCCCTTAACAGTGAGAAACAGTTTGCCATTGAGATGAAATCCTTTTATCTTATTTCTTTCTGAAATCAACAGAATTGTTCCAAATAAGGTCGCTTTATTCTGTTGATTTTCATTCATCATGATCATTTTCCTTCTTACACTTTTGTAACTGTATTTTAGATGTTAATTGTGATTTAATGTTATTTGATTGAAGCAATATTTCACAGTTGAATACTATGTTACTTTACCTAGTGAAAAACAGTAACAATTAAGACAATTGATTTAACTCATGAAACATAACAATGCATGAATTACTTGACTTAAGGAATTTTACAGAGAAATTCCCCTGTATAACAGAAATAAAGTTCCAAAGGTCGATATAGACGCATCAAGTCTGTTTTGGACTACAGAAGGTCAACCTCTTTACTCAACCTAACCACTGGTAGCCATTTTTATGTGAACATCTTTTATTCATTTGAGGTATGCAGATGGATTTGCATAGCTAAATTATATAATGCTCAGTTCATTTAAACCTTTTGGTTTTTTTCGTAAATGAAAACACTTATTTTCATTTTTTGAGACCACAATATTATCATAAAAGACACTCTACTTCCCCCTTCAGGCACAAAGCAGATTTCAGGTCCGAAACGTGACTTCAACAAAACTTATCATTTGGGTCAACAAGAGAAATGATGAGTATTGTCAGTGACATGATTTGGCTAGTGTCCTGGGTGCTGAGTGTTTGTTTAACAGAAGCACTTCACCAGATTCACAGGGTGACTTCAGTGTGCCTCACCTTCCCAGGTTTCTCTGTTCCTACACATCTGTCACACCTTTAATGGTTTTTCACTCACAAACACAGCAATAAAATAGGGCTATGGGTTCTTTAGCTCATCAGGTTTCAATTTGAATTATTTTGAAATAACAAAATAATGTTTGTTTATAGCACAACATTTTTATATAAAGGAAGACAGGATAAAAGCAACTCCATCAATCCAACAGGAAGTACACATATAAGTTAAGGCTAACATCCCTTTAATTAAAGTTTTCTGCAAAAAGGATCACCCAGTCACATTCATGTTCGACAGGGTTTAACATCATTTACACAAATATATACCAAAACATACATATCTCTATGTCAGTAACCTGATTTTCTTGAAAATTTTAGCATCTTATGCAAATGGATTTTAGGGAAACTACCTTCCATGCCCTCTTTAACTTCTAGGTTTGGTGGTGCAGCAATTATCAAGAAAAAGTTAAAAATGTGAAATTTTACGGATGACAAGTCTTAGACGAAAAACACAACCCATACCATTAGAACACCTGTCCTTTCAAGCCTGATCAGCTAATGATTATTGGTAAGAGGATATGAATAATTGAAATATTGGTGGAGAGAACATTTCAAATTAATCCTTGCACATGAATTATTTGGTAAAGAAATATGTAAATGATTAAGCATATTATTAATTGCTATCAAGATGTTATCATAATCAATCAAGTCATGGCCTGGATAATTGATCATACTTGTATGGTCATGTCCAAACACAAAACAATAACCCGATTGAACCAACACAGCTGACAAAGAACAATAGATTGACTGTTTGATTGATCACATTCTTAGGAGACATATGGGACACCATCAATTACTAACAAGGAAAATGTAAATATTATAGAGTCTTTACACAAATTTAAAAATATGTAAAAGTAAGCTATATTTGACAGTGTAAATTTGATCATTTATTACCGATTAAAAAATAACTGCAAATGTTATGTCAATTAGTACTTATTTAATATTATGATAAATCTTCTTGGTGGTAAAGTGCCTTTAAGAAAGTAATTGTAGATTGTAGATAGCATAATGAAGCTTAAGTTACTTATGCCACATGATAAATCTTCTTGGTGGCAAAGTGCCTTTAAGAAAGTACCTGTTCGACAATGTAGATAGCGTACACTACCTTAAGTTACTTATGCCATATGATAAATCTTCTTGGCGGCAAAGTGCCTTTAAAAAAGTACCTGTTCGGCAATGTAGAGAGCGTACACTACCTTAAGTTACTTATGCCATATGATAAATCTTCTTGGCGGCAAAGTGCCTTTAAAAAAGTACCTGTTCGGCAATGTAGATAGCGTACACTACCTTAAGTTACTTATGCCATATGATAAATCTTCTGGGTGGTACCAGTCTTAGTAAACCTAGCCTCAATATTATCCGTTTCAATCCTATACTGAGTCTAGAAAGGCCTAATCAGATCTCATCTTACCTAGCCGCAATAGTCTGCCTTCGCACATATAATGTTGGAGGGTCATAGATCGTAGAAAGGTCGGCTGACGCGCCCCTCTACTAGGCCTTTCTAGACCCAGTATAGGAGTGAAACAGATAATATTGAAGCTAGGTTTACTTAGACTGGGGTGGTACAGCCCCTGTAAGAAAGTACCTGTTCGACAATGTAGATGGCGTAGTCGAGCTGCTGCCTCTCCAGAATGGGGTGAATGTTGTTCAGGAGAGTCTTCAGCTGAGAATCACGGTCTCGGTACGGCACCACGATAGCCACCCGGTGCCGGGCGGTACAGAGGGGCGGTTTGAACCTCCCTCCTGCCTGTAGCTCCGGATACTTCTTGTGCAGCTCATCGAAGGACAGGACCTCCTTGTAAGTGGCTAGTGCTCCCACTGGGAACAGGAAACTCTCCGTGAGTTCATTTTGTACTTGCTTAGTCAACAGCAAAACTGTTTCTCTTTCTACACTTTTGTTAAACTTGCCCAGTAACCTGAATTTTTTAAACTTTAACTGCTCTTTCCAAAATGACAAAGTTTTCTCTTGCTACATTAATTTTAAATTGACCATGACACTTTTGTGTCAGACATTACTATTCATTCAAAAACAACATGTCCACTTGCCTTTTTTGTTAGTTTGTTTATTATCTGCACTGACATTCATATATTGCACTAATGTTATACAGATGAGACAAACTTCTACACATTTATTCTGCCAACATTGCTTCAGAATCATTTGCAAAAATTTGCAAATATACTGGAAAGAACATTTTTGTTTCAAAAAGCATATTGCTTGACTTTGAACAGGATTACAAAGTTTCCGGATTCTGTGATGGTTCAATGTCAATCATCATCTTGAAACACACTTTGTCGTGGCACTTAGAGGGGTGGTTATAAGGACACAAAAAAGAAACTACACCAAGGATTAATTCTAGTGGATACTGGACACTCTTACTAATATATGATAATATAACAATAACATTATCTCTTGAAAAGCAAGTTTAGATCTGAAGTGAACCAGTGTATCAAATAAGGCTTACTCACCAGCTTAGTAGCTGGTTAATTTTGGTCCAGATTTGAACTTTTTTAGTTTTTTCATAATTTTTTCTATTAACTGAACAAAATAGAGCTTAGGGACTGTCCTCTTTTCCAGATTATATCATACACTGTCGTTTTTGAGAAATAATTTTTATATAGTGAATATTTGCTAATATAACTTAATCTCTTGGAAAGCAAGTCGAGTTCTCTGAGACTCCTTTCTTAGATTCAACAATAGGATTCCTGTGAGGAATTATTTTTAGCGACTGAATATATGCTACTCACCTAGAGCCGGAGGAACAAGAGGACACAGGTTGGTACCATTGGAGCCAGCAGTCTCATTACGAGGGGGCACCTGCAGTCTCGCCGACCATGCAGTGTTGGAGTAGTTGTTTCCAACATCTGACACAACATCATCGTCGTCATCATCATCAAGGGAGGGGAAGAAGAATCCGAGGAGGGAGGAGTTTGAGGTGTAGCTGGAGGAGCCACGGATGATCTTGCTGACGTAGTTGACGGTGACAAGGTTGATGAGGTACTGGAGGGCCACCAGGGTCAGGCACAGCACCAGGAACATCTTGATCACCCGCAGCTTGTTGCAGTTCTCGCACAGGCCACCCATCTTGATAGACTAGAAGCTTGTCTTTTCAGTAACACTTTTGTCTTGATTAGGATTAGGAGGGTGAAACTTCTCAGACTCTTATCTTGAAGTTGATTAGGAGGGTGAACCTTCTCAGGTGGACTCTTTGGTTAAGTTTATTTTGAGGGTGAGTTGAAGTTGATAAATTGACTAGAAGGGTAAGATTTCTTAGACCATAATCTTGAACAAGGGTATGTGTTATTTGTTGCACTATTGAACTTGATAAGAATTATGATTCTTCTAAGAATCTTTGATTTGATTAGAAGATTTTCCAGTTTTTTAGCAATATTACAATCCTGGAGTCGACAAAATTGTCTCCTCCATTAGACCTTATATTTGAATTGAGTTATACAGCTGAACCTTCTCAGTAAGATCTGTAGTTGACTAGAGGGTTAGAATCCGACTGTTAGTTCTGACTATTAGAAGGTGGTCTTCTTAATAGACCATTAATCTTGGACCAATTACAATGGTGAGTCCTCTCACTTCATAATCTTTTGATTACATCTAGATGAACTTTTAGATAATAAAACGCAGTAAATAACAATGGATTTGATAACCTGTTTTGTGCCTGTTTGATAATCTAGGAATGTCACTTGTGTGGTCTGCAATCACTGTATGGAATATTTGGATGTGATTGCTTGCTTGATTGTCTCTGTTTAAGCCTTGGTTTTTCTTATGCTTTTATCCTCTTTGGTATGTTTTGAAGTCACTTTTGCAAACTGGGAGTACTTTCTTTTTGTTTTATGTTTTCCCAGTTACATAAAGTCTGTCCTTTACCACAGCTTAGAAAGTCAAATTCAGTTTTGAAGGAAGAATTTCTTGATGTGATACTATGTTATCACATCCTGGAAATATCTCTCTAACATTTGAGATCCTATAGCAGATCTTGCCACTGACTAGCTGCCCTCGGTTGAATTGGTGCCTATCCAAGAATTCATAAACCTAGTTCAAAGAATCATCTGATCATGCAACTTCTTTCTAAACAGACTCAACACAGACCATGAGCACATGCTCCAGGGTCCAGTCATCAACATCAACCAGTTAGCTCTTGTCAATCTGATACTGAGCTCACCACAGTCTATGAATCCTCTCCCTCTGTGAGTCTAAGTACATCAAGACTTCCTTTGGTATCTCTGACTTTCTCTCTCTACTCTCCTCTATGACTAAGTACCTTCAGACTCCTAGTGTGTCTGTTTGTTATCTCGATCACAATCTTCTATGTTTTAGGTTTTGTGGTGTATCTGTACCTTTCTTTATATGACTCTGTTCCTATGGTCTTCTCTTGTTGTCTCAACTCCGTGTCTCAACTCTGTGTCTCAACTCTGTGTCTCACTATCCATGTCTCCATATCTTCCTATGTATCTTTTTGTGGTCCTCTCTCTCAATGAACAAAGCTTTGATCTGACCTTGTATGTTCTTCCTCTGACCTTCTCTGGTCCTTCTCTGTCCCTGCTGCTGATCTGGGTGTCCGTCCCTCTACAGTACAATGTGGACACTGTGACAGCTCTATAGAGAGGGTGCAACTACCTCCCACTGCTGACAGTCCTGTTCACGTAGCACACAGCTGTCAAACAAAAAGAATCAATCGGACAATCAGTCACCAACCAGACAGAGCTTCTTCATTCTGCTACAGTAGCTTCATGCTAATTGTTTATCAATATGTGCATTACAGGGCTTGAAATATCTCTAAATCTATCTATTTAAGGCAAGTGCCATGGGTTATTTTGTACACTGGGTGAAAAAATGGACCATTAAAATTTTTAAGTTTACTATTGATATAATGGGCAATGGCCCATTTGATATTTAGAAAATAACCAAGAACACTTAAAATATGGCCCATTGTCAAAGATGTCTTTTCCAATCCCTGCAAGTCATATATATTTTTTTAAATTTAGCATTTTTATTTGAAAGGTCAAAATGGATTCGGTGGCCGTACGGATTTTTCAACCCCTGCAATATCTGCAAACGAGGAACTGACATCCTTAAAGAGGTTATGCATTTCATTCATTTACATTTTCTTTAAAGCACAAATGATTTGAAAAATGTATTGATCACATACATGGATGGATAACCGTTCAAACTTGAATATATTAGTTCAAATGATCATTACAGCACATTTAATAATGACATTATATCTAATTTTGAATACCCTATGTCAAATGAGAACAATTAATAATGACAGATAAACTTTACATGGAAATTCAAAGGAAGTGGACAGTAAAATGCTTTAAATTGCAAAGCAAAACCAACATAAAGAAAACACTTCAAATACTTCAATGAAACAACAAAAATTTACCATACAGGCATTTATGTTTCACCAGGCTGTTGAACTTTTCTGTACCTTAGTGATATACAGCTAACCATATAAATCCATAATATGTCAACCAATCTTGCTTAATATGGCACACCCAAATAACCTTACTTCTCAAACAATAAAGGGGAACATTACAACAGTGAGAGTTCGTAATGTGCAGGAGCTTGAGTTTCACTGGACAATACAGCTGGCTACAGGAGAACCACAGCGGCACGTATCACTTTCCTTCGTGTAAACTACAATGGGGGTCCCTCCACGTGAACTTTATCCCTGAGTCCCAGGAAAATGAAACCGGCTAAGTTTGACCAGTACATTCATATCGAATCATTGCAGTAAAAATGAAAATAAACAGTATAATTTACAATCCTTACCTTCATAACCTGCAGTAAATTAGCTAATAATAGTCTGTAGAGTAAGCAGGAAAGAATATGAAGGTATATGTTGGTACATGAGCTAGCAAATATCCTTAGAAATTGACTTGTACAAATAATTTATTTCACCCTAGTCTGAACATGCCATGAAAAGCAAGTCTAGATTTTGGATACATGGCACTCTGAAAATCCTATTACTCTCAGGATCCTTTCATTATATTAAACAATAATACTGGTATAATGATTAAAGAATAATATTGTCATAGATATAATGTTTGTCTAAACAATGTGCTAATAGCCTGGCCTTAGATATAAACTGAGCCATATGTAAACTCACCTCGAAGCCATCCGTTCTTCCTGGCTAGATCCCCTCTCTACCACATGGCTACAACAGGTCCCTCTGGAATAAACAAAACATCCAGTCTGAGACCGAGCAACAGGGAACTCGATACCAACCATGATCTGCATGACTGATCAAGCAGAACAGACATTTATATACAATGTTGATAAAGCAATTTCTATACTGGACAGTCAGTTCTCCAGGTAATTTTTTTATCTATTGGGTGTTTACTCCCTGTTTTGGTAACAATTGAGTAATGTCGATTCTGAAAATTGAACCTTCTGATTTCAGACAATTGGGTATTTCATATGAGAAATTAGATAGTACTCTCATGATTTAACATGAATACCGGTAGATATTTCGCTGGATAAAAACATTATCTTTACAATGAAATGATACAAATGAGCATGTTAAAAATAACAAATATGTTTTCTTGGAATAGTTGATTTTGGACGAATGAATGATTATGTTTTATCTGTTTAGTTGAATGTTGTCATAGCTGAAAATACTTATATAATTTATATACTCTCTTCACAGATAAAACATTTCTTGAACTGTATAATTTGATTCACAAAAATTATTGTTCTTGCTTTTTTTACCTGAGTTACAACATGTAGAGAAAATATCAACTGAAGATAATCACACTGGACTTACTAATATTGAAGGATAGGCTTTTCTTATACAAATAAACACTGCTGTAGCATTTAATGAACTCATTAACACACACTACAACACAGATGAAGGGTTTTGATAACCATCGGAACAATTGTATCTTAACTTATGCTAGTTTTTCAAACTAGCTGCGTACAGTACAACGGAAATCAAGAAAATATTGGTGTTGAACTACCTTCTCTCACGTGTATATAACATAAGTAATTGTACATATTTATATATTAACCAAAGTTCTGCTTGTTGGTTACCCGTCTCTCAGCACAGAGAAAGCTGTTATGGTATTATGGAATTAATGGTATGCACAGAATAAATTATCAGAAATCAATCAATGAACACAGAAACCAGTCATTGATCACATGACTCAATCAATAATCACACAAACCAATAATTGTCACAGAAATCATTCATTTATCACAGAAATCCTTCAATTATCACAGAAAGCATTCAATCATTACAGAAAGCATTCAATAATCGGTTGAAGTAATTAATGGGCACAGAAGTCAATCAAATATCACACAAACCAATCACTGGTGATGTTTTCAGACAAACATAGTAACATTTATAGTGGTTCACACAAAGAAAACATTAAATAACATTGAGATGATCTTTCCAGTGCTCAATATTAACAACTAGTAGGAAATCCCCACGCTTTATTCATTCAACAGCAAGCTCTGGATAAATCAGAATAAATCCATGTCCAGGAACAAAGCCTCAAACTCGGCAACTCTTTTAGATTGAGGAAACAATGCAGATAAACCAATGCCCTGACCTGGCTTAATGGGTGGTCCACAAAATAGCAAATCTCTTTTCAGGTGAGAGAGGGAGTTACTGTTGAGTTTTGAATGGGCAATATTTCAGCCATTGGCAGCTTTAGATTTTGGAGAAGATATGCTGTTTTGGCTGAAATATTGCCCAAGCTCACCAACACTTTGACAAGTGGATTTAAGGATAAGCTAAAAGGACAGCATACAATTATAGACCGGTGATGTGGTCAATACCTGTTTCCATAGACCCAAAGGAAAACAATATTGAATGAGGATGATGTCAAAGGTCGATATAGTTTTCCTCGGGTCTACAAAAACAGCTATTGACCAAATTCACAGCTCCATAATTGTTTTATTGTTTTATAAAAAACATGAAAGAGATAGAAAACTAGAGCCATGAGTTGCATTTCAGTTTGATTGTTGACAAGGATGGGTCAATGACATCATGATAACAATAGCATGACGTCATAAAACAACAGTTTGATGTCATGGGCTCTATTTTAGTAACTCAAGTCAATGTCACTTTCAGTTGACTGTCACGTGACCAATCGGATTACCAGAAAAATACACTCACATAATAATGTTTTTTATAAACACCTCTTGAACAGGCATTTGTACAGTCACCTGTTTGGATACAGCTTAGTGTTAATTATGCATATGATCGAATATTGATCAAAACGTATGGTCAGCATAGATGTCACCTACTTAGCAAAAATATTCTTGCTTAGACTCTGGTCATTACAGTTTTTATCAAAGCATGTTAATTAATTGGATTATAATGGATATAACACATACTGATATTGATTATCAAAGACGTTTCGGTGAGATTTTTGAAGCCTTAACTGCTGATAACTTGTTAATATTCATAACAAAACTACAGGTTACAACAATATTGGTTAATTTATTACAAGAATAAATGTCATCGCAACCATAAAAGCCACATCTCGATCACTTTACCTGAACTGTGAAATCCTGTTTATAGCCAAAGCAGCATGGTAGGCTAATATTTGTCATACAATATGACATTAATCATAATCACTAACAGCTTTTAAATAAATGAGCTAAATGTGAGAAGGTAAGTGCTTGTAACTATTTTAATGTATACATGAGAACTACAAATGACATCATTTACTTTATTTGGACCTCTTTTGATGGGGAACACAGCCCAGCGCCATCACTATCTGTCTGCCAATGATGCTTGAAAAGGTTTATAAGGCATATTGTAAAATGAACACATGTGGTCATATGAAAGATATGACATCCCTCATGATTCACCATAGATAGAACTACTTTTATGAACTACTTTTTTGAAAACCACAACTCTAGTAAAATCAAATTAAGGTACTTACATCACAAATGAACTACCTTCAAATCACTTGTACTCATTTCAATAACATTCATATATATATATATATATATATATATATATTCACAAAAAGTTAATTGTCCAGGTGTATGGTCCAACTTCGTCTAATGAATATTAAATAAAAACATAATGCCGGATTTTTCTCCTACCGGTTTCATTTTGTAAAAGTATATATATATATATATATTTAAATGTATGTTATGCATATATATATATATGCTAGACAAAAGTAATTTGGGAAACTTGAAAATTTTGAATAATAGTTATTGATATGTTTCTTCAATCATCCTGGTATATTAATTAAAAAAAACATAAATAAAATGTAATACAAAACCTAGCATGTCCAATTTGTATATGAAACATGTTGTGTCTTCCCCTGTATTCAAACTGTCCTTTATTACAAGTATTAATTTCTGTGCATATTTTCTCTTAAAATAATTCAAAAATCAGTGAAAAGATGAGCTTAAATGATAAACTATTTTCCTTGTTTGCATAGAAATTTGCCTTGCGAAACTGAGACTTCAAGTTCTCTCATATTCCTGATTTACACTTGTATAATATCTTTATGAAACAAAACATTTCCTTTCCTTAACATACCTACTGTTCATTATCATAAGTCTTCATACCTCAGCATACCCATCAAACCACTTGTGAAGACCTTAGAACCTTCATAAAATGACTTGGTAGACCCCATTGTGTACATTGACAATGATGTGTAATACCATGTTGCTCAAACCTTTGATGTTAAATGTTATGTACTTGACCTCCTTATTACTACTACCATAAAACATTTAACAAAGCATTAACATATTTCCAATATTTTTTTTGTATTTTGGTCGACTTTTATGTTTTACATAAAACAACAGTCAAATATTGGTTACAATATTTGTTGAAATGAAATTCAAGGTGACATTCCGGTATATACATTCACGGTATGAGTACATGATCATGACAGTTGAGATATGCAAAGGTCGGAAACATTTCTTTTTGCTATAGAGTTGACAACTATTTATAAAGAAGTGTGCACCCTTGCTCAAAAACAACGAGAAGTGAATCTTTTCATTGGTGCTACAATTATCAAAAGCTTTGCAATGACATCACATGGGTTGTAAAATCTTACCATTAATTATTTCTAAAAGTGTGGATAGGCTTTCAATACAAAAATATTTGTTTTTAATTTCTTAATACTATTCACAAAGTTTAGTCTAAAGATCAGTAACAGTGCCAAACTTTTTTCACTTCATTTCACTGAATCATAAATGATTCTTAGTTTTGCACAGAAATATTGCATGTTTTAATAAATATCTTAATTGGTAGTTATGATCAGTAACGGTAATTGTTCACCCTAAAAATCAATGTTGACAAAAGCCTTCAAACCCTGATTTAGTAGAAAATGAGTAAACACAAATAATGCTCACCTAAGTTAGTCAACTAAAGTGAATCCACAGAAATTGCTTTGTTACAATATGATAGAACAATACATCAATGACATGCATTGTGAAGCTTTAGGGTTTTAATCTATGTTTGACAACACCAAAAACAGACAAGCAATAATAGCATGTTCAGGGTGCACAGAATAGTCGAGAATTTTCCTCGCAGAATAAAGGGATTACAGAATAGAATCTTCCACATAAAATAAAGGCACTTTTAAATACAATAAAGGGATTTTTCACACATTTTTCCACATACAATTTTTTTTCCCGAATACAATCTTCAACATACAGTAAACAATTTTAAAATAGACGCTTCCACATACAATGAATGGATTTAAAGAGTTAAAGAATCTGTTAAACAGAAATTGATAAACAGGTATTCAAAAGGAAGTGGAAAACATTTTATACAGTAATTTCGTTCACTTGTATCAAATATAATATCGTAGAACAATCACTTCTCTCAATCCACGTGGCTTATTGTTGACAGGATGTTCTGAAGGCCAACTAATAACGTATATAAATGTATAAAGTATATTAAAAAATTTAGGTGTAGATATTTAACCATTATGACAGTGTGATCAATGGAGAATATCAATTATCATGAAATAAATAAGATGGAACACCCAATGGCAAGCAATATTAAAACCCTTTAGAGATTTTATTAAAATTATCACCTGCTGGTGTTCTAATACCCAATCTACTGGACAGAAATGATCAGGGACGTTTGAACATTTCAAAATTATGAATTATGATTTTTGCGGGTTTTTTTTGTTAATCATAAATATGACAAAATCCCTAAAACTGAAGTTGATCAGGCTAGTGGAGAATTTATAACCATTACCTTAAGAGATAGGAAGTGACACTTTGTTGGCAAATATCACTTTTGTCCAGCCATGATCCATGTTTTTCCACACCACAACAAAACATACATTAAAGGAAATGTATTAAAACTTAATGAAGCAGTAATAAATCAAAAATATAATGTAATGTTCAGCCATGTGATTCCTTTTTCTTACTCAAAATGAATTAAAGGTGTTCACACAAAAATGGCTGCCAATGGACTTTATGTGAATCTTTATAAAGTGTTCTCTGAAAATGAGTGGTTGGTTTGTGTAATGAGATTTTGACACTATCAAAACAATATACACTATTTAGCATTAATGTAAAATTATCAGGAAAAATTTACAAAACATGCTACTGCCCTTTTTAAGTATTTTCCAAAAAGAATCTGATATGTATGATCAAGACATTTTCAAAAACAAAATTTTCAAAATATACTCAACACATTTACAGAGAGGACGTGTTAAAATACAACAAAGGAATTTGTAGCATAGAATTTGAAATATAGGTTTCAAAACTGCAAGGGAGACAAATACCTGTAAATCAGATATGTTCATATAAACAGGCCAGAAATCATTTTAAATAACTGAGTGAGTTGAAATTAAACACAGCTTTGGTAATATTTTAGTTATTAGCGATGAACACCTTTTATAACACCCGACGTAAATGCTAATAAAGTGACATGACCTGAATACCAAATAACTGTTCAAACACCTAACCTCATGTACATGACTCTGTGTTGAAACAGCTGCACTGCAGAGCAAATCAAAATGAATATAAATATATTAGATGTTTTTTTGGTTTCATCATAATCAATTGCTAGAGATAAAGAGATACGTACCATGATAAACTGTTTGAGGCTATGAATCAAAATCAATAAAAATAAATGACATAAAATTATTATTATGCAATCTCATTAAAATGATATAATAATTTCTTCACTACGTTATGCAGATTATAGATCTAAGAAGGCCCTGTAAGTCCAGCCGTCAGGGTTACCTTTGACCGCTGGAGCTGAGTAAGATTTCATCCACCAATCAAATCGTCCGTCTGTTAAAGGGGCAGTAGCACGTTTTTTGACAATTTTATATTTTAATGTTTTCACTGAAAATTGTAAGCTGGTGCTAAATGTTTTATTTTTACAGTGTCAAAAATCTCACTACACAAGCCAAACATGCATAGTCAGTGAACAAAGTATGAAGATTCACATAAAATCCATTGGCAGCCATTTTTGTGTGAACAGCTTTAATTCATTTTGTGTAAGAAAAAGGAATCCCAAGGCAAAACTTAACGTTATATATTTGAATTATAACTGCTCCATTAAGTTTCAATGCATTGTCTTTCAATTGGAACCATTTATTTTCATTTTCCTGACATCACCTTATATTCTCTCTAAAAACGTGCTACTGCCCCTTTAAAGACCATTAATGAGACTAAAATGTTCTAACACAGTGCGGTTAAAAAGTAAAACTACATCTAATAAACTTTCGATTTTTCCAAAAAACTAAGTAAAGTGATTTGCATAGATCGCAACATTCACGAATTCATGATATTAAATCAACAAGACTTTGTCAAAAGGTTTTATGTCAGTTTTTGTCATCTTTTTTGTGTCAGTATATTTATGGCTACAAAATATTACGAACCTAAAGAGCTTATATCGAATATGAGCAATTAAAAGGGAAACGTTTAAAAATCTATCATATATATTTCTAAAATATAAAACTAGAACCCTGAAACCTATTCAGTAGCAATAGTATTATAGTTACAAAGATATGTAGCATTGTTAATTAAATTACCGTAAGTTGTATGGTTAACAGTTACTATGGCAATGGTAATAGGATGTTGTTTACAGTTATATTGCAAAATGAGCATCATAAACACTTATGTACTTTAGAATTAACACTAACTCCAATCTATGAAAGTGTTGAATTCCCGAACTCTCTACCCAAAGCATTAAAGAAGGTCAATCCAGAATCTACTGCTTACATACTTGCTCTTTCATGTATTCATTTAATATTCATTAATTAATTTCAACATCTATATACGAAAATATCCAGCCTACCTCTATTAGTAGTTACTCTCCAACAGACGCTAGTGTCCAACATCAACTCCCTTAGGAGTATGCGACTTTTGCAGCCACTTGGGCACAAATGTTATCAAATAATCAAACATGCAAATCCTCACAAGTTAACCAGTCACAGTATTTGTCCCAAAAGTACTGCTTATTAAAAAACAAAGGTTTCAGGATGAATTCTCAACTCGGGTTACCCAGTAACAAACACATTATTGAGCATGATTTCTGGCTAGTATGTAACCCAGAACCCTAGAGCAAAAATATCACACAGAATACAGAACAGTGAATGAAACAATCCTAAAAGATAGCCATTCCAAAAGTGAGATTATAATGGTTAAATTGAAGAACAAACCCAAAATGTAACACACCAGGATAAAAAGCTGGGGAGCAACTTATCTCCTACACTGCACAAAACTTCATGGAGGACATCCTTCACAAGGTAGATTGATAATAATCGGAATCCACTTGGTAACTTGAGCACAACCTGAAGGAGTAATCTTATATACTCACATAAGAAGTTGTTCTCTAGAAAATTTATGTCTTTCAACGGTCCACTTATGAACAACAGCCCGAGAACTTTTAACACAAAGCATCAAGGTAACCTTAGAGTTGTGTAAGGAATTGGAGTTAAATGACTATTGCACAATTTTAAATGCAGCTGTCTGTTTTTGTTGTGAAATACCTATGTAGTATTGAAAAGGTATTTACACAAGTTGCTGTGAAATATTTTTGTATTGGAAAGGTACTTTCACCAGGCCTTTATCATTTTCAATCACCTCTTTGAATTGAATAAGTATTGTTTAAAGTTTAAACACACTTTTCAATGAAGTATGTATAAAACAGACAGCTAGTCACTGAGGCATAACCACCTTCCCTTGATACACATGGATGCGTAACAACCACTTGCAATACTCATTGTTTTAAATTCAAGAAGTGTGAAGTTACTGAAGTGTGTCACCTACCTTAAAGGCACAGTAGAGCATAATGTCATATTTGAAAGAATCATAGCATTATGTTTTGAAGTAAATGTCACACATTGTGTTTTATACAAAGATCCCTTTTCATATGGTTTATCTTCTACCAGAATATGGTATATCTTCTATAGGGTATATCTTCCACATGGTATATCTTCCATATGGTATATCTTCTATATGCTATATCTTCCATATGCTATATCTTCCATATGGTATATCTTCTATATGCTATATCTTCCATATGGTATATCTTCTATATGCTATATCTTCCGCAGAGAAGGAGTGTTGTACATTGTAGTACTTGGAGGGGGGATTATATAATTTCACCATAGCAAAAGATTGGAAATGAAAGTTTTAGCCTGGGAAAATGAATTATACAATGTTTGTCACACAGTGAAATATTTGGACAAGACTGTTGAAATATTGAGTATACCAACTACAGATAGGATCATATATCAAGTACTTAATCATGGCACCTAGGACATACATTGTAAATTGGTTTGTATTGACATATGTATAAAAGCCTGTCCGCCCCTGCAACCTGTTGTAACCCTAGAGCTACAGCTTATATTAATGGGTATATGGTTGATGGTATTGGTTAGTCATGATTCATAATTAAGGTAATGTACACATGCTCTTATTCCTTGACTGGATCAATCTAAATCTTTTAAGAATATTTGTAATGACTTAATAATTAACGATTAAGACACAAACAACAATTATCGAAGTCACTGTCTGTTGGTGTTTTTGTTTAAAAACATTTTCCAAAGTTTAATCAATTTAAACATTTAAGGATAGACAATAGACAATAGACAATACTTTATTACCTTAAAAGGAATTCGTTCCGGATCACAAAGCTTTGACGTAATTATTAAATAACAACATAAAAGCATAAAACAGAGATAAGACATGGGAATTAAGATGGTTGAAGTGGATTTTAAGCATAACAATTCGGTTCAATACATTAAACAAGTTGTCATCTATTAAATAGTTATGAGGATCAATCCAGTGATCATATAACAAAAATAAAAATAGGTGTTTCCAATTGCAAGACAATTCATAAATCAAATGTAGCAGTTCTTAAACAATGGTTAATTAAGCTATCAGAATTTCCTGCCAATATGGTTAAAAGGTTTTCAGATAAAAATGGCTGTAAATGGTTGCTTGATACCTTATAATTTCTTATACGACTATGCATTAGTAAATGGCTGTTTGATCCCCAGAAGATGTTCAAGATGTGTCATAAACTACCGGTAATATTAACTGGGATCAATCTAAAAAACATTATTTTACAGATTGTGTTGCTGCCCTTTTGGTGTTCAAATTAAAACTAAGTTAGAGAGATGAGCAGACCCATGATACCTACAATTAGTGAAAACTCATTGCATGAACTATTAGCAAATGTAAAAAGCTCAATAACTGACATAAGATGCTGATCACAATAAATATTTATTTTATTTGCTATATAAATGGTCATATGAAATATAAGGTCCACTTTGAGGAAGCATATCACCAATACTTGTTTTTAAAATTTGATTACATAAAAAATTCTACTCATGTACAAAAAAGAACTGATGACAAACTCACACAATTATAAGCTGACCTTATCACTTTATTATTTTTCACAGCCTCAACTGATAATAATCAAAGTACAGATGCAACTCATTAAGTGAAGTAAGGATGATTAAAAACTTGGTGACAAGTGGTGATATATTACAGCAATGCCCTACTTGTGTTACTGTGTTTCTGTTGGAAAAACAAGTACTTCTTCATGGTGCCTTTGAATCTTATCTTAACAGATTGAAATTGTACTTCAAGTATCGGAGTACCTGCTTGCACTGTTCTCACAAAGAACAGCTTGGTTCTAATTGCCAATTAAGATAATTAGTACATACAATACTGCAGACACAACAAAGGCAACTGATAACATTAAGAACATTGGATCTTTATTTCACTGCTTTTATTGTCACATATCATGGTCTAAAAATGTGCCAGGATCAGAAATATATATATATACTCCAAACACAAAACTACCAGAAACATAAACTAAAATGCCACAAATAGTTTTTAAATTAACTTTTTGCATACATTGCTATCCAAATGCATATCTGACTTTCAAACTCTTTAAACTGTAATAAAGTCCTTTGCATTAGATTCGTTTCATTACATTCTTAGAAAATATAAAACCAACTTTAAAAACATTTTTTTTTTAGGAATAATCTTAAAACAACTAAATATATCAGGTTACTTTTGATTTAAATAGAAAAAAATTTTGACATTCAAAACCAATTGACAAATTCCCTAAAATTGCGGCTACAGGAAAGTGAAAAGTATGTGGGGCACAATCAAACTGTTGTAGTGAAATAAATCTATATGGGATGGGGCCTTGTTACCTTCTTCTAATCCAACCATCCGCCATTGCCCTAGACATTTAATCACAGGTCGGGGTGACCCTTTGTGTCCACATCTTGCCACATAATACCTTACCAGGAAGAATGTATGATTATCTGACAAGGACAGCCTGTCTTGTCCTCTACACAATAGACTGTAGTCCATGCGACATGTCAGCACAGTGAGAAGGGTATATTAATGTGATGAAGGTGGTTGGAATAAGGTCTGCCTTACAGCACAAAACTGAACAATTTAATGTTGATGGGAGAGTAGGGACAGGGTAATTTTGTTGAAACAGATTTTGAAACATCATAAACTGATTCCTCAATGGATAATAAAGTGTCCATGCAGGGCTCTGTGAGAATTGGCTGCAGTAGCATTGACCAGTTGAATAATAGTCTGTTTAGATGTATTGTAGGGATATGAAATTCATTGTGTACTTTAATCACTTTCCATATAACGATAATGCTGGGGATTGATAGATTTCTTTTAAATGGAATATTTACAAACTCTAATATATCCTTCGAATTTTTTAGAATTGTTCAGTTTTGATTCAGAAAGGAAAAGACCATAAAACAACCATGGATATCAAGTCTTACCCCTTCTGTGCCCACGTTTAGACCTACTGGAAGGGAACAAAGACTCATTCTCTCCTAGCAAGGCTATAAGCAACATTCCTTCCTAATTAACCAGTTACAAGTTACAAGCAGAGACACTGTCCTGATTTTTATCCAATCAAATATTGTCTTACATCGCAGGCTTACTTCTGTTTCTCAAGAAATATGTATGTATCACATTCCGTGTGCTAAATAGTTGCAGAGTAACCATTTCATGTTCAGTTCCCTTATCGCATGACCAAATTGATTCCATGCAATCATGTTACTATATTTTAGACTAGAAAAAGTTCTACTTGAAACATTAGTTGTCAGAGAAGCTCAACGGTTGAAAGAATGTCTGAGAAGTAGCTCTTTCCTAAATGCTTAATTCATTAAACCTTGCTTTTCTTTAATATTATAACTTGCCTTCCTATCTAAAACAAAATGGCTTTCGAAACAATCAAACCTTTATCAATCAGCTGTTTCTGTGAGGAACAACGAATTAATGGTCTGAGAATAAATATTCACATTTGTTTATGATAATAAGTTGTATATAATTCAGTTCACAGTATAGAAAGAAACCTGTCACATACAAATAAGATGGAAATCTAACTTTGATATATTCAGGACACACCTTAGAATCAGAATAATGGAAGATGTTATTCATGGATCAATGTTTGCAGAACATATCTAATTTTATCATATAATGGAGGGTGTTATCGATGCAATAAAGCTATCGGATAAACTTGGTATCCGATTTGCTCAAAATCTGATAAAGATGCAAATTAGCTCAAACACCGAACTATTTTCTCATAACTCCATGCATTTCATGCGAGTCCTAAACCGGTCACTTAGCAATGATAACGTCGTCGGGAGTTTTCAGGTTTTGTGTTTTTTTATCGAATAAAATATCGTACAAAAGCCGTCATGGTAAACTTATCACGCATTCGTATTTAGGAAATTATAGCTTGGTTATCGAAGCATTTCAAGTTGTTTTCATCGTTCGTTTAAAAAATATAACGATATGCAGCTAACAATATATTGACTATCGAAAAAATTTGTGCTTCAATTTTCGTGAACATAGGCCTAGATCTCTTCGACCATGTCGGTTACCAACTTATCAGCAAAAAGAAATCATATTCTAGTGACAGTACAGATTATCTTGTAGCGGAGTAACAAACGCAACAACCTCACCTTCGCAAATAGTCGGCGTTTTAACTTTGGTCTAAGGATACCGTAACTGAACTGGCGTAACAACAATGACAATGCAGCTTTTCAAAATCCAGTTAGAGTAACTTCCCCTGTTGTAGCGACGTTGACTAGTGGTTCTTACTCATTTTGTGTTATAAATAGATACAATGTTTACTCGTGCACTGGGAATCAGACTGAAAATGTCAATAGATTGTAGAAGACGTTTCTTACACTATAAAAAATCATTTCATGAAGGAATAATTCTAGACTGTTCACAACTATACATTGCCGACATTATGACCTTCACCTTGGTTTATTGTGAAAGCAATTTCTCCGCGAATTCTAGGTCAAATATATTTTTAGAAGGAATCATATTTTGTTTAAACCTGTTTATTTCAAAATGACATTATATGATAAAGAAATTATTAACCTCGAGCGTTTCTGTATCATTAATATCATATAATAGGAATAAAAATATATGTATTATGCTTGCCAAAGGCTCGCATAATACAAATTTTATTCCTATTATATGATATTAATGATACACACTCGGTTAATAATCTCTATATAATACCATTTTGAGGCACTGTTTAAACTATGTGTGTAGGTGTTTTTGTTCATTTAAGTTCATTTACTAATATAATATATATAAAAACAAAATCAGTTAATATACAAGTGATACACGAGTGAGTGAGTGAGTACTTAGCTCAACTTGGGAAGTATTTCAGGCATTAGTGGCGAGAGAATTAATGAATTTGCCAAAATTTGAAAAAGATTGCAAAATCTGTATCTATATGGTGACCCAGGCTCACTGAAGGCTATCAGGACATAAGGTATTATCTCGACTTGCACAGCAATGTCGGCTTACCATTGGTCAAAACCGGTCACGTGCCGTAGGTATATTTAGCTATGTTAAACTGGGCCACGCGCTCCCCTAGTAACAAGCAAATCAAGAGTTATCTCCCTTGCCCTTTGTTCGGTAAACAAAGGCTACGCTACGCTCGATTGCTGTAACGTCATGTATGCTTGGTGAATTCCCCTACATGCTAAAGTCACCTTTATGTAATAACTTTAAAGGTATAAGTAAAATGTTCTTCAAATAAAAGATTGGTACCGCTAAAATACATTAGCAAGTCATACGGCATCTCAACAGCATTTTGAACCGCTCACTCGCAGCAAGGTTGGCTATCGGCGAGCTCAAGATTCAAATCACGCAAACAGAAGGCCGATCTATGAACATCAGTTAAGTTAAAAGTCACCGCTATTTGTTTATTGTACTCTCAAACCAACCTGTACAATCAGCGACGATGCCTGTCTTATCTATAACTCCGTCACTATCCGGTACTAGACCATACTTTTGGTCATTAACACGATGGTTTAAAAATTATATTTGTAAATACCTAAATAAAAGAGTAACAATGATCTGATCAGACGCCATTTTGGCAAATCCCATCTTTCAAGCCAGATTTAAAGCATTTAGAAAAGGTGCTCGTCGAGATAAATTCGTTACCATGTGTCCGTGAGTTTGATATGGAGATTTATCATGTGTCCAAGTTAAATATCAAACTTGAACTTCGTTCTCGTTTGATATTTAACTCGGACACATGATAAATCTCCATATCAAACTCGCGAACACAAGGTAACTTATAATAAAGCTGGTTTAAAAAATTTGAAAAACTATAACTTCTCAAAAAGCTTTACCTGATATATATATCATAGTATGCCTTTAGAACATAAGACTTATATTCCCTGCAAGTTTTCAGTGGAGAGATTTCCGTTAGAAAGACTTTTTATAATCCTTATTTATTTGTAGATTATCATTTTAGAGAGTAGGTCTACTACATTATCGGCGATCTTTAGTGTTAGTTTGTCGAGCGTAAGTATTAGTACTAATAGTAGAGACCCATAAGGCAATATTACAGTACCGACTCACCTTACCGTCACACTCTCACGCTCAGTCAGTCAGTGTGTTGTTATTATTACGTCTAAGCTGTCAGTGGGTATCCATTTTCATCGATAGAACATGCCTCTAGAAACGTCTATCAAAAAGGACTTCCTTAACCTTATCAAATACTGAGGTAAAATGGAATGATTTCATACAGGCCTAAAGTCTACAGTTGATCACGGTCAGTCCAAACATGACCGGAAGTGTACATAAGGGAGACAACTCTGGCTGGAAGTGGGCGTGACCGGGACGTGTTCTGAAATGTTATCTCATTCTTCAATGTGTAATACTCAGATAAAGCATCGCCGTTATATAAAATGTTACTTAAGAATTGTTTTTATTCAACGATAACTTTTAATTTCCTATGCTGTTATTTCTGTTATCAACTCACCTTTTAAACGTTGTTTTACAATGCATATTTATTGTAAAACAATGTTGTCATATAATCTCATGCTGTTATCAACTCACCTTTTAAACGTTGTTTTACAATGCATATTTATTGTAAAACAATGTGTTCATATATATATATATGATACTTTACGTGAAATGTGGTGATTTTTAGTCTCATATGTCACAATTTATAAAAATTTTATTGTATTACATTTTTTATATCCACGATTTATTTAAGATTATTACCACATTTTGACCTATGTTATTTTATTTTTTAAACTTTTCTTTCATGAAAATCCAGAGTTGCTGATATAGACCTAGACAGAATATACAGGCTTTTATTTGCCACATGGTCTTGAGGCAGAACTATCCCCCCTCCCACCACACCAGAAGGTCAACTTGTTTGAACTTGATAGATAGAAGAATTGTGTCAGGGTGCTACACAGATCATGATACTGTGTTGTCACAGAGATGACATAGTTTAAGGGCACAACTGTAAACTTTTTGTACACATCTCCAATCTCCATCTCCTCACAGAGGCAGCTCAAGAAGTTTTAATCGGAATTTATTATTTGAGCTACCTCTGTTGGGTGAGAATGATCTTCATTGGTAACCATGTTTTCCTGTCAATGTTAATTATTTATGTAGCCAAGAATGACATGTATTGTATCTCTAGGGATTGGGAGCATGGGATGTTTTGCACATTGGATGAAAAAAAGACTCACTACAATTTTGAAATTTACTTTAAAATTCAGAAAATTATTAAAAACCTGAAAAGGTGTATTTATGAATTCGTGATTTAGATTTTAAAAAATAACTTTTGATTTATATAGACCACTGGAGTAGATGACCACTGTAGGATTTTTTTGTATTGTAATACAAAGTAGATTGAGCCAATACTAATCTGATTTGTAATACAACAGGTTGAGGCCATTGGTATATATTTTATGAATGCTTCAATGAATATTGCAAGATAAAGCATCCAGTCAGAATTACAGGTTAATTAATCAATTTTGTATGTTTGATATCTGTAATAACCATTAATATCTGAACAAAATTAGTAAAAAATGCTTCTTTATGTAGCAGCTTAAGTTTTTATGTGAAATCACAATTTCATTCAATTGTGTATGTATATGCTTATTAAGTGACAAGATAGCACTTTATTATCCAAAAGAGAATTCTTAAATTCTAACATCTAAAAGAGCATGAAATTATGCATGTAGAAATTACTAAGAACAATTTCACCAAATATAGATGTGTGTTTTGATATTTCAACTTTCTTTTGGATTTGTAATTTTGGCAGTTAACATGGAAATATAAACCAGAAATTGTAACATGACTTCGGTAAATACTCGTTTCTGATTGGTTGATTTGAAGGATTTGCCAGTGTTAAATGGCAATGAACACCCGCAAATTGGCTGAGGCGAATCACCGCGAAAGGATACATTATTTGGTCCGCCTCAACATAAAAATGTTCTGATTCTCCCAATATTCGTGCCGGATTCACATTTTACTGTTGTTGTTGTCATTTTCTTACTTGCGCAATCCCGTAGATGCCATAAATCCTTTTCTATTTGCTTTATTTTTATGTAACTAAACTTTCTTAATTGGCTAAGTTTCTCCTAATTTGCCGCCTTGTGCCATGCGGCCGGTTTCTTTCGAATGCCGTTCCCATGGCATGACGTCACAAAGGCCAACGGTTATGACGTCATAATGATCACGTCACTGTCACAATGGTCTAGGCTAGTTTAAGATATTTGGTCAGTCGGGTTTGTTCCTGTTAGTTTATGAATTATATAACTGTTTTCTCTCTCATAAATGTCACAGTGAAAACTATAAGATCTCATCTTTATGAGTGCAACTGGTTTGCAATAAAAGAACACTTTTTTAATGTCTAAAACACTGGGAATTCCTTATTCTTTTTAGCTGCGAACACCTATAACAATAATGGATTAGTCGTTAGATCCTTTCAACTCAGAGTTCCCTACGCCAAAATAGAGTTCGCTCTTAAAATGCTTATAACTAACAGTCATGTTACAATATCGATAAATAGTTGCGTTTGTAAAATTTCCGGGATTCATTGTTATTCAACACCCGCAAATTTAAGCGTTTAAAACCTCCGGCTAGCGCCGTCGGTTTTAAACTAAATTTGCGGGTGTTGAATAACAATGAATCCCGGAAATTTTACAAAAGCAACTATTTATCTTCTAATTCGTTTCAAAACTAATAGACCTGGTTCATTGAAAGTTGGTGTATGGATTGATCAGGATGTATAGATGTGCCTTTTGGGACTTTCAATTTTTAAAAATTTATTTTTGGTGTTTTCCATGGAACTTGAACTTAGAATTTCAACAGAGGACTTTTCTGATTTACTGGGGACTGCTTGCATTTGGATATGTCTGTTGGTATGTTCTGTTGACTCTTGTTATACAAGCCATCAGATGCCCAGTTGACAATGAATATACTTGAAGGTCTGAACAGTTTCCTAGTTTGATTTGACATATGGTAAAGCACATGAAAACGTTTTCCAGTTTGCAAAAGTGAATTTTCTCCAAAAATCATGTGAAGTTGCCACCAAAGAAATCCGAAGTTAAACCTACAAACACATTCATCTTTGAAGATTTAACTTTATTTGAACAACCAGTATTCATGTACTGTTAAAACATTGGCCTGTCTTAATCTAACCCTTCAGTCTAGTGAGTTTAAGAGAGACTGGACTCAATCTAATAACTAGTCACTTGGTCCACGGCGAAAATAACAACTTAGAAAGTAATATTACAAAGACTATGACTTCCATGACTCTTTAAATTTCTACATCCAATTTTAATCAGCTTTGTTTGCTCATGAGCTGGTCTTTCAGAGAGCAACTACAGTACATGATTTTCATCACATGTTGTTTTTAAAATTTTGTTTTAAAAATTTCTCAAATATACATTCCCCATGTTGCAATTAATAAAAAGAACACCACACCATGATAAATTCATGTTTTCACTGAAAATCTTCAAACAGTCTGATATATCAACTTATTGATGTCCTTCTGACTGTTTTAGATAAGTTTTCCTAATTATCTTTGATGTTCATTGTCCAGTTTCCAATCATCATTACGACCTCACACCTTCCTCTGGTCATGATAAGACATCGGCTACCATTAGATGAGACTTTCTGAATAACAGTCAATACGTCTTGAACAAATGACACTGTTTGTAAAGTTTGGCAAACATGATCCTTGACAACTCATGGAGTGGCTGTTTAACATAATTAAAGGGAGTGAAAAAAAAGAAAAGAATAAGAGATGTATGGAAATATATATTTTTTTTTATTCTGTTTTTAATTTTATAACTGTGATAGTCTCCATTACCATCTAATGTGATCCTGGGCTCACATAATTCATAATTAACACTTAGAAATAATAACCAAAGAACAAGAATTGATCATGTTTATTTTCAATTTTGGCAATTACGGTATACAATGTTCTTTATCAGGTTCATGATTGTTTTGCTATATGTAAAACAACATTCTCCATGTAACAGTGTAATAATATGTAACAGATCATCAAAATTTGTGTTGGTTTTCTTTGCTTTATCACTGTGCAGTACCTCCTAATGTACAAAAAAGATTTCATAAAGCAAATGAAGAGCACCATCAGCTAAATTCGATAGGATGTTATTCATATAATACTACATTGATAGGTGACTCACATTTTGAATACCGTATTGGCGTATTAAGCGCCCAGGGCGCTTAAAAAATTGACTTGGGTGGGCGCTTATTCAAGTGACGTTAAGGACGACCGAAAAATAAAAACTATTCTAATTCAAATGGAACTGGGTTTTGATTGTCTCTGATAACTGATACAGACGTTCAGAACATACTAACACATTATTGAGTGGAAAATAACACATATTATCGCTATTGTATCCATTAATTTCTCTTGAAACAAAGTGAATATGTTGAATTTATCATTTTAGTACGGCTGGTACATGGGCGGTTATTATACATATAATCAGAAAATCCTTTAGGGGGCGCTTATTGAAGCAGGGCAGGGCGCTTATTAGGTCGAATACGGTACTGATGTTAAAATCCTAAAAGCAAACAGATCAGTGAGAATACTGGCAAAGTGGTATTTGGATTAAATTTCCATTTATCTATTTATCTTCCCTTTCAGGTCCATCAAAATAAACCATTAAGTCAATTTAATTATACAAGGAGGTTGCAATACAATTCATTTCTTGATATTGGGTTTGTGATACAATAAATATCTGATGCACTACAAGACCTTACACAAATTATCTTTTCACAAAATATTTACCGGGAAATCAGTTGAGTTTGTATATGAGTTTTTTATGCTTCATGAAGTATATTTTTATCTATACGAGTTTCAAACACCTACATTGAGAATATATTCTATGTATCGCAATACATATGCTTCAAAATGATACAATATATTTTTGACCATGTATCATGATACAATACTGTACTGCCATTTCTTTACACCTCTTAATAATATATATCTGAGAGACTGAGTTTTCTCAGTTTGAGAAACATGTTCTCGCCACTAGGGTTTTTATCATTTTCTCAACTCAGTGAAAATAGCACAAGGGAGATGACGTCATGTGTACAATGGTTTGTCATATCTAAAATTGCAGTTGTTAAGTGATGCAACAATGGCATGATGTTACAAGAAAGCTCTCAAGTGAAGCAGTTTTGGACGTTAATCATCAAATTTCTCACCACAAAGGACAAAATAATCAGAATATCTTCTTTTTTCACTGGCTATTACTTAAATCTCGTCAAGTGACCAAGCAAAGCCACTAGTTTCAAACTTACAATACTCACTCTCTCACCTAGACTAAATTTCAGTCTCTGAAATGAAAATACATATTAAATGCAGCTTTCTACTATTAAAATTGAAAAGAACCCTACTTAAGCTGTTCATTTTCAGACCTGAAACTGCAGTGAGCTAGACTTGCTACAATAATATAGACTTGTGTGGGTCTTTAAAGATGTTTTGTTTCAGGGGCTGTTAGACAGACTATCTCTCACCATTAAGCATATGATATTTAGAGGATATCTTTTGTAGTCAGCATAGTCTTGTGATCAGGAATGTGGTGGATTTTGTCCAAAACTGCTTGGCTTGAGCAGTTTCTTGTAACATCATACCATTGTTGCATCATACCTTGGGGATGGCGATGACATCCCATTGATTGTATAAGTGTTGTCAAACAATTGTACACAATGTCATGTACACTGTATAATTAAGATTTATTACTAGTGAGTAATAATAGTAAAACCAAACTCAAACTCTAACTGAAAACTTCAGACTCTTACTAGCTGATACATAACATAAAAGATGTCCATCACTTCTGAAAGAAGCCAAACTTACACATTTAAAAAACAGTTTAATGTTCAAAACTTCCGATCAATTAAACATTTGCCTACACTACATTATGGGAAATAAATAGAGAGTTGATAAATTTGATTTTAGAAAACACAATCATCATCCATAATCATCTTTCATTCCTTTTGCACGAAAAATGTACATCTTCCAAAACTACTTCCTTAAAACTCCTAAAGCAGTGATGTCATGGCATTGTGCTAATGATGTCATAGCTTTGTTACGGTGTTTTGTTTATGACGTCAAAGCATCCTGATGGCATTACTTAATGATGCAAATCTCTGTACTCAAGACAAAACCATCATATTATATCTTCAATACTTCACATATTGTGTCTTTGAGGGGAATTTGGAGTGGTATACATTTTCTGGATAATATCTTAAATATAATGAATTTCACAATAAAAAAGTTGTTATCCAGAAAATCATGACATGAACATGTATTTTATTTACTTTAAATGCATATGGTGCCCCTATCTAACAAGGTTAACGTTATTACTGAGCAGAGAACCATAGAGATTATAAAAGGATTGTTTTCCCTGTTTTGTGCCATTATCAATGTATCACAGCAACAAAATTGTATAAACTCTCGTAGCATAGCAATTTCTGCAAAATGTTTGCTTTTTTTCCATTAGATTGTAGATTGTTACACAAAACAATGCAAAGTTGAATAATAATTTAGTATATCAAACTGCTGCGTGTTGATCAGAGGCAATCCATGATGAGTGTTAATGTTATGGGATATAATGTTAACAATGGGAATATCTCAAGATTGCTGAGAGTACATAGTCAAATCTGGAAGAATCATGAAACCAATGGTAAAGTGACAGGTATAGTATAGTCTCTAAATGGAAGGCCAAATGAAAGTATATACACTTGTTTTCTTCATTGCTCAAATTGGTTCCAAATATCATACAGAATAGGAATAAATATATAGATAAATACAATTATGTAATGCCTTTAGCAAGAGTATCATAATGCTGACAGGTTTTAAATCTATGATAATACACATATGATTATGCAAAAGACTAGAAATTGTATCTTGATCCAACCTCTGTAACTGGTTTGTTACATATTTTTTAAATGTACCGGGTTTGTTTTATGCTGCAAACATCAGTGTATTTGTACCTATAACGCTTTAGCAACCCCTGATTGTTTTCTCAGGATTCAGGCATTTTTAGATTTAATAACTAGCTAATGAACCGACTCAAAATTTACCAATATTTGCAGTGTCTGGCATTATGGTTGCTACTAAAGATAGCTATGAAAAAAATGAGCCAGTAATAATACGATAAAAATCCAGGCACCCAGGGAATTGTGTAAGGTTGGCAGATAAAAGTGCTGACATAGCAGGACTATCTCCCCTGCATGGACTGGTTCCTCTCCTAATAGAGAAAACCTCTTTACTCTTTATGAAGAAACATTATTATTCTGTATTGAAGGCTCTGCAGGGACGCTGACTTGGATTCGCTGTCAATAAAGGAAGCTCTGTACTGATATTCTGTCCAGCAGAGGAGGCAGGAACTTAAGGTGGGCGAAGGAGCACCACTACTACAAGCACCTTATCTTTGAGATTTATGAATAGATCAGGGTCAAAAACACCCTCAAACCTTGCTGTACTTCCTTAGTTACATGCTTTAGTTATTACCATAGCAGAAATACACAGGGAAAATTACTGAGGGCGGAATTGTCTCTCTCCCTGTTGATATTGGGGTAAATCTGGTCGAGCTGGCATGTACTGATGATGTCCAGCAGCCCTGACTTGACCATTTTGCCCATAACCTCTGGACATTCCAAACTGGTCAGGAGGACCACCTTGCCAATGAGTGCTGTTGCCTTGATTGTAGACACTCTGTGGTCTGCCCTGTTGCTGTGCAAGCGGATTATAAAAAAGTTCTTGCTGTTGTTGGTGCAGCTGCCAATACTGTTGTAGTTGAAGTTGCAGTAGTTGTTGCTGTTGTGGAAGGAGCTGTTGCTGCTGATGGTGTTGCTGCTGATGGTGTTGCTGCTGATGCTGTTGCTGAAGATGTTGTTGCTGATGCTGCTGTTGCTGCAGATGTTGTTGCTGATGATGCTGTTGCTGGAATAGCTGTTGCTGGAATAGCTGTTGTTGTAGATGCAACTGTGGATGCGACTGTGGATGCGACAGGGGAATGCTCTGTGGTCCAATTGAATGTCTATCACCATCCTGACCATTTTGTCTTTGCCTTGTCAAGTCAATACTGAACCTATCATTGGACAACATCTGATTAAGATAAGGTACATTCCGTTGGCTTAACTCTTGTTGGTGTATTATGTCTGGGTTGGACTCTCGTTGGTATATCACTTCTCGGTTGGACAAACCTTGATGGTGTGCATCAGTGCCTTGATATCCATTCGTGTTCTGCAGTTGGGATGGAAGACTGGGACTACTTTGCTGATAGGGTTGCACATTCATGCCATTGTGCTGTTGATGTTGATGCTGTTCATAGCTGCCTTGTGTTCTAAAGGACTGCGGCTGCACGCTGTCTAAAGTCAAGAGAGAGAAGTTTGGAAGATACTCTGTGGTCATGTGGCCCGGAACCTGGGCTTGATGCTGTGTGGTGTCCTCTGCCCCAGACCTCCAACTCATGGTAGCATCCTCTTTTCTAGAAGAATTTAATTGGGGGAAATATGGAATGTTTGAACTTTCGAGAACCCAGGATTGTGAACTAACATCAGAAGCACTGTGAGACGATGCGTCAGGATTCTCTTTTGGCAAGACAGGTTGGAAGTGGCCAGTAGTTTGTGGGTTCCCCATGTTTTGAGTATTGTTTGAAGCCATGGGCGTGTTCTGGTAGATCCCATGTTGGCCTCTGGTTGAACTGTGATACCTCTGGTTTGAAGGAAGCTCTGCAAAACCATGAATATTGTCTGATGTGACGTTTGACTCATGAGTCAACTTTTGAGAACCATTATTTCGATCTCCACTTTCGTAATTATTCAGTGTTGAAGCTCTGGTTTCTGATCTTGACACAGGATTTATGTTGGTTGTTTTCATGTTATTGTCCACAGTCCCTTGTTTGATATTTACTTTCTGACTCAAGGGCATTGCTTGTGGACCTGTAGAAACAATCCCCTGAGAATGACATGGAGACTGTATGACTGGTTCTTCTTGTTCTCCAACATTTGTTTCATTCACAGAATTACTTGGATTTATTTTATCATTCTTTTTGGAATTAACAGTCTTCACATCAGTTCGGGAAAACATTACATCAAATCCTTGTTGCTGATGTTGATGCAATTGCTGATGCTGTGGCTCAACTTTCAAACGCTCAGGATTATCAAATGAAGAAGTTTGAGTTTTGGAGTTGTTCTCAAAACCATAGTCAGATGGCTGCAAATTGTTTTCTTCAATGCTTTGATTTTGGGTCACCCTCAGTGGATGAACTTCTTCATTAACAGGAATATTCACAGGATTTGATATCTTTTCAAGCTTATCTTTACTTGTTGAATTGTCTGGAGTTTTCCTCAACTCTTTGAACCTTTTTTTCTGATCTTCAGCGATTGTACTTGTCTCAATCTGCTTCAACTGTTCTTCCTTTTCACTTCCAGAATCAAAATTGTTTTGAATATTCCTTGTAATATTTTCTGGGCCAATTCCTCTTCCATCAAGATCAACTGAGGCATCCTGTGGAGAGGATCTTGTATTGATGTTGTCCTCAATATTAGCCGTGTGTGTTGAGGGATTGGGGACAACAGTATCTTCGTCTTGTGGCTTTTCCATCTTACTTATGGATCTTTTATCTATATTTTCTTTCCCGACTTCTTTCAGTGCAGGTTTTTCGTCTTCATCTAGTGAAAGTGCTCCAAGCTCCTTCACTGGTGCATCTTTGTAAGGGAAGTGATGTTCACCTTTGCTTGCAGCATACTCCTCTGAAATTCAAATCACAATATTCATATACATACATGAACCACTTAAAGGGACAGTATCACATTTTTTTGATGATTCTATATTTTAAAAATTTCACTGATAATTGTAAGTTAATGATAAATGTATAATTTTGACAGTGTAAAACAATTTCATTACACAAGTCAATAACCCATATTCAGAGGATGAAGATTCACATAAATCCATTGGCTGCCATTTTTTGTGAACACCTTTAATTCATTTTGTGTAAGAAACAGTTATCGCATGGCAAACCTTGTTATATATGTATTATATATGTTATATATTTGAATTATTACTACTCAATTTAGTTTAAATTAAAGTTTAGTTCAAATGAAACCATTAATTTTTATTTTCCCGATATCACCTTATATTTCCCCTAAAAACGTGCAACTGCCCCTTTAATCGAATCTGGCAGAAATGAAATAACAACGTTTCATGAGGCGCTGTCTAAAAAAGTTCTGGTAGGGATGACAACATGAGGATCAACTAAAGGATGCAGACATGGGACCAACAAAAGTTATAGGGGGATAACCGTCATCAACCTATGAAGTCAGCTGCGGCCTCAAGAGAGAGCCAATCTCAAATATCCTCAGCCTGATGAAGGTGGTCTAAGTTTAAACCCTGAAACATGTCACTGCAAAATTCAGCCCCTCTGTTTCTTCGGTGGCTGACTTCATTGGTTGATGGATGGTTATCGCCCTTTTTTTTTTTAGAAATGAAATTTATTTTACCAATTGTTTTCTGATCAAAGGTGCCAGTTCTTTAACAAACATAACATGTACAGATAAAATAGGTGCCAACTACTACGACTTAGGAATATAAGTTTGAGTTATATGTTTGTCCATCTGAAGATTGATTTGAAATAATAGAATTTCATAAACATGTTAATCAATAATTTACTTCAATGTTCAGCAGATAGTCTATGACAAACGTAGGTTTCTAAAAGCTTTATTGTGTTAAAGTGTTAGTATCTTTAACTCACCTTGGTCTTCGACAAATTCTATGTTGATGGGGGGAACACCAATTTGTCCAGTTTTGGGGTCGAAATCAACAGCATTGTTTCTGATGAGGGTAATCAACCTGTTCTTAGCTAAGGCAGCTTGCTTAGGATCTGAAGATGACAGGTAAAGCAAAATATTAGATAAGAATAATAAAAGTTGCTGACGACAGACAGTTGCATCTAGGTCAAAGAAAACATCAGAAGGTTTGACAATTGAAAATCCATTTTCAAGGGGTTTTATAGGGAGGGATAGTAATATGGAGGGAGAAAATGAGACAACTTGTGTCATAACTTCAAACCATCTGAAGATCCCATTATTCATAAAGCTATAAATTTTCAACAAGATTAAACATATACTATTAAAAACAGTTAAAGTTCACATTACCACAAACATATTTCACTATTTTCCTTGGAATATAGAAAGTCTGATTACAATATTGTATAGTGCGTTAAAGGTCGCTACTAAAATATTTTTAGTTTGGTAATGAAAGCCGTGTTTGAAAGCCACCTTTGATGGGCCGCTAAGACCTATCTGACAACAAACAAGTGAATGCATGACTGGTCACGCCCCCATTTTGTGACGTCATAAACAGAATCAGCCTTGTTATCTATACATCTATCGTAACAATACCACAGGAATAAAAACTAATAAATAACGATTTTCAGATAATGTTTTTCACTCAGTTAGATAAACCATTTGACGACGTAACACTACTAAGCATTTGGTGTAAAAAAAAATATCCACATCAATGGTAATTAAACAATTATTTAAGCGATATTTCAGTTGAAATAATGAAGCGTTACTCTGTATAGTCTGTTCATTACGTCACACCCGCGCGAGTTTTATGGCCCCTAACCCAGATGGGTTTTTCACAGTTGATAATTACGCTGTCTAAATGAAAGGCTAATAATAGGTGTTTATTGGACAAATTAACAAAAATTAAGTCCAGCTTTTATTTTTTTGAAAAAATTTTGAATGAAAATCGAGAAGTGGTAAGGTCGAGTTTAGTTGATGTTAAAGGGAAAATTGGAATTTGGGAATTGGAGCAAAGGAATTTTGGTTCACAATCCACAATCACAAGCCAGTTCTTTTTTCATTGGCTGATTACCGCGCATGCGTGACACGGACTAGGTGGGTTAGTAGCTAGATGTAACGTAAGGACTTAGGGGACAATAACATTACAGCTAGTTTTAACTAGATTGCAGCAACAGAGACATTTCCTCTGTTCATCATTAGGCTTCATATTCAACTTTGCTTTAGGCTGTTATCAATGAGGTTCCCCCCTTAGTAGAAGGGACCACAGGGTTATCAAACATGCATTTTAGAATGCAACCAACCCAAAATTGAGTAAGAAGTCAAATCTGAAATCGATAATTTACAATACAATCTTCACTAGTCAAGGATTCTGCACACAAACTTTAAGCATTTTGGTTTTATGCTCTGGAGAAGAAGTTAAAAATGCACAAAACTGATGGATGGATGGGCGGACAGACAGATGAATGCCGCTGCCGTACACCATGCCATGACATAAGCCCATCCCTCCTTTCAGGCCTAAAAGCTTAAAATGAGAACATTTAAGATATAGAACCAAAATGCAGAATATTTACCTTTGAATAGATCCTCAACTTTGAACTCCTTTTTACTTAGGTCCATTACTTCATATAAACGTTTCGTTGTCTCACTTGACATTCCCTTTTGGTAGAAATTGTGCAAGACCTTATCTGAAAATGAACAGAACAAGGACAATTGTCAACTTTTGTAAAATTTATTTACAAATTTGTTAATCATAAGGGTTTAATAGATATATGTTCTTAAACTGAAACAATGACTTAATTTTTTGGAGATTCTTCGATTTGTTTGAAAATACTTTTTACAAATGAAGAATTTTCCAGCACATATAGTACAGTTTCAAACATTATGAAAAGAGAAATGTCCAAAATTGCTTTATGCTTGCATTATGTACAATATGTAGTTAAATCCAAATATTAAACAATATATATAACTAAGTGATCAACAGGAAAATCAGCAATATATGGTATTACCCAGTACTTGAACGGACAAGGTTTTCCTACCAAAGAGACAATAATTTCCTCCTTACAACTGGATTTACATTTTGAAAAACTTCCTTAGAAACATTATAAATCTTATGTACTTCAATCGTAAGGAGGTTAAACCTTTTTCTGTCCATTGAATCACTATCTCCCTTGATTTGAAGAAAAAACAATACTTTAGGACAAATTTTTTAAGAAAATTTTCTTATTGCTTTAAATTTGTGAAGGAGTGTAATGCTTTTTCCATGGAACAAAACTGAATGTTTCTAGATAAGTAATTTCAGCATTTTGACAGAGCATGAAAATACTACGGTATTCAATGTGTTTGCTCAATGCCAGATCCTTGAAATTCAAAGGGAGGAGAAAAAACATGGGTGTTTTATGGATCTCTGAACCACCCATCAAAACCAACTAATCACCTCCAGAAGCGTTAAACACAGGACCTTCAGTGAGAAAAAGATGCTCCATGAGATCAGCTGAAAGGAGCTCCCTCTTACTGTAACCAGTAGGAATGAAAATATCTTACAGACAGACAGATGGACACAAAAACAGAAAGACTGACTGCGACTGACCCCATTGTTCAGACTCGTCCATATTGTCCCTGCTGACCATATCCCTGGACATCCCGGCGAGGACCAATTGCCTCACGTCCTCCTGGTTCATGAACTTCTCACAGCTCATGTCGTTGCCTGCAGACAGAAAACATCTTTGTAGATCTATTTTGGTTTAGTTCCTAATGCACAAAAACATGATTATGAGTATGAATGCATCGTGATGCAGTGACACCAGTCCTGCAACTTGCTACTTTTTGGCCAACTTTTTGGTCAGGGTCACTTTAATTTTCCCCTAAGGAATTGACCAATTAATTTTCAGGACAGGCTAGGTTCCCAATCTATTTTATACACTGCTTGATGGTCAATCATGATAAATTTCTTTACTTTTTCCTGATTGTCATCACAGGATGAGCCTTTTATTGTACATATAGATATATCTTCACTTTACAACACTATACATATCTGTGAGAAACTGGTAAATAGTAGGATTGGATTAATCCTGACCAACAGTCACTGGATTCCAGGGGAGTCACAGTAGTCAAATACCATGATAGAGGTGAAAACAATACATGCCGTCACTTCTATAAAACAACTTTAAAAATACACATCCACAGCTTACTGTTTCCATTAGAGAAATAGAAACAACAAGATGTGTTTGTGAAACACGAATGCCCCCGGATGCATCCTGCTCGCTGTGTCAAGGTCAAGGTCACAAGGTCAAATGTAATGGTGTCATCTGAAAGGTCTCATCACAAGGGATCCATATGTCAAGTATCAAAGACCTAGCTCTGAGCAATCAAAAGTTATGACCAAGGTTAAAGTTTTTGTGGACAAACGGACAGACGGACGGACGGACGGACGGACAGACGGACAGGTGAAAAACAATATACCCCCGGAATCTCCGATTCGGGGGCATAAAAAGAACCACAACCACTTACTAAAATTGATTTATTGTTATGTCAATATTGAAAACATGGTGATTAGATTTTTCAAAATTACCTATGAATTTGAACAATACAGATGGTAAGTTTGTTAGATATTTAGTCAGAAGATACCTTTAGTCAATTAGCAGGTAAAAATAAAAACTACGATTTGTTAGGCTATCATTATACTGCTTCATCAAAATCAACGATTACCTTAAAACTAAATTACTTCAAATATGACTGAACCACAATACAGATGTCATGATAAACTTACCTCATGATTCAATAGTATCCCAAAATATACTACGTTCACAATACAATACATATTACAATAAGGTAAAAGCTACATTATATATCATTTCACTTGTCATAATTCAATGTTTCAGATTATAGTTATTTAGGTAAGTGACAAATAAACACAAAATATGCTAACTTCTTTATGAAAATCTCATATTAATTCATTTTTGCCAACTTGAACATGAACTGGAACACTTCAGATTCCCAGGATTTCTGGATATGATTTTCTCAAAAATTTTAACGATATTCAACCAAAATGTGTATATTGATTTTAATAACTGTATTGTGTTATCTATCTTGAATAGAAAGAATGAGGGATTAGATATCAAAAATAAAATGACAACATACCTATGAGCTGCAGCAACATTGGGTTGCCTGAAAAATGTCTGTTGATAACTTCAAGGAACTTGTCTGTCACTGGTAGATTGAAATTGACCTTAAACAATTGTCTTGTCTCTTCAAGTGTAAATTTTGGCAAATAAATTATGTTAAATTTAATTTTCACTGATGTCAATATACAGACAGAAGTTATGATGAAAGTCACATTCTTTGGCTTTTCTCTCTGCATCCTGAACTTTATCACAAAATTCATAACTACCTCTTTACGAGCTCTGTCAACATTGTCTAAAAAGAAAAGTGTTGGACGTGAAGCATTATGCTGGAGATGTGACGTCACACATTCCACAAGAGCACCTACAATAGCCTTGTAGTCTGAGAGATCCTTCGATGGATCCAGAGGGGCAGTGATGCCAAGTCTTTTCTGTATTTCTCTTGCAAAGTCATAATCACTGTCAATGGATTTGCAGTCAATGTGTACAATGTCAAGTGGTGGATATCCGTTCTGCTCATATTCATCCAACACCTTTTTAACAAACTCAGACGTGCCCATGCCAGGTGGGCCACTGAGTACATGGTTACCTCCCTTGAGACAGGTCAGTAGCTGTTCACGTTCTTTCTCTCGCCCTACAAAATGGAAGCCTCCTCCTTCAGCCATTGTCTGCAAGAAGAATCTAAATTAATAAATATCATAACTACATGTGAATCATCCTTCAACAGCTATTATAAATTAGCTACAGCAGCATATTTCTCCACCAAACTCCTATACATACCCTGATGTCTTTCATGCCAAAAGCCTAGTATTGCTGATGTCTGATTACACAAGGTTATTTATAGACTTAAACTAACATGCCCATGAGCCAATGAGAATGAGGAAACTTTCAAACTCTATGTTGTGTCATATAGCACTGCTTTTTGCAGAAATCATACAGAATGCTGCCAGAATAGCGCTTTGAGCATGCTTTGTCATGGATATATGCACGGTATAAGAAAGCTATAATTATTATTATTAAATTGGCAGCGGCACCCTTGACTGATAAAGTGTTTCTGCTGGTTGATTTGAATAACCCTTGTATTGTGCTGCTATAGCTGGATGCCAATTAATTCATGTACTGGTAAGATTCTGATGAAGGAGGGCGCAAGCCTCCCGAAACGTTATTAAAATGTTTGCTTTGCTTTCAACACTGAGTTGTTCCTTCGGTTGGTCGGTTACCTCCCCTGTTCTACTGGTAAGATTAGTGATGCACAGCTTTTGTGTTGAGGGATATCGGGTATGAGTTGGAGCTATCAGGAAACATATATAGGCTGATGGATGTGAATCTATAGAGAGATCTTGTCTAAATATAGCATTCTCTAGAAATTAAGTTATCTATCAATTAATACAAATGTCAAAGGCTTGATACATAAGCAGAATTGTGATTTCTGAAATTCATCATGACTAGTTGAAATTAAAACATCTAAGCCAAACATATTCAGTGATATCTAATTTTCATTTGTTAAGGTTAAAGCTGTGAAAAATAGTATATTAAAGATTATATGATATTATCAATCTCCCGCTGAAGATATTTCTGTTTAATAAATCTATCATGTTATTACACGTGTCATAGCATCGCGTGGTGAACAAATGTCGTGACGTAATGTATGACGTCACAATGTCAGAGGGCCGGCCGAGAAGATCGGTGAACGTCTTTATATTTTCAACAATGTAATAAGGCCAGTTATAAATAAAATACTATATAATAATACTATATGATCGGTATTCATAATGGCCAGACAATAACATGTAAGAACTTGAAAATATAAATCTATCAGATTGATCTTTTAAAGAGGATATTATTAGGGCATAGTATGAAAAATATGAACACATATATGACTCCCTCTTATGTAATTAAGGTCATTACTCTTTCTCCAAAATGTCTTATACAGTAGTAAAATGTACCTTAAATATAAATAGTAATAATATTTTATAACTTTAAAAAATCAGCACAAAACCTTTAAATGTTTTACAAAGTCACTAAATATTTATGTGAACATACCAAATAGTGAAATTGTAATCTCAACAACTTCATAAATACCCATATAAGCAAACTTGTCAATCATTGGTTACGTAATAATAAGCAAGGTGAAGTAAAGTTGCATAATACGCAATAACGGAAAATACCCATTTTGTATTTAAAAACAATGAACTAAAAATACCTTATGTGTTGTTTTCGGAAGTTTGAAGACATCAACAAGTGATCTAACAGAGCGGAGATCCTAACAACAGTCCTAGCAACGTCTTCAATCACAATCACATCTTTTACTTCCGCGTTCTTGGACTCTTTCTGCTTCCAGAAAGAACCGCTATTCGTTTGCGTCATCAAAAGGGAGGTAACTGCTGTTAGACTGATTGCTGACGTGGGGGGTTTCCCCAGGTTTTATTCCGAGAAATGGCTTTTCTTCACACCAGTCAAGGCCAAAATGTGTTTACGGGTTATCATAAAATTGAGTTGCCTTCTTGATCTGGATGTTTTGTCAAGACACTGTAAGTTTTTGCTAATCAGGTAAACTTTATCCAGGTGTATCACCTCTGAGTCTGAGTAAGAGTCACGTGATAAATTGAAACATTTTTTACATCATGATCGGATCATGTGATGTAATATCATGTCATTGATAAAATTCCATATCAACAGAAATAGTTTTTGTTTTTGACTTTTTTGAGATTTTAATTTATTAATTTTTTTATTTTAAAAACAATTTTGGTTCATAATAAGTAGAAATCATTATCATAGGATATGTGTAGGATCTAAACCGAGCCAGAGGTGTTGTTGATAATGTAAGCCCGCGGCAGAGGGAAATTGGGAAGGGCCGACAGGCCCGCCCCAATTTCCCGAGGCTGAGGGCTTACATTATCAAACAACACCGAGGGCGAGGTTTAGATCTAACTTATGAACCGAGATAAACCGTAGTAACAAAATTATTTCAATAATAAGTATAAAAATGGATTCATTGATTTTTACTGGTAGGGAATCACCATGAGCAAACGGAGAGCACATCCGCGCCCTGCACGTGCTTTGCGCTCGCTACCCAAGCCGTGAACGTGAAATGCATGCGCTATCTGCCTCGTGAAGTTCACATGATTGTCACTGTGGAAAATACATCATTGTTCTCGTGGGCCTTTATAGCCGAGTTGTCAAAGGCGCCAGTTTAGTAAGTGAGTGGTGCAGAGTTCGAAACCAGGCATGCGAACATTATATTTGTGATTTGTCAAAATTGTGATATTTTGTGATGGTATTTATTCGAAGAAGGACTTTGAAACAAAGTATTTCAAAACGTGTATAATCCCTATCAAAATAAATTTCCGATAAATTCTACAGTAAGCCCCGGGCTTTCCTAGAGAAAGCCCTGGGCATTCTTCAAGAAAGCCCTGGGCATTATTCAAGAAAGCCCTGGGCATTCTTGGAGAATGCCCGGCAAAGAGGTTTATCCGGTAAAAGAAGAACCTAATAGAACAATAGAGTGACGTCACTGGAGGTTTATAAATTGATTTATTACAACAATTGTCGTTTGTTTTTTTCAATGTTTGAATTGTATATTTCTACCCCACATAAAATGATTTTTTTTTTAAAATCATATTATCTTAATAAACATTCATTTTATTATCTGTGTTGCTGTATGTGTTAATATGTGTTGTTTACTTTTAAACACTTTGTTGTCAAATATAACAATGTTGTAAAAAAAAGTTAAATTGTTTCATTAAGTTTAAGTTTGTTTAAAGATATTGAGGGTCAGGAGGGGTGGGGGCAAATTTTTCATTTCTATTGCTCGGAGGATTGGGGGATTGTCCTTGGATGTCCTTGCATGTGTCCAAAAGTGGGGGCCCATATTTTCAGTTTCTTTAAAGTTCACATAATCACAAACATATTTCACTATTTTCTTTGGAATATAGAAAGTCTGATTACAATATTGTATAGTGGGTTAAAGGTCGCTACTCAAATATGTTTTGTTTTGTAATGAACAATGTTTTTGAAAGCCACTTTTGATGGGCCACTTAGACCTCTCTGACAACAAACAAGTGAATGCATGACTGGTCACGCCCCTATTTTGTGACGTCATAAACAGAATCAGCCTCGTTATCTATACATCTATCGTAACAATAACACAGGGAAAAAAACTAATAATTAACGATTTTCAGGAAATGTTTTCCACTCAGTTAGATAAATTATTTGACGACGTAACATCACTAAGCATTTGGTGTAAAAAAGAAATCCACATCAATGGTAATTAAACAATTATTTAGGCGCTATTTTAGTTGAAATAATGATGTGTTACTCTGTATAGTCTGTTTATTACGTCACACCCACGCAAGTTTTATGGCCCCTTACCCAGGTGGGTTTTTCACAGCCCATAATTACGCTGTCTAAATAAAAGGCTAATTATAGGTGTTTATTGGACAAATTAAGACCAGCTTTTATTTATTTTAAATCTTTGAACGAAAATCGAGAAGTGGTAAGGTCGAGGTTAGTTGATGTTTAAATTCTTGTGTCCTTGTTGGTGAGGGTTTTGGGTGGGGGGTCCATAACTTTTTTTCAATGAGTTTTATTAACATTTTCTTTTCCCATCTTCATTTCATTGGATGTCATCAAAACATTTACTCAGTCTGAGGTCCGAGGAAAAAAATATTCAACATATTACCTCTACGGAGATATGAAATCCTCTACACTACGCCTGTCACCACCCCCGTACCTCGCATGTTTTTTACCAGTTTAGTGCATCTGAAACTCAGTCGTTAGCGGACCAGTCATCATCTCGCTTATAAAACTGCTAGCGGTGATCATGATCAAAGCAGGTTTAACAGGAATTAATTGCCCCTAACTGATACCGAGAATCTTTGCCCGTGGCTTGTGATTGGTAAGCTGGGTAAACGTAAGGACACGTGACCTACAGGGCTGCAGTCAGACCTAGTGGAGAAGACCTAGCGAAATCATAAGATTCATTCTTGATAGAGTTAATATTGTTACACTTTTATTCCTCAGAATTAGACCGATTTTATTCAGACTGAAAATTATTTGTGATGGCTTGAAATTTTTCAAACATTAAGTTGGTTGTGATTTGCCATTTTAATTTTTGGTAGTGTGATAACAGTAATCATTTTCATCATCCATGATATCAATGTCAACAAGTAGAAGCAGCCTGGTCAGAAAAATCAATATGTTTAATCATGTTGTCTATCTGTTTCATTAAAGGGGGAAAACTTTATAGAAAAAGTTCAATGAAAGCTATAAGACTAAATTAAGAAAAGATATTTTACTTTTTGCAGGATGATTTATTAGCAGGGCAGAAAGACACGAATCTGTGTTTGCTGAGACCGCTTAAACATGAGACTCAGCTCATTAACAAGCAAAGAATCTGATCTTGCAGCTTCGGTATCATCTTCAGTCCTGTTTGTTTTATCGGTTTTGGGTTCATCAATATAAACACTGGTCAGCAACTGCAGCAATAACAGCAGCAGCAACATTTTAAACAGCAATAGCATTATCATAAGCATCAGCATCAGCATCAGAAACAACAATGGTATCAGCAACCATAATATCATCAGCAACAGCATTAAAAACAGTAAAAGCACTAGCATTGGCAACAGCTTTAAATACATCATAAGCAACAGTATCAGCTACAGCAAAAACAGCATCATAAGCAACAGTATTAGCATCAGCAAAAGCTGCAGCATCAGCAACAGCAATGGCAGAGGAGGAGGAAGGGGATGTCCAGTTTGTGGGCAGGGAGGAGTTCCTCCAGGATATGCAGACCCACTGGGGCAGGTACAGAATCTTTGGAGTCTTTGGGATGAAATCTGTCGGCAAATCTCGCACTGTTAATGAGTTCCTACAGAGGCTGAAGTCTAATTTTCCAGATTCCCAGAAAATAAGACATATCTACGTGAAACTTCAGTCCGTGAATTCATGGCAAGGTCTGGTGCTGAAAATCAAAGGTGCTTTTAAGGATAGTACAATGAATGAGGACATGACAGATTTTGCTGATGAACTTGCTAGGAAATTTGAGACATGTCAGGATTTAAACTTTGTCTTGGATTTTGATGATGCAGAAGATGTAATTGAAAGCCCAGTCAAAGCTATGTTTGTGTCCTTGTGTGAGCGTCTTCTAGAGACCTGCCTCAATGTGAAGATCTTGGTGACGTCAACAGTCAGAGCAAAGTTTCCTCATCATATGGCAAGTTTCTACAGCATGGAGCTCCCTGTCATGTCCCACGATGATGGTGTGAAGCTGCTCCAATCAGTTACTCCACGGATACAATATGGAGGGGTCATCAATGAAATCGTCAAACTCTGTCTTGGTTTACCGTTAGCCATCCTCATGACAGGTAATTATCTCCAGACATGCATTCTAGTTCAGTATTGATTATAGTAACATCAGCACTACAGTTTTCATAGCTTGAATCTTTTCTATTGTTAAGGGCACAATTGACACTTTAAACTTTTCTGAATTGTTATACAAATATGAAATTCATGGTTACAACATTGACACTTTTTTTCAAGCTAACCTAAAGCTATTATACTATTAAGGTTTCTATTTGAATCCTGCCTCAAAAAAAATAACCAAGTATTTTATGACTCTTCCTCAACTATCCAGGCAGTGAGCTAGAGATGGATGGAGGGTTTGTTAGCCCTGAGGAGATGGTGGTGATCCTCACCAAGTGTAGACTGGAGGCCTGGAGCCGTGAGGAGACGTACTCAGAGGAGGAGCAGCTAGGTGAGTTCATTTTTACCCATCCTGCATTCTTGTATCAGCTGCATCTTTTGCCAAATTGCAAAAGTGAAGAATAATTTATAAAATTCAGATTGCACACATCCATCATCTTGAAATGGGGACTTTTAGGAAGGAAAAATAGCTAGGGCAGTTCATCTACACGGTACTCTTAGCTTAATTTCAATAACAGTTGAGTTAGTTGAACACCCTGAGCATAGTTTCTATAGTTCTGATACCATGACTAAATAAAATCCTAGCCTGCTTCCTAAAAACATCATTTATGGCTGCAGGAAGCTTTTGATTACAGGGTATATGTTTTATATATGTTTAAATATGTATCCTTTTATTTTCAAGGTCCAGTTTACAAAAATTTCATTGCTCGACTATCAAAAGTGTTCCAAGAAAGACTAGCAGTTCTCGGATATATCCCAGGGTCCTTCACTTCCCGCCACGCACAGGAGATGCTTGGTAGGTCAAAACTTCTAACAGATTTTTCTGAGGTTAATCTTTGATCTAAGCAAGCACTCGCAACCATTAATGTTAAAATGACAAGACCTGCTGCGAACGACATGTTACTGAATGCAAGGCAGAACATCGGAAAGATGAATTTATTTGTGTGAACAGAAACTATATGTATATGGTAGTTTATACTGTTTTCCTCATTCAATTATATCAATAGGTAATTACTATTGTATCAATTTTCTAGTTGACAAATATAAGCCTTGCTGCAAAGCACAACTTCTTTAGAGACATTTTACAAGGACTAATGGCAAACATGAAGAGGAATATATGGATGACAACTTCTATTCTCATGGTATGTACCATTTCAACACAGGGTCTTGTGTTGTTCTCATGCAGAGGTAAATATGCTGGTATGGGAGTTGATAGTCTGTATTGCCACATCTTCATTTTGACATGGGATAACTTCTTTGAGAGTCATGAATGAGGCATGGGAAGTGAGAATGACATGCAGGTAAATGAGTTTATTCATACCATGAGGAAGAATGTTGTCATCCATATATTCCTTTTCATAATTGCACAACCATTCCTGATTAAATGAACCTTTGTTGGAGATTGTGAGGATCAATTAAGTTCACATGCAGAATGGTGAAGAGCTTGCAAGGCGGTAAGCAATGCAGCAAGGCTGAATTGTTTTATATATATTTAAATGATATTTTTACGTTCATCAGCCTGTACACAGGGCTCTTGAAAGTGAAGTGAGGTTGCCAAAGAAGAATCTTTCAAGTAAGCAAATTAGCTTTGATCAGACATGAAATGTACAATCTATAAATCTTTAAAAAATGAAAAGTTCTGTATCTTCATTGATCTAACAGTGGACCCATCTGTCCAAGAAACCAAAGATGTGACTCTTTCTCCTCTTATGCGGCGCCACATGATCGAGTTTGATCCTCCAAAGTTTCGCTACAATATCCACGGGATCCTCAAACTGTGTCTTGAGGACTTCAGAGCTGTGGATAAACTACCTGGTAGGTGCTAGTCAACCAGTGACAACAATTTGCCAATTTGGATTACCGGTAAATTGATTTATAATCATCCGTCTGAAATTACCCTTCAAGGCTATGTGTTGTTTCACATCGATTCATAGCACAGCCAATATTGCTGTCAAGTCAAAAACTCTGTATTTGCTTTATTTATTTAAAAAGAATAAATATTCTTCTTTTTTATTGTTGTGAGAAAATAAGTGTTTAAATTTATGATGAAAAGGTTATAAGATTAAATTTCTATACCAATATCAACACGTATACTGTGATCTCATAGTGGTATATTTTAGGATACGTAAACTGCATGAGATCTCTAAATATCAATACACTCTATATCATCAGACCTCTTTATAAAAACAAAACACTTCTACACCTTAGTTAATACACAGCATTATCCCTCATCCCCAGATATATAATTCATTGAAGGACCTTTCTATCGTCCCATGTCAGTCCCCTCCTTTAGAGGTCTCAAGCTGCCATTTCGAGTTATATGTAAAACTGTACGAGTTGTTATGAATGTAAGCATTGCCTCCTTATAATTCATCCCCAGAGATCCGGAAGCGGTACTGCCTGATATTTGCCGGAGTGATGCAGGACCTTGCTACCAGAGTATCTACCAGGGAATGTGCAGAAGCCATCTCAGAACTTGCTGTAGAACAACCCAACCTGCAGAAGCTGATGCTGGACGTAGCCTACACCAGCCAGGAGACGTACCCCGTCTATATCAGACTTGTCGAGTCTTCATCCAATATCATTGAGCAGTACTTTGGAGGTGAGAGTAAAACTATACTTCAGATTTCAGCTTAGGAACTCATAATCCTATTCAAAGTCATGGTTCTGACCGGTTCTTGTTCTGATCAAATGACTGATCTCAGGGGCCGCAATAGTGATCTTAGAGCTATAACATTTAAGTTTGAACTGATTTTACTGAGATTCAGATTTCAATCACAGAGGGTACTTCTATGTACAACGCTCTGTTACAATTCCACAGTTTTCTTGTATGACTTCCTGATATGTTGCGGTCACTTTTAGTTGTTAAATTTATGCCCTTTCAAATTGAAGTTTTGTCCTGAAGCAACAGTTCCTATGACTATGAGATGCCCACCTATCACATTTAGTCTTAAAGTAGAATATCAGAACTTATTTTAAGTTTGTCTGTCCCTTTGTTACAGGTGAAAGTTTCCTGTTCTACACGAACTGTCTGAAGCTGTGTGAGACGTACAAGAGAGACACTGATGATGCCATTGTTAGTGGGGCTTATGGGAGGTCTCTTACGAATGTCAAGGTCAGTCCAGCAATTTATTCAAAATGTCAGAGTAGCAAATACACAATTGACCATTATGTAATTTATGCCAGGATAGAATGATGAGATCTCATATTGTGAATCAAAAATCAGAGTTTTCTATGGGTTGGAATATTATAAACCTTCTCGAACTAATCCTTATTTATTTAAACACCTTGTTTATTCCTTGTTGATAAGTTAAGATCTTTTAGATTAACAATTCTAAATTGTTGGAACTACTTGATTCAACAGCTTCTACACTTAGAATCAAAGTGTTAAATATCAATGTTCCAGGGAGATCTAGTTACGGGAGAGGAGATGTACAGACGAGCTCTCACCAGGTCCACACTTGCAGGTTCCAATCGGTCCATCCTGGCAATGGCTGCTCAGGTCCACCAGAACATGGGCTGGAACCTGCATCTCCAGGGGAGGAAAGAAGAAGCACTGAAGTAAGACCCTCTGACATTGATTGTCAGATTGTGTGGGTAGTTATTGTGAACCTATGTCAGAATTAAGAGTTGGTTCCCCCATTTGATCTTTTGACAAATTGCACATTGCTTTATGTCTGTATTGACCCAATACCTCCTAAAGATTGCTTATCGTCTGTATTGGTCAAATTGTCTCCTAAAGATTGCTTACTGTCTGTATTGACCCAATACCTCCTAAAGATTGCTTAATATCTATTGACCCAATACCTCCTTAAGATTGCTTAATATCTGTATTGACCAAATACCTCCTAAAGATAGCCTACTGTATTGACTCAATATTGGTCAAATTGCCTCCTAAATATGCCTCCTAAAGATTAATGACGGTCTCATTTGCCCCATTGCCTGCTAAAGATTGCCCATTGCCTGTGTTGTGAACCTACAGGAACCTAAAGGAGGCCCAGAGCCTGACCGAAGTCCTGGGCATGAAGGATGAGCCTGTTGTGTTGAGTACCCTCTCTGTGCTGGGCATAGTTCACACAGCTATTGGTGAGTGTATAGTCTCATTCTGAACTCTTCTTCATTTCCAAGAATGCTCATTACATATGTGCATTCCCATTATGAGTAAATCTTTCTTCTCTTATTTACTAAAGGGAACATGGATGCAATAATGTAGGATGAGTTAGCAAAGCAACTGCAATCTCTTGAAAGCAATACCTCCAAATGTTGGATGGAATGTACATAGCAAGTAACTAGCATTACCAGTCTTGTCGATAGCCATTTTATATTGTTTGTGCATCTATCATGATAAGACCTTTCAGATGAGGGTGAAGACCAGTGTGGATACTTCAGCCTATAATTTGTCATTGAGCCCTTGCGGTTGGAATGTATGGAGCATAAAAATCCACCTAAGTTCAAGAGATCTTCTCTTGTTAGTGGTGATCTCTAACTCCGGATTCTCTCGGAGTTGAGCTATGATCTCAAATTGGAGGTCATTTTTGCCATGCTTCTCGGAGTTGAAGTGAATAGCGACATGTTTATCTCTATTGTGACTAATGTCGGCAAGATGTTCAGAAAGTCTGATTTTGAACTCTCTTTTAGTTTCTCCAACATATTGTTTTTTACATTTTCTACAAGTTAACAGATATACTATATTACGTGAGGTACACATAAAGTGGCGTTTTCTGTATATCTTTTTATTGACACTACTAGTGAAGTGGTCTGAGGTGTTGATCTGTTTGCATAGTTTGCAATTCTCTTTTTGACAATCTGTGTCAACAAAGTTAACCCTCTTGTCGCTGATTTGTGGTGTGAGTTTTGGGTCGGAGAGTGTTGCCCTAACTAGATGATCTTTTAAGGTTTTTCAGATGGGGTCATAATTTTTTACCTCGTGACCTTGACCTTGGCACAGCAAGTGCTTTTCAAAAACTTTAACCTTGGCAATAACTTGTGATTGGATAGAGATAGACCTTTGATATTTCACATGTGCATCTACCGGTATCATGATAAGACCTTTCAGATGAGGTCATAATTTTTTATATCGTGACTTGACCATGGCTCAGTAAGCATTTCTTGAAAACTTTTAACTTGGTCTTAATCTGTGATTGGATAGAAATCGACCTTTGATACTTTACAACCTGGCTACATATCAATCTACTGCTTCGAATTATGCATTCTGGTGCCTCTAATTATTATCGATTTTCTACTCCAGGTAATTATGAAGAAGGTGAGAAGTACCACCTGGAATCTCTGAGAAGAAGGATCGCAAAGCATGGAGAGATGCATCCGCACATCGGGGCGTGTTACAACAACCTTGGCATCTTGTTCTTGCAGAAGGGAGACTACTCTAAATCTAACTATTACTACCGGAAGGGACTCGAGGTGAAGAGGGAAACCAATGCAACACCATCTGCCATCATCATCTCCATCAGTAATGTGGTCTCTGTGGAAATAAAGGGGAAGAATTTCGGTGTGGCTAAGCAGTTGTTGGATGAGGGAGCAGAAATATTGGAAAAACAACTGCCTGAGCAAGGGTAAACCTCAAGTTTTCTTAGATTCCACATGACTGATGACACTTGGATTGATATTTTTTAGGATGACCATTGTGATACTTTTCACTGTGTTTATCATCCATCCATCAATCTATCAACACCCACTTATCTATCCATCCCTTTAGCCATCCTTAACCTTAATGAGATATAATTCATTGTTTCAATTCATAAGTTCAGAAAATTGTAATGTATTGATGTGTCTATGAATTGATTAGTCCATATACATTTAAAGAATCAATTATATGTGCATGACCTATATCATTCCTGCTTTGCAGCAGTTATGAATTTCAAGTTTAGATTTTGTTATTCTAATTTAGTCAATGGAGTATGAAACTTAAGAGTATGTGAGTGTTTGTCTTTCGTTCAGTTAAAGAATAATGCATTGTTCTTACAGAAGGAGGTTTGAGAAAGGTCTAATTCTGGAGGGTTATGGTCGACTTTACTCAGCAACTGGGGACCAAGAGGCAGCCATTAGAATCCTTGAAGAAACAGCCCAACTCAGAAAAGACTCAGTTATGGGTGGCGTCGGCCATGTTGAATGTTTGTTGAATTTGGGTAGAGCCCACAGAAAAGCTGGAAATAAAAACCAGGCTTGGCAAGTTTTCAGAGAAAGTTTGAGTCACAAGGATGCAGTTGCAAAGATAATGCCACAGAACAGATTCATCTGGGGTTGTGTGACAGAGATGGTGGACATGTTGACAGAAGAGAACTACTCAAGGGAAGATAACTCTCCTAGTTTGGAGGAGCTGATCTCAATAGGGAAAGATGAGCTGCTGAGGATCATATCTCACTACACGGAGAAGGGTGTGTTTGCTATGAGGGACACCTATGACAGCAAACTGAAAGACTGGAATGTTAAGTCCAGAAATGTCACTGAAGCATAAAAACTTCTGATAACCACACATTTCTGTTATTTTGATCTGATATTTTGATTTTATAATATTTTTATTCTTTATTCATCTTTTTGCAATATCTACATACATTTATTACATACATTAAATGATATTTACATTGTGATATATGACATATCTTCTATCCCGGTGTGCTTAATAATCAGATGTTGTAGGGCTTCAAGTGACCATATGGTCCATTTACATTTTATATTATCTCTGGTGTTTTTCAACATTTTCTTGATCTGATTCGGGTGCAGAGGTGCCAGAATGATGGTCAAAGTTTGTATATTAGTCATAAGTCTCCTCCAGCAAAAATCTTTGTAGTCAGAGAGCTAAGTGAGTGACTAGGCAGTGTGTGTGGCTTGGGTGGGGTTTTTGGTGTTGGTATTTTGTGTGAATGTGGCTTGGTTGTGGATGTGGCTGGAATGTGGTTGTGTATATATATGGCTTTGGTATAGATGTGTTTTGGTGGGGGTATGGGGGTGGAAGTGGTTGATGCTGGGATGTGGTGTTGGTGTGGATGTGGTGTGGTTGTGGTTGAGTGTTGGTGTGAGAGTGGCTTGGATGTGGTGTTGGTTTGGAAGTGGCTGGGGTAAGAGTACAGATGTGTTAACACTGCCCTTTAGGTATTCAAGGGGAAGTGCAATATCAGGTGAATTATTAGAGTCTTCAATTTCAAATATTTGTATAGCTAATGAACAATAGAGAATATTTTTATATTGTTGTAAGATGAATTGTTATTCAGCTATTATGTATTCATATGAGGTATTTTGTCATGGAAAAAAAGGCTTTTAATATTTTGAATTGAGTAGACAGATGTTTCTAATATCAAGTAATACTATGTTTATTCATAACCCACTTACATTGCACATTTGGTTACTAGCAATTATGAATTGAAACTATGAACTTGAATGTCAACATTCAAAGTTTTAGACAATAAAAACTGCATCTTCTTTGATTCAAACAACACTAGGGATCATAAGACCAGATGATGGATATGTGTTGGAGCTTAGATGATACCTATATTGTTATGTAGGTGGTTACAACATGACCATAATGAAGTCTGTATATTCCTATATTTCACCCATGTGTTAAATCTACACAAGTCTAGTATTGCTGGCAGTGTAATTTCACCATTTTGTGCAATCTACTCTCATGGTTTGTGTTATCCCTTTATAGTAACTCAAGCTTTACAAAGTCTTAAATAATTGAACAGGGTAGTCAAAAAAATACTTTGATCTATCATTGTGCCTTTGTTAACTGAACCAGGTACTATCCCACAACTTATCTGAACTCAACAAGAATATTAAATGGTAATTTTAATTTGCATATTTTATTTTTTAATTTATAATTTAATAAATCATGAGATATACAAATCATTGACACATTTTTAAAAAATAAATGATAACAAAATTTATATCCCAAAATTATTTTCCAAGATATTTTTATCAAAGTTCTTTGGCATATATTATTTATATTTGATTTTATATACTCATACATTTTGTTGCCAACGAAGCATGAATGCAATATTTGTAAAATATGTAAATATTATGGATCACATCTTGTTTTCAGAGGGTCAAAAAATCAGATGTGATGACAAAAAAAAGACATTTCATGTGATTTCTAAGATAGGAAACATAATGCATAATAGAGTGTTTATGTATGTTTAATAAAATGTTTTAGAGCATTGTGAAGTATGTTACACTTATTTTTGTTATATATACCCTGTTGAAATAAGCTGCTTTTTTTATGTGGCTGAAATATTGCTTCACATTTTCTTTGACATTCTTTAACCTTTTACAAGCATAAAATCATGGTTTTCAAAGAGAAAATGTATTTCATGTTGGTTTGGTGTTATATGCCTATGCATGTTACGTTTAGTTTGAATTTACTTTTATAACAGTTTACATGTTGGATGTTTTTTTGACATTTTCTACTTTACTCTTTATACTCATTGGTGTAAGTTTTACTTTTCATGCTTCATATTTTCAACCTTGTCATATTGTTGCTTCCAAAGCCCTGCTGCATATTAACGGCAAACATTAAAGAAGGATAATTCAAAGCTTTATCTTCCATACAGATCTATACATTCATAAGGATATTGAGATCATTATCATTCCATTGTTGGTGTTGGTTGTAGACTTGAAAACTTATGTATTCATTCAAGAAACAATTTTAATGTATATTTTTATTTCCAATTTTGAACAAATGTTGAATGTTTAAGCAGCATTACTCGAACCTTACTTTATCTGGATATTTACTTCCAATTGTACAATAAATCTTTTTAGAAGCCATTCAACCGATTTTTCTTTTGGTATTTATTTATGACTTCTTTGAGAAGCATTTTGAAAATAAATAGACATTGCACTCCTTCAATACAGAAGTTGACGAATCCATAGTATTCCTCATTCAATGTTAATGATGCCAATGATAATGATAGTGCTGATATGACAAAGAGTTTGATGGATTACACCTTCTTTATTGTATTACATACGACGTTTCAAGGCAACTCCTGATGAAGGGGCACGGAGTTGCCTTGAAACGTTGTATGTAATACAATAAAGAAGTTGTAATCCATCAAACTCTTTGTCATATTAACTACCAACTTCTATATGCCTCTCAAGAATGATAGTGCTGTTGATGATGTTAATGATATTACTGACATCATGCTGCTCTATTAACCTATATATAACCGTGAAGTTTCCAGTATCCATGATTGTCTTCACAGTATTTGCCTCATTTGCCAACAAATAACCACCAAATAAAGTGACTGATAAATGAACAATATTGTATTGCTTTGGATGTATCAATTAGCATGATTTAAATAGTTGTGAGAGCCCTACCTGTAACAGTACATCCTGAAAAGACAATTACCTTAAAGTACCATTTTGGTCATTTTATCGAGAAGATAGGCATATTGCTGATAGGTTTCATATAAAAACCAAGTTTGATAATGTAACCATTTGAAAGTATAGAATGATATATGAAAGATCTTTAGAATTAATACCAACATATCATTATGAAAGAATCGTGGGTTGTAAGAAAAGGACGACAGGCTGAGTGGTACCTTTATACAGATAAACTGACAGAGTTGCACATAGACAAAACAGCGTTTATCAACACGACACAGGTCAATAGTATTTACGGGAGCATATTTTAGTCTCAACACAGGTCAACAGGTATTTACGGGAGCATATTTTATTCTCTTGGCAAAGGATTGGGAACAGGCTGTCCAACTTAAAATACCATCTCCTTAGAATGTTAATTTTTAATTTACATGTTCTTAAGCAATAACATGACAGAAAGTTAACAGGAACAAAGTTCTAAGAGTAAAGAATACTAAAGAATACAAACTGATATAAGCAATTTAAAAGCAGTTTAAAATCAATTGAAATACATGCCGCTTTTGTGTAATACGGGGCTTCATTTAGAAGTAGGTTCCATCCAATGACATCATCAACACTGTGATTTCTTTGGCACCGCGAAAACAAATTGGCAGATTGCAGATTTGTACGTGGTCACTGCACCTTGAATCAACGTCATGGACATCTTTACTAATCCACGAGAACAGTTACTTTGATTATCAGTAGCAAGCTTGATTAATGCGTATTTGATATTATGAAGTGGAACCACGCATAGATATGTTTCCATTTTACGTGGGTTTGAAACACTGAATTTGGCAACTAAATCTACATATGGTGACGATGATAAATCATTTTTTTATTAGATCATAGGGCTAATTATACAATTATAATAACAAAAAGAAAAGAATGCACCAATGGGTAGTCAGGTACAAATTCGAATTTTGAATATATTTGTCAATTCCACAGAATATTTGTAAAGTTGTTTCGAATATATGTATATTTTAATCAATTTACAAACAGTGTCTTGTTTAAGGTTTCAACGGAAGCCAGTAATAAATAAAATCATGCAATTGATATGTGCATATTGTTATATCTATTCGTAAACTTCCGCGTTCCGCAGTTGGCTTATGTTATGTACATGTAGTTAACGACTAAAAGATAGATAACGTTTGGGCTTTCCCCTAGTGCTTGTTTAAAGGTTGGCCTGGTAACCCGCCTCTATACATCCAGCCAGTTCTTGATGTCGTTGTCTTTAAGGTAAGTTATCGGCAACCATGCTCATCATATACTACACACCAATAACATCTTGTATTACTAACAATCACTCAATTTTGATAAACGAGTCTAAAGAATTAAGTCAATTAATTTTCAGTTGGTGTTGTACTTATTGGGTTGGAATTGTTACCAGGACCGGTACGTGCACTTTTCACTAAAATATACGAGATAATAAGTCGTTTTCTTGCAGTATATTAGTTCACGTTTGGACATATATTGAGACATATTTTAACTTTATTGCAATAATTGTTGAAAGTGCCTAACGTAACTAGTTTGCCATTAACTATGCTTTTAAGATGACGAGTTGAAAAAAGGAACATATCCCGCATCGGGGCAGGTTCGGTTTCCCTCAGGGGAAGGTTCGTTTATCGTTGTGAACAATCAGAACATGTTCAGCCTAAAACAATTAAATAGCGATAAGATGCTATTCATATTTTTCGATATTTGGGACAGAAAAAATACTACATTACTTTAGCAAGATATATTTTATAATGATGTGGACTCAGTTGACTTTCTATTACGAAAAGGATTCCGATTTTCTTCCAATTAGAGGAGCCTACTCTACAAGGACCTTCAAGATAGTCCTTTTGAGGAGGAGGACCTTCAGAAGAATGGTTCCGAGGAGATCTTAAAATTTTGTGAATTGTCTTCACGGCCAAATGTGCCCCGCCTGTAATGACCGAACGTAGCCCTACAAACCACGTTTGCTCTTATATCTATGCTGAGAAATTACACAGCCCTTATACCAAAAGAATTTGTTTGTTTCATATACGTCTGGGCATTTTGGTTTATGCTCACGAAGAACATATTCCTAAACAAAAAACAAAGCAAACTGAGGTCGAATAAATTACTCAGCTACATGACTGTAGCCATTGTAAAGTAATGCTGTCTCTTGGGAATTACCAATTTAAATGGCCACAGAACAAAATTACAGAGAAAAGACGAACTTGCCCCGGGGCCGTGCCTGCCCCGATCTCCCCTATATGGTTTGCATTTTAAAATTTGTGTAGTCTTTTTATTTACAAATGTGTCTTCTTCACTTTGTTTAGAATTATGGCACATGGTTGTGTCTTTATGTACACAATTACCTTCATTAACAGTTGAATACAGGTACCTGTTTTGTTACTGTCAATAGCATGGATATTGTTTTTGCATTGTATTAAGTGTGTGCATAATGCTTATTTCTACACACAAAAGTTTTTTAAAATCCTTTTGTTGGAAATTTGTAAAAAAATTAAGATATTTTCTTCATTATATTTGTTGCAAGAATATATGTATAAATAGGGATCACATTCAGGATTGTTGTCTCCTGGGGGCTCAAGTCCACCGTTCATCCTATGCAGGTTGACCCCTGGGGGTAGGATTGACTGGGGAGCTGCTCACTCTGTAGGGGGTGGGGAGAGACATCCTTTTGCAGAACTATCTATATAGAGCCTGTCCACTACATTACAGGCCTGCTTGTTATTTCCTCTAGCGAATGTTTTGGGATAGTGAGCTTGAAATAACTCTTATATTCATGATATGCTATGTTTCAACATGATAACAAATGGGAAACTTTTGAGATGAATAAGTATATGACAATGAAAAGACAATGAAAAGAAAGAAAGACTTGAAATGAAAAGACTTGGTGTTTATTTTTTCCATTTTTATCAAATACTATCAATTGTAAGTTCACTTTACAAGTGAGATCAACCTAATAACAGTTACGAAATAAAGATAAATTCTTCCTAACGTCTTCCTTTACATTGTATAAACTCACTGTACATGAGTGTAACTGGAATAGTTATTTTGCTTTTCCTGAGATTGGAATCTTTTTCGGCAAAAAAAACTTTACAACCGCCACGGCAACGTCTCGATTCCAGTTATTGTTACTCTTTCAAAACTTAACAATGTAACCAAATGGGAAATAACCGCTGAAGGATTAACAACAAAGGGAATTCCCCGGATGTTTTTTACTGGGCCACAGTTATGCAAATGTTTGTAACAATACCGGTAGTAACTTCGTCAAGGCGCTGTCTTTCTCGTAAGTTGTTTGCATTATTTTAAGTATGTACAACTCAAAAGCTTTTATCTTTCAGTCATGTGGTAAAGTTTGTCTGAAACAATAAGCAATATTGACCCAAGTCGGAAAATTAATCTCTTGAAAGGGAATTCAATTTTTTGGATGTACACTATTTACAAAGTCATTTGTTAAAGAGTGGGTGGTAGTCGATAAAAGAATTAGAAACTGTTATGGAAGCTCTTAACAAACTCAACTCCTGTGTATCAAGCTTAAGGGGAGAATATATGACCTAGACATAAGTATCATGAATGGTAGTAGCCTAGTAGTCATGACAACATATGTATGTTCTTGTGCCTCACTGCATATATTTTACTAATGCTTTCATACAGACGTATTTTACTTGGGTAATCTGAGTATTCTGCAATAAACGTGCACAGGTGTCCATCATTTATACTGGATGGTCATGATGATCTTTTCTGATTGATTACAATGTTTAATGATAATCATCAGTTAACATACATATTATTTTCGTTGAAAATTTAATTCTTATTTCTCTCAACGAATCGTCTAAACTTAAATTAGCTATTACGTATGCGATAGACACTGTTCTTCTGACTAGAAGAGTCGATATGTTAAGCGAAAGAGTCCTCCAATACTTGATTTCTTAAACTTAAAGTTTGAACGATAAACCAGTGTCACATTTTAGTCCCTAATGGTCGCCATATCACTCATGTCCTAGTCATGTTTTCAATATAAAACATTATCATATTACAATTGAATGCATAAGCAATACTTACGTACAATGCAGCTATGGGTGATTGCTCTCGACTAGAGGTTTTTGTATTACAATAGTCCTTGGAGTGTTCTATTATTACCTAGTCAAGTCATGTAAGAGAATATCATACAATCTGCACTTGGTTTGTACCTGCCGTTGTTGAATCTTGATCCTAGTCTGATAGACAGTACATGGCGCTGTAGCATGCAAGCAACACACATAATGTTAACATAAAAATCTAAATTGCTCTCTTACAGGAAATCAAATCAACTTTCAAACACAGACTGGCTAATTACTATCCTAAGAGTTAACTCATTTCTTGTTCATCGAGTACTCAATCAGCTTGATGGTAAGATTTTTCTCTGATAACTAAAGCATTGCATCGCATGGTATGTTATCTCGGAATCTTAGTTACACCAAACAAATTACAGTTTTATCACTTTTAGTATCATCCGTCATCCACGTACTTCGCATCAGCGGTTTCTGTCACCAACAGCACCAAAATCATTACCTGCCTGAACAAGAACAGTAGCAGCTTATGTAATAAATATGTTTAGCTTTCATAAGGGCTAGAAGCATGTCAGGTTAAGCAATCACACAAACAATTCAATCCAAATCAATGACAGGAGCAAACACGATAACTTCCAGCAATGTGGAAAGTGTGATCTGCGGTTTCAAGTACATATACACACCAAAAAAGTTAAGGACCCTTATGATTTTTCAGAGAGGGATGTACTTCGTTGAAGAATGCTATGCGACTGAGGAAAGGAAGATAGGCAAAACCAACTTTTTTTAAGAGACCAATTGTTTGCAAGAAAAGTTTTGTAATTGTGTGGGCACTAAAAGTGCATGGAAATAAAGAGGGAAATGGACATGGAATTTCATCCAAAACACATGGATGTTTAAAGAGGCAGTAGCACGTTTTTTTATTATTTTATATTCTGAATGTTTCACTGATAATTGTAAGTTAATGCTAAATGTATTACACAAACCAATCATCCATAGTGAAAGCATGAAGATTCACATAAAATCCATTGGCGGCCATTTTGTGTGAACACCTTTTATTCATTTTGGGTAATTGTGTATTTGAATTACTACTGCTCCATCTACTTTAAATACACTATTTTCCAATTGGAACCATTAATTTCTATTTTCCTGACATCACCTAATATTCCCCCTAAAACGTGCTACTGACCCTTTAAGTATTGTCACTACAAGCTCTTGATGTGTACCACCCGATCAAACTAACTTAAATAAAGTGAATCAGTGTTTCAAGAATCACAAAATATCAGTAAGGTGTGGTGCCATCACGTGCGCCAATACCTGCACCCACTCTTGGCATACCCCTACTGAATCAGGTTCTTTAATTCGGTATCCGCTGCCACTCATCCCGAAGAGCGATTCACTCAGGATTTGTACAGGAGGATCCCGTCTTTGTATCCGACGACCCAAGATGTCCTTAACATGCTCGATTTGGTTAAAATCAGGTGACATTGTTGGCCATGGAATTCGTGTTACACCATTATTATCCAGATGTTCGTTTACAGCAAGTGAACGATGGAGTCTGGCATTGTCGTCCATGAACAAGGGTCTTGTGGCAAGTCTTTGGTCATCGAAATGATCAATAATTACATGATCCAGAACCTCCTGAATGTAGCGAGTGAGTGAACCCTGTCACCAACTCGAGACTACAGTCGTAGGAGAAGATTCTCCAAACCATCACGGATACCCTGACATATGGTACCCTTAGCAAAATGTTCCTGGGGCAAGATGTGTATTCCTGGTTTTCTATATGCGGGCTCGGCCATCAATAGCATACAGGAGGAAACGACTTTCGTGGGTTCAGTGTACTCTAATCCATGATCTCAGGTTCCACCTTTGCCTTTCCACACACCATAACCTACGCTCACGTCTGTGGGGATTTGTGGGCATTGGACGCCTGATTTACCTACTGGCCCTTTATCCGGCAGCTTTGAGGCGATTTTAGAGTTTGGTTGCTAAAGCAGAGATGAGGTAACCATACCCGTTTCAGATGGGTGCTTTAGCAAACGGCAGGCGTTTAACATGTCGTTACAGAGCTCTATCCTCCTGGGGCGTGGTAGCTTTTGGTATTCCTGGTCGTGGAAGGTCCCTCACATCATTTGTGCATGATTCCTGACCAGATGGCTTTTGACAGTGTATTGGAAGTGAGTTCTTCTGGCAATTTCCTTGTAAGGAAGTCCTGCCCGATGAAGCCCAATGATCTGCATTCTAAAAGCATTTGAAATTCTCCTTTTGGTCATTGTCAATGACAAGTGAAACAAGTGAAACAAGTGGTAATGAAGTCGGAACCGATCGTAAAAATAGTCAATACATGTGATTGTTTGAAACCTTGGTTTATGCAACACGTGGGTGGGATTCACGTGCATGTGATGCCTTTCGTGAGACACGATTTTGTAAAAAGTAAAACTTGTTTTTATCACCAACAGAAAACACCTTGATTTGCCATAATGAGGGATAAAATTTGGTTTCAACATATACTGCAAACTCAACCTTTATTTTGGGGGTGCTTTATATTTTTTGGTGTGTATAGAACATTTAGTCCCATTTTCAACTAAGCTTCTATTGTTAAGAGGATGTCTCATTCATTATGCGGTATAGTTGTTTTCCATAAACTAAAAGAGTTCTCATGTACTCCCTTTTCTTAACCCATTGCAATATGTAGTCCTATTCCAGTAAAATGTTTCAAAAGTATACCTTATACTTATTGTTTTGTGAATTTATTAAGTGCTATCGTCATTCCAAACGATTACAAGCGAATTTTTCCAAATATAAGCCTGGGCTTCTATTTCCCCCAAAGTTAAGTAGTCTAAAACCAAATTTTCTGTATAGGAGCCCTGGGCTTGCTTCCGGAAAACCCTGATAGCCTCATTTGTCAGTGTGTGTCGGCAACCGCTAAACATATCTTTACTTATCGGCTCTAACAGTACCCCCTATAACATCATCAGCAACAGCAATGGCGGAGGAAGAGGAAGGGAATGTCATGTTTGTGGGCAGGGAGGAGTTCCTTCAGGATCTGCAAACCAACTGGGCCAGGTACAAAATCTTTGGAGTCTTTGGAATGAAGTCTGTAGGCAAGTCCCGTACTGTCAACGAGTTCCTAAAGAGGTTTAAGTCCAATTTTCCAGTACCAGAGAAAATTCGGCACATCCATGTGCAACTTCAGTCAGTGAGTTTTTGGCCAGGTTTGGTGCTGAAAATCAAAGGCGCATTCCAGGATGATTCAATGAATGAAGACTTTGACGTTTTTCCCTATGAACTTGCTAGGAAAATAGAAGGATGCCAGGATATCAACTTTGTGTTAGAGTTTGATGATGCAGAAGATGTAATTGAAAGCCAAGTCAAAACTATGTTTGTGTCCTTGTGTGAGCATCTTCTAGAGACCTGTCCAAATGTGAAGATTTTGATCACATCAACAGTCAGAGTAAAGTTTCCACATCATATGGCAAGTTTCTACAGCATGGAGCTCCCTGTCATGTCCCACGATGATGGTGTGAAGCTGCTCCAATCAGTTACTCCTCGGATACAATATGGAGGTGTCATAGATGAAATCGTCAAACTCTGTCTTGGACTCCCTTTAGCCATCCTCATGACAGGTATGTGTTCAGGCTCCCATTGCACAACACGAAAAGCTGCCATTAAGTCACTAAGGTAGCTAGAATTTTATGTTAGATGCTAAACACTGTTTTTCTTTCGTTTCTTACTTCAAGTCTAGGAAATAAATACATTTTCAAAAAGGTACATGTTTTGAGAATTTGGCGTGTTATCGACCAATTTAAAGTTTGGTACAAAGATAATCTTCAATATAAGTTAATTTTCCTCTCACCTTTTCATTTTCCTGTGAGAAATTTTATCATTGTCAACGATGTCATTGTTAAGGAAGTTGACATGATCTTAATTTCCGCTACGAACCACAACTTTATTATGAGTATCAATTTATTTTATTTAATCAGTGAGTATCATCTTCATCTGCAGAGTTACTAAACAAATGTAAGTTAATAATTATGTCTTAGGTTTAAATAAGACAAAATAATTTTTTGTTTTCTACATGTATGTTCATTTGTGTTATGAATTTATGTCACTTGGTTTTGGGCCGATGGTCTTCACATAGAATAGTATGACTCTTCAATCATTATTCAGCATCTTCTATGTTTATTTCATTATAAAAGATTTGGGATTTTATAACTCTACCCCCACTATCCAGGCAGTGAGCTGGAGATGGATGGAGGGTTTGTTAGCCCCGAGGAGATGGTGGTGATCCTCACCCAGTGTAGACTGGAGGCCTGGAGCCGTGAGGAGACGTACTCAGAGGAGGAGCGGCTCGGTGAGTTGTTGACAAAGAATTACTTATACATGTCATCGAGAAGGAATATAAGAACTTTTTCCATTGGTGTTAAACCTTTTCGAAATCCCCATGACCAATAAAGGGCACACCTCTTTATTAACCACACCTCTCATGCTCACATACATCACTCGAGTTTTTCTACCTTTTTATCAAACCGGTATGTAATACCATGGGATATAGTCATCACCCTGTCCGTCTGTATTTCTGTCCGTCCGTCCGTCCGTAATCATTTCGTTTCCGGAGCAGAACTCAAAAACCGGTCCACATATCTTTCTGAAACTTTACATGTGTATTGCCCACCTACTGAAGTGGTGCCTTTTGATATTTTCACATTTCTGAAAATGTTATTTTTTATTATTTCCATGGAAACGACTCTTATTTGGACTCTGTTCATGAAAGGTTTCGTTTCATATATATTAGCTTATACTATTATAAACCATGCTTGACAAATTTACAATTATCTTTCAAAGGTTTACATCTTACGATCATGTGGAACCGGTGGGATATGTCATCTTCTGATGACTCTTGTCTTGATTAGTCACTGTTTTAGTGACATGTGACACAGCAATTGATTTCGAGTAACCACTGTAAACACTGTTTTCGCTATTTCCATTTTGTAGGTTCAGTGTATAAAAGTGTTATTTCACGACTGTCGAGTGTGTTCCAAGAAAGACTAGCAGTTCTCGGATATATCCCAGGGTCCTTCACTTCCCGCCACGCCCAGGAGATGCTCAGTGATGGTTTTTAATTTATCTAACAGGCTTTTTAAACAAAATTATTTACTTAAAATATAAGAGAATAGTATATTTTATATCATTGTTGATTGAATGTTTATGATAACTGAATGCAAAGTATGAATATGTAAGTTCATTTATACCAATTTGATTTTATTACAAAATTACAGTCATAGCGAGATTAACTAAGTGAAGGCATATATTCTAATGGATATAATTCTGTTTTACCGAAGACATACATTTTCCTTACTTCACCATTGACATTGACTACAATTGCCATATTTATCATATTGACAAATAAATAATAACAAGAAGTCATTTGAAAACTTATCTTGTTCATCTTGTTTAAAATGAAAAGATCACTCAACTGTGCCTGAGACCAAAGATATGACGTTAAACCCTCTTAGACAGCGACACATGATTGAGTTTGATCCCCCAAAATTCCGCTACAATATCCATGGGATTCTCAAACTGTGCCTGGAGGACTTCTTGGCTATGGACAAACTACCTGGTAGGTGTAAAGGAAAAGATTGTTAAAAAGGAGTATATAGCAGATGATTCTAAATATGCAGATTAACTGGCTCTACACATTACGTTCCTCAAAGAAATGTTAAGCAATGTTATGTTGCAATACAAAAATAATTCAATTATAATCTAATTTAAAGACATGATAAAGTTGACAGATGTACAAATTGATTCCAATGCGAACTGGATAATAATGCAAGAGAAAATTGTATCTGTTGAAGTAGAATCATAAGGTAGTTCATTGGTCAGTGAGAGGCAGATATGGCAGCCTAAAAGATTAGTTGAAACGTCTTTGGAATTCATTTTAAAGTTGTCTTTCCAAAATCTTTCCCCAGAGATCCGGAAGCGGTACTGCCTGATATTTGCCGGAGTGATGGGACCTTGCTGCCAGAGTATCTACCAGGGAATGTGCAGAAGCCATCTCAGAACTTGCAGTAGAACAACCCAACCTTCAGAAGCTGATGCTGGACATAGCCTACACCAGCCAGGAGACGTACCCCGTCTATATCAGACTTGTAGAGTCTTCATCACACCTTATAGAGCAGTACTTTGGAGGTGAGAGTCAAACATACCAATTTGAGAAATCGACCACCCTCCGTGAAATTGAAATTTACAAATATTGATTTATACTTGTCCTATACACAACCGTACACATATTCTTTATAGTTGTTGCTTACCAAATATGAAATATTTTTTCTTGAAGCAGCCTCTTAACTGGACTTAATTGATTCTGTGTAACCCTGTGTAAACCTTTACGCTTTGCATTGAAAAATGAGTTTGGAGAACTGATTTTTAAAGTTGCAAACTTGCTAGATTGTATAGCTTATAAGATAGATTTATTGAATTGATTACATCCTCTGTTATATGGAAGCTACCTTATAAGTTGCAATCCCAGATTAGTTGAGGACCAGTTTTTCCCTTACTTGTCAAAAACTTATTAGACATAACTAATGAATTATTTCTGTTTTTACTTTATTTTTAACTCAACGCTTTGGAGGAGATTATAATACTAAGTGACACAGCAATTTAACCCACTCACAAAGATTCAAGAGGGTTGATAAAAAACGTTTTCATCAAAATTTCATAAAGGGTACTGTGTGTAGAATTGAGAATATCAAATCCTTGTTCACCCGTTTGTATCATGAATCGCAGCTTATCACAAATTTATCTTTTTAGTATGAAATGTTGTCCACTTTCTTTTGACAGATGAAAGTTTCCTATTCTACACGAACTGTCTGAAGCTGTGCGAGACATACAAGAGGGACACGGATGATGCCATTGTTAGTGGGGCTTATGGGAGGTCACTTACAAACATCAAGGTCAGTCCACAGATATAAAAGGGGGAAAGTATACAACAGCTTCATTCACTTCATAACATGTAGGTATCTCAAAGTTAACCTTGATATCGTTTGTGTCATGGTGAGAGACATAGACTGTAACTATTAAAAATTAACTGAAAAAAACTCATTAATATACATGTAGATGGTTGCAAGTGTAATACAATGCAAAATATCATCTGAAAGGAAAATGCATCACAATTCAATAAAGAATATTTTCTGACTCATAAACTTTGAAATAAATTATACATTTATTCAAGGCGGATGACATTTTTCCAAGAGTGGTCATCACAATCGCCTTGGATATCGCTATCGCAAACATAAAACACATCTTTAAAGAAAGATAAAGAATGGCGATTCCTTCAATACACATCTGGGATTGAGAGCTGAATGGTTTGTTGATGCTTATCAATGGCATCTGAAACGTGTTCGTTGTAATTAAAATCAGTACTCAGACTTGGTCACTTCAATGATTAAATGTTTCCGATAATATCTCCACTAACCTCTGGAACCAATATGGGTTAAGTGCGATTAATAAATTACCTCCCCTAAGTTGAATTACCGTTTTTTCATTAGCCAATCAGATAGGCCTTTAGTCAGAGTCAGAAATAGGAAAGAAATCATTTAGGCCGATAAACGGTAAGTGGGTGAGTTGGGGTTTAACATACAATCAGCAATTTTTTCAGCTATTAAACATGTGGATGTTGCCATCAAAAAGAGAGAAGATCGAAGAGAAAGAAGTTCGACAGGATGAGAGAACAAACGAAAAAGAGGGATAGAAGATATTGCTGTTTAATAAATCAACCATGTTATTACACTATGTGTCATAACATCGCGCGCTGACCGAATGACGTGACGTAATGATGACGTCACAATTGTTAAGTATGATAATTGTCATAATGTCAGCGGGCCGGCCGCGACAGTCATGTTGGCGACTTTCTTTGTATTTTTACGATGTTATTAAGCAAGTAATAAATAAAATACTAAACTCGGTCCCGTTTCATAAAATTATGAAACTCGTGAATGGTATAGGTATTTAACGAGCGATCGCTCGTTAAATACCAACCCATTCACTCGTTTCATAAATATGTTATGAAACGGGACGTCGTTTAGTATTCTCTATTTTTTGAACGACACAAATTTTGGTCTGGTTTCCTCCAATTTACTATTAAAGCTTGGGTGACCCTACCAGGAGCATGTGAGCTTATGGAACAGCATCAAGGGTCGGCGAAACACACAAGCCACCCCACCGCAATAAGGTTTTGAGTCAAGTGGGATGGCATATAATCAAGTCAAAAACATTCCAAAGCATAAGCGCCTGTAACAATATATAGGTGAAAGATACCCTATATGTATCTTTCACCTATATATTGTTACAGGCGCTTGTGTTCCAAAGTACATGAAATTACTAAATCTACCTACCATCGGTTATTTATACAAACCTTGTGTTGTAAGTTCCTTCCACAGTTTTGTCTTTCGGATCTGTCAACTCTCTTGAATTTAGATGGCAGCATCCCTGTGTTTTATAGCTGGAATACTGCTGACAGCACGTTAAGGCCCAACTCACTCACTCTTTCTAAAATAAAATCAAAGGCCATGCGATATAAATGTTACAGTCAAGAGGTTTTCTCTTGACGAGAACTGGGAATACTAGGTAACAATCGATATACCCCCACCCGTTTTGATAGACAAAAACACTAAAATACATTTTCTAAATCTATCTCTTCGGGTGTCATTTCTGTTTATCCACAAAGAGGGGTGTGTCCATTCTCTCCCCACAGAGGCAACTCAGTCATACCCCAGTTAGCCTCTGTTCCATTACGCCAAAATCCTGGGGTTCCGGCAGATCGCCCTAGCGGCAAAAAGTTGTAACTTGAGATATCTCCCTTATTTGCAGCCAATGAAAACACCTTTTGGATGTCCACGACTTCGGGAATACTCAACGGTCGCTCAGTGACTTTCAAAAGAATCATGCCTTTAGGTTTCTTTTTCATTAACAGTGTGAGTCTCAGAGAGGGAAACTATTTTAAAATCAGATATGTATAGGGTTTTTCATTAGAAACATATTGTTTTATAATTGTATAAATTGTTCTTCGTTTTATGATAAATTTTATTTTAATAATTCACCAAATAAAAACCAATGCGAAGGTAAAAAGCGATTGTTTTGTAGAAGGAAGAGTTATCTCCCTTTGATGCGGATCTACACGGGAATAGCCGAACTTTTGCGAATGACCACTTTTGAAACGGCGTCGCTGATTGCACAACTAACTTCGATTGCCTCCAATCAGATTTCTACCTTTCTATCCCGTATGTTAGCCGTAATAGAACAGAGGCTAATTCAGGTATGACTGAGTTGCCTCTGTGGGGAGAGAATGGGGTGTGTCATGAAAGAAGCCATGCGATTGGCATGCTGCAGGGGCAGCGTAGATACCTCATTGGACGATATGCCACTAAGGGAAGGTAACTTATGAATCGCATTGAGCCCATATTGGTTCCAAAAGGTTAGTGGAGATATTATTGGAACGTGAGCTCTGGATTATCGAGAATGAGCATATGTCCACTTACTCATAAAATATCTGTTTAATTTTGGCATTTTAAAGATTGGGGCACAAAACTTAGACATGAGTTTCAAAATGTGTTTGGTTACATTTTATTAAATGAGGCGATGCTTGGATTTACATCATAGTACAAATTTATTAGAGATTTGGGTGTATATGACGACAATGGCATATTTGGACAGTTTTGGAAATTACAAAATACAAATTCTATATATAAAGAACAAGCAAGGAATTTTAGGTCACTTTTTGTAGAACTGTTTTGTAGCCAACTCTTCTTTAAAACTTCCTGATCCATGTTCAATGTCCCTGTGTCCATTGTCCAGGGAGATCTGGTGACAGGAGAGGAGATGTACAGACGAGCTCTTCACAGGTCCAGACTGGAGGGTTCATTCCGCTCAAATATGAAGATTGCTGCTAAAGTTCACCAGAATATGGGCTGGAATCTGTATCAGCAGGGGAGAAATGAAGAGGCACTGAGGTAAGAAAAGCATAATTTGGTTTTATAATGTTCTTCATAGGTAATATACAATGTAAATGAAAAGTTTTTTTAGTTAGGTCATTAACGCTGTCCTCTTCTTTATGATCCTGCGATGATCAATAGTGTCATTCGATCGAAAAGTACCAATTGTAGGTTGAGTATCTTTTTTATCTAACTAACTTTGTTCAGCGACAATATACGGATATAAAGCAGCGATTGTGTTCAAAAATCGACTATACGTGTCACAATGAGAAGATTTTGTGTCAAACAAATAAATTGACACCTCTTTGGACCGTCAGAGTAAAAGGTCAGTGAATGCGTTAAAATAATCCACTAGAAATACATTAGTAAAGTGTGCAACAATATGACATGTGGTCGGAGTTTTGTGCTCTCTACATTCAAACTACATTACAAGTTAAAATTTAAAAAGACCTCTTATATATACTTACATAAACTCCATAAATAAACACATAACTTAAGGTCATTGAATATTGATACTTTTGAAGTAGATAGCCTGACGTTTTCAATTTCCAAGATAGTTACAGAGTCCATGACCTGCTTCTCAAAACCTCCAATCAATCTTCTGTAACTTGAATACACACCAATGACACGCATATCAAACATTGATTTGATGAATAGTTATTGAATCATCTGTCTTTGAACGAAGCATTTGACTTTATTTTTTCAGGTCAAAGGTAAGTTTTAACCTTGGTTGGCCTTTATCTCCTCTTGTCCAGTTAGCACCATTTCTGAGAGTCCTGTGATGCATGAACTGAGGTCCTTTGTCACCGGATATAATTTTTTAAATATTATTTTAAATAATAATGAGCATATTTATATGTCCCCTTATCCAGTTTGTGGAACCTGCTCAAAGCGCTACCTACATCGAAAAAGATTGCTCAGGAATAAGTTTTGCTTTTGCAGGAACCTTCAGAAGGCCCTGTACCAGGCCGAGAAACTGGGATTGAAGAACGAACTTCTCATGCTGTGTATCCTCTCTGTGCTAGGAATAGTTCACACAGCTATAGGTGAGTATATAGATACTATATCTTTCTTGTCAACCAGTGAGGCATTAGTTTTAATTAATTCCTAGGTGTTTCTTTGTAATCAAGTTATATTATTTCTAGCACTCAAGGTGTTCAATAATGTTCCCAAATGGCTATAGGTTGTATCAAAGTTTTAATTTGATTTTGAAACTGCTCAAAAATAATTGGCAATTTAAGTAAATGTTGGCATTTTGAAATTTACACTTTAAAAGAACGCAATAACTTCCAAAGAAGCATAACGAGGCTTTAAAAATGTGTATGTCAATCAGCAATATCTGGTTTTATTCAAAGAAGTACAATATAGTATCTTTGGTTAAAATAAAGGGAACAAATTGGTTGAGAAGCCTTAGAAAGATTGAACATATGTCATTTATGTTTGCGGGAGGAAAATTCACACGTCGAATTTACATGGAAACTATTTACATATGAAAAGGGATGTGTGCCAAAAAATGAAATCATGCTACATCCCAAAGGAAAACTACTTGGAATTGTTTCATTGAAATGTCATTTGGGAACGAATATTTCGGCGGCGGCCGTTTTTCTTGCAACACCTTTGGCCCAGTGCTGTATGAATATGGAAGGGATGTTTGTTAGAAATGAAACCATGTAGACTTGTAACTCACAAGTTGTCGTTCTCAACCATGCAATTCTCGAAAAGACAAAAGTCCAAGTATGCAAACCTAACATTTCAATCTTGTAAATCTCAACTTGCCGTTCTCAACTTTATAAACTTGAAATGTATTTCTAGAAATGTAAAAGTCGAAAAGTTATTAAATTGTTATCAGTTGCGTCAAAACCTGCCAATTTTAATTAACCCAAATTGGGGATTAAACAGTGTCACTAATTAGTTCAAAAGGATTTGCAGTGACAGATGAAGCTATTAGAAGCTAGTCTAAATAGATCTCATTCTCTCCCCACAGAGGCAGATGACTTGATCTGCCTCTGTTTGGAGAGAATGCCCCAAAGTCATCTAGGCAGTTAACACACAAGAGAAGCCGAATGATGTAATGATATGTGTGAGTGCTGACGTCACACATTGACACACATACGCGACAGAGCACAAGCCAACAGCAACATCCTGTCAATATAAAGGCTGTATTGTATTGAGTAGATGCAAGTCCCCTGGATCGACGGGGAGTTTGCGGTACGCCCTTCTCAGTCCCGTTTAAGTGTAATTATAGTTATGGTAAAAAAATGTATTGGGTGGAATTGCCGCCCATTCATGTTAATCTCACTTCACTAACATGGCCGCTGCCATGTACAACGTGCTTATACATGCGGTTTCGCATTTGCAACATTACAAGATGATATTGTCACCTCGCACATCTCAAACTAGAAAATAAGCTTTACAGCAAGAAAAAGCCGATCTACTGTTGCGACAACGTACAGCTACGATGACAGCCTCATTTCCTCAGAGTCGTCCTGCAAGACATTCCACGTTAAATCAAGAGACAACAAGTAGACCTGCTTCTACTGACTCTGTGACATCTCTTCAAACTATGCTCTCAAATTCAGGTATTAACTCTAACTGTGCGTCTACAAAGTGTAAACCCTTACTTTATTAGTTAATTACATCTGGGATGTAAATGGGGCTATTGTAACCTGAAAATCATGTCAAAACTTTTACAAGAAGGTCAATTACAGGGTCAAGATCTTTTCACGGATCACGGGATATCTGTAGATTGGCTTCCAAATACACTTGGAAGAGTGTGTATTGGTATGATAAAGAATACAGGGAAAGGCAAATAGAGGGTTGCTTTGTTTTGGGTACTTACCAACCAGATTTCCATGATTTTTGCCTAAGAGACAAAACATTCAGAATATTACCACAAAGGAAACTCTGCCCCTGTAAATAAGGGACGATTTTATCTGAATTAAATCTTTTTTTCTCCCTGAAGGTAGGGAAATCTGCAAAATTCGAAGATTTAATTCAGAGGATTGTACTAGTCATAATTGTGAGCTTGCACATAACTCTTTGTTACTCACAGCAACACTATGCCAGAAATCATAGTAACTCAGTACCAAGGTGGCGGGGTCCCACCATAACAACAACCCTCTCAATCAAAAAACTAAAGAATACCCCTCCTGAACATTTGACCTATTGTGACATTTTCAAGTGACAGTGTATTGTAGCCCACCTTTGTGCAGATAACTTAAAAAGATAACAAACTACCCTAGGTGATAAAGATGGGACTTTTATTTTGAATGGGGTGAATGGGGTTTTCAAAATTATTGATGATGATCAACTTCTTATCATTAAACCATGTTGTGTGGAGAACTATCAATCAGCTTTAAACAATAGAAATGCAGTAGACAGTCAAATTTGTGAAGAAATTATTCATGGAAATAAGGTGGTGTGTACAGAGATTCCAATGATATGCAGTGCAATTGGTGCAATCCAGAAAAGTAATGGCAAGCAGACCTGTTATGGACTGAACTCATATGTATCAAATTGCTCCACTGAATACATGAACCTGAGGGAGGCAACCAATTATCTCACAAAATATTATCTTGATAAAGTGGACTTAAAGTGACACAGATTATCTTTCTTAAAATTTTATTTAGTTTTGATAAGCTACAAAATATCTAATATGCTGATTTAAGTTCATACCTCATCACTGGACTTGCAAATATATCCATTTATGCATAATATCTTTAAAATGCTTGATTTTCTGGAAAAATCAAGAAAACATCTTATATTCGTTTAATATTCAAAATTATGCATCAAATTAATCTACCTATTACTTCCTATACCTAATAAACACTATCGAGTCGAATATATCTTCCTGTCAGCTTAGGTTTCAATATTACGTTTGGTGAATTTGCGCGAACCACTCGAGCCACATTGTCCGGTTTTCTATAAAAATCCCGACTTTGAATGGCCGTAGCACCTACAGGTCGGTATCAATTCACCCATCTAACTGCAAGGCGACAGGGTTACAGTGGCAGTTTAAAGGGGAAATCCATTCAACTTACAGGTATGATACAAAACTGCCGTTTGGGGCTTGACAGAACCAGCGCCTGGACGATGGTTTACAGCATTCCTTCGAATGTCCATCAACACAGCAGCTTGATGAGTTCTCGGTGCACAATTCTTCCCTAGTGCTCCGTTCTGTGAGATTGCAGCTCCGCGAGAATGCTTGAGTAGCCGGTGTCCTGGTAAAACTTCGTCCCTAAGGTCTTCATACTTCACGACAATGAGATGTAGTGTAGACTCCTCATTCTCCATAGATCCTCAACCGTCAAAGAGGGATGCCGCCCATGTCAACCTTGTCACTGATGTCTGCAGGTTGACCAACCAGTCTGCAGTTTTGAGCGCTTGCTGTTAGTCTGCAAGCTTTCCTAGATTCGTAGCTAAACCACTCTAAGTTCTACTATCTAGATTAGGCTACCGTCGCCCCCTCAGAAAGTGGGGTGGCCTCCCGTCCATGTAACACATGGTACCGGTCTCCCCGGTGTAATCTCCTTCTAACATCGCATTTTGATCAATTAATGATCCTGAAATGAAGGTTGGCATTATTAACTTTACATTGTCGTGGCCGCAATCCATGACCACTTTCGGCCATGCTTATAAAGGTTACATAGAGTCGAGACAAAACTGAGGACACAAAACTGAAAGACGTGTTGATAGTGGGGACGCTATTAAGACTAATTCTCCGCCCTGGTAATTGGATAAAATGAAACTTGTAGCATTGCCAAATATGTGTATATCATTCTTGTCTTCAAAAAGAGTATCGACTTTTATAGTTCTAGAATTACATTTCAACTTTGTAAAATTGAGAACAGCAAGTTGAGATTTACAAGATTGAAACGTTAGGTTTGCATATTTGGACTTGTCTTTTCGAGAATTGCATGGAGGAGAACGACATGATACATCGTGTGAGTTACAAATCTACATGGTTTCATTTTTAACACACACAACCTTCCATATTAATACAGCACTGTTCTAAAAGAAAAATGGCCGCCGCCGAAATATTCGTTCCGAACTGACATTTTAATGAAGCAAACAAACATTTCCAAGTAGTTTTCCTTTGGGATGTAGCCTGTTCATCTTGGAAAGTAGATTCAACATTTCCAAACACTATGGTAACCACAGGCCGTAAATGTTCATCTATGAGGACAATGTACTTTTGTGAGTTCAGGGAAGCCTCAATTGGCACAGGTGTTCCAACACCATCCTTCGTAATGCATTCCCAAAACATGCAACTAATCAGAGCCGGTACCTTCATTGCATTCAGCCACTTCTCATCGGATTTTCTCCAAAGACAAACATACTTGATTTTTTTCAATTGCCATATGCAGAAAATTTCCTCCAATTTCTTGAGAGAGTAGACTCATGTAATCCTAAAATCTATGCAATGTAACAATATTTTTCACTCCATTCTGCTTTAGAAATATCAATCTTTCTTTCAACTTAGGGGTCACTTCTCTCCTGACAGCAGCCATAACTTCATCTTCAGTGTAAACAGGATGTCGTCTGCTTTAACTACTTCCTGTGGGTGTACGGTGACAAAAGACCTAAAATATGATCCTGAATAAAAAATTAGTTTGGGATGTGAAAACTAAATTTTTATTCCAGAATACATACATGTACATGTAATGGTGACCACCCACATTCATCCATGGCGGCCATTTTTGGCACAGTGCTGTATAACCTATTGATCAGTTTAAAGTCGCAACTTTCATTCTGAATGCTTTTAATAAGTTTCCAAAATTACGTTTAATGGATTGACGTACGTCATCGTCCGGTTTTCGATCACAATCGCAACTTCAAATTTGTGTCACTATACAACGTCGATAAGCTTTTAGAATGATAATTTTTGCAACAGTCAATACTTTTTGATCAAATGACACTATTTATAAAGTTTGTCATACCTGGGCACTAGGAGCTCTCGGAGTGGGTCTAGTCTCTATAGTGTCTCTAGTCTCTAAGGCTAGTCAGGAATAATATATAGACAGAGAGAGTGGTGTCGTTATTGAAATATTTATAACTTATGATATTTCTGGTGATTGTAACTCATAGTAATCGTGCATTTCAGGTAATTATGAAGAAGGCGAGAAGTACCACCTGGAATCTCTGAAAAGGAGGATCGCAAAGCATGGAGAGATGCATCCGCACATCGGTTCATGTTACAACAACCTTGGCATCTTGTTCTTGCAGAAGGGAGACTACTCTAAATCTAACTATTACTACCGGAAGGGACTCGAGGTGAAGAGGGAAACCAATGCAACACCCTCCGCTATCGTAACATCCATTAGTAATGTGGTCTCTGTGGAAATAACGGGAGAGAATTTTTCTGCTGCAAAACAGTTGTTGGACGAGGGAGCAGAAATATTAGAAAAACAACTGCATGGGTTAGTATTATTCCCCCAGAATATTATTGTAATATTTTTAACCTGAGTGTATGTGTAGAAAATAGCCTATTGCCTGTCTTTTACTTGACATCCAGCATCGTTGGACAATCAGCCTTTACCACATCTCTATTGAGATTTGTTATAAAACAATGACCAAATGAAATATCTAAACCGTTCTCTACACCACAAAAGTTGCTTAAGTCATAAAGTTCTAATATAAACTCCGTTTTAATACTTCGAACTCAGATCAGAATGCCATGCCTTGAGCAACATCTGTGGGGAGTGAATGGTCAAGTTATTTTTCAAGCTCTTGTAACAATGTTCCCTTTTACAGATGGCGATTAGAAAAGAGTCTTATTCTGGAAGGGTATGGTCGAATGTACTTGGCGACCGGAAAACAAGAGACAGCCATTACAATGTTGAAGGAAACAGCAAAACTGCGGAATAATTCAGTGGAATGTTTGCTGAGTTTGGGAAGAGCCCATAGAAATGCTGGAAATAAGGATAAAGCGTGGCAAGTATTCAGAGAGATTTTGGATCATAAGAAAGTTGTTGCAAAGAATATACCACAGAACAAATTCATCTGGGGTTGTGTGACAGAGATGGTGGACATGTTGACAGAGGAGAACTACTCAAGAGAAGATAACTCTCCTAGTTTGGAGGAGCTGTTATCAATAGGGAGAGATGAGCTGTTGAGGATCATATCTCACTACACAGAGAAGGGTGTGTTTGCTATGAGGGACACCTATGATAGGGAACTGAGGGACTGGAATAGCAAGAGGCAGAAATTTGCCGGGTCACTTCTTATCGTCTATGATAGGAAACTGAAAACTAGACTATCGAAAGAAGAAACGTCACCGGTTCCTTAGTATCCAGCCTCAATCATCAATCTAAATAAATTTAGATCAACAGGTTTTATATTTGGTCATACTGTTGATCATTCTAAATAAATAGATAAAGATATATTTTTCACAATGCACACTGTTATTGAGAACAGGCCATAAGCTATCATATGTTTCTTCCGTTCACACCTTGAATGAGCGACTAAGAACTGTTTGTGACGTCGAATTTGATTGATCAAATCGCGATTTCCTTATTTGAACACGAAAGGTCACCGGGACGACCACTCACACTGGTCAATCTTAGATCAACAGTATGACCAAATATAAAACCTGTTGATTTAAATTTATTTAGATTGATCAATCATTGAGTTGTATTAACTATGACTTGTTTTCATATACAGTGGCATGTATATGTTATGCATTAAGTCTGGGAATCGGCGGCAAAGTACATTATCAGGGCAGTACTGATTGGAAAAAACTAAAATACTAGTTTTGACCTGAGATGGGCGAGTTGCATAGCTGCTGATACTGTCAGAGTCGGCGGACCTCGAGCCCAAGATGTACAACGATTTGTAGCATTTCAGATTAAGTGTATTATGTGTATATCAATATAAACGTGTCACAAGGTTTTTTTACAATTTTAAAAATTGGATACTTCACAATCACTGTGAGAAGAGCTGAATTTGTAAATAAACAAATGTGAAACTAAAGTGTGTCAAGAACATGATGGAGTAGTAGTTCTGAAGTCAAAGCCAAACCAGAAAATGATTTTTGGAATTAGAGATTAGTAGAACATTATGAGTTGATGGTGGCGGGGATGGTGTGTTGTTTGGTTAGATATTTTGTTGGTTTAAGATGTTGATTAAGTTTATATCAAAGCAAGAATAAAGAAATCATTAACGTCTACTCCTTATGCAATATTTTTAAGGGTTGTATATTTTTGTGTATTTTAATTATGTTATTTTTCAATTATAAATGTGTTGTACGGATGCTGTAGAGAATGCCTAATTTGCATATTTTTTATATTGAAAGTTAATTTGACTGATTATATATTATATCAAGTAGCTTTCCCTTTCATATCAAGTTTGTGTTCCGAGTGAAATAAATTTGCATTGGCCTAATCCTTGGCTGGTATTTTGTACGATTTATTGAGTTTTTGGCAACAACGTATTTTCCATATATACTAACAGAACAGCGGATGATCATTCTACCATGTCACAGCCTCAGTTATATAATCACGACTTCAAATAGTTTTATGAATGAATAAAGTTATTAAGAATCAAATTACTTAATATATAATGCATAATATAGCCAAATGAAAGGAAATGGTCACCTTTAGACGTTTCTGATGTATAATCGAGGAATCTAAAGATATTGGTCCAATAACCTTTACTCGAAGTACTGCTACTTAATTATCGGTATTCTCAATTGCCATCCAAACCTAATCGGTACAATAAATTTTAAAATCATTAAATACATCTTATCTGACCAGCTGTCATTAGTATTTGCCTATTGTTATCGTTTGATTTATCAACAAACACCTAATATAACGTAGACCCGTGTGAACAACGTGTCGAAACCAATACTAGTACCTCCTACATTTTCCAACCATCACTGGACTATACAGTAGAGGGAAATAACCGCTGAAGGATTAACCACATAGGGGATTCCCCTGAGTTTTGTTCAACGACCACCAGCAACAAGGAAGCCCATGCCGTCAACAAAAGGTGTAGCAACGTCGTCAAGGCATGGACTCTGTAGTAAGTTGTTTGCTCTTTAGTTTGTATTATACACACAAACATATTCTGCTGAATACAATCAATTTAATATTTACTATGAGTTCATTGAAGAGCTTATTCTAGCCAAAAGAATGGTGTTCATGATATTTTAAACCACCCTGCCCTGAAACTTAATCTTCTCAGAGGTAAGTCTACATTGGATTGTATTACACCAATTTCTCTGGGTTTCCTTCCATGTATTCATAACAAAATAATTTGTCAAGGATAATTTTCTCTAGGGCTGAGTGTACGCCTAAGAAAAGTAAGCACCATGTTGTAAATTTTATGGGACCTCGTAAAAGCTCCAATCCTATGTTTACAAGGAGAAGTCATGGAGCGTTAAATGACTGCGCATATGCAACATTAATTGTAATAAATGTAATGGCAATGTGAGATGACGACTTACCTATAGACTGACGGGTGGCAGGGTTTTGTGTGGAAGAACGTCTATGTAAGTTATGAAACCAAAGGATCATCAGAGATGGGTTAGTAAACTAGAGAAGTGTCATTGAAAATAATATATGTTTGTATGTGTATATACTTGCAAATTTAGCAATCCAAAGCGAAATCTTTGTAATGTTTGTATTGTTTGTTTAACTTCTTTGCCTATGTGTAGCCGATCATTGATGTAGCATTTAGTTACGTTTACCTCGACATTTTACACACAAGCCCGGAACATATATGTGTATTAAATAATGTTAAAATATCTAGCCTATGCAAATGCAGAAAATTAAAAAGACCCTTATAATGAGTGAAGTGGACTGAAAAAGGAGCTAGCAACCCAGAATTATTTTACTGATAGTACTGTCACGGATGATTGCTGATAAAGATAAGATGTCGTGTTTGTGACCATGTCAATATATCTGGCTGGGGCTATATTCTATATGTACCGAGGCATAATATGTAAGACGATACAGTGAAACCAAATTTCTGTTCTCTATGTCATAGGTTTATTACCTGCCATTGTTGAATCTAGAACATTGCGTTACAGGCTTGACATGGCGTTGTAGCATTGCAAGGTGATATTGTATTTCAACAAATAGTACGATGAATATCAACTCTAAATGGTTTCTTGTTAAGGTAAATAAGAATATTAAATTCGTGACACAGTGGTGTTCAAAGAGAAATTTGATTCATAGAAATTGATAGAAAAACAAGTTAAAGGTTGTAATAAGTAAACATTCACAGGCACACGCAAGCAGTGTATTCCATTTAAGACTTACTTGTCTTTTTCTTTGTTACAGCTGAGAAGATTGTGGTTTTATTGAATTTTATGAAATAGAACAATATAAATGAAAAATATTCATTGAAACTTCTAAACCTACAACTTTTGTTCATCTCTCTCTCTCTCTCTCTCTCTCTCTCTCTCTCTCTCTCTCTCTCTCTCTCTCTCTCTCTCTCTCTCTCTCTCTCTCTCTCTCTCTCTCTCTCTCTCTCTCTCTCTGAAGAAAATTATAATGCAATAAGCATATAATATAATTCACATCTCACCATTATGATCCCTTATGTACAATGAATTCCAAAAGAAACTTTACACTTTTAAAACTGAAATTTTGAAAACAGTGTTAATTGATATTTTCAGTTAAGTTGTCAACAACATGTTTGAAACCCAAACTTTTATGTTTAATACATTTTAAATTGAGCAATATTCATGCATTTTTGCAATTATGGCAAAATGTCATAATCACGTGACCTTTCCATCGGAGCCTAGTCACGTGACGAAAAGATTTAATAAATGTCCATGATGAACGTTTGTCACCCTGTTTGTGAAAACAACACGTTAAAATTGGTTTATATAGCAAAAATATCGCGAATCCAAATTGAAAATCAACAAAACTGATAAAACTGATTGTTACAAGAATCAATAGTGTTCCTTTATTTCTTATGATAACTTGATCCGGCTATACCAAGAGAAGATGTGAGGATTGCAACCCAGAAACATTGAAAAAGAGTTGTTTTTTCACTGCATGAGGGCCGATATCTATAACTTTAGACCACCGATAACGTTGTATCTTAGTGACGTCAAGGATAGCAAACATTAAAGGTCGGCGTGCCATTATGTTCTCGTGCACTATATGAACTTGAACAATCAGAGCTCATCGAGAGCTCAAATGATAGCGATTAGTCACTAATGATACACACAAGGCAATTTCATTCGAAGTCATAACGTCAGAATTGGCATGCAATAATACGATTTAACTACGATTGTTGAGCTCTCAAGGCTGGTTACCATTTGTACGACTCAAAGATGTGTCAATCTGACATATAGGACTTTATCCAAACATTCCCATTGATAGAAAACCTTTGATTTAATGTGAAGCTTCAAACTGAAGACAGGTGACGTAATTCAAATTCTGGCCTATTTCGTTACACATGGCAGATTTTGAAGTGATTACACTTGGGCTGCTCATACCTGGCACATTTTATTACCTTAACGAAATTATTGCGAAAAAATCTTTTCAATGAACGCCCGAACAATCAAAATTTTGACCCCTGTCTACTTTAAATTGATCAATTGCTAAATCGGGTTTTCCCCCTTTTTGATTAGCTGGTTGTTTACTGAAATGGTTGATCGATAAGAAGTACTTTGTTTTAAAGTCCTATCGATTTTCATCCTTAATCAGAATGATTACAAAATGTAGCAAAGTTTCTTTTGAACGTCAGTTTATGTTAGTTGTACTACTATAAGGGTGAATTTTATTCAATTATTGAGGATCATTACTATTTTTTCCTAAGTGTCAAAGTGGTGAGTTACCTCACTACACTTTAATAAAGCTAATATTCAAGACATCAGTGTTATTTGTCATTATGATTATCAGCATGAGCAACAGAAATAACTGCATTAACAGTGTTATTATTAACAACAGTAAAACTAGCCTCGCCATGTCGCCTTTTGTTTTAGCAGTAACAAATCAACTAAAGCAACAGCATCAGTAAGGTCGACGACAATAGCATCATCAGAATATACAACGTTGGCAACAGTTTCATCATCAGCAATAGCAACAACATTAACGACAGAAACAGCAAGAGCAATAAATGGCCTCTATTTGTATATATTAATATCAGCTATATAACGTCATCTGCAATGGAAGAAGGGCAGGAAGGGGATGTCCAGTTTGTGGGCAGGGAAACTTTTCTTCAGAATCTGCAGACAAATTGGGGAAGGTACAGAATCTTTGGAGTCTTTGGAATGAAGTCTGTCGGCAAATCACGCGCTGTCAATGAGTTCCTAAAGCTACTGAAGTCAAATCATCCAGATCCTGAGGACATTACACACATAGATGTGAAACTTCAATCAGTAAAGTCATGGCAAGGTCTGATGCTTAAAATCAAAGGCGCATTCAAGGACGATATCATTTATGAGGACTTTGCAGTTTTTGCTGATGTACTAGCTTATAAAATAGAAACAAACCAGGATATAAATTTTGTATTTGATTTTGATGATGCAGAAGATGTAATTGAAAGCCCAGTCAAAACTATGTTTGTGTCCTTGTGTGAGCGTCTTCTAGAGACCTGCCTCAATGTGAAGATCTTGGTGACATCAACAGTCAAGTTAAAGTTTCCACATCAAATGTCAAGTTTCTACAGCATGGAGCTCCCTGTCATGTCCCACAATGATGGTGTGAAGCTGCTCCAATCAGTTACTCCACATATTCAATATGGAGGTGTCATAGATGAAATCGTCAAACTCTGTCTTGGTTTACCGTTAGCCATCCTCATGACAGGTAAGGGAACATAGTTCTATTGCGCTAACTTAAATCACTAAGGTAACAATAGTGCAGTGTTTGTAATTAGGTAATCCATATTGTTTAAGTTTTTTTACAACAAAGTTATCAAAAAGCTATACATATAGCAAATCTTTAAGTTAATTTTGAGATAAACACTTCCAAATCTATTATATCACCATTTAATTTACAAATAGGAAAAGTTATATTATAACCATCACTATCAGGGCAAAAAAACAGAGCTTTGTATGACTCTCCGATCACTACTTTAATCTCAAGTCTTTACAGAGTTGTTTTTATAAATTTTATTTCTCACTCCACGATTCAAGGGATTCATCAACTATTCTACATTTTTCCAATATATTTTATAACTCTTCCTCCATTATCCAGGTAGTGAGCTGGAGATGGATGGAGGGTTTGTTAGCCCCGAGGAGATGGTGGTGATCCTCACTCAGTGTAGACTGGAGGCCTGGAGCCGGGAGGAGACGTACTCAGAAGAGGAGCGGCTCGGTGAGTTCTTTATGGAAGTAGACCGAACATAATCTCTAGTATTGAGCTAAAGCAAAACTTGTTCAGTGCCAGGAGCAGGTCAAGAAGAATGTATAAATATATCAGGATTTCGAATTCATGACTTTTTATAGGGTTCAGATGGCCAAGCGCATTTTTGTCATTCATAAAACCACTATTTATAAAAAGAAATTGCTTTTCTTTCTGTTTCACCAACCCTCCTCGCACCCCCTTTCATCTTTTTTCCATCAATGTCTTAGGACCAATAAGAACATTTCTTGGGGAGTATTTTTAGTTCATGCTGGGTTTTTTTGCTGTAGGTCCAGTTTATAAAAGTTTCATTGCTCGACTATCAAATGTGTTCCAAGAAAGATGAGCAGTTCTCGGATATATCCCGGGGTTCTGTACTCTCCGCCACGCCCAGGAGATGCTTGGTAGGTCTGATATTTCGTTTTTTACATTATTTTCTTAAATAATACATGTTTTCCGACAACATAAAAAGATTGAAATATGTATTCTTTCGATTTCCGAGAAGAATGATGTTGGTTAAAAACCTCATAGACTTTTCTACAATGTCAGAAAATAAGGAAATGTGTATATCATTATTGACAGATTGTTTATGACCCGGCTGTTGTAGGCAATGACAAGATGAAATTTAAAGAATGAAAAAATCTGAAACTCACACATGCAAATTTGCTGTTTTTAGCAAAAAGAAACAACAAATAACAAAACTCTAAACAATAAGTTAAGCGCCACTTAATAAAATTAGGTATATCTGTTCAACAAGTTGTTGGAAATGATATCGAAGGTGTTTTATGGCATGAACAACTCCCCATACATTGATGCAGACAATCACAAATGCTCGTGAACTCCGATTTTTTTATAAATTAATCTTTTAGGTGACAACACTATTGTCGGTTAGTTCGAACAAATGATTGAATATGAGTTTGAGATTCAATTATTGCAATATTATCAATAGGGGAGAGATGGAGACTAATTGGTTTACAGGATAGTGGAATGTCCTGCAGAGCTTTTGCTAGACAGTTTGGGTATAACCACGTATTATCACACGTTTGGTACAAAGACACGTCCAAACCTATGATGTGAAAGACCACGTGACAGTAACCTCTGTACGTGAAGACATTGAACTGATTCCGAACGTAAGACAACTCCTCTTCACTAGTGGATTACTCCTGGAATACACACAGGAGGGAATCGCCTTTGCGCGGCGGGTTATTGGGTACGTAGACCTCTCTGAAATTAACACAATAGCACATTAATGAACGTCTTAGGTGGTGTAGAGCGTTGGTGGATTGGAAATTGGCATCATGACGCCGAATCCTTTGATCTGATAAGTGTAGGATGCTATTGCATATTGTGGATGGCTTACACCCGTTTCACACCAAGACATGTCCAACCAACCTATCAGTGTGATGATATGGGGTTGTGTCTCCTACGGTTGTAACCTCGACCTTGTGACAGTTCAAGGTACGCTCAATGCTCAGAAATGCGAGATAATATCCTTCTCCGTATGGTAAGTCCACATTTTGACAACCACCCTCTTCGTACCAGACCAGGTAACATGGATGACAATGCTAGACCCTACAGAGCCAGATTGTACAGCGTGAGGCCATCACATTACTACGGTGGCCTGCTTGCAGTCCCGACTTGAATCCGATTTAACATCTATGGGATGTTATTGGTTGCCGTGTACTTAGAAGAGACCTGCCTGTTCAAACTGTGTCAGAGTTGGATGCAGCACTGCATCAGGAGTTTTAGCAGATTCCTTAACAAATCATAGAAACTGTTATGTAACATGTTGCGGAGCACCAATAAAGCCATGGATGCACAAGGGTCATACACTCGCTATTGACTATAAAACTATTCTTAATGGCGCAATATTATTTTTTAAGACAGTCTCAATCTGTTTTATCGACCGTACCAGGTATTGCAAAAGTTTTGAATTTAGTTGACAAATCAGTAAAAAATAAAGCTATCAACTTATTGTTGTCAATTTTGTCAAGTCGACACACTTTACCACCAATTAATACATCTCTTTAATCAGGAATAAATGTGAGTTACGTGTATTTGTTAAATTTTAGTTGAATTCGGGTGACGCTTAACGTTTATATGTAACAATGCATGCCATCAAATGCATTAGATATGCAGAACTAGTATATGAACAGTTTGTTTCAATCTTTTCCCATTTCTTGTCACTGAAATAAGTTACATTGTATCATATTGTCTTTATCTACTCATTTAATGATCTTGACCATAAAAAAATATTTTTTTGAATAAGCAATAAGCTGACGTTATATATCAACTTACAGAATATGCCACCAATTTTCTTTCACATTTTTCTATTCCATGTATAATGAATAGACCACTCATCTGTACGTGATACTAAAGATATGGTCCTAGCTCCGCTGATGCGGAGACACATGATTGAGTTTGACCCCCCAAGGTTTCGCTACAATATCCATGGAATCCTCAAAATGTGTCTGGAAGACTTCCAGACTGCAGACAAACTACCTGGTAGGTGTAAGAAAGAAGTCCCTATAGATTAATCCACATCCTCATTCTCATTTCCGTGAACACAGGGAAACTTACTCTATGACAACCTTTCTTCCTGTAATTAAGCAATATTATTATGCATTGCATAAACGTAACTTGTAAGGAAACACATTAAATTAAAAACACATCAAAATGTATGCATGACTAATGATGTTTAGCAGTACAAACATAATTGAATAAGTATAACGAAATCTTTCATCGAGAGGTTACAATCAAAGTTAAACGACTGTATCAAAGCAATATGGATTCGTTTAAGGGGTGAACAAAAACAGTAACAATTGGTTGGTGGAAAGCAATGGAATGGCTGCTCAACTTATCAATCTTTCTCGTCTATGCAAATGCTGGATGTTGGTGGAAAGCAATGGAATGGCTGCTCAACTTATCAATCTTTCTCGTCTATGCAAATGCTGGATGTATTTTGAAACAAATACAATTTTGTATAAGTCAGAACAATGTTAGCTGAAATAAATTTCTTCAAAACATTAATCATTCTCTAAACATGTTGAATGATAATAATTATATATATTTATATATAATTCAAACCTTCCTCAGTTATTCCTATCACACTTATACTGCACACTCCTTTTCACCAGAGATCCGGAAGCGGTACTGCCTGATATTTGCCGGAGTGATGCAGGACCTTGCTACCAGAGTATCTACCAGGGAATGTGCAGAAGCCATCTCAGAACTTGCTGTAGAACAACCCAACCTTCAGAAGCTGATGCTGGACATAGCCTACACCAGCCAGGAGACATACCCCGTCTATATCAGACTTGTGGAGTCTTCATCACACCTTATAGAGCAGTACTTTGGAGGTCTAGTCCAATTCCAAATATTTATTAATCACTTGCCAACGTGGCTACATTATTGGAAGTAAAACTAGTATCACCATGGACGATTTTCGTGGTCCATCCATTTGGTTTGAATTGTCGATTTGCAAGATGGGATGTTATTTTGTTATTTTTGTAATTTGTAACCATAATACATTATATCAAATTTTGTCTTTGTCTGTGTTGCCAGGTGAAAGTTTCCTGTTCTACAAGAACTGTCTGAAGTTGTGCGAGTCCTACAAGAGAGACACGGATGATGCCATTGTTAGTGGAGCTTATGGGAGGTCACTTACCAATGTCAAGGTCAGTCCTCAGATATAAATCAAAGATGAAAATACACAATGAAGGTGATATTTATATTTTGGAGAATATACATCTATAAGACTGTATTTGATTGTTGATCCAATTTAAGTCAATAGATTTTACCTTAAACGGTAAGAAAATGAATAAACCAAAAACGTGGTACACTTTACTTAGGGTAGTGCATAATTGAAGCTTGTTGTCTTAAGTATAAAGCTAAAGAATATGAACTGAACCAATTTTGACAATTCAGTTAAAGAGATATGCAAAATAAATGTTGTGACATTAATGAGGAAGATCCTATCATCGGTAGACATCCTACAACAAATACAAGTTGTTGACTTGTTAATAATGATCTGCCACATTCAAATATCACACGCGACAGGTTATAAAACGTTAATGAGTTGAAGTAAGATTTGAAGGAAGGTGCCTTATCCCTTTGACAATCATGGAACCAACTTCAGAGTCATAATAATATAATGATGTGCACACTCACATTCAAATAGCATACGGGATATTTCCAAAAGGTTAAATTTTAGGATTTGAAGAAAGGTACCCTACCTCTTTATTAATCTCTGAACCAACCTCCGTGTCCATGCATCAATGTTCCAGGGAGATCTGGTGACTGGAGAGGAGATGTACAGACGAGCTCTTCACATGTCCAGAGGGGAGGGTTCTCAGCGGTCCATTATGAAGATTGCTGCTCAGGTTCGCCAGAATATGGGCTGGAATTTGTTTCAGCAGGGGAGAAATGAAGAGGCACTGAAGTAGGTATCAAAACCTAACCACGTTCTCCGTTGTTAATGTTTCAAATGGCTGGCATCCCAGGTCACAATGTCACTCATTTGCCCATCAGTTTCGTTATTTCTAGATATCTTTTAAACTTTTGCATCCATTATTTTCATGTTTGGTGACTTTTGCTATTGTTTGGCAACTTGGTCTTTGTCCTTATTTGAGGGTCACATTTCAGTTTCAAATACCATTAACCAGTCACCTGCTTTTGGGGATGTCATCATTTTTTAAATTTGGTTTGTGTTTTTGCCAAAAATACAACTTGACGAACCTATTACTCTATTATAAATGATAAAAACTAACAAAAGGAGTTTATGTAATTTATCTCTGATGGTATTGGACACACTGAAACATGTTTATATGATTATAGAGGATAGCTGTATTTTAGAGAAAAAATCTATTTTTCACGAGTGACCCATTTCTACCTTACGTCCTAATGGTATCCTAATACTTCAATCTTTGATTTATTGGATTGACATCTTCTCAAAAACGATTGAAATTAATCTTGAAAAACACTTATCAATATTGCTTATATTAATTGTTTGTTTCATTACATGTCTGTCAACATTTAATTGAGTTATCTCCCTTGCCTTGCCAATGGCAGGCTTTGTGTACCCGCCAATTTCAAACCATTTACATGACTCTGGAAAGTTACCATAGGGCATTTCAGTCCACCTTTAATTAACAGTTCATTCCGATGTTCTTGTAAGTTCAAATTACAATCTTCCTGTATTGCCCCATTTGCCTCAGATGACTGTTTACGACCAGGATTAACATTTTGCAGGAACCTGACTGAGGCTCTGCACCTTACCGAGAAACTCGGATTGAAGGATGAGTCTGTGGTGGTGTGTACTCTCTCAGTGTTCGGGGTAGTTCACACAGCTATCGGTGAGTGTGCAAGAAATGTGATCGGCAAGTAAGGGTAGTATTAACAATTATCATGTACTTGCTTATTAATACAGAGAATTGAATGTACGATACACCCTTCGTCAAACTCCCTGTATCAGTCCGCAGGGCACATAACCTGTATCAGCCCGTCGTCAAAAGCAAAAACCTGTATCAGCCCGTCGGCAAGGGACTTGAACCTGTACCTGTATCAGCCCTCGACCAATATCTATTGGGGTATCGGGCTGATACCGAATGTGATATGAAAATACCCATATAATACTACAATGTATCTATAAAACTTACGAAAAGGGATGTGGTATTCAAAACGTCATACCTAGCGATAAAGCCTTCACAGAACCAAAAAGATTGTTAATTTAGATCATAAAGTCCTGTGCAACACGAAATGCACCTATAGAAGTTTCATTTATAGATGTAGTTCTTTTGATGATTTAAACTCACAGTAATCAAATATTTCAGGCAATTATGAAGAAGGCGAGAAGTATCACCTGGAATCTCTGAGAAGAAGGATCGCAAAGCATGGAGAGATGCATTCGCACATTGGTTCTTGTTACAACAACCTTGGCGTCCTGTACATGCAGAAGGGAGACTACTCTACATCGAACTATTACTACCGGAAGGGACTCGAGCTGAAGAGGGAAACCAATGCAACACCCTCTGCTATTGTTACATCCATCAGTAATGTGGTTTCCGTGGAAATAATGGGGAAGAATTTCTCTGCAGCAAAACAATTGCTGGACGAAGGAGCAGACATCTTAGACAAGCAGTTGTCTGAGTGAGGATAAAACCGTTATTGTTCCTCGTTAACAAATTTTATTTTTTTTATCTTTATTATGAATGAGGATTTTTAAGATACAGAAAAAGTAGTCAGACAGAATTAGTGCTCCAGACTACGTCGTAGTAGCAGTTTAAAAAAGTCCGTCCTTCATTGTTTCAACTCAACATTTATGATTTACTTCAGGTTAACCGCTCTTTCGTATTTTTGTATCAAATTTGACAATCATGAAAATGCTTTGCTCATGCCAGTTTTTGATGTGACAAAAGGTTGGTGTTCTTTTTGGCAGATGGAGATTTGAGAAGAGTCTGATTCTAGAAGGATACGGTCGACTGTACTTGGCTACGGGTGACCAGGAGGCAGCCATTAGAAACTTAGAGGAAACATACAAAATAAAAAATAAGTCAGTTGAATGCTTGCTCAGTTTGGGACGAGCCCACAGAAAAGCTGGAAATAAAGATAAGGCATGGCAAGTGTTCCGAAAGGTTTTGGATCATAAGAAAGTTGTTGCAAAGAATATACCACAGAACAAATTCATCTGGGGTTGTGTGACAGAGATGGTGGACATGTTGACAGAGGAGAACTACTCAAGGGAAGATAACTCTCCTAGTTTGGAGGAACTGTTCTCAATAGGGAGAGATGAGCTGCTGAGGATCATATCTCACTATACAGAGAAGGGTGTGTTTGCTATGAGGGACACCTACGATAGGAAACTGAAGGACTGGAATAGCAAGAGGCAGAAATTTGCTGGGTCACTTCTTATCGTCTATGATAGGAAACTGAAAACTAGACTATCGAAAGAAGAAACGTCACCGGTTCCTTAGTATCCAGCTTCAGTTCTATCAATCATCAATCTAAATAAATTTAGATCAACAGGTTTTATATTTGGTCATACTGTTGATCATTATAAATAAATAGATAAAGATTTATTTTTCACAATGATACACTGTTATTGAGAACAGGCCATAAGCTATCATATGTTTCTTCCGTTCACACCTTGAATGAGCGACTAAGAACTGTTTGTGACGTCGAATTTGATTGATCAAATCGCGATTTGCACACGAAAGGTCACCAGGACGACCACTCACACTGGCCAATCTTAGATCAACAGTATGACCAAATATAAAACCTGTTGATTTAAATTTATTTAGATTGATCAATCATTGTATTATTACATTCATTCAATATGAACACATGTTTCTCTTTAATTATTTCATTTAACAACACTTTTAATTCGGATATTTTTAGTCACAGAGTTATCTCCCTTTATATAATTGCCGTTAGCTCCGTACCGCGACTCTTGATGTTCACACTGTGCTGAGCTTGGACCGCAGTTTAGTTATGACTTATTTTGGTCGAAAATGAGTAAACTGGTTGAAATAAAAGATCTTAAGGGTAATAAATTCGTTACACGGCGTTTTGACAGGGTGTACGGGACTGTAAGACCCTTGTACATTCTGATTTTCCTTCGGCTCCGCCTCAGGAAAATACAGAATGTACAAGGGTCTTACAGTCCCGTACACCCTGTCAAAACACTGTGTAACTAATAGTATTAACTATGACTTGTTTTCATATACTTGTACATTATCTAAATGGCATGTATATGTTATGCATTAAGTCTTGGAATCGGCGGCAAAGTACATTATCAGGGCAGTACTTATTGGAAAAAACTAAAATACTAGTTTTGACCTGAGATGGGCGAGTTGCATAGCTGCTGATACTGTCAGAGTCAGCGGACCTCGAGCCCAAGATGTACAACGATTTATAGCATTGCAGATTAAGTGTATTACGTGTATATATATATAAAGGTGTAACAAGTGTTTTTTACAATTTTTAAAATTGGATACTTCACAATCACTGTGAGTAAAGCTGAATTTGTAAATAAACAAAGGTGAAACTAAACTGTGTCAAGAACATGATAGAGTAGTGGTTCTGAAGTCAAAGCCAAACCAGAAAATGAATTTTGGAATTAGAGATTAGTAAAACATTATGAGTTGATGGTGGCGGGGATGGTGTGTTGTTTGGTTAGATATTTTGTTGATTTTTTTCAAAGATGTTGATTAAGTTTATATCAAATTAAGAATAAAGAAATCATTAACGTCTACTTCTTAAGCATAAAAGACCATTTTAATTTTTAAGGGTTGTATTTATGTGTGTATTTTAAATATGTTGTTTTTCAATTGTAAATGTTGTACAGATGTTGTAGAAAATGCCTTATTTGCATATTTTTTATATTGAAAATTAATTTGACTGATTACATGTATATATTATATCAACTAGCTTTCCCTTTTATATCAAGTTTGTGTTCCGAGTGAAATAAATTTGCATTGGCCTAATCCTTGGCTGGTATTTTGTACGATTTATTGAGTTTTTGGCAACAACTTATTTTTCATATATACTAACAGAACAGCGGATGATCATTCTACCATGTCACAGCCTCAGTTATAAAATCACGACTTCAAATAGTTTTATGAATGAATTAAGTTATTAAGGCAACGCCAATCAAATTACTTAAAATATAATGCATAATATAGCCAAATGAAAGGAAATGGTCACCTTTAGAAGTATAATCGAAGAATCCAAAGATATTGGTCCAATAACCTTTACTCGAAGTACTGCAATGTTTAGAAGAAGAAGCGGAATTCAACTCAGTGATAATCATGTTAGTATACCCAGAAAGCAGGAATAACCCACGTGTTCTCTTCTAGTTAGAACCTCGAACAATGATAATCATAGTTTGTTTGCTTCGTGCCATGTGCTTTAAATTGATGTAGGACTGAAGATAGAAATGACAATAACCGAGATAATCCTTCAATGATTGAAAACTGCCTGGAGCATTGCATGATTGTCATAATTGTTCACAAATTATTCCATTTTAAGCTTCTTGTGTCAATGTAATTAATGCTTCTTATTCAGGTAAATCTTTTCGTAATATTTGATTATCTATGAGTTATTTTTGTGACATTATTGCTGATTATCAATCTGATAATGCAGTTGTTTGTTGTTCTTATTCTTTAATAATCGGTATTGTGTTTTGCCAATCAAAACTAATCGGTACGATAAATTTAAAAATCATTAAATACATCTTATCTGACCAGCTGTCATTAGTATTTGCCTATTGTTATCGTTTTATTTATCAACAAACACCTAATATAACGTAGACCCGTGTGAACAACGTGTCGAATCCAATACTAGTACCTCTTACCTTTTCCAAACATCACTGGACTATACAGTAGAGGGAAATAACCGCTGACGGATTTACCACATAGGGGAATCCCCTGAGTTTTGTTCAACGACCACCAGCAACAAGGAAGCCCATGCTGTCAACAAAAGGTGTAGCAACGTCGCCAAGGCATGGACTCTGTAGTAAGTTGTTTGCACTTTAGTTTGTATTATACACACAAACATATTCTGCTGAATACAATCAATTTAATATTTACTATGAGTTCATTGAAGAGCTTATTCTAGCCAAAAGAATGGTGTTCATAATATCTTAATCCACCCTGGCCTGAAACTTAACCTCCTCAAATGTAAGTCTACATTGGATTTATTCTATTGTATTACATCAACTTCTCTCGGTTTCCTTTCATGAATTCATCAAAAATAATTTCTCAAGGATTAACTATACTAAGGCTAAGTGTGAATCTATGAAAAGTAAACACCATGTTGTAAATTGAGCTTCTCTTTTATGGGACCTCGTAAAAGCTCCAATCCTATGTTTACAAGGCGAAGTCACGGAGCGTTAAATGACTGCGCATGTGCGAAATTAATTGTAATAATTGTAATGGCAATGTGAGATGATGACCTACCTATAGACTGACGGGTGGCAGGGTATTGTGTTGAAGAACGTCTATGTAAGTTATGAAACCAAACGGTCATCAGAGATGGGTAAATAAACTGGAGAAGTGTCATTGAAAATAATATATGTTTGTATGTGTATAATACTTGCAAATTTAGCAATCCAAAGCGATATCTTTGTAATGTTTGTATTGTTTGTTTAACTTCTTTGCCTATTTGTAGCCGGCCGTTAGTGTAGCATTTCATTACATTTACCTCGGCATTTTACACACAAGCCCGGAACATGTATTTGTATTAATAATGTTAACATATCTAGTCTATGCAAATGCAGAAAATTAAAAAGACCCTTATAATGAGTAAAGTGGACTGAAAAAGGAGCTAGCAACCCAGAATTATTTTACTGATAGTACTGTCACGGATGATTGCTGATAAAGATAAGATGTCGTGTTTGTGACCATGTCAAAATATCTGGCTGGGGCTATATTCTATTTGTACGGAGGCATTAGGTGTAAGACGATACAGTGAAACCAAATTTCTGTACTCTATGTCATAGGTTTATAACCTGCCATTGTTGAATCTAGAACATTGCGTTACAGGCTTGACATGGCGTTGTAGCATTGCAAGGTGATATGTTATTTCAACAAATAGTACGATGAATATCAACTCTGAATGGTTTCTTGTTAAGGTGAATAAGAATATTAAATTCGTGACACAGTTGTGCTCAAAGAGAAAGTTGATTCATGAAAGAAAAACGAGTTAAAGGTTGTAATAAGTAGACATTCACAGGCACACGCAGGCAATGTATTCTGTTTAAAAATTGATAGCCTTTTCTTTGTTTGTTAGATTGGGTTTTTATTGAAGTTTCTGCACAAGAAAAATATAAATTAAAAACTATTCATTGAGAGTTATAAACCTTCTACTTGTGTTTATGGGCTTGGTACAAGGCGCGTTAAAGTCTCTCTCTTTCTCATCCTCGCAAAAATTCTTTGGAAATGGGTGCCTAGAAACGGTGTCATCGCAAAGTGTTTTTGATTGGTTGTTCTTGTACAGTTTAGTAGTTGCTTCACTAGGTATTTCTTTTAGGTACGTTTTCTGTTCCCTGAATTATGTAAGATCAACTTGATAGCAAGGTTTTGGTTGCTAAAGCTTTAATAAAGCCAATATTCTACAAATAAGCGTATTTTCATCAGCATCAGCACCAAAATGATTACCAGTATGAGCAACAGAAACAACTGCATTAACAGTGTTATTATTAACAACAATAAAATCAGTCTCATCCTGTCGGCTTTTGTTTTAGCAGTAACAGACAATTGCATCAAAATCAACTAAAGCAACAGCAACACCTAAATCAAAGCAACAGCATCAGTGAGGTCGACGACAATAGCATCATCAGAAGATACAACGTTGGCATCAGCAGCAGCAACAGTTTCATCATCAGAAATAGCAACAACATTAACAACAGAAGCAGCAAAAGCAATAAATAGCCTATATTTGTATATATTAATATCAGCTATAACGTTATATGCAATGGAGGAAGGGGATGTCCAGTTTGTGGGCAGGGAAGATTTTCTTCAGAATCTGCAGACAAATTGGGGAAGGTACAGAATCTTTGGCGTATTTGGGATGAAGTCTGTCGGCAAGTCACGCACGGTCAATGAGTTCCTAAAGATACTGAAGTCAAATCATCCAGATCCCGAGAAAATTAGACACATACATGTGAAACTTCAATCAGTAAACTCATGGCAAGGGCTGATGCTGAAAATCAAAGGCGCATTCAAGGACGATAGCATTTATGAGGACTTTGCAGTTTTTTCTGATGAACTTGCTAAGAAAATAGAAACAAGCCAGGATATTAATCTTGTATTTGATTTTGATGATGCAGAAGATGTGATAGAAAGCGAAGACAAAGCTTTGTTTGTGTCCTTGTGTGAGCTTCTTCTAGAGACCTGCCTCAATGTGAAGATCTTGATCACGTCAACAGTTCGATTAAAGTTTCCACACCAGATGAGCAGTTTCTACAGCATGGAGCTCCCAGTCATGTCCCACAATGATGGTGTGAAGCTGCTCCAATCTGTTACTCCACATATTCAATATGGAGGTGTCATCGGTGAAATTGTCAAACTTTGTCTCGGGCTACCGTTAGCCATCCTCATGACTGGTAAGTGAACAGAGTCCTGTTAAATCACCAAGGTGACAATAATGCAATGTTTTAATTAGGTACTCCCTTTAATCTTTTTTACAACGCAGTTAAATGGCCCCTGTTCAAAACAGTCAGTCAACTACAACTTTGGTTTCATAACCTTCAAGATAATAATCTATCAATTAGCTATACATGTTGCAAATCTTTGAGTTTGAGATAAAAACTTCCAAATCTAATTTATCGCCATTTACTGTTTCAAATTAGGAAAACTTATTTTAAAACCCTAACCATCACTGACTCTTCAATTACTACTTTTACCTCAAGAGTGTAAAGAGTTTGCCAAAAGTGTATAAATCGTTCAAGGGAATCCTCAACTATTCCATATTTTACCAATATTTAATTACTCTACCTCCACCATCCAGGCAGTGAGCTAGAGATGGATGGAGGGTTTGTTAGCCCTGAGGAGATGGTGGTGATCCTCACCCAGTGTAGACTGGAGGCCTGGAGCCGTGAGGAGACGTACTCAGAAGAGGAGCGGCTTGGTGAGTTCTTTATGGAAGTAGACCGAACATAATCTCTAGTTTTGAGCTAAAGCAAAACTTGTTCAGTGCCAGGAGCAGGTCAAAAAGAATGTATAAATATATCAGGATTTCGAATTCATGACTTTTTATAGGGTTCAGATGGCCAAGCGCATTTTTTGTCATTCATAAAACCACTATTTATAAAAAGAAATTGCTTTTCTTTCTGTTTCACCAACCCTCCTCGCACCCCCTTTCATCTGTTTTCCATCAATGTCTTAGAACCAATAAGAACATTTCTTGGGGAGTATTTTTAGTTCATGCTGGGTTTTTTTTCTGTAGGTCCAGTTTATAAAAGTTTCATTGCTCGACTATCAAAAGTTTTCCAAGACAGACTTGCAGTTCTCGGATATATCCCAGGATCCTTCACTCTCCGCCATGCCCAGGAGATGCTTGGTAAGTCGGAAATTTCTTCTTTTTTTTTTCGTCAACATGAAAAGAAAATATGTATTCATTCAATTTCCCAGAAGAATGATGCTGGTAATTTGATAAAGAGCATTTTCAACTCAAAACCAAAATGGTTTCGATATTCCATTCTCCATAGAATTCTCCCGACAAACGAGCTTTTGCATAAGAAGAAATTCAAAGATGAAAATAAATGCAGCTTTTGTGAAGAAGATAAAGAAACCATCAGTCATCTTTTTGTTAAAGATATATGGAAAAAACTTAAGGAATGGATAGAGACATGTACCCAAGCTGACATTGATTTGTCCAAACGTAACATTTGCTTAGGATATCCTGAAAACAGAAACTGAGTACTGAACACGACAATCACAACTGTAAAGTACAACCTATTCAAAACAAAACAATATGGAATAACACCAAATCTAAACTCCATTAAAAATGACATTAAGAAAACATACACAATTGATATGTATAATGCTTTATCAGCTTGCAGTTACTCAAAATTTAAGAAATTTTGGTCAACCTGCCACTTGCTGTTTAATGACTAACAAAACTCTCTTCGCATATACCTTTGTTTTCACTTAATTTTGAAAAAGAACCTTGACAAAAAAAAGTTTGGAAGTTCATACCTTTTCGTATGTTACCAATTCTATCAAGTTGTTCATATCAAACTGTATACTGTATCCTGTTACTACTGCTATGTTGTAAGGTAACGAAAATCGCATGTAACCATTATGTACCACAAAAATGAATTTTTAAAAAAGAAAAAAGAGCATTTTAATAGACCTGCACCTCATGGCCTTTTCTACAAAGAAAACAAGAACATTTGTATATCATTATTGACAGAATTTTTATGACCGTTGAAATCTATGATAACATCAAATTTAAAAATGAAAAACTCTGAACTCACACATGCAAATTCTATTTTTTGTGTGGCAGAAACGAAAAAAAATCATACATACTCAGAGCAAACGGTTAAGCGCGACTTTTTCTATTGAGCATATCTTTTCAACAAGTTGATGAAAATGATATCGACGGCAAATTAATGAACTTCTAAGGTGGTGTAGAGCGAGGGTAGGTTGGAATTTGGTATCATGGCGTCTTATCCATTGGTCTCATGAATGTAGGATGCTATTGCATATTGTGGACAGCCAAATTCGTGTTTGGGGAGAAGTTTATACCCGTTTTGCACCAAGACATGTCCAACCGACCTGTCAGTGTGGTAGTGGCTCCATGATGATATGGGGTTTTGTCCCCTACGGTTGTCAACTCGACCTTGTTCCAGGTACCCTCAATGCTCAGAAATAACATCTTTCTCTCTTTCTCCCACATTTCGACAACCCCCCTCTTGGACAAGTCCAGTAAACATGGATGATAATGCTAGACCCCACAAGACCAGACGGGTTACACAGATTCTACAGCGGGAAGCCATAACGTAGCTACTGTGGCCTGCTTGCAGTCCCGACTTCAAACCGTTAGTACATATATGGAATATTATTGGTTGCCGTGTGCGAAGAAGAAAGCTCCTGTTCAAACTGTGGCAGAGTTGGATGCAGCACTGCATCAGGAGTGGCAGTAGATTCCTCAACAAGTCATACAGAGACTGATATGTACTATGTAGAGGAGGGTCAATCAAGTCATCAATGCACAATGGTCATACATTCGCTATTGACTCAACACTTTTTTACACTATCCTTAAGGCCGCAATATCACCTTTTATGACCGATGGCAATACTTGTTTTCATTGCACAATTGCTGAAAAACACAATTTTTGGAATTTAGTCGACAGAATCAGTAAAATAAATAGCCTTCTACTTAATGTTATCAATTTTGTAAAACCGACCCAAATGTATATGAGTTACATGTATTTGTTAAAGTTAAGTTAAATTTGGGTGGCGCTTAACTTTTTGTTCTGAGTATATGTAACAATGAAAGCTTGCAAATGCATTAGATATGCCAAACTAGTATTTAAAAAGTTTGTTTCAATCTTTTCCAGTTTCTTGCCACTGATATAAGTTACATTGTATCATATTGTCTTTATCTACTCATTTAATTATCTTGACCATAAACAATATGTTTTTGAATAAGCAATAAGCTGATGTTATATTTCAACTAACAGAATAAGCCACCAATTTTCTTTCACATTTTTTCATTCCATGTATAATGAATAGACCACTCATCTGTACGTGATACTAAAGATATGGTCCTAGCTCCGCTGATGCGGAGACACATGATCGAGTTTGACCCCCCAAGGTTCCGATACAATATCCATGGAATCCTCAAAATGTGTCTGGAAGATTTCCAGACTGCAGACAAACTACCTGGTAGGTGTAAGAAAGAAGTCCCTATAGATTAATCCACATCCTCATTCTCATTTCCGTGAACACAGGAAAACTTACTCTATGACAACCATTCTTCCTGTAATTAAGCAATTTTGTAATGCATTGCATAAACGTAACTTGTAAGGCATCACATTAAATTAAAAACACTTCAAAATGTAGGCATAACTAATGATTTTTAGCAGTACAAACATAATTGAATAAGTATAACGAAATCTTTCATCGAGAGGTTACAATCAAAGTTAAACGACTGTATCAAAGCAATATGGATTCGTTTAAGGGGTGAACAAAAACAGTAACAATTGGTTGGTGGAAAGCAATGGAATGGCTGCTCAACTTATCAATCTTTCTCGTCTATGCAAATGCTGGATGTATTTTGAAACAAATACAATTTTGTATAAGTCAGAACAATGTTAGCTGAAATAAATTTCTTCAAAACATTAATCATTCTCTAAACATGTTGAATGATAATAATTATATATATTTATATATAATTCAAACCTTCCTCAGTTATTCCTATCACACTTATACTGCAACTCCTTTTCACCAGAGATCCGGAAGCGGTACTGCCTGATATTTGCCGGAGTGATGCAGGACCTTGCTACCAGAGTATCTACCAGGGAATGTGCAGAAGCCATCTCAGAACTTGCTGTAGAACAACCCAACCTTCAGAAGCTGATGCTGGACGTAGCCTACACCAGCCAGGAGACGTACCCCGTCTATATCAGACTTGTGGAGTCTTCATCACACCTTATAGAGCAGTACTTTGGAGGTCTAGTCCAATTCCAAATATTTATTAATCACTTGCCAACGTGGCTACATTATTGGAAGTAAAACTAGTATCACCATGGACGATTTTCGTGGTCCATCCATTTGGTTTGAATTGTCGATTTGCAAGATGGGATGTTATTTTGTTATTTTTGTAATTTGTAACCATAATACATTATATCAAATTTTGTCTTTGTCTGTGTTGCCAGGTGAAAGTTTCCTGTTCTACAAGAACTGTCTGAAGTTGTGCGAGTCCTACAAGAGAGACACGGATGATGCCATTGTTAGTGGAGCTTATGGGAGGTCTCTTACCAATGTCAAGGTCAGTCCTCAGATATAAATCAAAGATGAAAATACACAATGAAGGTGATATTTATATTTTGGAGAATATACATCTATAAGACTGTATTTGATTGTTGATCCAATTTAAGTCAATAGATTTTACCTTAAACGGTAAGTAATTGAATAAACCAAAAAAGTGGTACACTTTACTTAGGGTAGTGCATAATTGAAGCTTGTTGTCTTAAGTATAAAGGTAAAGAATATGAACTGAACCAATTTTGACAATTCAGTTAAAGAGATATGCAAAATAAATGTTGTGACATTAATGAGGAAGATCCTATCATCGGTAGACATCCTACAACAAATACAAGTTGTGGACTTGTTGATAATGATCTGCCACATTCAAATATCACACGCGACAGGTTATAAAACGTTAATGAGTTGAAGTAAGATTTGAAGGAAGGTGCCTTATCCCTTTGACAATCATGGAACCAACTTCAGAGTCATAATAATATAATGATGTGCACACTCACATTCAAATAGCATACGGGATATTTTCAAAAGGTTAAATAGAAGGATTTGAAGAAAGGTACCCTACCTCTTTATTAATCTCTGAACCAGCCTCCGAGTCCATGCATCAATGTTCCAGGGAGATCTGGTGACTGGAGAGGAGATGTACAGACGAGCTCTTCACATGTCCAGAGGGGAGGGTTCTCAGCGGTCCATTATGAAGATTGCTGCTCAGGTTCGCCAGAATATGGGCTGGAATTTGTTTCAGCAGGGGAGAAATGAAGAGGCACTGAAGTAGGTATCAAAACCTAACCACGTTCTCCGTTGTTAATTTTTCAAATGGCTGTCATCCCATGTCACAATGTCACTCATTTACCCATCAGTTTCGTTATTTCTAGATATCTTTTAAACTTTTGCATCCATTATTGTCATGTTTGGTGACTTTTGCTATTGTTCGGAAACTTGGTCTTTGTCCTTATTTGAGGGTCACATTTCAGTTTCAAATACCATTAACCATTCACCTGCTTTTGGGGATGTCATCATTTTAAAAATTTGGTTTGTGTTTTTGCCAAAAATTCAACTTGAAGAACCTATTACTCTATTATAAATGATAAAAACTAACAAAAGGGGTTTATGTAATTTATCTGTGATGGTATTGGACACACTGAAACATGTTTATATGATTATAGAGGATAGCTGTATTTTAGAGTAAAAATCTATTTTTCACGAGTGACACACTTCTACCTTACGTCCTAATGGTATCCTCATACTTCAATCTTTGATTTATTGGATTGAGATCTTCTCAAAAACAATTGAAATTAATCTTGAAAAACACGAACACTTATCAATATTGCTTATATTTATTGTTTGTTTCATTACATGTCTGTCAAAAGTTAATTGAGTTATCTCCCTTGCCTTGCCAATGGCAGGCTTTGTGTACCCGCCAATTTCAAACCATTTACATGACTCTGGAAAGTTACCATAGGGCATTTCAGTCCACCTTTAATTGACAGTTCATTCCGATGTTGTTGTAAGTTCAAATCTTCCTGTATTGCCCCATTTGCCTCAGAAAGACTGTTTACGACCAGGATTAATATTTTGCAGGAACCTGAATGAGGCTCTGCACCTTACCGAGAAACTCGGATTGAAGGATGAGTCTGTGGTGGTGTGTACTCTCTCAGTGTTCGGGGTAGTTCACACAGCTATCGGTGAGTGTGCAAGAAATGTGATCGGCAAGTAAGGGTAGTATTAACATTTATCATGCTGCTTATTAATACAGAGATTTTGTATGTACGATACACCCTTCGTCAAACTTCCTGTATCAGCCCGCAGGGCACATAACCTGTATCAGTCCGTCGTCAAGGGACTTGAACCTGTACCTGTATCAGCCCTCGACCAATATCTATTGGGGTATAGGGCTGATACCGAATGTGATATGAAAATACCCATATAATACTACAATGTATCTATAAAACTTACGAAGAGGGATGTGGTATTATAGATGTAGTCCTTTTGATGATTTAAACTCACAGTAATCAAATATTTCAGGCAATTATGAAGAAGGCGAGAAGTATAACCTGGAATCTCTGAGAAGAAGGATCGCAAAGCATGGAGAGATGCATTCGCACATTGGTTCTTGTTACAACAACCTGGGTATCTTGTACATGCAGAAGGGAGACTACTCTACATCCAACTACTACTATCGGAAGGGGCTTGAGTTAAAGAGGGAAACCAATGCAACACCCTCTGCTATTGTTACATCCACCAGTAATGTGGTTTCCGTGGAAATAATGGGGAAGAATTTCTCTGCAGCAAAAGAATTGCTGGACGAAGGAGCAGACATCTTAGACAAGCAGTTGTCTGAGTGAGGATAATACCTTTATAATTCCTTGTTAACAAAGTTTCTTATATTTTATCTTTATTATGAATAAAGATTTTTAAGATACAGAAAAAGTAGTATAAAATATAAAAATGTCTGTCCTTCATTGTTTCAACTCAACATTTATGATTTTCTTCAGGTTAACCGCTCTTTCGTATTTTTGTATTAAATTGGACAATGATGCACATGCTGTGCTCTTTTGCATGTTTTCGATGTGACAAAGTTGGGTTGTTTTTTTGCAGATGGAGATTTGAGAAGAGTCTGATTCTAGAAGGATACGGTCGACTCTACTTGGCTACGGGTAACCAGGAGGCAGCCATTAGAAACTTGGAGGAAACATACAAAATAAAAAATAAGTCAGTTGACTGCTTGCTGAGTATGGGACGAGCCCACAGGAAAGCTGGACATAGAGATAAGGCATGGCAAGTGTTCAGAAAGGTTTTGGGCAAAAAAGAAGTTGTTGGGAAGAATATACCACAAAACAGGTTTATCTGGGGTTGTGTGACAGAGATGGTGGACATGTTGACAGAAGAGATCTACTCAAGGGAAGATAACTCTCCTAGTTTGGAGGAGCTGTTCTCAATAGGGAGAGATGAGCTGTTGAGGATCATATCTCACTATACAGAGAAGGGTGTGTTATGAGAGACATCTATGATGGGAAACTGAAGGACTGGAACTTGAAGAGGAAGAAATTCGCTGGGTCGTTTCAGTTCTTGGAATCTTAAAGTTTCTTTAATATCAATCAGTTCTCATAGCGAGCCTTCTTTGAATTCGATTGCATTGTCAATGCCGATATCAAATCAGAGTTTTACAAGTTCAATGCTATCATCTGTGATAGGAACCTGAGAGACTGAAACACCCAGAATGTCAAAGGTTCGTTAGTATTCAGCTTCAGTTCTATCAATCATGTTGCAGTTCTATGAAACGTGATTTGTGATATAATGTTACAATGAGGGTTGTAATGTCAGAACATTCTCAGATCATCACCTGCACTTAAGGTAACATTATCTAGATTTTCAAGTAAGATTTACAGAGTTAATGGTCCCAAAAAAGAGATGATAACACGTCTGAATTGTTATTTAACTTTGTTCGTTGATCTACAATCTTATAGCTATTGAGTTTTCAACAGTAGCATGTTTCTACGAATTTCTAAGATATCTTATCTTTCGATGTGTAGCCACTAGTGCCCAACCTGACCGGGTTTGCTGTCTGTTGAAAACTTATTATTATTTTTCCCCCGGGGTTTATAATTTTCACCATATAAATACATATCACGCCCCAGTTCATTTTATGAATCTCACCATGCTGTGTGTCAGAAACTTTTAGTGACTTTTACAGTGGTAGTGACTCTCACATATTTCATTTTAATTGAGATTCCCGGTTTTTGTATCAACCGGAAGCACGGTAATCCGTTTCTGTACTACGGTTCCAATTATGCATTAAAGTTGCTTGCCATGTGCTTAATGGCCCGATCAATGCCAATGTGTTGTTTATCAATAATATGGACATAAAACAGTGACTAGTGGTAAGCACGCTGGCCTCTCACGTCAAAGACCCTCGTTTAAGAAACCAAAATTTTAAACCTTGGTCTCATACTGTGTCCCTTGGCAAGGAACTTCGTCCACACTGCACTCAGTCCAACCAGCTTTTATACGGGTACCTGACAACAGGATGTACGGACTAACATGGTGGTGCTTAGCGCATGGTAGCTGCTATGAAAGTTCAATTTCTTCAGGGTAAAAATAATAACAATCTTTTGCAGTTTTAATTGTATAATAAGATTTTGTGGCAAAATCTAAAAAAAAACAATTCGTTTGACACCTTATTTGAATGGAGTAAATAAAAAGTTATTCGTTTAAAGGGTTCAAAGATATTGCTTAGTACATATTTGTTTCATCACATTTCACTTTTGATGTTATTGTTATTATTATCATTAAAGATTTTGTTTGATATTGAGTGTTCATAGTGGCGCTTAGTTCTTTTGGATAACATTATCGAATCATGACATTCTGTCCAAGGTGCATGGGTATACTTTAAACCTGTCTTGGATTTAATTCAATCAGCCGAAGGCGAGAAACACAGTACCCCAACAGACGGTTAGTTGTTATGTCAAGTCAAGCTATGTTAGTCATGTCACAGTCAGCTGTCAAAGGTCGTGGTCAAAAAATGGAAGTGTTAAAACAGATTTCATAAGTAGCTGGATCACTGCTTCAAGGAAAGACGACTGTAGAACTTAGTGATATCATACTGTTACAAGTAATACTGGTGGTAACACGTTTTTTTTGTCGTCATCTTACAGACATTTATCTCTTAAACGTACAGTTAGAGTGATTTAAATAGAGGATATTAATAAATATGGCATCTAAGATTGTAGAAAGTTCTAATATATATAAAACTTAAAATAGACGAAAAGCAGCATCAATTTATCTAGAATACATTATAATTAAGGTAGAATGCTGAAACAATAACAAGGAGGTATCGTTATCGATTCCCACGCACATCTTTAAAGTAAGGTATGGAACATGTAAGTGCTGACTTAAAGATGAATAGACAGTGTACTTTGTGAAAAAAAGGTAAACAAACAAATTCTATGTTTTTCTTCTTAGTGAGTGAGTTGGGCTTTACCGTGTTTTCAACAATGTTTCAGACCACCGTAGGCGTTTCATGTTTGAGAAGATAACCTAGTCAGTTAAAACACTTTTTACTCTGTAGATGGTTCTTTATCACTACACCACCATGTATTTCCCTGATCACTTACCTGTCATAAGGATGGCTGATGGAAGTCCGAGACAGAGTTTGACGATTTCATCAATGACTCCTCGATATTGAATATGTGGAGTAACTGATTGGAGCAGCTTCACACCATCATTGTGGGACATGACAGGGAGTTCTATGCTGTAGAAACTGCTCATCTGGTGTGGAAAGTTTATCGTGACTGTTGACGTGATCAATATCTTCACATTTGGGCAGGTCTTCACTTGATATCACTTCCTCTGCCTAATCAAAATCAAATACAAAATGCATAGACTGGCATGTTTCTGTTTAGCTAGCAAGTTTGTCCAAATGTAAAGCAAAGTCCTCATTCATTGCATCATCCTGTTAGTCTCCCACTGATTGTCAGCAACAGACCCTGCCATGATCTCACTGACTGAATAATCAATTTTCCCTGTTTTTTTGATAATTTGCCTTCAACCCGTCGAGGAACTCAATGACAGTGTGAGATTTGCCGACAGACTTCATCTCAAAGACTCCAAAGATTCTGTACCTGAACCAGTTGGTCTGTAGATCCTGAAGGAACTCCTCCCTGCCCACAAACTGGACATCCCCCTCCTCCTCCTCCTCTGCCATTGCTGATGCTGATCATATGTTACCTTTACAATTGATTTTGATGTAATCGTTGGTGTGATTTCTGCCAAAGAAATACCACTGATTTACAGTGACAGACTCAAGCTGATTTTTCAATAACAAATAACCATTTGAAGCTCAATATTCATAGCTATTTTAAGTCGGGTATTATTAACAGCAAAATCAAGCATCTAGCTGATAATCCAATATTGGATCAGAAAGAGAGGTGTCTCAAAATACATGCTATACATTGAGGTTGCCTTTCAATTTTGTCCAATATTTGATATATGTCCCAAATAATCAATATTCCTCATCTGATGGTAATGGGATTGCAATGACTGATTATAACTTATAAAACATTCACATAATTACTCATTGTCACAAACACTCAAAATTATCAGTGACTGAATTAAAGTCATTTTTTCCAAAGTACATGATCTATTTCGCATAAGACAGGGGCTATATAAAACACCTTCAGTTAGTCACCCCATTAACCGAAACACAAATACTAACAAACCTATACTGTAAGTGATTTACTATGGTTTGCTATTGATTCGCAGTAGTAATACGGGAATGAAGGTTTATGGTAAAATGCGGTAAAATCATGCAACCATGCCACAGTAGTCAAAGTAAACAGTTCATCATATACCATGCAATATTACAATACCAAAATGATAATATACAGTCTCAAACTCCTACGTTAGATATTTCGGTCTCGATGAAATATACTTATATTGCGAATTGCACGTTTATTGAAGACTTTTGCACGTTTTTCTTCGCAGTCCCCAGTTTTGTTTGTTAAACCTTTTACATGACTCTCATTTGCTCGTCAAGTTTTCATATTTATTCTGTATTCATTTTATTGAAATCGGTTGGAACCTACCATTTGTTCCTGAGGTGAAGTAGATTATATTGTATTGTCCTACACTTCACGAGTGGATCATGGATAGAAGCACATGATACTATGTTTCCGACACTTTTATTTACACTCACGCAAAATCCTCGTTTGAAAGGTAGTCTTCCCTAGCCCTTTATAAGTGGCTTAGCATCTATCCATAATAAGGGCTGGTTCAATGTTCACAAATATATTGCCTAAGTATAGAGGTAATATATAGTTTAGTCATTATTAGAGATTTAAAATAACACTTCGATATTGTGATCCCGCCCTTTGACAGCTGGATTGACATGACTTACGTAACTTGACTTTACATAACAACTATACCGTCTGTTGGGGTACTGTGTTTCTCGCCTTCGGCTCGTTGAATTAAACCCAAGACAAGTTTAAAGTAAACCCATGCACCTTGGACAGAATGTCATGATTCGATCATGTAAAAAATAAAATAACTACGCGCCTCTATGAACACTCAGTTAATGTTTGTACATAGCAAAATCTTTAATGATAGTAATAACAATAATATCAAAAGTGAAATGTGATGAAACAAATATGTTCTAAGCAATATTTTTACCCTTAAAACGAATAACGTGTTATTTACCCCATTTAAATAAGGTGTCAAACAATTTGTTTTTTAAAATTGCTACAAAAATTTAATCATACAATATAAACTGCAAACTACTATTATTATTACCCTGAAGGAATTGAACTTTCATAGCAGCTACCAAGCTGTATATATTTGTTCCTTTGCACAAAGGCAATGTAAAGTTTTCTTACAGTCTATATTGGATATTTTAATCGAAATTTAAGAAAATCTTACTTTTACATATTTAAACCAATCTGACTATTGCTTCATGCCAAATATCGAATTATGAGTTTGGGTTGTTTATTTTACAAATGGACAATAAGGGATCCTTTGTTAGTGTTCCTGGACGTCAAAACGAAATCAAAATAACATGACTTTTGCAAGATACACAAGTGAACAAAGTAAGGAACGCAGCTGTATATAACATAAACAAACCATCGACATCCAATAGAACAAAACGTAATCTAGACGAAATTTCTGTATTATACTGCATGATTAGATTCTTTTATATATTTCATACTATTTTCTCCCTTGTTATTAGGCAATCTCTGCTGGTGAAAATATTGTTTGGGTGCGAATCGTTTTATCGTAGGTATGTACAGTATATTTGTTTTCGACATTATGTTGAAAGATAAAACTAACTTAATCATTATGTGAGGGAGTTTAAATGTATAATGTCGTAGAGAGTAGTTTACATCAAGAAAATTATTTCCTCGTTCATTAAAGTTATAGATCATCGTTTATGTATTACCGATAAACATGTAACAGATTGGTTTGTGGGTCGTTGATTATATTTTGTTGAGCAGAGAACAAGTCGGGAAAAGATGAACAAATAATGATTTAAGAACCTCTCGAGGTTTTCTTTATCGTCTATTTAGACTTTATGTTCATTATAATTGAGAACAAATGAGAGTGTTAAAAGGAGCGAGAGTTTCAAAGTCAATATTGACTAGGGAACTTCGTAATAAAGCCAAAGGACTATGAGCTATTATTTAAAAGGGAAATATTTTCGAAGGCTATATAGGATCATATTTCTCCTGCTACAGTTCTTCGAAGTTTTAATTAACTTTCAGTGATACCCTTTTTACATTCCAAACGTTTGACGCTATCAATATCAATTTCATGTCGTCTTAGCTAGATGCAGTTAAACTGTTGAATTCAAACAATACTGCTGTTTCATTTTACAAGACATTTTTTCGCCATTGAATAAAGTCAACCAAAATATAGAAATATTGTTAAACATACCACCAGGATACATAACATTAACATCGCTGTTTGTTAATATTGTTCAAGTGTTGGAGGAATAGTTTTGTTAATACAAACATACAGCTGCGTACCTAAAGTTTGTTCACTTAGGATCTAAATGATATTATTCAGGAAAGCGTCGTATCTCAATTTCTTATAAAACAAACATTTCAAAAGTTAAGTCCATTTTCTATTGGTTTTTTAATTAATAGATGTTCACACCCTTTTCAGTAAGTCTCTGTCATCAATCCGCCTGTTGTCTAGAATCCTGAGGTGACCAAGCCTGTTAGATATTTTGAAAACAAATAGAGCTAGAAGTTTGAAATAAAAGACTCTAGTAGATCAACCAATCTCCAAAACACTGAACATAACACTGATATAACCCATTCTGCCCTTCAGAAATTCAGGGAGTAGAGCTAAAAATTAATCACTTTGGTCCTTTTTGTACTTTAAAATCATGATAAGTGTTATTCAAGTTTCCTATATTTGCTCACGACAAGTGAAAGGGTTGTTAAATCTAAGGCATTTGACATGGCGTCATTTAAGAATTTAATGTCAGTTTGTCTGTTTGCAAAATGATTTATGTCTAAGCTACATTCAAACTCGTTTGAACCCAGCAATTTTTTACAAAATCGTTACAACTAAATACAAGGGGACAAGATATTCTTTTTTCTGTTTTATTTAGAAAAAATCAGAAATGTTTGCACATGACGTTTTCAGACGAGACGAAAGTAATACTTTGTTAAATTTGATACATCCTTCTCATTGGTAACCACATAGTGAAATGTTATTAATGAATTCACTTTTGTATATGAATTGTCATCAAGCAACGGTGTATGGGAAATTGTGTCTGATAATTGAAATTTTGGTTTATTTGGTATATTAGCTTATAACACATAATCAACGCAAATTCCTGAAAAATAATTATCACTCAAAATTTTATCATTACCGTTTTCATCATTTTATGGCATCCAACACAAAAACATCAGTAACATGAATTAAAAATAAAATGATGAGAATTATAGTATGCATTCAACAACTGGACACTAGTTCAAAACTTTACGTTTTTTTCCATTTTTTTCGAGAAAAATGAACTAAATGAAGTTAACCATATGAAATGTGGAAATACAACATGATCACAAATGATGTTTGTCATTAAAACAATCTATTGTAAGCGGGGAACATGGCTCGATGGTACAGAAAGAGAGAGCAAAACCTCAAAGGTGTAGTGTAAGGACACGTTGTTTCCAACCATGCCAGATTGAGGTGAAGCAGGAACACAGAGATGGCAACCGGACTTCTCACCAAGTGAGCACCTTTGGGACCAACTGGAATATGGAAACAAAAACAGCCTCATTGACGGAGACGCCTTGGCCTTGGCAATCACCATTATGAAGACCTCAATAGTCTTTTGTACTCTATTTGAAGCCATGTGAGTGCCTACATCATAGGCACACTTGATATTGAGTCAGATATGTTACACTTGTTATTGTTTTCTGTATGGAAAAGCTTTCCAGGAATATCGTTCTCCAAAATACATAATCATTTGTTACTACAATTGCGATTGTTTTCTTTTTAGAAATATTGTGGTGGCGTTTCTATAAGTTTATCTAGATGGTCAATCCTGTTTGTTAACCGCCGCTAATGGCTGAAATATTGCCCAAGCGGATTTAAGCACTAACTCACTCACTCACTCACTCACTGATTGTAAATTTACTAGCTGTAAACAGTTGAAATGCCAAAATTAGACATAACATCGTTAATAATGTCAAAATAAGCCCAAAAGATCTGATCACTCGTACAATACCGCATAAATGATCTGAGCTGCATGTTCGTGTTTCGTGTATTAATTTCGTGAATTAAAAAAACTCTTAGAGTGAAATATAAGTTGTCCTTAAAACCCCAAAGCGTTGTCACTGAGTGGTTGTAGTGAAGGTTCAGAAACTGCTATGGGTTAGTCAGATCGTATGAGTGGTACGTCCGAACAGATTTCAGTGAGATGGGTTGAACACGTTCTAAATTTAAGTTAATATTTAAATTTGCATTCTGGCATTGATACAACGCTTTCTTTGACATGGTAATTTTAAAATTGTATCAACATTGGAAGCAATTATAACAGTATTCTATTCTGGTCACGGTTATAAACAATAAACATATTGAATTCAACAGGAGACCAATATGTAAATGGTGGATAGACATACAAACAAACATGTGAGACATTATAAAACTTTATCAAGATACTGCAAAGTAACAAAGCAACACTGCACAATATTCATTGGAATGAACCACGACATAACATTGAATTTTTAACGTGAAACAAAAATAAGTAGAACTTATTTTGTCTCATACTAAGTCTTGTTTCAAAGACAAATTCTAGTTTGTAACCGACCAGGTGATCAAGTTGACGGACGTCATGATTTATTTAATATCGTTAAGAAGGATGATAGAGTGCCTGTTCAATGTATCAAGCTTAATAGAAAACATTTACCAGTTCTATTCTATCAGATAACCGCGACACAGACGACCGTTTATTATTTTGATTTTGTTGTGTCCTGACTCACCTGGTGCGAAAACGAGTAACTGACAATCTTTGGTAACAGAAAACAATCTGTCTCCCAAAGCCGATATTGTATTGATTAATCCACCATTGAATTTTACCAACATTTTCTTCTCTCCGTTTAAAATTGTGAGCTTATAAACTGCATTTGATTTACTGGAAAAATACAAAAACTCAGCGTCTGGTGAAAGACAAATTGTAACAGCTAATATTTGGATTTGTTTTAGTTCTTTACCTCCATATGTAAGTTTCTTTAGGCAATTATATACATACGTATAAAGAAATAGTCGTTTAGTGTCAGCCTGGATTGCCTCAACTTTTTTGTGAAAATATTTGACAATATATTTACCCGTTCCGTTTGGCTTCATTTTATAAACACAAGAACGACTGCGTCCCCTTATTTTTACATAAAAGATTATATCATTGGCCACAGTATTGCACACTATGTGTTTGTCAATTATTCCAGAAAGCTTTCCATTTAATTCTTTGACCATAAATAATCTCATACATGCGACTATCAAATACTTTCTAGTTGCAGGAATGTAGCTTATAGAACTCAATGCGTAATATTGGGAAGGAAGCGTGTCGATTGTTAAGTTATTCAGATGTACTTGACGTATCTTCTCATGGTAGGTAGGAAGAAAAACCAAAAGTTTGGCATTTGTTTTCCCTTCAGGCAGCTCACGCCTCGATGACCCTAAAACAAAAATGATCAACTTGTATAAACAACCTGTCGTCCACCAAACATATTACATAAGTAGGTTGTCTTCGGTACTCTTTTCCACAATGACCAGCACAGGAGACACATCCGATCGTAGATCGTAGAAACAAAGTTTGACATCATGGCTTCAAATATAACAACTGTACTGTCACAACCAAACAAGGGGGGAAACTACTGCCCAGGAAGGATTCTTTTATCTTAATCATAATTACTTTAATGTGGTACAATTTCAGGAAGGTCCTGTACAGTATGAAATATATAAATATATATATATAAAGTCTAAAAATGTATTGTAGCCAGTTTGCAATCTATATATTTAGATTGGTCAATAAAATCCTCTTCAGCTTTGTAAAGAGCCATTCCATGAGTTGTCGAGATCACACCTACCTAAGTGTCATTTGTTTGAGAAGTATCGATCGTTTCCGGAAAATATAATTTAAAATTTATCACTGTTTCACAGTAACGATAGGATGGGTTGAAATCTGGATTATGATCGGAAACCGACGATGACGTGCAACAATCAGTAAAACTTAATGTAGGAAACATGTATGGTGAATAACAGTAAGGAGTTTGACAGGTTATATAACTAGTATCCATGTAGCATGTGTAACTTCTTGTGAATTAACATACTGAATCAGGACATTTACGTTCGTATGAAAGCAAATCAATATACATGTATTTTGAAAATGATAATCTGGCTCTTTAATGGGGCAGTAGCACGTTTTTTGATAATTTTATATTTTAAAATTTTCACTGATAATTGTAAGTTAATGATAAATGTATTATTGTGATAGTGTCAAAAATCTCATTACACAAGCCAATCATCCATAGGCAGAGGACAACGTATGAAGATTCACAGAAAATCCATTGGCGGCCATTTTGTGTGAACACCTTTAATTCATTTTGTGTAAGAAAAAGGAATCGCATGGCTAAACCATACGTTATGTATTTGAATTAGTACTGTTCCAATAAGTTTAAATACATTGTCTTTCAATTGGAACCATTTATTTTCATTTCCCTGACATCACCTTATATCCCCCCTAAAAACGTGCTACTGTCCCTTTAATGTAGCAGCTACTACACATTCTGTGTGTTGGGGTTATTAGTATTTCCCCATTGACCTCTGTTACAAATACAAAAGTTCTTCTGCTAGAAATATCGCGGATCTAGATTTTTCGAAGCTTTCTTAGTTCTAAGATTGTCTTAAGTACCATACATTTACCATTTACTTACGGCTATCTTAGCCTAAGAGAACTTCGAGAACCTAGACCTGATGGGTGCACATAAACGTAATTGATAAATCAGCTACAATGTTTTAAATATTAAACTGTTGAGAAGATTTGAGCCTCTATGCCGCTTTCATTCTTAGCATCCCTAAAGTTCACTATAAGGATATAGATGAGCAACATAATTTAGGATGCAAACTAAATGGATTAAATTGAGATTGATAATACTATATTCATTAATACTGTCAATATGTCCATAAATGAAATCCTGTTGATCAAAATTATTCAGATTGGACACTTACAAAATCGTTGATAGATTTTACACTGTAAAAGTTTGCCTTGGATGTAGAAATTCTTTGAAAAATGAGAGCAAGTCGAATTGGCATCTTCCACATCTATGTTCTTCTCCTGTAGAGAGAATATATATATGTAAACCAGAATATAGATGGATGTGGTTTCAAAAATGAAATAATTAGAAATTTCATGATATATGTAGTTTTGGCAAGAGGACAACAGCTATTTTTGGCTAACAATCAGTACTATTAAAGGGGCAGTAGCACGTTTTTTGATAATTTTATATTTAAAAAATTTCACTGATTATTGTAAGTTAATGTTAAATGTATCATTTTGACAGTGTCAAAAATTTCATAACACAAGCCAATTATCCATAGTCAGAGGACAAAGTATTAAGATTCACGTTAAATTCATTGGCGGCCATTTTTTTGTGAACACCTTTAATTCATTTTGTGTAAGAAAAAGGAATCACATGGCTAAACTTTACGTTATATATTTGAATTATTACTGCTCTGTTTAGTTTAAATACATTGTCTTTCAATTGGAACCATTAATTTTCATTTTCCCGACATCACCTTATATTCCCCTAAAAACGTGCTACTGCCCCTTTAAGACTCGAGTTGTAGTTTCATTAAATGTCAATCTGTAAAAGTTTCTCAGAAGAAATGATTGTTTTACATGTCGTAATTCATTTACAAAATATGTACTGCGCCTTAGTTATAGGATTAAAATAAAATATCCACAAGCCATTTAACCAACCTGCCACCACAGCGTATTTGTTTATCACAAAACTCCAACAATATCTAATATTTGGTATGCCATGGCTTTACAAAGTATTTAATATTACAGTTGGTATGAAAGGATTCTGATGTTAACAACGCTTTGTCATCCGGGTTCTGCACATAAAAATCCTTCCATTGGTCTATTTGGTGTATGGCTATGATAGACGAGGTTGCTGTTATGTTGTGAGAGAGTGAGTTCCTTTGCTGCTTGGTCAATACTTCAACAATTAGCTGCGTTACTTTGTTAGAAAACAGGGATTTAGCAGAGCAAATTTAACAAACACATTTTAACAGAGATATAGTTAATAGACTAATTGTTAGCAAAATACAGACTTGTCACCATTAAAACACTTTATTCCATACATTACTTTGATCAATGTGACATCAGATCGAGCGGTATTGTTAGGCTGTTCATTGTAGGAAGGATAGTTGGGGCTGTAGATGAAGTTAGAGCACCCCACTGTGAGACGCTCGCACAATTTTGGACCAACGATCAAGATGTTGTTGTTCAGCGCACCTGTTATCACAAAATGAACCGATACAAGAGACAGAAAACAAAGGGACTCCATTGCTTGCCGACTGCGTGATTCTGGATTCTGGATCGACTTATTCCAAGTCAGTCAAACTCAATTACACAGTTTCAAGTTTCAACAATTTGAAGAGAGCGCTTGTTGATTAAAATTGGCAAAACAATGAAAAGGCTTTCAATCGACTTTGTATTCAAATGAAGAGGTTTTGTGTTTCCATAGGAATTTTCAAATGCATTAGTCATGTTCGTTATCTTAACAATTCAGTTTTGATTTTTTCAGTTTAAACAATTTCAAAACAAATGTAAATCTATTTATCGACTAAAAGCTTATTAGAAAATATTAAAATAGTTTTTCGTTTAGTTAAAAGTGTTTCGTCTATTTGGTTTCAAAAGAGGATCATCATGTTTCAACATTAGTTTCCGAACATAATAACATTTTTCAGGTTTGTATGTTTTTAACAGTTTCCCCCAATAGCAACTCTAAAAGCTTTTGAATCGATGAATAATGTTTCTCTCATTCTAATTCTGCTGAAACCCTGAATGAGGCAGCAGATTTTATATTTCTTCCATAACAAGCTAATTCAACTAAAATCTTACGAATTCCACAAAACAAACATTGTAAAGGAGAGTAATTTACGTCTTTAATGAAGTACGTTATTACCTCTTTTGTTTAAGTTAAAGACCACCATGTACATTTTACTTATAAATTATACATATGGAAATTAGGCACCCCATATTTAACGTGATGTTGTCTGACTAAATTTATATATCCTTCTTGGGAAATGATAGATTTGTTTCAATGTTAGATAATTCATGTTGACTTTTAACCCTAAATAAATATTACCATTATGACAAAACTATGGTTGAACTTCAAAAGCGTTATATAATATAAGCATTTGCAGTGCTTATTAAGCAATCCTGTTTCTTCTTTTTTTGGGAAATAAATATGTTTAAACCCAAAAGGTTCTACAATACAAAACAATATCTGTGTAACGAAAGTTAACTTGTACACAACAAAACATCTTTATTCAGAAACTAGATTAGTAACTGGTTGTTGAAATGCAATTCTTTTAACAATAACTAACAATAATGGAAAAGCAGCTAAAATCATTTGTCTCTTGATGTTTGGGATTTATTGAGTTCATGATCAGTTCATTGATTAAACGCTTATCTTTACTTTGGATGGGTAGATTATAGATTAATCTGATCAGCTTTTGTTAATAGGGTTTTCTCCAGAATTAGCGACCTTGAGCGTTCATAGTACTGTTGTCAGTGACGTTTGACATAAATGCAGATACTAAGTTTGACAAGCTGGCGTGTAAGAACTGAACTTCTCACATCTCAACAACCAATTATCACTTTCTTTTCTTAGTATACAGATGCGTACCAGTTATCAGCGAAGTCTAATGAAATGTCAATTAATTTAGAATGATTTTGAGGCATCCGAGCATTGCGAACACGAAAATGATAATGTTGAAATTTCACTACATAAATAAAGATTCAATTAGCGTTAGCGTATTCGTATGATATACCTAAAAGATAATAGTGACACATTTTGGGCATTGAATTGACAAGAGGTCAAAATTTCGAAAATATTACTTTTACTCTTCAAAAACCTTTATAAATAATTTACTGCTTCAGGTCCAACTCATATTTGTTCGTTTGAAAGCAATTTTGCTAAGTTCAATGGGAAATTTAATCGGAATTTAAGAAAATCTTAATTTTACAAATTTAAGCCAATCCATCTATTTTGAATCATGCCAAATATCGAAATTCAACACCAGTGACGAGACGAGCATAAAATGTCATTTCAATAAGTTATCCTTTGTAAGTGCTTTTATGGACGTCAAAATGAAACCCAAATAAGATGATATTTGCACTAAGATACACAAGGAAGTGTGCAAACTTAAGGTATACGCAGTTGTATACAACACAAAAACATGACACCCAAAGAAGCAAAACATTATCTAGACGAAATTGCTGTGGTATACTGCATGATTATGATTCTATCGTTTCATACACATGATTTCATTCAAACACTTTATCCTTTCTTATTAGGCACCTTTTACTGGAGAAAATATTTTTGGGTTGCGCAACTCTTTACCTTAAGTATAAGCAATCATATATATTTGGGTTTTTTTAGTCGACTTTTTATGTTGAAATATCCACTTTATGCATTATGTGAGGGAGCTTACATGTACAATATCTGAAAGATTGGTTTACAGTTTTTATACAAGAAAACTATTTCCTATTTCATTAAAATCATAGATCATATTTTACGTATTACTGATTAAATATGTAACCGATTGTTTTGTGGGTCGTTAATTATATTGTGTTGATCCATTTAACAACTCAGGAAATGATAAGCAATGATTTAAGAACCCCTCGAGTTTTGTATCATCTATTTAGACCTTATGAACATTATGTTACTGAGAATAAATTAGAGTGTTAAAACTAGCAAGTCAATAATCAATAATGTCTAGGGAACTTCGTAATAAAGCTAAATTTAATTGAAAAGGAAACCATTTTCAAATGCAATAAAGGATCATATTTGTCATGCTAAAACATGTACAGTTCTTTGAAGTTTAGTTAAATAGTTTTTTTAAATCAACTCTCAGTGACACCCTTTCTTACATTCGAAATGTTTGACGTTATCAATATTAATTTCAGCCCGTTTAAGCAAGTTGCAGTTAAACTGTTGAATTCGAACAAATAATATATTTTGGATTGGGCCTGACACTTTATTGTTTCATTGTACAAGAAACTTCATCGATGCACAATTAAGAAAATTGAAATTTCAAATATGTTACCCCAACTGTTTGTTTTTCCCTGCCAAATTTTGGAATATTGCACCAGTTACCAAATATCCCAAAAAAAGGTTTGATAATGTTCAAAAACATATTGGCAGTTGGTGATCCCTTGTCATTGCTGCCGGATTAATTTGATTGACGTAAAAATGAAACCCAAATTACATGATACATATATTTGTACTAAGAAACCCTTGCAAGTAAACAAACTTGAGATACACAGCGGGTATATCTGTCATCGATCCGCCTGTTGTCAAGAATCCTGCGGTTTTCAAGCCTGTTAGATATTTTGAAAACAAATAGAGCTAGAAGTTTGAAATAAAACGACTCTAGTAGATCAACCAATCTCCAAAATACTGAACAGCTAATATTTTATCACCGATTCTGCCCTTCAGAAATTCAAAGTGAGTAGGAGTAAAAATTAATCACTTTGGTAGTTTTTTAGCTATAAATTCATGATTTGTATTATGTTTCCTTTGACCTAAATATGCTCACACCGAGCGAAAGGGGTGTTCAGTAAGTCTGAGGCAAGCAATATAAACTTAACAATCCTTTTAAATTTCCAAAGTTTAAGGTTATTGTTGTCATTAAGAATCTGTAATCAACTCATACACACAGACGTATAAATATCATGTTTAAAATATAATATAAGAAAAACATAGACAAAGTTGCGACTATTCAGTAGACACATTTCGTTTTTTAAACACATTGTGGACGAGGGCGGCAAGGGGTTGCTCATTATTCAACAACAATATCATAGACTTAATCATGCGTTTGACAGTCGGTAGTTCATTACCTGAGTATAACTGTCGTTGACAAACTCCGGTATCTATACCTATTCAAATTCTTATTTTCAAACAGTGTATAAGCCAGTGAACAAATATGATAGATCGATTTCTTAAATATTTCAAGTATATGATAATTTTCATGAAATTGAACCTTTGAATCACAAGCATTGATAACTTCACGCCAATAAAAAGTCACCATCTCGAGGGAGATTAAAACATGTTAACATTGAGAGGCTGACATTGGAACGATTATGCAATGTTATATACATTTCCAATTTGCTATCGAAATCTGCAACAAAGGAAAATTCGCAAATATAATCATGGTACACATTTTACAGAAAAGTTGATGAAAACCGAAATGGATGTGGGTTTCATACTAACCTACAAAATAATATCATGCCCTAAAAGAGTACGTTATGTAACTATTTTTTTGGTAACAGCGGAAAGTAAAACGCCAGGGAGATGATTGCCTATACCATGGACACTTATCGGGCAGCACAGGGTGTAGTCAACCATGTCAATAAGTAGCAGTAGCAGCACATTGGAATAATTGAGTAAATTATTCAAGAAAAAGCCGCCATATCCCATGTCATTTTGAATTTTGTTATCTTACAAGTCGTCGTTTCATTTCAGAAACCGGTCATTATTAATACACTGTTGTTACATTTCAACATCGATTGAAATCAATACAGTCGTTCTCATTGTATGGAAACTGATGACTTATGCTGTAATGACTTGTGTTTTATCCTGGTGTAAGCCAATGAAGTATTCCTGGAGCTGACAGATAGAGATTTGTATGCAAACCAGCGAACGTCATTCAAACGTTTTGGTGATGGAAAGGTCGTTGGTAGGGTCAAAGCATTTTGGATGTATAACGATGTGGGATGGAACTGAGCATAACTTGAAACATTGGCTTGGTTATATAACGAATGTCACACGTTTTTAATCATCACATGAGTCTACTTGTTCGTAATGACGTTGTCTGCGCTCGTCATTGGGTTTAAGTCAGGAATCAGGACTAGGAAACTCTACATGAATCACATCTAAGGCCGACAACTCTGGTTTGATTTTGATATACGTTTCTCATATAGTATCTGACAATCTATCAGCTGAGACACTGAATCTTTAGTTTATGAAAACTTGTTAAAAATTAAAAGGAGACTATACAAACCAAAATAGAGATTTCGGCACAATGTTTACTTAAGTAGTTATAGGTATGCAAAAAATCCACATAACTCTTTGAATTAATCATCAACCATACATTTATAACCATAACTCTGAATACAATCATACATGCAGATTTAAATCAATGTGTTGAAGTCACTGACTTAAATCATTAGGGCGACGTTATTTTGTTTTGGTGTATTTTTTGCGTTTTGCTTAAAGCTTGAAACCCTTAAGAGATATGTGAAACCGTTCCCCTCAATCGTAGATTTGAATAGAATGCACCAAAATAACAATGCTTCTTGTCTTAAGAAATCAGCATGAGACTTGACTTATTAGATTATCTATAGGTTACATAGTCACGAATATTCTTTTGTGTTTTATTCAATAAACACCCGTCTCAACCCTGCATATACAATACATATACAATACATAAACAATACATATACAATACATATACAATACATATACAATACATATACAATACATATACAATACATATACAATGGATAAAGGGGAATAACCGCAGGAGGATTAACAAGGGGAATTCCCCTGATTTTTGTATACAGATCAGTGAACAGCAACGACAAAGCAGTAGCATGTTCACACCAGTAGCTTCTTCACAGCAGTGTTTCCCGTAAGTTTATTGGCATTCACCTTATTTTATACAATACAGATAACTTATCGTACTTACAAAGAAGGTAACATTGTATTGCTTGATCTCTTAGACTATTCGGGATATTCGAAGTAAACCAATCATGAAATATAACCTCTTAAAATCTAGAGTTAAAGATTTTAAATGCACAACGCCCATTTCTATGAGGTACATGTACATATACTTCCTATATTATATCAAATATTCAGTTTGCAAATAAGATAATTCAAGAGATTGAGTGTAAGTCTATGAACACGTTTTGATTTGAGTTTGTTTTCTTAACAGCTCTTAAGAGCTCCACTCCTGAATGGTAGTAATTTATAATGGCGTTGTGACAGTGTTAACAATAAGATCATGTTTCATCAGTTTTGGTTGGGAGAGGAATATTAAATAAATAGACTGTCGATCAGATTTTACAAAGCTCTTAGAATGACTAGATATATATTTTGTGCAAATTCTGACATACAATTAACTGTTTAGCAGGACATTATTAAAACACGTTACTTCATGCTGGCTATAACACATATGTGAAGAACGTAAGTACATGTTATATTTTTTTATCTATTTTTTATGTTATGTCAATTGAACAGGCCATAAATATTGACAGGCGCAAAATCATTCCCATTGTAAGGACAGCGCTGCTGCTGAAGATTACTCCTCAATATAACATATAATATGGGCGTGGAGAATACATGTATTTAGACACCGGTGACGGAAACAGAGTATTTTATGATTCTATTTATGACCGAGTCGTAAAGTGTAGGACAAAACCAAATCTACTTTCCTTAACGACCATTGTGCATTTATTGCAGCACAAACATCAGTTAAATGAATATATGTAAAGCCTAGACCAGAAAAACTGAGACCAAAAAGAAAGTTTTTTTCGGCAACTGACTTAGTCATATTGACAATATGAACAAATTCATGATCCATATGTTATATATATGCATGTGTCAAAAATAACGCTACCAAGTTTTTATTATCGTCCAAAACCATAATTTATATATATTCTCATTTAATATCAGATAAAGAATGCAATTTGGAAAAAAGCTGACTTATGATCGATCATCAGTATTCGTTCACTGGAACTTGTATTGCTTAAAAATACAACCTTTTGGCCAATGATATCTTTTAATATAAGAATAACATGTTTGACGAAATCAATTATCTCATCAAATATAGGATATCGAATTCCACAGTTCATTGCTAGGCAGTATTACCATTTCTAAGACTGTCCTTATAACTATATTTTATCATTCACACCGTACCTAGATGCGTTTCTGTCAAAAAGAAACACAAAATTCAAGTACCAATTGACTGACCTTTACGTTTGGAAAAATTAACCTAGATAACAGAACCCAAAGCTAACATTTTTATGTTATATTGTAATAAAACATTTTAAATGTATGTGGGTTCAATGATGTCCATGACCTACCCGCGGTGTCAAACACTGGCTTCACGAATCATGGCATTGGTAGTATTTAGATGACTTATTCCGAAAGAAAAATGTAATGTGATTACATGGAATAAATTTACAAAGTAACCTTAGGTCTGAATAATGGCTTTAGTCATGAAAGCCCTGAAATGGATATCAAAATATACCCAATAAGCCGCCGATGTATACACACGGCACTATAGGTTTATTGTTGATGTTTTTGGACAAGGGGAATGATTGTGAACACAAAATCCAAATTATAAGCCTGTTGTCTTACTTTAGTGAAAATTTCCCAGTATGTGTTCCCATTCAGGAAATCCATGTAGCAAGTAGCGGCATCTTCATCGTCAGATAAGGCTTGGTTTCCTTTTTCTTAATCCTAATTTGATTGATTACACCGTTTTCGTATCAGATCAGAATGTTTTATTTCACATCAGTGTTAATTCCATCAGCACCATCACCACCACTGGTACCAGTATGAGCAGCAGCATGAGAAGCTTGAGTATTTGCCTCTGTCATTAGAGTTAAGCAACAACATGTTATGCCGCTTCAGTACTTTCTTTCTGTTGATTTTTACCAGCTGTGTCTTAACAAAATCATAAAGCTTATGTATTTACACTTTAACTTTACATTTGTGTAAATTTTATCAACTTCAATATTAACCTTTGTTAGCTTTCGCAAGTGTTAGTATTAATGAAATGATAAAAGCGTAAGGGTGTATTTTCTTTTTTACTTTTCATTGTGGTATTTTCAACATAATTATCGTCTTCACTATTGCCCTCTTTTAGCTTTAACAAATGTATGTATTAACGACATAATGATAGCCTCAGTATTTTTATTCTGTAGCTGCCTTCAGTGATGGTATTTACAACAAGATAACAGCTTCATTGTTTACCAAGTTTAATTTTGTTACTTTTAACATCATAATCAATTTTCATATTAACTCATGTTTGCTTTCTCCAGTGTAAGTATTAATGACATCATGATAGCTCCAGTTTTTACTTCTGATATTTTTCATCTTCGATACAATTAGGGACATTACAATAGCTTCATCGTTTACCTCTGTTAATTTGTCATCAGTGCTTGAATTAGTAGCAACGTTTTCAATTTAAGTAATAAGATCTGTTCGATTGAAGTTCTACTTGAGTATGTCAACGTTATTTTTGTAGCAACCACACAATTTAACACACCACAATCAGTTGCCGTACAGTCACCTACCACTTCATCAGCATCAGCAATGGCAGAGGAGGAGGAAGGGGATGTCCAGTTTGTGGGCAGGGAGGAGTTCCTTCAGGATCTGCAGACCAACTGGGGCAGGTACAGAATCTTTGGAGTCTTTGGGATGAAGTCTGTAGGCAAGTCTCGCACTGTAAATGAGTTCCTTAAGAGGCTACGGTCAAACTATCCGAAACCAGAGAAAAATAGACACATCCATGTGCAACTTCAGTCAGTGAGTTCATGGCAAGGTCTGGTGCTGAAAATCAAAGGCGGACTGAAGGATAATTCAATGAACGAGGACTTTGCCATATTTTTGAACGAACTTGCTAGGAAAATAAAAAAATGCCAAGATGAAGACTTTGTATTTGATTTTGATGATGCAGAAGATGTAATTGAAAGCCCAGTCAAAGCTGTGTTTGTGTCCTTGTGTGAGCATCTTCTAGAGACCTGTCCAAATGTGAAGATTTTGATCACATCAACAGTCAAGATAAAGTTTCCTCATCATATGGCAAGTTTATACAGCATGGAGCTCCCTGTCATGTCCCACAATGATGGTGTGAAGCTGCTCCAATCAGTTACTCCACATATTCAATATGGAGGTGTCATCGATGAAATCGTCAAACTCTGTCTTGGTTTACCGTTAGCCATCCTCATGACAGGTAATCATCTCCGGACATGCATTCTAGTTCAGTATTGATTATAGTAACATCAGCACTACAGTTTTCATAGCTTGAATCTTTTTTATTGGGCAGAATAAACTTGCCTTAAATTGTCATATAAATATGAAATTCATGGTAACAACATTGACATCCTTTAAAATTCCTCTCAGGATGTAAAGATAATTTGTTTTACCCCATCACATTTTTTTCAAGGTAACCCATAGTTATTTAGGCCAAACTACGGTACAGTACCAAACTCAGGTTTCTTTTTGAATCCTGCCCAAAGAAATAAACAAGCATTTTATAACTCTTCCCCCACTATCCAGGCAGTGAGCTAGAGATGGATGGAGGGTTTGTTAGCCCTGAGGAGATGGTGGTGATCCTCACCCAGTGTAGACTGGAGGCCTGGAGCCGTGAGGAGACGTACTCAGAGGAGGAGCGGCTCGGTGAGTTCAACTTAGGACCAGGAAAAGTTTAAACTGGTTTTTTCAACTGCCAGGAATCTTTCAACTCAAGCCTATTATAACTTTCATGACTTTCTTAAAATTCTCTAATTCAGTTTGCAAGAATTGCGCATGCATGAATACCAAATATATACTGTATTCTGCATATCAATTGACGATGATAATTTTTAAACTCTATCAATTCCCGTGGATAGTATTTTCCTCTTTTCATTTCCAAGGTCCAATTTACAAAAGTTCTATTGCAAGATTGTCTAAAGTTTTCCAAGACAGACTTGCAGTTCTTGGATATATCCCAGGGTCCTTCACATCCTGCCATGCCAAGGAGATGCTTGGTAAGTTTCTAAATTTTTAGCATACATGTAGATTTTTCAATATAATCATTTAAATCTCATTTAAAATGATTTGCTTGATTTATTTTATTGGTATATTTTTATTGTAATCTTGTTTCTAATGAAAAGCCAATCAATCTCAACAAGAAGCCAAAGATGTGACCCTATCTCCGCTGTTGCGCCGACATCTGATTGACTTTGATGCTGCCAAACTTCGCTACAATATTCATGGAATCCTAAAACTGTGCTTAGAAGACTTCAGGGCCCTGGACAAACTACCTGGTGGGTAAATGTTGTCAACAAACGTCCAAATTGATACACAATCATAACAACACACCTCTGTATCTATTATCCTAACCCTCTCTGTTAAAATCTTCTCCCAGAGATCCGGAAGCGGTACTGTGTGATATTTGCCGGAGTGATGCAGGACCTTGCTACCAGAGTATCTACCAGGGAATGTGCAGAAGCCATCTCAGAACTTGCTGTAGAACAACCCAACCTTCAGAAGCTGATGCTGGACGTAGCCTACACCAGCCAGGAGACGTACCCTGTCTATATCAGACTTGTGAAGTCTTCATCACACCTCATTGAGCAATACTTTGGTGGTAAGATTGAAAAAAGAAAAAACTATATTTAATCAAGGCTCTCCAACGATTCAGAACTTCGGATCCAACATGAAAAAAAATGCTAATGGATGTTAGGTTGCAAAAATCTTTCCTACGCTTATTACAAGCAAATGTTGTCAAATGCATTTATTGGATTGTAATACTTTATAAAAAATCAGTGTTATTTGATTATTCAAGCCGGTAACTCGAGTTTCATGATGAAGTCCCAATTTGCTTCTTGTATCTTAGTTTATGATATTTGTTTGGAATATCATGTATCGAGGATGGCAGTCTTTGGATCTTATTACAACTCATTGTCTGTGTTGGCAGGTGAAAGTGTCCAGTTTTACGAGAACTGTCTGAAGCTTTGTGAGTCCTACAAGAGAGATACGGATGATGCCATTGTTAGTGGGGCTTATGGGAGGTCACTTACGAATGTCAAGGTCAGTACAAAGAAACTGCGGTTGTCCCAATCATTTGTCTCTTATCGTTCAACCCCTTAATTCTTAAACAATCCAAATTATTGACCTAAGAACTCATTGTTGGCATCTGACCATGGTGGACCAGATTGCTATAACTAGTTCAATGTGAACCTGCATTCTTTCCACAGGGTGATCTGCTCACCGGAGAGGAGATGTACAGACGAGCTCTCCTCAGGTCCAGATCTGCTGGATCTGATCGGTCCATACTGGCAAATGCTGCTCAAGTTAATCATGATATTGGCTGGAATCTGCATCTGCAGGGGAGGAATGAAGAGGCACTGATGTAAGATCCATGTTGGGTTGTTTTCCTTTTGAGGTAGTGGTCTAGTTGCAAGGGTATGGACAGGGAGTGTTTCTATTTAGTCAGGATCTTTCAATGGATCGAAAGGGATTGAACAGTTCTGATAAAACAATTCATCATAAAGTTTCATCCACAAACATTTTAGGGCAGTGTTATCTCATCCTTACTCTTCATTCATAACTATTGACTTGTTATCCAAACACTGGGTGTCCAACTGTCAAATTTCTCTGCAGGAATCTTCAAGAGGCCCAGCATTTGGCAGAAAAGATTGGAATGAAGGATGAGCTCGTCATGTTACGAATTCTCTCTGTGCGTGGGATACTTCATATAGTCATGGGTAATTATACAACTCTTTAATCTCAAGCAATGATTCATCAAACGGAATATTTTTTCAGATTTCGATATAGAGAGCATTCTTTTACAACAGAACTTACTCATTTATTTACCATTTGACATTTGTCCTCAGCCCTCGAGAAGTATAGCAATAGGAAATAGCATTCAGATCAGTAAGTCTTTAGTCCCGCTTTTTGTTTGCGATGCATCTCAGAAACTGCTGCAACTATGGCCTTCAGTTACCACTCTTCATATGGGGAATAGACAGACACCAGACGCACCGGTCAAGAACAATCTTTGGCCAGTTTTCAAATTATTTTGAACGTGATATCTCATTAACCACTTAAGTCTTACCAGTAAGCAGTCGATTCTGGTGTTAGGGCTAGATTTCTTAAGGCATTTACATGACTTTTCCAGGTTGGTGCAACTGTGATTCGCTGCACATAGAGCCTTTTTTTCTGTGACCTTGACCTGATGTTCACGGTGATAGCAAGTCTTTCACCAGGGTTTTAATGTAGTTAGCATGATATCTCATGATTTTTGGAGTTAGACTTAAATGTATGAGCATTAATCTAACAGTTGAATTCAGTTACATTGACTTCATTATCAAAGTCACTACGAGTCTTCAAAGTAAGCATCAAACTGACCACATTTTCTAGTCCGATAATTTTAGCTGATGTCTTAATTGCTGCAGGGGACATGGTCACGTTTGTTACAAATACTTGTCACCAGTTGTAATCGTCAATAACATTTTTATATATCTCGGATTATGAGCCAATGACCTTGTCAGCCTTCTGTCGTCATGTCCATTTTTCTGATGAAATGTCCCAGGTGATAAAGTGTAGAGCATCAGAAAATTTAACACTGGTTCACCAAGTATAATGCAGAGGAATATATGGATGACAACTTCTTTGTTCATTGTATGCGACGTTTTACACAGATTCTTGTGTCGTTGTACACCAGGGGCGGTATTCTTAAAAGGACTTAAGTCTAAAAAATTACTTAAGTTCCAATAAAAACTTTAGTTTTGACTTAAGTTTTCTGTTTTCTCTTAGTTATATTCATAAAAGGTCTTAGACTTAAGTTTTAATATGTTTTGACTTAAATTCTAAGCCTGCAAACGGGTAGACTTAACTTTTTGTCCCCGAATTAAGTCACTTCAAAAATTGCTATTTTTCACTTTAAATTGAATTTTTCCAACAAATATCTTTCATTTTTAATAAATTTTGCATCTAAAAACAATATATCAAAACAATTCATTGTAATCATTCTTCAGCAGGTAGGTTCAGTTTTTGTTGTTTTTCTAATTATCTTTTACCTCATTTAAGAATAAGTGGAAGGAATTCCCACATCTAAAAATCATTTTCTAGCCTCCCACCTAAAAGAGTTCCAAGTCACTGTTGCTAGGATTCTCCCCTTAGCAACATTGCAGACACCAAACAACCATTGACTTAAGTTTTTGTTATTGACTAAGCCAAGTTTTTGACTAAGTCGCTTTGTGAATAGATACTTAAGTTTTAGACTTAACTAAGTCAAAAGTGAAAAAACTTAAGTCAAACTTAAGAAAGATCTTAGATTTTTATAGAATACCGCCCCAGGAATATACTGTATTTATGTAAATTATGCTTATATAAGCTTTGTAACATGGTCAAATAAATGGATCGTTGAACATCAAAACCAAGCTTTGGGTAATAATATTTTAACATGTAACTGTCATTAATTCCAGAAATAATGAGATACTATTCATTCTTAAACACAGATATAACGAACTCCAAGGAACCAAAGAATTTAGTTTGCCATATCCAGTGTTCGCTGCTCGAGTTTTGCCGCAATACAAAGGGCTTTTGACGAGACTTCACTAGTTGTTCACTATATCCGATGGTTCGCTATATACGAATTCGCTATATCCGTGTTCTACTGTATTGAAAATTGCTGGTCTTCTCCTTCAGGTCATTATGAAGAAGGTGAGAAGTACCACCTGGAGTCTCTGAGAAGAACAGTAGCAAGATACGGAGAGATGCACCACCATGTTGGTTCATGTTACAACAACCTTGGTATATATTACATGCAAAAGGGAGACTACTCTACATCTAACGACTACTATAGGAAGGGTCTCGAAGTGAAGAGGGAAACCAATGCACCACCAGCATCAATCATTGTCTCCATCAGTAATGTTGTCTCTGTGGAAATAATGGGAAAGGAGTTTTCCGCAGCTAAACTGTTGTTAGACGAAGGAGCAGAAATAATGGATAAACAGCTGTCTCAGTTGGGGTAAATATCTAGGTTTTTATATTATCTAAAAAAAGATTTTATAGAAAAAAATTGTGATGGATTAAGAGGGATTAAGGAATTTTAATGAATCGATGTGTTTTGTTTCTTGCAGAAGTATATATGTGAAAGGTCTGATCCCAGAAGGTTACGGACGACTTTACTCAGAAACCGGGGACCAGAAGGCGGCCATTAAAGTCCTTGAAGAACAAGCCAAACACAGAAGAAACCCTGATTTCGGTCAAGACGGCCTCGTTGAATGTTTGCTGAGTTTAGGTCGAGCCCATAGAAAAGCTGGGACTAAAGATAAGGCATGGCAGGTTTTGAGAGAACTTTTGAGTCAGAGGGAAACGGTAGCTAACAATATTCCACAGAGCAGATTCGTCTTTGGTGGTGTGATAGAGATGGTTGAAATGATGACTGAAGAGAATTACTCAAGGGAAGATAACTCTCCTAGTTTGGAGGAGCTGTTCTCCTTTGGGAGTGATGAACTTCTAAGGATCACATCTTACTACACGGAGAGGGGAGTGTTTACTATGAGAGACATCTATGATAGGAAACTGAAGGAGTGGAACGTCAAGTGGAGGAAAGTCACTGGTTCTTAAAATTTTCCAGAGCCATCTCCCTATATGACAGTTCGGAAACTGGCGTTTTAAGCATTGTAATTGAAAATATCATCCACAATCTGATATCCACAGGAACCCAGTAAATCCTTTCTGCTCGATGGCAATTGTGTTTCATTAAAAACAACAATTTACTCTTCTGTTTCCTGACACCTTGAGTTACAGAGACCGAGGCCTACATAAGCAAACCATTGCCATTCATTAACCATCTGAAGCAATTAATATCATAGGCACCGATGTCAGCTACGATGTCATCAACCTCATCTACAAGAAGATGTATATGTATATGAAACCTCGTACTTCAACTTCAATGACAAGATCCGCATTATCCTTTAAGACGTCTCCTTGTCATCTACAGATCAAGGATTACACACCATCAACTTACATACACACCATCATCCACACATCCAGACACTCATCAGGGAGTCCATGTCGTACCTTGCCCTCCTGGCAAGATAAGTCTCGCCAGCAACAACTAATGCCACATAATACTGCAATAAGTTATATAATGGGTAAAAATACTACAGTAAGGGATTTATACTTGGAGGAATTAAATCTGCAGTTAACCATGACAGAGACTTACATAAGGACTCACTAGTATAGAGTACCTGTCGTGGGAAATTCAAGAATCCTCTACTTATCAATACTAATCATCATCTTCTTCATAAAAGGTTTCGATCTCATCACCTCGATCTCTTGAATTCCTTACTTTTCTAATATGATTTTGCCATGACATGTTTTGCCTAAAATCAAGCATAATACCCCCTATCTTATTGTTAACAGAAGAAAGCATATATGCCTAAATCTCGAATTGCTTTACAATGAATAAAGTTATCTCGAAAATCTTGTTCAGTTTTACATGTATGTATGCCTTTCCTTAATTAACTCGCTTAATCAAACTGTTGTTTGAGAGGCATTTTAGAAGTTGGAAGTATCAAGATGACAAGGATTTATGGATATTCAACTTCTTTATTGTAGAATGTGGCGACGTTTCGGTATAGATTCTTATTCGCCCCCGTTCGCATCTCACTTCCCTACATTGGCAAGACATCACATCACATCAGTCGTCTACTCAAACAGAAAGCTGGCATAGACACGTATTTCTCAACGGCCACACCTCTCAAAACCATCGTTAGGGCTAACGGTAGGAAATACTCTACACAACAACAGCAGCCTAAAGGTGTGGTCTACAACATCAGTTGCGACTGTGGCAGCAACTACATTGGGGAAACATCTAGACCTCTCAACATTCGCATTAAAGAACACAAGACATCCACCATCAAAGCAGACGCCAAATCAGCCATTTCGGAACACATCACCAAATTTCCACAACACAACATCAACTGGGACTCTGTCACAACACTCACAAACAACAAACATGATTACACTCAGCGTCGTTTATCAGAAGCAATACAAATTATCCGTTTTCGGCCCTCTTTGAACAGGGATCAATTTTATTTCATCCCATCAGCTTACAAACACCTAATCCATCCATGATTAATCCACTCTACTCACCCTGGCTTCCATTACCCCCTTCCCTAATTGGCTTCTAAAATCCCCTTCCCCCTATTTACTCACTCACAAACTGGTATCCCACTCATCTCATTATGTTGTCTTAGCCTCTTGATGTTAAATTAGATGCATTGTTATCTCATCCTGTTGTTACTGTTATTGTTATCTCATCACCATGTCCATATGTATACCCTCATTTTCCCATATGCTTGAAAACGGTATAAGAATCTATACCGAAACGTCGCCACATTCTACAATAAAGAAGTTGAATATCCATATATCCTTGTCATCTTAATCAAACTGGTCATGCTGCTGTCGGGAACCTTAGTAATAGGCAAGGAATCTCAACTGCTGAAGACAATGAGTGAATTATCAATTAGCCATTTTAGCTAGTAGACACATTGCAGAAGATGAACACATCCAGATAACTAATTTAAAAAACATACGTACTTTTAGTTTGTTCACTTGCTTGTGTGTCCTAGTGCAAATATCATGTAATGTGGGTTTCGTTATGATATCCATAAAATAACTCCAAGAGCACTTACAAAGAATCATCAATTGTCCATGTGTATAACAACTATTCCCGAACCACATTTTTGAATCGTCTCAAGACTAACATATAACATTTTGTTTCAATATTAACAAAAAAAATTTACAATTCATGTATTATAACGCAATGGAGCCCAGAAAATTTTCTATACGTTTCTAGACTGGGTTGGTCATCAATTACATATTTTTGCTTTAGGGTCTAGATGACAGACTTGATCGTCTCGTCACTGATGCTTAATTTCGTATGGATAACAATGTCGACAGAAAATTAGAAATGGCAAAACACCTTAATAAAATATGAATACAAAATCAGAATATTGACATCAAATTCCTCCCGATTTTCATAATTTTACAATTATTTAACATTTATATGTTATAATGATAACAAGTTTATCGTCAGTTGGGTCAAAGGTTACAAAAATCTTTTTAAAAAACAATGACAAACAAAAAAGTAATGAATTAAAGAAAAATATATGTATTTTTCAGATTTTTCAAGTAGAGCCAAATTTTATATTGCAAATAACTCTTATAATCGTTCAGTGACCTCACAACAAAAAAATTCATTTTTGAAATCAGCACATTAAAAAGTACCTATGCACCAAAAATGAGAAAATTCTTGAAACTTTTATTACTGGTTATGCAGCAGTACTTATTACAGTGACGTCGACCATATCAGCAGTATCATCAGTATCAGCATATACTTTCAGACCTCTCCTGATTTCTCTATGATGCTGCATGAAACTATCTATATCTATGACAATTGGGTTTAAGTCAATACTTCTGCATTCAACTTTTAAACAAACTAATAAATTACTTACCAATACTTACCCTTTTTTCGGCGTTTTTTACCATAGGACAGGAATTAAATAGTGACTCCTCTAAACACTTGATGCACGTGCCGATCATGATTGCTAGTTGTAAGTTGGTGGAAAACGCTAATGCGTATCTATGGAAATATGAAATGAAACATGCCAGACAGTCAACTGTTTCGGTCTTTCGAACCTCATCAGCGTTGTGTGTGTGGAATGTGGGTGAACTTTCAGCAATGTAAAGTTATCAACGAAACTGCCCTGCTTGCTACCGGTCTGCGTGATTTGAAGGTGTATATATACCTGAGTATGTGTGTATGTATAATATGCTAACGTGTGGATGTGTGTGTATATGTGTGTAGTGTATACATGTATGTACATACTAATATACTAATGTACTAATGTATGGGTATGTGTATGTATGTGGTGTGGACAGGTACTAATGCACTAATGTACTAATGTATGGGTATGTGCGTATACGTATGTATTGTATACATGTACTAATCCACTAATGTACTAACGTATGTATGTATGTATGTATGTATGTATCAAATGTATGTTCTAACACATTAATGTACTAACGTATGGGTGTGTGTAGGTATATACTGTATGCATGTATTAATGGATGTATGTATGCTCGTAAGCCTGTATGTTTGTAAATATGTATTGATATGGATTATTGTGAGGTGTGTGTGTGGGTGTCTTTTTATTTATTTTTTTATTTTATTTTATTTTTTCCTCTTCATTTATATGTATTACAGTGTTATATGTGATCCTAATGTATTGTCTCTTGTAGCCTTTTTGGCGGCTTTTACATTTTTAATGTATGCAATATTGAAATATTTTTGAATGTAAGGGATGAGACAAAAATAAACAATTTCTCTCTCTCTATATATATATATATATTAGGCTTGTATAAATTTCGAGACTGGATTCTCTCCCTTGGACCGCCGATGCACACATAAGGCCGAGTAGAAGCGCCGTAAAAGTTCCAGATCTTATCGTCTTTACGTTGGACAAATCCAACAAGAATAATCAGCCATAACATACTCTTTTAACATAGAAGTATTTTTTTTAACTGACACCTCACAACTTGCGGCCCATGTTTTCAAAAGTCAGAGAAATAAAACTTTTTTTTACATTAATTATGACTTTATGTGAGTAATTCCGTCATTATTATTTTGTTTCAAAATGTTAAATGTGAACAAAACATGTAGGCTATTTTTTTATACAAAGAGGATTCATTGTTTATCCACGTAACATATTCAATTTTTAATATTTATTAAAGTGTTTTTTCTTTTATTTCAATTTTTAAAAATTCATTTTGCCATTGATATTACACATGTATCACCAATCTTTAAATGCAATGCATGCTAGATTAGTATTTCATGTAACAAGTTTATAATATCAATAATACGTTTTTTCGGAAAATGAGAGGATGGAATGGAGAGATCACAGTAAACAGTTATTCTACGTGGTTTATAATTCCTATTGTGTTATTTAATATGATTGTCATTTGGAAACAGGAGTCGATTAAAAAATATCCAAGATATGCTCAGCAAAATCAAATTAAACATCGTAATCAGCTTCCTTCGTGACACAGACGAAACGTGTTTTAAATATAACGATTTATGAAATGATGAAATGAACAAACAGTTACTGTTTATACCCATTTTTTCATATATTAAAATCTAAAATGACTGAAAAACAAGGTTAATTGTTTTAAAAAAATGTTGATTGTCCGTGAGCGACTTTCAACCTTATGTTTTAAACAACGCCATTTGCGTTTCTAGTCCATCAGGCTGTCGCCATTCCGTAATAATGATCTTTATCTGGATCGTAAAGCGGTCAGCGACACCATTTCACGTAGCCGTGTAAGGGAAACCCGCCGGCCCCTTTTATTCCCCTTTCTCACGGAAACCTAAACATCATTGGCCCTTAACAAGCTTATTAACTAAACCGGAAGTGTGAACATATTGAGGGGTTTGATTGATTGGACGAGAGGTAAGTCTCTGACACTGAAACCGAGGCTTATGACTTGAGCTGCATGTGATCCCTATTGGAGCCTGCAAATGGACTCGCCTCGTTAAGGGAGTCTGATTAATTGTGATTTATTGAGTCCAGTGTCCATGCCTTACTCCTATCGTTATCAAGTTAATCTCACTCTATCTCGGTTTATTAACAACAGTAATGAGAAAGATATGTCGCATTTACTATGGTAACGTAAGACTTTAAGGTGTCCATTTACGGTACTGTTCTGTGATCATTTACTTTGGTGATATTAGACTATTCTTTGTCCATTTGGGTAAAATGAGATATTTTTATGATCATTCACTTAAGAAAGTTAATAATTTTCCATGTCAAATTACTTTAGTTAAATGAGACTCTGTGATCATTTATGTAGTAATATCAAGTAAACTGTTATTAATATCGATGGGTAATGATCAGAATACTTATGAAGAAGAAGGTGAAACTATAGTGATAAAGCGTTGTAATAGTACAAGAAAGTCTACAAATAGACTCATAAATCATTCGTGTTAAATGAGAATCCCTCTGCCCACTAAAGCGATGACAAAGTCCTCTATTTTCTCCCTCTAGGTCGGAGATAGCAAGAAAACAATACAGTTGCGTGACAAGATGTCATTTTTTCAAGGCAAAGTTCTAAGCGTTGTGGACCTGCGAAAAATAGAACTGTTGCCGAACTTGTAAAACTTGTGTGTGAGATCGTGACACTTCGAACATGACAATACCTTTTTATTTTGAACAATATTGAAAACGACTTAAAGTCTACGTTTTATAATGTAATTTATAGAGGTAGAAGCATGCGGAAACAAGTTTACTAGGTTTGAGAGCATACGCCCACTCCCTCATCGTATCAGACGAACATGTATCTGTACGAAAATGTGTACCGTTCAAGGAAACACATCGATATTTTGAAAGGATTGACTCTTATTATCTTTCAAGAACAGCCAATGAAGTTGTAATATACCTAAATATCTACCATCTAAAGGTCAGTCATTTTAGGATTTTTATACTTCATACGATGCCCAATTACAATCTCTTCTATTTTCCATTCTGATCTGATGGCGTTAATGTTAGAAGTTGAGTTTTTGCGTATATGAATTGTTCTCTATTTACTGCACACCACATTCCTATTTGTCGGTATATCTTTATCAGGATAGACTATTATTTAAGCAATTTTTCGTTAAAATAGTTTAATTTCAACGTTTTCATCATATCAAAGACTTATGGTTGTCCTATGCCACTGAATCTTTAAACTTCGTATCTCAGCTGTTTCCTTAAAGTCCAAAGTTGGCTATATTTGGCTGCCTATAAATGACAGGTAGTCTATCACTTGAAACGGTCAATAAATCTGAAATTTGAAGAAAAAAAGAAGAAATTAATTAAGAAGAAAAGGAGATTGAGTTTTGTTTATTCAAGGAATTTAAAAAAACTGAACTCTCATTTCTTCTTAAAGATTTGCTTAAGCTCTATCTTATCTAAGAATCTGGCTGACAGACTAGAAGGCAGGGTCAGTTCCCCAGACAGTAGCGCCCTGTACCCCTGCCCGGGGCTGTAATGATCCAGTTGACGACCTGGAGCGGTACCAATCAGTCTGGTAATGAATCCTCTGTCTTTCAGCACCCTCTCCTCAGATAAGATAAGATAAGATAAGATAAGATATTTATTGCCATTACATTCCACATTGAAACAGTGACAATATTCTAAAGCTACATAATATATATACAATACTAAAATATATGACAAATGGACATTGAGCAATTGTGATAATCATTAATGATACATTTTCTCAAGTGGTGTCATTATTGACAAATTTGTAAACATGGTAGCAGAAGGTTTCAACTAATTCGGGTCTTCTATTCGATAAAATATATATAAACTGGTTGTGCTCATCAAGATTTCTGAAATTATTGTCTATAGCGACAATAATGTTACGGACAAGACTCATACCAACTCCTCCCATGGAATCGCAGGCCTTATCTATCCGTCTGTCTGTCGTCCAGAAGTTTGAGTGGAGACCCGACTAGGCCTTGTTGGATTGACTCTTGGGTAGTTACACTCTGAAATGAATCTCATTAAAATGATATCATAATTTCTTCACTACGTTACGCAGATAGCGTAGTGTAGCAGATAGATCATATTTTAATGAGACTGGCCCTGAAATGAAAATGTGGTCAATAAAGCTTAAAATGTTAAATATGTTATGAGTTTTCTTTATGTTCGTTTGTCTTTATACACTTGCTTAGTCTTATTCTAGGGTATGGCAGACAAATAAATACTTAAGTTTATTGAATTTTGAAACAGAAAAAGGGAAAATGTACCGAGATTTCTTAAAATTTATCTCTCAAGTCTTCATATAAAAAATTTTAAACAGAAATTAAGAAAAAAAGGAAAATGATACTGAGATTTCTTAAAAGTAGCTCTTCATATAGACTTGCTTAGGCTCGTATCTTACCAAAGGGCTGGCTGACAGACCAGAGAGAGACAGGTGTAAGAACAACCAGGCGAGGTTAATGGTCAGATGATAGTCCTGATGGAGACCCTGACACGGGATCAAGTTAATCTACATATCAGCTTCACTCTCTTTGTGTAGGCCTCCCCCGTATCATGCTTCTCTGTGTGAGGGTACTCACCCGTGTACGCATAAAACATTGTAGACTATTGGACGTTAGCAAAAGCCTGTCTTATCTTAGTTATACAGGATAAATCGGCTCTATTAAAAAGGTTAAGATAAACTTGATTTATGATTCTTAAGATGCAAAGATACCTTGATTATGTATTATGACTTTATGACAATAGTCAAATGACCACAGCGTGGGTTCATATCAGATTCCAAGACTTTTCTCTCTTTAGAATATATCATACAACAATTTGAATTTTGGGAACGTGGTGTTTCGAGACCAAATATCATCCCCTCTAAATCTTCATATTTGTATAGTATTTATGATAACACACACTATCCTTGACCTCGACCTATGAAAGAATGTTCAAAATAGTCAAGATCATATCGATACGTCTAAGTACAATTATTAAGTAATTTTGAATAAGGACTGATTTTTAATGTAAGAAAATGACAGTTTTTTTGTTTTAAAAGGAAAAAGAGAAAAAGCCTTGTATCAAACAGAGAAAAATTTAATTCTTGAATGCTTCTAAAGGTAGTCATAAATACATATATTTATGGATCAAGAATCTGCATTGCTTTGTAAAGGATATATTTCTAAATGGAGCATGGACCAAATGATGAATTATTGTGTATCAATGTTCTACCCTTATGGAAGATTTGAAAATATTTTCAAAATATTTACCTTGTATCTCATCAATGAATGAGATCAACTTCCTTTGTGAAATCTGCAACTACAAACAGAATATGATACAAAGAGGTTAAAGGGCGAGGAAAAGTAGGTTTAAGAGAGAAGACAATAGAATGCATGCTGCCTCGGGTCCCCATTGTGTTCCACCTGGTCTCCTCCGTGCACAGTATATAATACATATGGTATTTACAACGGGGACAGATGCACTTTATAACTATCTGCTTTTGTCTATCTCACCCCTTTTTTTCTATTGGTTTCCTGACTTTTCATTGTCTTTGACACTCATTGAAGTATCGGAGAATACAGTAATGGACAGAATGGACAATAAATAAGCATAAATAGATAAATTAATCACTTATCCCATTGTCTTCACATTGACTTTATGGCAAAGTGCAAGGTTTTATAACCAAAGTTTACTTTTTGTCGAATAAAGCTTTACGTTGAGTGGTATACATGTAAAGATATTTATCTGAGAGGCATTTTAGAAGTTGTAATGACAATGAGGAAGAGGAATATATGGATGAAAATTTCTTTATTCGCTTAACATCAATAAAAAAGTTTTTATCCATATATTCCTCTTCCTCGATGTAAATATATGTTCATATAACTATTTATGCCATTATTACAATGTGTTTTAAAATGAATAAAGTTATTTCGCCTGTCTCATATGGTATGCTGTAGATGGAATGTCAGGTTTTTGTATCAATGAATGTATATCATGAATGTACCGTTCTCGATTATTTGACGTCTGACACTATTTGGTAGGTCTATGAAAATATGCTGCATCTAACCAATACCCTAAAGTAACAATATTCGCACTATAGAATTGTAAAATAAATAACACGCGGTATCCCCTATAGTTTATCATGATGTTTTATGTCCCTAGATCAAGTGTTTATATCATCACTTTTAACTTACTTTATGAAGGTGGCTCACACATATTTTCTATAAGCAATTTCCGAAATCATCCATTTATAACTTTATAGAATTTCTTCCTCAAGTCATAAAAGATTTTAAAGTAACATTATAACAAAACAACTTTCTTTGAAGAAGAACACACAATCAATAATAAATACCCTTTGATAAGCCTCAGAAAGTTTCAGAAAATAAAAAGAACTGTTAATTGTCAATAATGCTGGTTTTATACGACACAAATTGTTTTAATTTCTCTTTTCAATAGCAATATATAGTATATATCAGTAAAATATGATATATTTATTCTTGAAAGATAGTTCATCCTGATGTTAAATGTCTGTCTACGAAGACGCTGACTTTCAATTTTAACACTTTAATAAATCAACGGCCTCGAACAATGACTCCAAAACGTTTATATCGTTTTTGAAATGTCACTTTTATTTTGTAAAGTGCTTAATATGTACTTTTATGGTCAGTCATGGTACTCTGTCGTCTCCTGCCTCTTCAAATCAGACTTGCCCTTTAAACACGTTCAGTAAATACGTCTAGTTTCGACACGATTGAGCTTCAGACGAGCTGTAAAAAGTAACCAAATATCTTCACTGAGAAAGTAGCTTTTATACTGCCGTAAAACCACATAATGCCAATCATGAAAACCGTTCATTGCCACTTGAAAGGAAGTGTTTGAAAATTCGATTTTGTTGAAAATGAATTGAATAGGGTGATAACTGTGATGCAAGTTTGTCTGATGTGCCATGTAAAAAGCATGACGTCAACCCTTCACCTTGCAGAGACATTTTGAAGTGGAACAGTTGTATCATATTTCCATGGATCTGAAGCCCATCCTCTGAACCAAATTCCCACACTTTAATCCTCAAATCATAAGTCTCCTGAAACATATCGAACTGAATCTATTAGAGTGTGTGATGTTTTATCAAACGACTAAATTATCTTAATCATGTATATTCATATATAAAAAAATTGTTTAAGGAGAGATCTAAAATATCTGAGGAACAACGTCTTTATCAGACATTAAACAGCAAGATTGCATGAATGAAAAAACGTTTATCGTAAAAAGATCGACCTTTCATGTATGTGATTACTTCTTCAGCTTCTCCTGCAAGGCAGTAAGCACATTCTCTGTAACGTCGTAATTAAGACAATCAAGAAGTTGTTTTAACTAAAATCTCGCTGTTCTTATCTACACGTAGAGTTATGATAAATGATACCAACTTTTCAAGAAGGTAAAAACACAAAATATATATTAGAGTTGTGAAAGGGTAGCCTACTCACAGTTTCATTTATTAGAGTTATACTTTTATTGACTGTATCTTATGTATTTATACACTTGGGGTTTTAAAACAGCCTTTTCAGAATGTCTTTTTGGCAGGATGTTTGGAATTGTAATTAAGTGATATATAAATTTGATAATAATAAGATGTCATCAATTTAATTAACGTGATTATGCAAATTATTTTACCAATAATTACTGTAGGACGCTAGAAACCAAGCAAAAATGGCCAGTTTTTACTATCAAATTTAGTCTACTAAAGGAGATTTTAAAATATATTAACAGATACTGTTTTCGATTTTACAACTTAGTTCAGTTGGCTGCTGAAGACATGAAGTTTTTGTCGTAACTTTCCCTCGTTAACAATCCTGCATTAAATGTAATAGTGTTTCCTTTTGCGACTTCTAAAAGCCTCTCAAAGAGTCTAACTTTTTTGTAGATAATGTTAAATCAAAATGTCTATGTTTGCCAGACATGATGTTACAGAGCCTCATATCTAGTACTAAGAGTCGAAGCTTGATACCACATTCCATCAGATGTATCACAAGAAGGCGGAAGATGCAAAACTCTTTTATGATTCTTCTCTTATTACCAATAAGTCCAACAACATTAGGACTCACAGAAATGGCTGAGCAGTCATATAGAATTAATGTCACGAGATTTGACGCTGAATCACGTGTCGGAGCAGACGACAATTCTACAGACATCAGATCTGCCTCAAGGATTAATTAAAGAACGTCATCAAAGAGACACGAAGCCTTTCTGTCTTCCACATCCTCCATGACGCGGAAATTACCATCAACAATTTGAAAAAGTATCCATTAGCACATTCTCGTTCGACCTTTAACCTTTTCGTCCCAACCCATGCTCTCTGAAGGTCACGCAGAGGTGATTGAACTTAAACTGACACCGATTTTACCTTTGGGGTCACGTGACGCGCGTTTATTGATTTTTCTTGACCCAGAATCCTTCACAGCGATGCCTGGCTAGACGAGGAACATGGTTCTGATTGAAACGGAAATCTCATTCCGGATTCGGAATGGTGTTTTTGGTTAACCTTCTGGAATCGGTCTTCGGATCATTGGGCTTACATACCGATGACGTCTTTCCAGTTGTGCAATCCGGTTTTGACAAAAGAGAACACGCCGGAATTGGAGAGAAATTGGAAAATAAGGAGTTTATGCCGAAGACAAGTTTCTGTCGTCTGCGTATCGATCTGAATTTGACGTCATTAAAGAAGCGATCAGAGACAGACGAAGCGAGCGTAGTTTACGCCAGACTTGCCAGGTTCGAAGACGTACGCTTGATCCTCTGATCATGTGACTAGAGAAAATAGTTTTTTTCTACGTTTCAATCAATCCAACTCTTTTTTTTTTAAATGTCTTCAAGTAATCTTCGTTCGCTTTTGCAAACTTATTTACGAGATCTATTGAAATTAACGCCTATTCAACTTGATAATATTTGTTTTAATCATGATGTGAATGGTCAGATGTGATTCAAAGATAGCATGTAAGAAAATGTGATTGAACGATTCATTTGCGCTCTTCTTGTTACAGATATATGTTATGAGTATGGAATATCACAACATTCTCATCAAGTTTTGCGGCCATTTTGTATTTCCTGATGTGTAAAAACCTTCATTTCGATTATTCTCTGAAATTAACACTACAGCAAGCATATGAAAATTGTTGAAAAGAAAGAAATAAAAGAGCTTCATGTTATGGAAAGGCGTTTTTCTTGTCAAAGCTTTTATGTTGAGTCAAGGTACGAATTGCAGAAAATGGAGTTTTTGAGATGTAAGATCCAGAGTTTTTCAATTGGTGTTGTATTCAACCTCTGTGAGAAATTGAGACTATACCATTGATTTCCGACAAAAGTTAATTAATACGGTAGGTGCATTTCCGGTCTCGTAATTTCGAGGAGCGCGCGCATCGTTTACTATAATTGTAAACATCCATCTCAGTTTTACCGTGTACTACTTCAGGTCAAGGACTCTGCATCAAGTCGACTTATCAAGATTGTCTTTTTCAACTTTTCGTAAAATCAATCTAATGGAAATAAATTTTAAAATGAAATGTTTACAATGAAGAAGATAAGAATGAAATAAGTCATAAACTGTTTCTATAATTCTCTTTACTTTACAAGTTAGCCTATTTAAATTGTCACAATCTTGATATTTTATTTTAGAACAATAGTCAAGGTATGACCATCCATAAAATTGATGTAAAACATATATTGGGTTTCAGTAAATTTGTATTCTGTCAATTTTGATTGCATTTCCGAACAACGCCTTCTACATATTTACTGTCGTCATTAATACCTTGTTGGTTCATCATCAACACATTAAATCTAAAATACGTTTTGAGAAAATCTATTTTCATTTTCACGATTCCAATGGCTTAGGAATTAATCTTCCTTAATTCCGTTTATATATCTATTCCGTTAAATTTCGTCATCTAATTTCGATATCCAAACCTTTTTAAGAGGCAAACATCCATTTGCGTAGGAGTAATGATTTTTTTTCAATAAATAGATAAAAAATGAAAATTAGAAACAGGAGAAAGAAAATAGCATGGAGTTCTTAAGGAACACGCTTCGGGTAAAGGATTGGCGCCTGATGATTGGCTATGACGTCATCATGACGTCACTACACTTTATCTCGCGACTCCATTCGTAAGAAGACAGCAATGACGCAACCGGACACGAGCGAGATGTTATTGTAGAGGACCCAGTGTATGTGACACGGTGTTTGCGAGACTCAAGGTTGGATCTACAATCGATATGGAGTAAATCACGAGGCTCCCACATCTTACACGACTCACAAACAACATGTACAGGGGCGAATCTGTGCTAGCATTCACTTGTCTTCTTACATAGCTTACATAGTCTCTCAGTTTACATTATTTTTACAAACTAAAACATCAAATTATGCCATGCCTTGTCAATTATGTTCCGTTTTAAGTAGATATTAAACATTAGTATTTTAGATCGGCTCTAGATTGACTTTTCTGGAGTTGAGACTGAGAGACCAGTCAGTTGATGAAGCAAGACTCCCTTACAACATCGTCTCTAATGTGAACAGAAAGAAACGTTTGAGGGTAGCTGGCCTTACTCCTTTATCGCCAATCTGATGAAACCTTGTCATATTTACAATAACTTTCTACCTTTGCTGGTTAGAACATCATTGATAAAATGACATTCATTTTGTTTATTTCGGGTACGGTTGTGAATGTTTCCATTGTCCAAATTAGCCAAAGATAATCTACTTCTTACTGAACGTGAAGTCACATTTCTTCATATCTCTTCCTAAAGAAATCACAAGTTCGTGGAGGTTGGAGATTGTTTGCTTTACAGTGAACTCTGTCTTGAGTGTTTGTACAGGTAATCAAACAATCATCTGTGTTTGTACAGGTAATCATACAATCATTTGTATTTGTAAGGTAATCATACAATAATCAGTATATATACAGGTAATCATACAATCATCTGTGTAAATACAGGTATAATCATACAATAATCTGTGTATATACAGGTAATCATACAATCATCTGTGTATATACAGGTAATCATACAATCATCTGTTTAAATACAGGTATAATCATAAAATCATCTTGAAGGTAACTTTACCATATGATTAGGAAAAGTATTATCTTTCTAAATAATTGACTCACTATTGTGTACATGTTTGATTTGCTACGCGTTAACTAATGTATGTTCTATTTCTTATTCCCGAACCTCACCTGATGAAGGAAGGAGCAGATTCTCAGAAACGTATATCGTTCAACATTTGAAGTAATCACATAGCAACTTTCTATTAGAATTGCTCACTATTAAAAATTGCAATTAGGTATATATTAATCATAAATTTCTCTTCCCAACACCTTAAACCTGATAAAGGAGTAGGCGTAATCTCTGAAACATCGTGACTTTCACAATTATTAAGTTATTATTAATAAAGTATTGATGAAGGTAAACCATTTGATATCATTTGTATGTATGCCATATCTTCATACCCTTTTATAACTTCATTTTATATTTAGTTCACAGCATTACGTGACTGGGTACACGATACATTAGTCATAGGAGATATTGTGAGTTTCAGTAAACTATCCCTCCGTACTGAATTATCAGTACATTGAATAAATCATGGTTATCTATTTCCGTGAGTCCTTAAAACGATAGTGCAGCAAAGTCACTGAAAGTACTGGTTTGGATAAAAAACCTCTACAAATATCGAACATGTTATCTGTTCAGTTTCTTTTACAATGTACTTTTCTCAAAGCCATCATCCGTTCAGAGATGATACAGAACAGAAAACGATATACATTATTAAATTTGATTACTGTAGAGATTATACATTCATATACGATAACTTTAAAACCTAACCTACCTTTCCAAAGTTAATATTTTGAAACATTATCCTGGCCTGCCCCTTCCTGTAGGACAAAATGTCCAGTCGACATCTGTCTCCAGGGGGGACTTATCCTCATTTCACCTCAGTCGTTTAAATCTAAACAATTTTAGTCATTAATTCACCCTCTTCTGAAACCCCTTAAAAGCAAATGTATATTACGATAGAAGGATATCTGTAAAATCCATTACCTAAAGGCTGTTTTAATAAAATTCATATATTTTAAATCATTTGAGAGACAAATTTGGATTGCCATAAAATCATCAAAAAGTAGAATTCTTTCCATTTTACGATTTGTAACTGTTTCCATGTCAAGCCTTGAATTGAATATTTCACCAAATATCTGAAATGAGCCCTAGAAAGTTTAATATTTCATATTGAAAGTGATTATTTCTAATACAACGGAAACTGTTTCCAGTTACTCTCACATGAAATACATAGGAAACTATCAACCACTTTGAAACAGGCTCTTTCACAAGCCTAGTTAATTAGATTATGTTTCCAATTAATCCTTATAATTCTACTTGCATAGAGATTTAAAATCGAATAAAGGTAAGAGATTACGGTACACCGTATTACTTCAAATACAACCCAGATTGTAGTCCAAAAGGGGCCCGTTTGACCCCTGTTTGATACCTTTGTTACCCTGTTAGGTCAGAGTGCCCCCAGTTTTGGGGTTATTGACCTCTCGCCTAGACTTACACATCGTCTTCGGAATTTGAAAAAAGTAATGAGAGACACAGGAATATCACAATGAAAATACCTAGAGATATGTTTAAACACGAAATAGTTTTTACAGAAAAATAATTTGTCAGATTGAGTGTAAGACGAAGGCTTGGTAAGGAGGTGATATCGCTTTGATCATGAACAGGTGCCTGCTTTGTCAGGCCACGCGCTGGACAGTGGTCACGTGGGTCTAGTAACCATGAATAATTGAAAGCGTCTTTTTGTCAAAATATTATCTGCTAGAGGAGATAAAGAGATTAGAAGGATGAAACTGTAATCCGCTGGACAGTTGGGGGGATTGATAGTATCTGTTAGAATGGCTAAGCAGGGTTTGTCACTGTGTCCATTATTTCTAACCATTATCGTGGACTTAAACTGAGTGGTCCAACCTATCATATAGCATGCTTTTGTGTGAAAGATACCCATGTACCCACAATTCCATAGCCACTGGCGTTAATGCCACTGCATTGGTTAGTGTGATCTTGGCACAATGTACCATACTTGTGCAAGTTTATCAAAAATATCAATTCAGTCGTCTGAACAAGGTTTAATTGATTGGATAGAAATATTCAAGACAGAAATAGTCACTGTCCATTCCCTGATAGGTTGCTCTAGTAAAATGATGACCCAACCTCATTTTGAATAAGACGAGTTAGCGGGCTAGATAAGGAGAAGTCTGATTGGATGCAATCCAACTTAGTTGTGCCAACAGCAGGGGCAGATACAGGATACTGGTTCGGGGGTTGTCACAAGAACGACTAAAGAAATGATTACTTTTAATCAAAGAATATGTATGGCCATGAACATCAGCTGAGACTAGATTGAGACGGTTATATCCTATTACTATCATCAGGTTATGAAGTATGAGGACTACGAATCTGAACATTTACTATATTTGGATCTCTCTACAACCGCTTGAAACAAGGGAAACCGTCGTATTAAGACAGAGGTTAGATCAGCATTTGTTTACTTGAGTTATCCCTCTGGTAAGATATTGAAATGGTTATGGAACATTCAAATCATTGATTGAACACAAATACATTTCTTTTATATTCCTTGACAGAATATCAAGCATAGAATTACAATTTTCATTTCTCAGTTTGTGCAGTATAAATAGTGCAACTTTCGAAAAGCTTTCTTGAATTTGAATGGTTTCTTCACGACATGTCAGAGGCAAATGGTTTAACTATATATTCACTTTCCGTAGCAATATTAGGTGTGATTCTCTTAAAAGCATTATAAGAAGATCGGGAGCAGTAAATGATATTGGAAAATCAATTTAGAATTATTTTTTTGAAAGTGTAAATATATCATTTTTATAATATGGTTACAACATATTGGGGTATTATATTTTCATCGACAACTAATAATAATCAACAATTCATCTTTATGTCCCATACGGCATAAATAGTTTGTTTTAAAAGATTGATATTCTTATATAATAGATGTGAATCATACTTCTTTGTTTAAGACCTCTCGAATTAATGATGATTCACCTTATAATTTTTTTTTTTATTATAACCTACATGTATATCACGTTTCGAAACCTCCTCTGGGTTATGAAAAATGCAACGTGAACTTGTGAGTCACACATATATAACCTCGTGTTATTTTTACTATATTTATGACACGATTTGCAATAATTATCTGATTGTTTGCATGCTTTGTGTATATGTAAGACACACGCTTAACTTTGTTCACTTAAGACAAAAAAAAAACTGTCTACAGAATTTAATCAAATCAATGGCTGAGAATTATAACTAGAACCTATCATTACAGTTATACATAACCCATATCAATACTGTATGAGACGAACGAAACATTAATATAAAAACTATATTCAGAATAAGAAATACATTTTACTTTAGAAAAAAATTCAAATCGACAACCGTTACTATGTTATATAATGCTTCGACGTTTTAGGTGATTTAATTTGTTGAAGTTAGAATAAACTGATATATTGAACAAATTGGGAATCGGCGAATTTTTAATGTTTGCCATCTGTGGTACCATTCGTTTCTTCATAATTCACTTTTCGTGTCCTTCAAAAAAACCAAAACCGAATAAGTTAATATTGTCAAGAGTTTTCAGAGGACTAATTTGGTATTAAAGTGATTACTGTGATAAACATGGAGATTAAAGTGTTCTCGACCCTACTTACCCCAGCTGTGACTAACACAATCAGTTTAGTCACCAACTAGTCACTACTGTCCTATAGTCACAGTACTAATCAACAACAAGAATAATCACACGGGGACTCATTACAGTGTAATCGTACTGGACGCTCATGAATATCGGTGATTCATTGTCCAGAGCTAAGCATTACTGCCTCGACTAACATATAGTCATGATGTGAAGGTTTTATAATGTATAGTGACATTTCGAAACTTGTCACCATTTTAAATTATACTTTTTGAGGATTGTGAGAACGTGACAAACATTTTGTTGTTGTCAGGTATTTATGCTTATCTTGTAGATACATACTAGTAACAGTTCTTGAAACTCAGATATGTATTACGAAAAATTGCTAACCGATTTTAAGCATACTTATTTTTTAAACACACCACTGACTAGTTTTTATCCATTGAAAATTGATGCAAGGAAAACAACGTTATCGCCACTTTACCTAATGACGACATCAAATGTAACCTTCTAAGATCCAATGTAAATAGATATAATTGTTCAAGATCCCCTTTCAAGAAAGAGGCCACCAGTACAAGAAAGAAACTTTTGTCTTCGCAAAAGACGTACATAATCCTTTTCATCAAATCAAAGACTCTTGCAAAGCCTGAAAGACAAATAACACACAAATATTTACTATATGACAAATCTGCCCCAGTTCCAAACAAAGCTACGAGTTTAGTCAGAAACCGATCATCAATCGATATGTATCGATCCACTATCACCCTGTCTGAGTAAGATCTCGGTCAAACATTAAACAGTGAGTAAGTGTATAAAACACAGGTTGTAAAAGCCATGTCACTAATTAATTAGCACTTCCACACGTGAGGAAACCATAAACACCTTATCTAACTCCTGTCCATCCTTGAACTATCGACCGAGATTCGAACGCGTACTCTATAATCCGGTGTGTCATGCAAACCTCTATAATGTATAGTTCTTACCCTCAAGTGGTGTAGTGGTAGAGCGCCCGCATGGCTTTCTTGTTGGCGATAATCGGGGGTGCTATTTAAATAGCCTAATGCAACTTTGGAGGTACTTTATATAGTAGTAGAAGTAGAAAAATGGTGTACAAGGAAAAGTTTTCATTTTGGTGATTTATGTCACATATGTTTGTTGCCAAGACTGAGAAAATAATGAAAGTCAATTATAATCAAATCGATTTTTAGCTAATTAAGTTCCCTTTTCGACCACCGAGGAGATTTTTAATGGCAAATACTTGCAATGATCGTGGAATAAACCCTTTTAGATGTCAAAACTGATATTGTTCACTGTAAGTGTCTCCTCTATCATCTTCCTTTGGGTCATGCACACTTTGAACTTTAAAACTTACTTCGTACATGTACGTCAACTTTTAAGTCACGTTGATGATTTTTACTTCGACATGTGGCGACATGTTTAGCTCTTATCGAAAAACTGCTTTCTTAATCATGATGAGAAGGATAATTACAAAGGTATCAATTAACACTGAAGATCATTACTGCAGCTTTACGACATGTTTATGTTAAGGGTATTTGTACATGGAAATTCCTCCCAGTAATGAAGGAATAAATCAGCATGTCTCGCAGATACATGGAAGGTTATTCCTGACCTCAGGATGTCCAGCCATCTGTGTTTTTATGGTCACTACCGGCCTTGTCGTGTTTATGGTCAAATCATTACACTTTATCATGCGCGTCAGATGGCCACATGCCTATCAAAACATCGACATTCGTTAATGTTTCTTTATTCATGGGGAAAAGTCCCATCGAGGTATAAAGCACTTGTGGTATTGTTTTCTCAGTAAACCTTTCTATTCTCCCTGACCCGATGTGACCCCATCTCCATCTTGAGGGTCACTTCTAGTCCAAACAACGCGAGATTTATGTCGCATACCTAAATCACGCGAGATCTCGTAAATGGCGCAGTTGCGGATCTGGACGAGTGACCGGTTTAATGGACGTCAGATCAGTCAACACGCGCTCCACAAGTCTCGTCGGGGATTGAAAATACTTTGACATCTGCTCGCCTATTCATCCGTTATCAATCAAGTGCAATTACTCTCTGATATCTTCTCCAACTCCATGTGGCATATGTTTCAAGGCCCTTAAGGTGTGAAACCTAGTCCGCTTCCGGTTTATAGACATTCATTAGCAAGTATTTGTTACAAAGGGGTAGTATCACAATCCAACGAAAGGTCCAATTTAATTACAATAATACGAATCAAAGATGCTTTTGATTGGAAATTCAATACTTTTCATGAACAAAAACTCTTTTGTTGGAAATGTTTATTATTAATAAAACGTATCACATGATTGAAATGATTGCTATAGGCGACTCTCTGTTAGATCCGAAATGACCGTAGCATCTCAGTTTAATTTCCTTAATTCCTGTCAATCATTTCTAGCCCGATGACTGTTGTCGCCCGTGCATATCAGAGTTGGATCAGTGCTTGACTTTGACCATGCATCCGCGGTTGTCCTGCTCTGAGGTCAGCGTCTTCATCGAGGTTATATTCTGGTCCTTTGAATTACACCCGATTCTCTCTATGTATTTGGCTGGCAAAGTGTTGCAGGAAGAGTCAAAACAAGATATCTATGTTCAATGTAGATGAATTAGGAACTATGAAGCGATAATATCATTTATGAGTGATGAGTATAGAAGGATATTTACGGAGAAACATACCTAAGACCAGACCAAGGATTTGCAAAATCAAATCATTGGCTAGATTTAAATTCAACCTGACATTTTAATAAAACATGTAAACTGCTAAATCTAATCTCTATTATTTTATTCTCGCCTGTCATTTGTAAAGGTTCACTATGCTGAAAGAAGATCCAGACTGTAATTGAGGCTTCTATTGAAAACAATGAAGCGGAGTAGGACTTCCTTTAACTGTTTTAGGGCTTTTATCAGAACATGGAACAAGGAAATCATAGCATGTTCCTGGATGTTCAGGAACGACAAAGTTGAAGTGAAGGTCACCACTCAAGTTCATGTATTCATAATTATATTTATTAACAACATGTATCACAAATACCATGTGTAAGATACCCGGAAGTGCTATAATGTATCGGCAGTAAGGCTCTTAATATGGAAGTGTCTGGCTTATTGCTTCATGAATTAACAATGGACATTTCGGACACTATTTCCACCCCCTGGACATCCATGAGTGGACAGCTACCACGGGATTGACCATCCGAAAACATACCGGCTTGGACAATGACACTCATCCTGGGGTCACGTGCGGCTCTGAGGGTTCCTCGATGACTCTTTAATAAAATCTGAATCTCTTGGATGAGATAGCGCCCGAAGGTCAAAACTTTGAGGTTTCGAGTGCATCGGCCACCGTCCGTTTATTAATCAGGCTTCTCAATTTAATTGTTTGTCCGGTTAGGTTTGACCATTGTACAAATGGTCATAGCCAAACAAGGAAGACCTCTATGTCGCGTGCCAATAATGACTTCTGCACGTGCAGCGCGTGCTAAATATTGACCGAGGTCAGTCTGGTACAAACTAATTACGCGAAGAGCCTGGTGACCATAAGAGCAAACCCTTATCATATCCCATTGTATTGGTACATTGACATGTTCAAAGTGAAAGGGAATTTCTGGTGAACATTATGATAACATCAGAGAAAGTACTTCTACACAAGATAATTGAAGTAATACTTGTATTGTGGGCTGTCAAATCCTGTTTTTACTTTTAACGACTTGACTAGCTTCTATTTAGTATGTACATAAATAAATGTACCCGATGATACAATTCCTTTGACTTATTCGACACATCAAATATAAACTGACAAGCCCAAGCCGAGGGTGGTCGTCATTCATTTCAGTTTATCATGGCCGTTCTGTATAAACCTCATGATCATGATCGTATCATTAACGTTTCTTCCTTACCTGGCAGTTTGCATCATTATTAAGAATTTTTTGTTTAAAAAGATTCTGTTGTTTTGTTCACTGCCTATTACCTAAATAAGTATTTCCGCATTAGATAATCTAAAATCCTGACCGTGGTAATCCCATGATGAGGATCTCATGTTGTCCTAAAAAAAATTTAGGATATTATAGATAGACTGATTCATAAATCTTGTTTTATACCCTGCTGTGAAGTTGTTCATCCAAGATAACTATGAAATAAGTGAAAATAGTAATGCCTTTGTTTGACTTCTTATAAGAGAGATGCACGTTTAATAAGTCAAAGACAAAACCTTCTACTATTCCTCAGACCTGACATGCGCACCATTGTTAGTGTTTGGTCTTCACCAAGGCACCTCCTGAGCTTCCTATTAGCGGATGAATGACTCCTCTCATACCCTCATCCCTCCAGCTAAGTGACCCGGTGGGGACAAATTCCCATGACACCAATTTCTCATTGACACCGGAAGACATGATAGGGGTTCACAGGAGACATTCACCGGTCAGTCAACCCTTGGGCGGGACCTTGGGGAGGAAATGTCAAATCCAGCGTTGAAATTAAGCCCCCCCTTCTAAATCCCAATTTTACCCTCGAACCCTTCTACCCAGCCAACGCCTCGTTTGAAGTGAGCAGGATGCATGTCTAATCTACTGTCTCCATGTCCAGCGTGTCTAATGGCGGCCATCTGTCCATCAAGTTCAGCTCATGACCGGTCAAGGTCACATCCGCTCTTCCTTCCGTTTTAGGATGAAGTTTATCAAGTAGCGTCTCCCGCACGTGTAAATGCCGTGCATTAACGACCAATGCTGAAGATGAAGGATAAACAATCTTCTAATCACACGTTTAACTGACGTACAAGTGAGAGTTCTCTCCCTTCATTATCCTGCACGTACAAACAAATGAAGTTATCAAACACAATGCCAAGTTGGTAAAAGATTTTCTTTCGTTTGAATGATACGACAATGACACTGAATGAAAACGACATTAGCAATTTTCATACTTAAAATATGATAGAACTGAAAAGGGTAATTTATTTGGAATTCATTACAATGAAAAATACACCTACATTTTTCTTATAGAGGCATTGTTATAGTTTGCCCTCAGAACACTGGCATAAAGTGTCCTGACACGTTAACGGCAGTTTAGGGCCAGTTCTTATAAAGTTCATTATACAATTGATGATGCATTTGACGACTCTGAAACTTTGTCATCCTTAACCAGAAATACGAATAGATGCATTGACTGCCACAGTCCACCATTCAGAACGAAACAAGAACGAAAAGAAATACTATTTGGTTCATGGAGCATCTGTTCATTGTTATTAGGAAATATTGATTAAAAGTAATTTAGAGTTCGTATGGCTGAATTACCGGTCAACCATGTTACATCACCATAACGAGGCCTTATTACAATTCATTGAATTTCAAACTTTCTTCATCTGCATATCCCTTAACGAGCTTGTTAAGAATATGAAACACAAACAAGGTCATTATGCTTATTACTGAGTCTTCAAAGGGTCCAGAGTGATCAATAAACTTGCTAGGACAAGGAGAGAGAGTAAATCCACTTACATCATGGGCAATTATTTCCCCACTAAAACTGAATAATTCCCGTCCTCTTCAATTTAAACTTACATAAGGATGATTAGCGTGTCCAACTTGAAAGTTTGATCTCGTTACAAGACGTTGCTTCTCCCTAGGGGATGGGAGGGTTGTAAACATCAAACTGCTTGCTGACCAGAAGCTTTAGTACTCCCCCGGGGGTTAGAGACGCTAACACCTCCCCCTCATTTAATCCCCCCCCCCTCCAATGGGATCCCTATACGACTTCCCAATCCCCCCATATCATATCAAAACAGCGCGTTTTTTTCCAGTTCAGTTTTTATATAGATTATCAGTTTTTGAAGGAATTCTGACTGTGTACATTTAGTCGTGACTGTTATGACTACCATTCGACAATACCTTTTCGTCTTCAATTGATTTGTTTTGAAGAAATACAACTCTTAGGCAAACAATAAAGAGTTATAAACAAATCATGTTCCAGAGATCGCAGTTTAAAATAATCAGATTTTAAAGGAAAATCAATTTAGTTTCAGAAAATCAAAACAGTTGAAGTACACGACAGAAGGTTTGGTTATTAAATAAAGAACAAGGACGTAAATCAAGAAATAAAAGTGCCCTAACAAGTAGTTCTTCGTTAGTCTTCGGGGATAATCAATATTATCTAAAATAAGAGATCGCTAATAATCTATTTTATTCAGCTATGCAAATATATTAGAATTAGTCTATGCAAATCAGCACAACTAACGACATTAGCTCAGTGAGAGAGAAATGAAGGCAATCTAAGGATTCCCAAGATGTCTGTCAGAGAAGCCATGGTATACCATCTGCTATCACCCGACTGAGATGTATTGTAAGGTTTCTCTATCTGAGAGAAGAAGGATCGTCAGTTCACCTCATAGCGAGTTCTAGAAGAGTAATAAGTACGAATGAGTGAGGTTAACAACTGAGCTACGACGTATACTTCTGAACCATGTTTACATACGCTTTTTAATGTAGAAGAAAATTTAAGGTTTTCTTTATCTGAGGGATGAAGTATTGTCAGTTTGTCTATAAGTTTCCAAAGTCCGGGGTTTTGATAAGAACTGAATAAATATGGAAGGGGGTGTGTGGCAAATCGAAGACGTATAGACCTGTTACTCGCGAATTGTTAAGTTAGGTTTGCATGTTTGGTATTGACTTTTCGAGACTTCCAAGGTTGAGAATGACATGTCACATTTTGCAAGTAACAAGTCCACATGTCTTCATTTTTGGCAAACATCCCAATCCATAAATACTACGATTACTCTGAACACAAGTTTTTAAAATATTGTTTTAGATAAATGAAAGGTTTGGATTCATGCAGTTGCAGGTCTCTTACATGAAGATAAACAAGAAATGGACTCTTTGTGTCAATTGCACTGAATTGAAAAAAAACTCACTATATATTCAGACATGATAAGCGATTGTTTGCAAATACAAACAGTCTCATGACATATTTTGGCACAAACATAATATACAATTTCAAGCCGGCACATACAAAAAAATCAAGTTATACCACGGACTTAAGTCTGTGGTTATACTAACTTTTAAAGTTTCCAAGTCACACAAAAATTTAAAATGAGACATTTTTTTATAAACACTACCCATATATTAAAGTAAAGGTATATGTATAAATTATAATAATTTCTAAAATAATGTAAAATCTTGAACATAACACAATATTGTTAGGTATTCTTCTTGCATACTTTTGGTTAGGAGTGGATGCTACAAGAGGCTGTAAAGAACCTGATCAAGACATGCTAAAGCCTTAAAAATGGTGGAAACAGCCTCAGGTGTTCTTTAGTTAGAAATTTGGAATATACTGAAGTGTGTTCTTTTGTTGGATGTTAACGTTCCTTTTGGACGAAGTGGCTGTGAAAGCAATGAGAGTGTGTTATTTGTATTTGAAATTAAAAACAGAAGAAGAAGAATATGTTATTGCATGTGTCACAAGCTGTACATATATATCACAGTATAAAATAATCTGTTAAAACTCAGCACCCAGCCATAAGGCTTACCAGACACAAACATACAATTACAATTACGAATTCATAACAAATACACCAATACATTTACATTCACTAAAACATTATCACCGTATAAAAGAATCTGTAAAAACCTCAGCACCCAGCCACAAGGCTTATGTGACACAAACATACAATTACAATTACAAATTCATAACAAATACACCAATACATTTACATTCGCTAAAACATTCCTACAAAGTAATTTGGAAGGTGAATTAATGACACATCCATTGCTGATATCATCAACATCTCATTCCTGTTTTTATGACGTGTAATACGAGTAATATATGGGGAAAGTCGCATAGCAATGTTAATCATTATCTGCTTTATTACATCTAATCTTACATTACGTGGAATATGAGACCATAACGCGTTATGTGAGTGTTTTACAGTTCTATAATAACGTCCCTTCCAGAGGCATGACGTATAGTCTGTGTTGATGGGTTATTGTTAAATGTGCTTTAATATTTAATACAAAGACTCTCGGATACAACTCTTCAACAAAATGCATAGAATTCCTTTGTTAGGTTGTCAGTTCCCATGAACTTATAAAACATTAAACCACATTTATATACATATTATGAATTTAGTCATTTCTATTTTTGGATTCTCCATTATCTCATTCTGTTATAGCGAAATATTCAAATGTGACGTGTTGGTTTAATCTGCTTATGATGTCACCATGAACATTTACGTGTTTTTATATGCTCCTATACTCAATGTGACTAATTTCTTCTCCGTGATTTTTATCATGAAGAAATAATCATTTATGGGCAGTAGAATCAAATTTACCAGAAAACTAACTTAGACCAATGATCATTTGAATGGATTTAAGAAGTAGGGGAGACCAGGGCAAAGCGCGCACCCTAACATAAAAGTGCGTCTAGTGGTCACCCCGACATGTACAGAATGCAACTTGCACACTATTTCTAATACTTATCAGATGGACTGTAACATGGCACATGCTTTTTTAATCTGCCATTTCGGCATAAGGATATATTTACGTAAATATATTTTGGTTAAGGGGGCGCGCTTTGCCCTGTCGTTTGGGGCAAAGTGCCCAATCCTCTGGGCGCTTTGCCCCATTCGAAAAACAACACAGAATGTAATAGATATTACACACACATAATCAGCCAATACAAATCAAAAGCTATCATCTTGATAATGCAAGGCAACTATCGAACCCATATGAAGAATAGAATTAACATAAAAGTTGACAATACATGCAAGAATGCGCAAAATATTCCTTAACATGTCATGGACCTACATGTTCAACATTCTCAATTACCAAATATCGTTATGGTTGGTACATGTAGATTTCTTTCAACTACGAATGTGTTGATAATGTAGGTTATTGAATATCAAAACCAGTAAAATAATAAAATATAAGATGAATTGAATTGGTTATATAGACGAATTAAAGAATTCATACAACTATTTTGTGTCGGACTTGGCAGAACGGCATAAATTGCTTATCGTTTAGGGTTGAACAGTAATATACGATGAATTATATATTCATGATTTAAAAAACAACAGAAAAATATGCTTTGGTAACTGTTTCTTGTCGTGATTCTTTAACAAAACAAAACCCTTTAAGTAAAAGGGTATATTTCATTTTAATATAAAAAAACAGAATGCTGATATGAGAATAATAGTTCACCTTTACATAATTTGCTTAAGAAATGCAAAATAATAACTTTAACACCGATATGTTAACCAAAATGATGTATTTTATAACACACGGGGCAAAGCGCTCCCCCCGGCACGTTTTGCCCCATCAAGGGTAGCATTTGTTGTGAACATCACAGAAAGTCATTAAAGCAAGTAATTACAAATTTCATTATTCAATGAATTAATGATACTAATTAATGTTACATGTGCACGAGAGTTCAATGTTCCGTTTTGTATTTTTATTGAATATTTGAATTTGAGACATATCCGTTCCATATAGTAAAATCGCGTTTTTTCGAATATTTGAAATTCTGCGTCCACAACCCAGGCAAATGATTCCAGCGTTGGTCATAAAGCTTCATTACGGTTACTTTCATTCGTTGGTAATGACAAATTACTCCATTTGTCGACAGGTTTGGAGAAATAACGCGTGGTCACTTTGCCCCGGGGGCGCGCTTTGCCCTGGTCTCCCCTACTACGATGATCACAAAGCTAGAATTGATATCTCACAAATCAAGCAAAGTATGATTTGAGTAAAGACTGTCAGAACTTACTTTTCATTTAAATTATCATACGTTATCATCATCGTCGTCGTTGTCGTCACCAGAAGAAATATCACTTATTATCGTTAGTTGGTCTGAATATCATCTTCTCCTGACATTTCAGAAATTTGAACGTAGAATGTTTTGATTAATTTACCAAAAAAAGTTATTGAAAGTTGGCATTAATTCTTTTTTTCTATGGTGCATATGATAAACGAAATGTTCTTACAGAATTAAATAAATTAATTCTTGAATTTCCTATTCACGCCGCTTTTCATAAATGAAAGGTATCTTTGTATAATTATGTGAAACCCTTGTAAGTTGTGAGATTTTCTACATCATCATATAGGATTGATATGTACATGTTTGATGTATAGTAAGCAAAAACATTTATATAATCTTCCTGAGCCTTTTTCTTCAGTTTTGTATGAGAATTTATCAACTTGCAGAATCACTTATAAAACGTGAGTAAAGCAATGTACACGTGTAATAGAGAGATTGACATGTGGCCCGGATGCATCGTACATTGATGTGTAATATACACGAGACTGACGGCTGATTCTTGATTGACACGTGCTGTCGCGTATAAGTGACTTGTTTACCATTTCCTCGGGCAGGTGTCTGATTGCACGTGCAGATCGATACATGACGGAGAAGACATTGACACCGTTACCATGGAAACACGGGATGTCAGTTGCCTTGATGTAATGCGTGCATGTCATTTGCATATAGACAACTTCTGGGTCTAGCTCTAGCAAATACGTCCTTGGGTGAAGTGAAGATTGATAATATTGACATTTGCGTAATTTTCGTTTATCTATATTATTAAATAAAACAAACACAACGAAGTTTACAAGAATCATTGATGTTTATTTCAATATCGCTCAACAGATATTCTTTCAATATCTATGTAAACAAGAAAATAACAAATTAGCTGATTAACTTACTCATTTTGAATATAACACTTTTAAACGATATTACATCATCTATACCGCTACTCAACAATTTTAACTACACCGAATAGTATCCTTGTAACCCTTATGATACCTTAAAGGGGCAGTAGCACGTTTTTTGATAATTTTATATTTTAAAATTTTCACTGATAATTGTAAGTTAATGCTAAATGTATTATTTTGACAGTGTCAAAAATCTCTTTACACAAGCAAATCATCCATAGTCAGAGGACAAAGTATGAAGATTCACATAAAATCCAGTGGCGGCCACTTTGTGTGAACACCTTTAATTCATTTTGTGTAAGAAAAAGGAATCGCATGAATAAACTTTGCCTTATATATTTGAATTATTACTTCTCAATTTAGTTTTGATACATTGTCTTTTAATTGGAACCATTCATTTTCATTTTCCTGACATCACCTTATATTTCCCCTATAAACGTGCTACTGCCCCTTTAAACTAAACGGTCCTCATATGTACATTGTATTTATAAACAGATTTCATAATGTGTTTCTTTTCATTTGTATACACTGTTTGAAAATTGAAGTGTTATGAATACCCTGTATGGCTTGTCGGTGGCTCTATACTGTTCAAAATGTTTACAAGCCAGTGAACAAACACATTAATATTTCATTCTGAAAATTATTTCTATTTCACTCCAACATCGACATTAAAGTGATGTTTGAATAATTTAATAACAAATAGCCTACAGGCTACAAGTATAGGCAGACTTATGGGAAAATCTAGTCACCTATATTTTAGAAGTGATCTTTCCCTGGGTAAAATCCTACTTAAGACAGTATAACAGTATCTTCTTATGACTTCATCATTGAAATGAAATGTTCATGTCATGCGGTATAAAAGATCATCATCTAAATTTATTACATATAACTATTTCACATAAGATATATACAGCTGTAGAATCCTGAATTACTGCCTTTGAAAGTGATTGAATCATTTATTTCATTATTCTTATGGGCTGTATTGATCAAATTAACTATGGATATTAATCTCTTCTGAACAATGCACTAAAAGGATAATTTTCATAATTTTATAACGTTTAATTAACCTTGTTGAGTCAATCAAAAAGAACTTTATCGGTTTATTTCAAAGTAGAAATTTAACTTTTACCAAAATAAGTAAGAAATCTGTATATTTTATGTTTCTCATTCCCATTCCTCTAACACAACTCAATTACATGTTTAAAACGAAAACAGGATATCCCACACAACCATCCAGATGAAAGAAAAAGTAACACACTGCATTATAACAAACAAGCAGACCATCCCCCTGTTATCCCCAAGCAGACACTGTTTTCCAGACAACTGATTGCATATACGAGGCATCGTCAGCCGTCAGTTGTACTCGTCGTGTAATTAACATTCCCAGCGTTAAGAATCCACCTGTACATCCTAGCCCGCCTGGTGCACACCTGTGGGGGACACGCGAAGAGCAGGTTACCTGTCAGGGGGATTTACACCTTCACCTGTCGTCAGAAGCTACGACGCAATTAGCGAGCAGTGACATGACTATATATAGGACCCGACCCGTGTCGACACGAACCCGGGATAACGTTTCCTTTACATGTGTTGTATCGTATTTGTCACTGTCTCTGGGGTGTTTGTATCATGATGTGTGGTAAGATTGGATTTGTGGTTGTTACGGTATATTTTGTATCTTTCTTTCTTTCTGAGTTTTGAAGTTGCAGTTGTGAATTGTGAAACGTAGACTTGCTGAATGAGAACCTAGACTAGATTACCGACTTTAAGTATGAACAGTGGATCTAACCTTCTAATTGAGCATTGGTTGTGTGAAAATGGCATTCTGAAGACGATTGATAGTCATTATATAATTTGAGGATACAGATCGATATGCAAGCTTAATCTTTACGTACAATCAACTTCTTCATTATACAGTGGCGAAGTTTTGTTATTTTACTGATGATTATAGGCGTAAACCTTCGTATGGTAGTTTGTGAGAGACTCTGTCTATTCTATAGGAATAAACCATGTATGTCAAAGGATAAACTCGTCCATCTATAAAAAGTGGAGAAATATATATATGATATTAAACACATTTATGAGATATATTTTAAACGCGGTATTTGATGGGGAAGAAGAGTAACCATAAATGTGATGGGAAAAGTATGTTTCTTCATAATCAACCATTACATAGGGGAAAGTGTTAAGTTGCAAGTAGTGGAGCCATACTCATAATTAAAGAAAGATTTCTAGTGTTTTGCAAGTTCTTCAATACAACTACAATAAGATAGGGCTAATATATCAAAGATTTTATACAACAGTATTGAAGAAACCTGATGTTACAAAATTTTGAATGGTGTCATGTAATTAATTCCAACGGATTAATATCACATCCATGTTGTATTTATTCAAATTCACGATATCATTCCGTATCTACATGAGTAACATGACATGCGCAGAAAGCATGTAAACTATTTTGTTATAGTGCATGATAAGAGCTGTAGGCACGGACAAGCACGACAGGGTGTATAAAAACGTGTCTAACAAAAACAGGCGCATCTTCAGCGGTATAAACTGTTTGTGGAGTTTGGGAGTTCACATCAATTGCATTGTTTGCATCTTGGAGACAACTTTTTCGTGCTTGGGTTTTAAGATGTCAATAAATTTGTCGAGATGTCTGTTCCATCGTCTAGCCACACGGTGAGTGTTTTAGAGTCAAATATAGACGGTATAGTCCTATACCTCCCGTCTGGGTCGATAAAACTGGGTCACTAGGTCGTCAATATAGGCTAAGGCTTTTGGGCGCTCAACAGGATCAGAGTGACGTCACGACATCAAGCCAGATAAAAGGTCGATGTCTCCAGCGCTTCATCAAAGGAATTTATCTTTTATCCTGTGTCATCGATCCGGCTTAGGTCCTCCTGCATTTACTTCTGAATAAAGTGTTTTTATCATTTTATCTATAGGATTTCCTTTAGGCCACCAAGGATTGTCTCGTTGAGTGCAGAAGCATACGAATCATCGAGATCCTTATAAATGTTTGAAATCTACTAATGTATTTACTTTCTTTTAATATTTTTCATTTTCCGATTTTGTATTATTTTGGCCATCCGTTTATAGCTTTCAATGTATTAATTTTGAAGATAAGGCTATATATTTGAAATATGTCCTAAGGTTCCATTTTCACTATCAATCAAAACAATTATATTTCAAGACAAACAATCTTTTGATGGGCCAGTGGAATACTTAAATTTATGTTCTAGTTCATCCATTGACCTGTATTCAATTCAAATAGTGCCAGTTGAAATTCGAAGCAGCACATTCAAATAGAAAAGAGCAAAATTTCATGCCGTCCTTTCAATAACATATTCCCGTTTTGAATTTTATATAAAGGATTACCATCAGAATTGAATCGTTTACAATGAATAAATGATATTGAATGTTTATTGCTGTCGATTGACCTTCACATCAAGGTTTCTTCGACTGAGACCCTATTTAAGATAACTTCGGAACGCATTGCTCAAACTTCATTTATTGATTCAAAACAAATGATTAAACCAGTGTACATATAGGCCATTTCTAACTCACACCCACGAGTTGATATCATTGACACATGCATAAAGAGGGGAATGACCATGACCAACTAGGTCAGGGCGTTATGACATGATTGGCTGTTTCAACCATGCGGGAATTTGAATAATTATCTTGAAACTTTTTAAAGAAGAAATTTCTTTTCGCCAGCGAAATTTTCAGACTAGCCTCAAGAATTGCTTTAAGAATGACAATCGTTTCAGTAGAAGTTATAAGTGAATAAATGAATTTTATCATTTTGTTACATTGATGCATGGTCAGAAAGGATAATAGAGAAGCATTGTTATGTGATACTATTTGAGAAATAAAACATGACATATGTAGTGTCCCAGGACTTGGAGAAATCTCTCTGAATTCTTTGATAAACTTTCAAATCGACAGATTTGTTTTATAGATTTAAAGTATATAATATTTACCTTAAAAGTTAGTCTCTATTAGTTAAAAATTTCAAGTTTATGTTGAACGACAGAGTAAAGGACATGCACTCTATTCAAATCTAAATATTTCCTTATCATTTAAATCAATGTTTCCCGGAAACTGAAAAAGCCATAGTACTCCAACTTAAAAGGCGTCTTTGACCTCCATTTTTATTTCCTTTCGAAGTTGTATGATCCATTATCCAAGAATAATTCTAAAGCATTTTGCTTGAGTAGACAGATAACGCTGTGTTCTCAGGAAAAGAGACATTCGATTTTTTTCAAAAAGCGATTTATCAGCAACTCATATTTTCAAATGGCAAAAACATTAATATTATCCCAACTGAGGACTGTGGTTTTTGTTTGCAGGTTAACTGTATAACAAACGTCATTTCAGACTTATCATTAAACAGGTCCTTGAGTCGTTTAGAAGATGAATACTTTTCTTGCTATTTGGATTTAAACTTATTTGTTTAATTATAACTCGTTTGTGTTTTGGCGAAAGATTATATCTTTGGAGGGTAAAGGCAACGTTTTGGTTTGAGTATGTGCTTACTTGAGTTATTATCAAAACCACCAAACATTAATGAAAATCTAGAGTTCACGATCAAAGGTAAGAAATGACAAAAAGGTGTTTTATATTACCCCCTGAAAAATCATTGAATTTACAAGGAACAAGGAAACTAGCCCCCAACACCTTTTCCCTACAAACACAACAAAAGCCTTATTCCCTTTTTACGGACATTTTTAAGGAAAAGATTCTGTTATCTAACACGAAGCAGGAAATATTGACACGTGGGAGGACCTGATTGTTTATGAAGAGTGAACCTTCGCTTTATGTACTTACTTGTTCAGAGGATATTAGCTTGTTTGTAACATCATTGAAACAATCAGACGGTCAGCGATAGTCTTTCAGCCAGACCCTAAAATAAAATGCAAGCCTAAGCAAGTCTATAATAAGACTTGAGAGCTCAATTTCTGAAAATGAAGAAATCTCAGTCTCCTTTTCTTTCTTTTTTTTCTCCAAATTTCAGATTCATTGAAAGAATTCATTTCAGAGTCTAATTGTAGACTAGGTCAGCGACACCAGAACGATTACTCACAGATAATTCTCTTACTTGATATTCAAACTATAAACGCAACTATTTTGTTTCAATATGGCAATCATATTTGCATTTTATCATATCGAAAATATAAATAATTTGAATATAGTTTTATTCTATCACATTACTGAGCTTAACGAGTCTCTGGGGGACATTTTGAAGTTGCATGCAACTGGTAAGGCAACACTTTCTCGATTAAACATTTTGAAAATATGAAATACACGTAACATGCATGTTTTTTTCATCATGCCAAAGGAGTATGCTTAGCCTGTATTCCGAAACGTCGTGGGGTCTTACATAAAAGTATGAAGTTGTTAAACGGAAAAGTCTGGGTTTTATTTAATGAATATTCATGAGATACATGTAACGCATGGTGCATTGTTCGGGTTAACATCGCAACTTTTCCTCCAGTTTCTGTACAGGATATTAACGGAAGAACCATGAGAGGTCAAAGATCAACCATCTCCTGTTATCTCGACTCTGATTGGTTGATTTAATTCCCACCGTTTCTTCCTCTTCCTGTTATGGCTTTAACTGATAGTGTTGAATCAGGAAGGTTGTCATTCATAAAAAGTAACATTATTATGTCTCCATGGTAACGACAGTGTTTGATCATTAAAATAGAATTTATCGATATGGCTATTTTAAAACACGCTTTTGTAACTTGCGTGCATGTGTTCTTGTGAAGTAACCTTGAACACTGCACGATACACCAACAGATGAAAAAAAAATGTAAAGGAATACTTACCCGTCTGAGCTTATTTAAATGAGAAACTATGTGTTGGTGATGTCAGAGATGCTAAACGTTATCATCAGTTTTTTTATTTTTATTAATTAAAATGTCTCCATGTACCACTCAAATAGTTCAATGCTAGCCGGCACAGCAGAGGAAAATATATCGGTATAACATAATGTATGGGGACAATTGCCCTGTTAACCTGTACTACACCTTGATTTCATAAGCCAAAGAGTTAAAAGTTCTTGAAAACAACATTAACATCATCATGCTACGTCAGCTAATTCCTTGAGTTCTTCAATATCCTGATATTTATCGGCTAAAGATATCGCTATGTATATAACCAACCCATGAAGTAACTCATTTAGTCCGATTAAAATCGGCCCAGTTCCTAGGAATAAAGGTTCCCAAATATTAACTCTATCGAGAATCGAACTTGTTAATTCGATAGCTTCTTCTCAACTGAAAATTTCGTTTACAGGAACGGATATAGGATTTTCATTTGGGGGATTCGTCCACAGGAACCCGATATCGTAAATAAAATGTAGGTAAAACGTAGATAAGAAAGACCCACTGAATTATATAGAGGGGTTGGTCTTTCTTATCTACGTTTTACCTACATTTTATTTACGATATCAGGTTCCTGTGGATTTGTCGTACTTTTAATCAAACCTTTTGATCAAAGAATGTGTGTCTTGGTATTATGGAAATAAGCTTCTTTATACAAGATAGGTTCCCTGCCTGACACTTTTCAAATATGATTTTATCATGTATGAAAAAAATATTTATCTCAACACATACTATTCTGAAGCTTCTTGGAAGAATGCGCAGCCCAGTTTTTAGAGTTCACAATATAATGAACTACAGGGTGTTGGTTAAACTATATATTTGCCTAGTGAGGTAGGTTAAGTGGTAGTAACGGTATACCCACTGACCCCGATATGCGTGTTGACCTAGTAGTGTACATGACATTGTGTACTGATCTGCATTTTAAACACTTCCGCATTGTCGATCACATGTGGCGATAACACGACCTATAATACAGGTACAATCTCTCACAGCGCTCTCTGGGTCGTCTCTGTCTGTCTGTCTATCTGTCTGTATTATCGAAGTTAAAGGCACTCTCTCAGGTTTTCTTGGGGGATTTTCTTCGTCTACAACTTCGGAAAATGTGGTTGAGTAATGAGACGTGTGACTCTCTAAAGGTAATCCTGTTGGCATTAGATATATCCTATTGAGGACACTTTGAAGAAAATAAATTTTCCATAAACGTATTACTACTCCTTTAATACGTGTTTCTTTGTTAGTTCTCTTAGCTGAGATCTATATTGTAACACACACCAAATATACCTAACTTTTTAAATGGCATATAGGGTATTTTTTCGTTTTTCTTGAGTATATTACTTTGATATTTCGTTTCAATTGATTAATTGTCCGAAAAAGCATTAATCACTTGGCCCAAATGAAGATCAGATGAAATTCAGCAAGGTTCAGCAACTTGAGGTACAGTTTATCGCTGAATGGGTAAATGGGCTTATCGCTGAGGGTTTGTTCCTCTTCTAAACGTACACACAATTTTAGAGGCGTTTATGACGTGGTAAAAGGAAAATTTAAATATTTCTTCTATTCAGTTATTGCTTTGGGGTCCAGAGACCCCAAAGTTATGTAACATCTGATATTGAAAACTAATGGCAGAAGTTTCTCTCTATATTACTCTTGGAAACTTCAAAGAGAAGTTTCAGCCAATGATATTTGTTTTAAGCATATCCTGGTATTTCAACGACCAATGAACCGTGCTGTAGCAAATTTATACCCACGTGACCATGTGGGTGGTACGAAATAATTGGCAAGCTTTAATTTGGAAACTGATTATTATAATAATGCTATGATGTAAAATATATCGTAAATATTCCAAAATATATAGATGAGCGTTAACACCATTAATAAATATCAATTTTGCATATGCATGTGAGCTGTTTTGTAGTTATTCGGGCTATTTTTTGCATTCCACATTCGGAAACGACATTCCATTTTTGTATCAACTAGGAATTCAGTTCCTTCAATCTTTTTTACTATAACGCGAGCGCTGAATGTCCCGCCTTGTCAATGACTGATCGTTCACTCAATGCATCTCATCGCTTCACGGAAAAAATGATACTGAACAGGCCATTTTCAAATATATGTTTCAAAACAAACGTTATGGATGATTTATTTACGATTAAAGGTGTCTTTCGAAGAAAGTATTGACATAGAGCCTAAAGTATGACAAAATATTCTTAAATGTCATCCTATAATATAATGAAAATTTTAACTTGTAGCTGAGATCATTTATAAATTTTTCAGCAACTTTCGGCTGTAATTCGATCAACATTCAATTAAGGAAAATTATTCTTGCAACATGTAATTAACCTGAAAGTCAATAGCACAACTATTTATCTATCTTATCTAACTAACTAGTTAATCACTGGTTCTTGTATTAAACTCACCGTCAGCTATCTTTTAAAGCAACATAAATTTGAATAACCGTATTAATGTTTAAAAATTTATATCATAATTGAGATAGGAGACGTATCTATCAGTGTTGAAATTTAAACGGAACGAACGAGTCGTTTAACTATGTACATAGTGTTCAGATAACTATCAAAACAAAGAGCAAAGAACATGCGTCTCCGATTGGAACAATTTATTCAAGTAAAAGTCCCCGTCCTCCCTAACCTAAATTTCCTGGTTCTATATAGTGATACATAACCGGGTGCCCCAAAGCTTGCCTTTTTAAAGGCTTTTCTTGTTTGAATACTCACTGAAAAAGTATATGCAGGTGACGTAAACACCAAATATGACAGCATGGGTGAGACTAATGTTAGCATTAAAACAAAACTATCTTGTGGGAAAATACGCAAAATAAATGTGCATGTAATATGTCAGTTGAAAGAAAAAGTATTGAGACGTTTTTAGTAAATATGTGCAGGTATGGAAATAGTATGGAAGTTTATTCTTAGTAAGGCTATATTTTGTTCAACCTGTTAAGATTGATGATAAATATCTCTGTTGAAGGGCAACACAAATATGCGATAGATCAAAATCTAATTCTGTACGCAGGGTTGGCATGATTGATCCTAAATCTGCAATAAACAATCGAAATATCGTTCACATGTATAGATACAGAACTATGCGACAAGGGTCAAATTAGGAATGTTGATAATATCACGTTTACACAACTTAAATATGCTGTGGGAATGTAAGGATAATTGAACTACATCAACCATTGACAAGGTGTTCAAAATTGAATCTTTTAGAAGTTTCTCTCTGGGGGTTTCTAAAACATTCCAAAAAATCTGTAATGTGTCGACATGTGGTAGAACAGTCCGGCATTAAAATTTTAAAAATACATTAATTGCTTTAAGATTTGCTTACGATGTGTTTCATTTTAACTTTTTTTGTAATTTGGAACAGTATAAGCCATTTTTGTGCATTTGCGCGTGAAAAGAAAAACAAGCAGACAGAGTCGGTTTTATCTCCCACCAACTGTCAATTCGTGAGGTGTTTCTGAATGTTGTATTCATTATTCAACCTGAAACAACTCTTCTTTTAGTTTAAAACTTCTGAGATGCACAAATTATTGGTCATCAATTCAGTCTTTACCAGACGATTGTTCCACATCTTTGGTTTCGATGTGCTAAGGTACCATAAATGTATTCTACGAGAAACAGTTATTAGTCAAGAATAAAATAATAAAACTGAAGTCTTAGCAATCCAGAAATTGGTAATAATTTTTTTTAAATCAAATCGAAATAGAAATGGAAACCTTAACAAGTAATTGTAAATTCTTTTAAATTGTAATTAGTCCACGTGATTGAAAGTTCTAGAATTGGATTCTGGAATAGGTTCCTCTGTAAAACCTTAAGAGTACTGAAAACCTTATTTGCTGTTTTGTTACGACTCTCTTTTCTCTTGTATTCTGTATTTTCTTATCACTTTCATTTCAATAACATCCCAACTATGAAACCGCCCACAGCAGATGATTATTTATTACACGCCCAGATTGCAGCTCTGTCCTTAGTCTGTCATCCAGACCCCTTAATTGTTTAAGCGCCTAGGCAAGTCTACAACAAGACTCTGAGCTCAGTTCTGAAAATGAACACATCTCAGAGGCTCCTTTTTATTATATTTTTTTTCTTTCAAATTTTGAAATTTTACGAAATATTCATTTCAGAGTCTAAATGTTGGACTACTCTGTCCTGTGTGTATAACAAAAGATACTAAAGATATTACTAACTTGGATATCAAATGCATTTTACAATTTTATTTTGCAGCCTAAAGAATGAAATACCTCTCAGGAGAGCACAGAATATTTATATCGTCTTTCGTTTTTGTTTTCTTTTGATAAATTTCAATTTTACTAAAAACTAAATCTTTAATGATTATTTTTTGCTACAATGACGCCATTTATTAGTGAAAGTCAGTGGCATTCCATTTGAATACTTGCAAGTACCTGAAGAACAGCTGATGTACATGTACTTTAAAAGTCATGTTGAAAACTAGGTCCACTTTATGACTGTATTAGCTAGAAGCCTCTCATTCAGCAGATATATTTCACTAAATAAATATATGAAGTAAAAAATCAAAATGATGATATAGCATAAGAAGTTAATTCATTATTTCAAATTTCAAGACTTTAGTAGTCTTATTGATAACACGTGGCATTCTTCTCAGATGTCACCGTGACCGTTCATCAACAGCTTAGCGGATATAATCAGCACGTTGGTCGCGTGGACGGGTCCATTACAATTCACCTAATTCAACGTAATAACTGGTATTTCCTTCTTTGAACACTTGCGGTATAATTATAACCCTTGTTATTCGGGAAAACTGACAAGCGGTTGAATAATATTAGTTGTATGGATTATTTTCACAAGGTATGAATTATGTGGTTGTTTAACCCTTGTGTAAACTTGTGTAAAAATAGATCTTTTATCTTTCAATTGTTGACGAGCCTATCACAATGGCTAAGCCCTTTGCTACTCATAGATATATTTTACACGCATTTTACCTCTGAAAGAGACGAGTTGATAACTCTATTAAGAAGACAAATATTGTTTTTCATAACTTCTCATTTTCTCAAACAAATCAATGTAAACTTGAAGGAAAACGAAACATTGCAACATGCTTCAAATGTACAGGCTTGTTTCGGCTTAATTCTTGGGTGAATGGCGACAGACTGTATTGTATATTATTTGTTTTTTACCCATTTGGTCACTGATGTGAAGATGATTCTATTGAACTCAATTGTTTTACGGTCGAAAATAACTTCTCTTTTTAGATTCAGTCATGAAATTATCGTCTATCCTATTTAAGATCAGATGTATATGACTCGAGCTGCCCCTAGGGAAGATAATGTAGCATAACAGGTGAACATTTTTGGCAAGGTAAGATTTTACACACCTGGGTCGATGTCTCGAAGCGAGATTAATTCGTTAGAGTGAGATAATCCGCCCCTCGCAGATATTATTTCAATGGGGACAGATGAGAAGAATGGATAGGGAGTGGTTAACTATTATCAGAGTCTTGGACAGGTGGTGTAATTAGATTTGACATCTCCTTAGTAAGAATTGTTGTGCAACAGAAGGAAGAAATCAATAAAGCTATAGTCGAACATAATTTGTGGTCTAATCCCGTCCAGAGAAGAGAGGGTTGAACACGTGTATTATCTGGGCGGGGCCACGGGAGGCTTTCACAAATGACTTGTGCCACTTATTGAGAAGCTAGCATATTGAGGGGTCATAATTATACTCATTATTTTTGTACATCTGGTAATGAAAGTTATTATTATAACGTCTTTCTTTTTTGAAAATGATCATCTATTTTGATGGATGAATTCAATTTTAAGCCTACATAGAAATGCAAATTGGTGAACGTAAACCTTTGTCACATAATGCAACAAAGAAGCTGAAATGGTGTTGTGGTTTTGAGTTTAACGCAGCTCTAAGAGTATTTCACTTATTTCACGACTGTTGGGATCATTGCAGGGAGAAAACCCGCAAAATTTGTGATAATTATACAAATGATTAGGAAGGGCATTACAATGAATGATATTCTAGTCTATGCTGTTCGAAGTCAGTTTCATCATTTCACATCTCTTTAAATCGTATCAGTAGGACCACTTACGTTTTCAGACAGTCGACAAAGACTTCTATTGGAATCTTCTAAAAGAACAGTTAGGACTGAATTTAAAGATGTTACAATGTTCAAGTATAAAAACCAAATTCAAATAAACAATATTGAGACATGAAACATTGTCAAAATACAAGATGATTTATGTTTTTGTTTGATAAAATTATAAATATGATTGGTTTAACGATTAACATCTGAACTACATAAATATAATGATGTCACTGAGTAGAATCTGAGCGCGACCTGTCTCGAAGCGTGAAGTCTATTAGGCGTATGTGATAGCAGTAATGATTGACAGATGTTAATATCCTGCACGTGCCACGTGCTTCAACACTTTCACGAGCTTTGAGAGAATTCAGTCATGCGTGGTCTTATATTCCGAAATTCCCTTTGCAGGTGTTGAGAACAACTTACTGACACAAATTGCATACATTTGGAAAATAACTTTGGGACATGGTTTGTTGATATGAAAGCTTTTAACTAAGATAATATATCCGACATGACAGGGCGATGACACATAAATTGTCATATTCTCTGGACAGCATGCATGTTTATGAGGTAAGATTGGGTGCCCAAAAATGCCCTTTTTTGCAAGTCTAGGCCTAGATTATATCAAATCGAATATTGAAAACATAATTAAACATTAATGTCGCTTGAAAGGTTCTATAACTAGCATCTAGTAAGTGTTACTTTGATCCAGCATACACATACGAGTGTTGTTCATTTCATTTGAAAACTATTAAAGAGCCACTCCGTGATTTTCACAGATTTCACGAACATATTGTTTTGCATTGAAAAGAGCGGCGATAAAATGATTAATGATATGATTTCAAAACAACTCACATATTCATCCACAAATGCTTTTATATCATTAATAATTGTTTTCAGTTTAAATCCTCTAACAGTCATATGTATTCTTAGAAGAAAATTCCACATCTAGAATTTACATTTCACGTTGTGTAACTTATCAAACATTATCATAGTTCTAATTCGATATAAGGCTTAAAAGGTTTACGAAGTCTTCGGTAACATCTTCAAACAAATCAGAAAAGATGTAAAATGATTATGTGGTCAAATCACTGTGTAGGTTTTTCTTGGAAAGTATATCATTCAGTATACGTTTTCATCAGTTCGGCATTTGTTCTGAAATGTATTTTGAAAGCAAAGTGAAACTGACACAGAATGTCATGAGAACGATTTCTAGAACACCCAAGTCAGAGATTATTCACATGTTTGTGATTTTCTCACCTAATATACTTTACCTAGGGAAATGAATAAAGCGTGTCACTTCATACTATGTACACGTCCATGTGCAGGTAGAACAACGTTCAATGAAATGTGGGCCGATATAAGCAATGTTGTTCTATCACTCAAACCATACTGGTAAATGAAGGTCTCATTGTAATGTCTGTAAAGAATTATTGTATACAACGCAATTTATAATGACTGTATTACATTAACTTTGTAAATATTATTTTACATGTTTATAGTCTCTCATAACTCCACAAGGTGTCTCAATTTTATCAAGACGCTGTATATTGTTCTGTAATTATGAGGTGAGACTGAAATAAAAAATATCTGTCTGTCTGTCTATGACACTTACACAAACAAGTCTCGTCCATTCATGAAGACAAGATTTACAAACTCCAATGTTCTGAATGTCGCCGTCTAAACCTCAAGCATTTAATTGATTTTCGGCCACCAAGACAAATCTGTTCCTATCCATTGACAACCGAGCACAAGAAGCATATTGTCATGTTCAACAATCGGTGTTTTGATCCTAACCATCAATTCGCTTCTCTTCTATCCTTAAAGATCTTCCGGCAGTATTAAAGACTCGTTTAAATCGGTTTGGGATCTGTAGACAATGCATGCATGTAGATCAAACACCGTGTTATGTAATATTAGACTGTCTGGCGAGACTACACAAACCTGCAAATCTCGGCCCAAATCTCGTCTAGCCTCGGGAGATTTGGAGCAAAACATTGTTGATATTGACAGTTGGTCTTCACTTGAAGTGTGGCGACAGAAACAAACAAACGTGTTTGTCATTCCCGCATTGAGTTTTTTTAGTAAAGCAATCTAAACATGTCATTTGAAAAATAACAGGCAACATGCTCAGAGACAAGAGTTGACATCGAGATATTCTACTTATCCAGTTTTTCTTTGGCCTCATGTTTCGCCTTGACGTTCATTTTGAATCGATTGAACAGTATTGTTTGCAAATAAATTGTGTCACGTTAAATCGTTTATATATAAGAAATATAAAGGTACATTTTTCGAACATACGATAAGCATGACAAATATTCGCGATTCCAGATATCGACGTTCAAAAGCTTCCATAAGGAATCTTACTCGGAGTGTCTGTGAAATGCTCCGACATTTTAAGCAGGCATTCTACAGGAGTAGGGGTGTCATACAATTTTTTCGGAAGAAATGTGACTGAATAATTATAAAAATATGACATTGTCTGCTGTGGATTTTTTTTTATAAATTTATTTTTATTTATGTAAATTTACACTGTATATAAACTATAGCTTCATTTCACAGACAAGTGTAAATCAAAAAAAATATTGCATCGCAGGTTATGAGCAGTGGAACTCACACAGAACGTCTTGTGATGTTTACATATGGACCTGCATACAACTCACAAGGCTACCCTTGTTAAAATCTAAAGCAGTGATAAGTAAATACTAATTTGATATTATTTTAACTAAAATTCACAGAAATGTTGAAGACTTACTTTGAGTTATCAAAATAAATGTATTTTCAATCACTGTTTGTTTTAAAACAGATTACAATTAATTCCTTATCTTTAGAGTTTATTATTGGGAAGAATACGTCTAGACTACTTTCAGTTTTGACATTACAAAACAAATTCTTAAATACTCTCTTTTCTTTGTTTCATAAGTACAACTCCTACTGCTTTAAGTCACGTTTTCGTGTCGTTATGTTGCCATGACGACCAAATGAAGGACTGAGGGAGTGGTGACACCAGGTGACCCGATAGGAAGAAACTGCGCAGTTAGTCTCCAACCCTGTCAGTATATCATGTGGGTACATACAGGTGCACTGAGGCCGGTCCAGACTCGTTACATGTCATACACTGGCCCACTTCTGGGAGGGTAACATGTAAAGAGACAGAGCCAATTATATCGATCACACTCGACCCACTGTCCCTTGGAGCAGGAAGAGTGTTATATATCTTCTTTTTTAAATCTTGTTCAATGATGAAAGCACTGTTTGATAATTACTGTACAAGTTTTAATCATCTTAATGTAATAACTTAACATCTTAACACCATCTTTCCTTATATGGAAAAGGTTGTATAACACTTGAATACATAAAAAAGTCGGAAACAATAATCCGAGAAATACTAGCGAGACATTCCCTGAAAACATTCGGAGCAAGTGGCGGTTATCTTTGGCCCCACGACGCCGCCATACGTCTTTGACGAAACTGTGAAAGACGATTGAAGGTTTCGCTGTACTGGTGGAATATAGGACCTCACTGTGAGTCCTTGTACTTGTACTGAAATAAACTATTTTTCTTCTTCTTCTTCTTCTTCTTCTTCTTGTAAAACGGCCCCAAAGTAAAGTAAGGAAGAAAGGCGGTCAGTGTTCTCGGGGTCAATCTCATTTAAAGTAGATCAAACTTATGAATCGTACATGTACTTTGTTTGGTTTCTTAATACTACGGTGCAGTACTCAGACCTAACACGTTGTGAGATAAGAATGTTAAAATGGCCTACTGTAGTTATCTCTTTTAGGTAGCCATTTCAACACCGAGTCACCATAGATCTTTGTACGCCCCTGGTGTAAGATTGAAATTTGTAGCTGTTTACTGGTAGTAAACATGGCGCCACAATACATTTTCAATGTGAAATAACCAAATTGCGCATTTGAATCTTACTGTATTTGTGAGATTGTCCCTGTGAAAATTGAGATTTACCAAAGCTAAAATGGTCCGTCCGCGCCCCCATACCTTCGTGTCGCCCCACACGTACCTCGGTACTGTGACAGTCCCCGAAGGCCCCGGGGGAGAGGGCAGGAATAAAAATAAACGTTTACCGTTATAGTTGACAAGTGCCCGATAATGTATACTCGTGTCATTTAGACTCTGTGTGTGGGTATTTAGGGTCCCTGTGAGGACATGGTTTGGTTGCCCTACTTAATGACGCCTTCATTCTCTGAAATAATTAGGTGATTGGACCATGCGACTGACATGCTTTTAAAGTGCATGTTCATTAATGACATTATGATTTAAGTAAACTCCCTATACCTTTCATATTTATTTGTGTTTTAAGGGGAATAACTCTCTAAGCTAGGGTGTCATTAGGAAACACCTGTCATGTCTCAATCTCAAATTTCACCGAACTGAACGCTGAACTGACTTCAAAAATGACTTTTAATATGTTCTATTTTATTGTTTTAGCATGCAATTAGTTAATTTCGTTTGGATTCCAGGTATCACTAAGCTTAAATTATTTTTTATTTAAAAAATATTGAATTAAGTATGTAGAATACATGGAACAAATTATCTGAAAATAAGGTGATTGTTCTTATACACTTTCTTTGGAGGGGGAGGGGGTATTAGGAATTTTTCAAAAAATGTCTCATTTCAGAATGAAGCCTTATTATACATTACACTCAAACTTTGGATACTCCACTCAACTGAACATTTCTTGCGTACCTCTGTTACCAGTAAGTCATCTTACTCTTATTCAAACACAACGATGTCAGTTTGAAACCAATCTCATTAAAATGATATCATAATTTTCTTCACTACGTTACGCAGATTATAAGATTGGTTTGAAACACGGACACTGTCATCCTCTTAAAGTTTTATCCAATCAAACATCGTGTTATATCTGACTGACGTCTATCCGTACTATACGTATGTGTGTATCGCAAAGGTAAACGCCACCTGTTTAATGACGGTTGATGGACCACTTCAACGCTCAGACTGAATGTCATTATTTGTTCAATTTTCCTTGATTGCAATGTTAACCAATAATGATCCGATGTTTCCAGCCAAGGAGAGTTCTTCAACACTATGTTTCCCATGACCTAGTAAACTCTAGGAACGTATGACACTGTCGCGAATGTCAACCCTGTAGGTAAACGTGTAATGGTATTATATGACAACATACTTCCAGTTTTAATACCATTATTGGCCTAATCAAATCGCAAGAATCGTAAAGTGATACAGTGTAATCTAAGCTAAGCTCTAGGGTAAGTTCTTCCTTAGTTCCAGTAACCTTCTGTCATTTACCACCAGTCTAGCATAGGGAATCTGTAGATGTCATTTACGATTGTCACATATAATCAATACAAAGGCAAGATTGAACAAAAAGTGACGTTAAGTTTTGTAAGGTTATAATCATTAATAATTCTGTCTGTTTGCAATGACACACTTTGGAGGTGACTGTAAAACGATTGTGCCATTCAAAGAGTTGAACATTTTCAGTTTCAATAAATTTTAGGGGATCAACTTGTTTCGGTTTAAGAATTTATGTATATTGTTATTGAAAGCGTAAATAATTCATGACAATTTAACCAGCAAAAACTTCTGCTATCTAATCATGAAATGGTCATATTAATTATATATAGCTTACAAAAGAAGTCCAGAACCCTTCTTTATTTTGAAAAAATACATATCTGATTTGTTGATGGAGACATTTCCTTCAAAGACATCGTGGATATATATATATTATATACATGTCCATGTAAATACCAATAGTTTTGTTTGATGATATCAAAAAAATCTAAATCGCCATAAATATATACCAAAGTCCAACACGTGCGGGTTCATTAATTGGAATGAAATGAAATGTTATTGTATACACTTAGTGTTGACAGTGACAAATGAGAGATACAGTAACATATCACATGACGTTTCAATATTAACATTTATAACAATTCATTCTCCTAATTCACAATTCATTATCATATTGTTACAGACTTGTAAATAAGTATTATAGACGTGTATAGTCTTTAATACTAGAATTCGTCATACTCATGGCATTTTTGAATGAAGAAGGAATTTATCCTTATTATCATATGACACGAAATCCAAATAAAATGCCATTAAAATGACTGAATGTTCTTTACATTATAAATGCTTAACTGTCATAGCATATGTACAGTGGAACCTTGTGTTATGATGTCAAGCTTATTACAATTCAGGTTTTAACAATAAACACAGAGAACTGCGTCTCTCTATGTTGTGTTTTGGTTGACCCAGCTTGACCTACAGAGGTCAGGTATGTGCCATCACTAGAATCCGTGCACCGTGCTGATCACGTGACCGGATGTGTTGCCATGTTCCTGTATATACATCGCATGTCATAATTCATAATAATGGTCGTCTAAAAATATGAAGGGGTAACAAGTGCAATGAATGTCTGTTTTGATAATACGTTTTTTGAAAACATTCGGCTCCAGTTTGATGGCGGAAAGAAAATGCTTCAGAATAGGATGTCTAATAGGTATAGATTGTTTGTATCTAGAATATATCTATAGAGATAACATAAGCTTGCATCACTTTTACCTTCTTTCATTTATAAAAAATAGTAAACAAAATAATTGTTTTATGTCCATCCCATATTTCAAACGAATTGCCAAGGAAAGCTTTCCTTCAAAGCGGTTTCTGTTGAAATTGACAACACCATTTAGCTTGTAGTTTTTTATCTCGGCCTAAACTCGATCTCCCATCTGAAGTGTTTCTTCCAATCTTCAAACCTGTATGGCTATAGTCGTTTTATTCATGCATCTTTGTCTACACAAAACTTATAAGTTTACCTTAGATCTCATTGTTTCTATAGAGGAAATTTGCCATCAAAATATTTCGTTCTTCTCAGACATCCAATTTTGTGGAAACATAATTGTTGATATTTCCTAGTTTCACATTCGACGTTTTTGTTTCATCAAGAAAAGTCATAACACAGCCTTTCTATAGTCATATTGTTACTTGCCCACACTTAATTGGCAATATGAGAGAAAAATGTGACAGGGCTGTCATGTTGATATTGACCAGTGACAATTTAGAAGGACTACTATTGTCCAGTGCGGTCAGTGGGAAGATAGGATAGCATGTGAAACTTCATAATGCTCGCCAATCAGGGATGTCATATAAGTGCAGTATTGCTTTCTAAATTAGATGGTAAACGGTGACAGAAATATATTGTTCTCATGCTTGAAACTGTGCTTTGATATTTCTTAAACTCCCTCCGAAGTTGTATAATTTTAACGATTGCAGAAATATTTGTGTCAATGTGAGACTTTTGTGCCTTTATATTTTTGTCCGAAGTCTTATTCAAGTTGAATTTTATATGACAATTGAATTGAATTAAAATTAGAATTTTAAGATTTTATAAACAATGATTGTTATATTCGAATCATGAATCCATTGTGTATCAAGCAGCGTTTTGACGAAATGAGTATTCACACCGTTCAGCGTACATTCTGGTGTGACCTGAGTTGTTCTTACAGGGGAGATAGTTCATTTACCATTCAACTGAAACTGCCTTTGGATAAGGATTTCGCGATAGCGACCAACTTTGGGTTTTCTTGAATCCGTTGGTCCGAACCTTTTGTTAAATGATTATATATAAAATCGTACACAAACAGCTCTTTGGTAGGAAGTACCTATATTACGAAACATGTGCTTATCAGTGAACTGGATGTGGAACAATCAGCTTCAACCCTCGTGAATTATTCCTCCAGAGTAAATTCATATGTGTTGCGTAGACAGCTTCTGCTACAATTACCCAATCCTGCAAATTCTGGCGTTTCAAATAAAATGTTTTGATGATATAATATCGTTGTCTGAAAAAAAATCCTTTACTATTGCCTGACACACAGTTGTAGGTCTTTCGTAATCCAAATTGGTTGACTCGTCCTTTGTGTTAGTGTATGTATATATGTGATCCTTTCAGATTTATTACTGTTCGAGGTGAGATCTTAATAAAATATATATCTGTCTGTCTGCCCGTTTGTATTTTTGTCAGTAAACCATCTGGTCTACGTCTTCTCGATGGTGGCAAACGCTCAAGGAATGGAGAATACTGAGTATATGGGAAAATTATTTAACTCATTTACTGATACATTATGTAACCGTTTTCTAACGTTTGTAAGTATATAACTGTATTTTACATATTGTGTAAGCTAAATAGTGTCCCGTGGGCTATTCTTGGTCAAGCAACATGCAATATCTTATCTGTTAATGTGTCATTACCTGATGGTGTATGTTGTACGACACTTTAATATAATACGATGTATTCTCTTCTTATTGTCATATAAAAAGCCAGTTCTTTATTTCCAAGGACCCGAAATCACAAATGGAATTTACATGAAAACAAGTTATAAAACTTATCAAACATTATCAACTGTAAACGTTCATTGTGGCTGCTTTAAATAAGTTTCAAAAATTACGTTTTGAGGATTGACGCGCGTCCATGTCCGGTTTTCGATCATAATCTCGTCTTCATACCTTCTGTTGACCCGTAACAGCTTTAAATGATTATTTCTAGCAACTTACAAAAGTTCTCGATCAAATGACACGTTTGCTAAAGTTTGGCACGTGTGATCGAGACGATACGAAGATATTAAGATACCTGAACTTTGATTCTTTTCCGGGTTGAAAGGAACGAATTTGTTGATTGGTTGCAGGTTCAACAAATTCAATCATTAGTATTGTTTATTATCTGTGGATATTTTGATAAATTTGAATGTTTAATGAGCTTATGATATGTTTTCATCAAATTCATATCATAGATATTATTGGATTGTCGTATCTTAGGATCGACAAATATATTGATAAGCATTTATTAGGCTAGGTAAACAGGAGAATATTTATTTCAGAATTCAATCAACCATCAATTTCCATCTAATTGAAAAGAACATCCCTCCAACCTCGATAATGATTAGAGTGCTTTTGTCATTTGTATTATTAAATGGTTTAATTCCGTTTTGTTAAGTGATAACCAAAATTCATTTGTGCACTTATTTCAAGATATTCCTTGCATCTAAACTGATCACGTTATTTCCCGTTCCAAGCCACACAATTATACGTGGATTGCCCGTTATGTATTATTCATGTTTTCATCCGGGTATCGATCCCCTCCCCCACCCACAAGTTGCGAGCTCACGGCAACACCTTGTCCTGCTTGCACTTCCGGTAAGCGAACACTGAGAGCGATGTAGAGAGTTCAATCGGAACTTTTCAGACACCCATGGGAAATTGAAAATCCATCAGTTTTTCTTTAATTTTATCACCCTGGCGTCAAGGGCAACGTTTATTTGTTGGAAAACGCGATTCACGACGAATTTAGAACGTAATTCGATGTATAAATATCACTGAGAAAGAAATTCACTCAGGTTGATTGTTTAAATCTGGCCTTTGTTTACCTATATTGATGTTTACAGTTTTAAACGTTCACAATGATAAAGCAAATATTTTCTTTTCTGCATCTTGCCCCGTGAACATTACAAACCTACTCTTGGCGATAAAGGTATTTGTATTTCTCCTCGATTCATCTTCAAGACAAAGCTTCTGTCAAACGTCCTATAAAAACAATATTTGCTCGCAAACAATCAACCGGTTTCGGATCGATGAAGCCAACCAATGATAATACAGCTTTAATGAAAACGGTTCAATGATTGGATTGCGATTGCGCACGCCTAACACAAAACCATCAGAACTTATATCAGAATCAGGTTAATTGGGTCAATATGAGTTCATTCGGTGCTTTCCTCTTTGTCCCAGGTCGAGGTTTTGCTACTTTGTTTGTTCTTACTTCCAGAATTTACATTTCCTTGATAAGAAGGGCGTCGCGTCGCTGGAGAAACACCCTGACAACCCATCCATCGACTTCTTCGCTAAACCGGTGCACTTGTTGACCTGATGGCGAACTGGTGTTGCGTGACCGCATCTATATATAGATCTAGTGTGTGACAACCGGTTATAGTACATCTCGGGCGTTCAGTTCACATCATATCGATAGACACGTAGACCTTGAAGCTTTGTCATCAATAGAGTATATGTAGTTTTACCTTTGAATTGAAATTATTTCAACTTGTTAACACTTTGTTTGAGTCTTTTGAGCTGATCAATTTGACAATGCACATGTTTGTTTTAGAAGAAAACAAGGTTCCAAAAGTGAAAGACTTTGATAATAAAATTATGTTATAAGATTTAAAGAATGATTGAAAATTTCCTACCTAGAAATAAATCATGATTTCATTAAATTCGCTAGAAAATGGTGTCCTTGATTCCCAATCTGTAAATGACTTTCTAATGAATAAGAAATGAGATTTTGGTTTATATAAATATTTATTTCAACTCTTCAATATGTCACGTCCTTCTATACCATGCTGTCGATGCTCTACTTCTTGTTAAGGCATTATATGATGACAATAAAAAAAATGAAGAAAAAACACATTATCAAAGTCAATCCAATAGAAGGACGATGAATCTCATTACGATGTATTGTAAAAATATACTTGGAAATATTCTAAGTGCTCGTGATTGAAAAATATTTGTTTTGTTTTTTTTATAGTTCAACTTTTTGATTAAGACCCTTTGAATTCTAAATATGTTAAATGTCATGAAAATGGTCTGTCTTGTCTATTATACCCTAAAGTCTAGTCTTATAACTTAGGCAATTTTTAGAATTATGAAAAAAATGGTTCTAATGAATTAATAAACACACAAGAGACTTAAGAAACTAAGAAACTGTTTCATTATTTTTCTTCATTTAGAGTTTATTCAAGATACAAATTAATTCTCAAACGTTATCAAAATCAATTATTTCTCATCTCTTAGTCTTTAATGCAGAGGAAAACCTATTGCTAAAGCCAGTACTTCTACAGGGACTATCAACATAGACTTAAACTTAGTCTATGAAATTTAAAAAAACAACTTTATATCCATGGTTTGTTATTCATTTAGATTCTTTGTCATTTTGTGTCAATCTAGACTTGCTGTATAAGGACCTAGACTGTATAAAGGCTCCTATTCAACACTCAGTCATGAGGCAGGACTACAACCAACATTATGCTAATGAAGTCTCCACCGTGTGGTAGAATCAATCCCTAGCCACGTATATCTGCGCATGCTTATGTGAGAGGGTTGGTCTTCTTATTGCCTGCACCGAGCTGGGCTGTGTAGATGGAGAGGCGGGTCGGATTACTCAGTATGTAGGTCTGTATATATAGTAAGTATAGGTCATTTTGTATAAAGTAATCGTCTTAACGTGATGCATAAGTTAATTTAGCACTTAGTTTTCATTTTGATATTTTTTTCATTTAAGGCGTTGTTCTAATTTCTTGATTTAACATTTCCTCACATTTGTAGTTGTGCACGATTTAGAAAGTGTGTCATGTTTATCCTTTACTGATTTTTATATACATTAAGTCATATAGATAGATTGTCTTTATTTCCTCCAAAATTGAAGATATACAGTGAGTGATAAGTTAATATTATATTAAACAGCAAACAAACACGAAAAGTACATGCTTTGGAGCATAGGTACTAATAGAGAAAAATATAAAACTGTATTGTTGACTGTGAATGAGGTTCATTCCAACAATTTGTTTATCTTATGTATATCCTATAAAAAAACTCATCCGAATGAAATATATCTAAAAAGTGCGACAAAAAATTTGAAATAGGATAAAACAAACTTTTTCTGAATATAGAAGACACATTTAAGTTTGTTCGGTCAGACCAATCAAGACTAAATTTATGTTAAACCCATTAACTATTATATGTAGGAATCTTAATTAAGGTAAAAGTTTTCATGATATTATATTTCCTTGATAAGAATATTTTTAAAATCGCATTTTTTAATCATAACTTCATAAATAGTGTAAAGATATCTCAGACAGTGAACAGACTTATATAATAAATAAATAAGTATTTGTAATGAACCGAATATAATCAAAACATTTTGCATCAAATTATGTGTACTATATATACTTCTGTTAAGTAAATTACCGATTGGCTTACCGATTCTTGTTTGGCAAATATATTAAATCAAAATGTCATGATTAGTTACGAAAGTAGATTAGTTGACGATTGATCAGTAAATTAGCTTTAAACAATTCAAACATTTCTAACAAGTTGCCTTTTTTTTTGATAAAGCAATCCTATGTATAAACTGTAAATTACAATAGATGATTTTGTCAAGTGTTTTAGAAAGCCTGATATAAAACCATACAGAGAAACTTGATTGAATATAAACACATTTTTTAAAAATCTTTTTGTTACGAATTATGAAATACCTTACATTTCAATAAAGAATTTTATAACATCTTTATGACTTATATTTCAATTTCGCCACTATTGATAAAATCTACTGTTGATGACCTGTCTTGCCAGAGAATATGTTTCACTTTAATTTTTGGGAAAGAAGAATATAACAATGTCAGATAAAAATATCAGTACAATAAACAGACCCCAGACTAAGTCATACTGTAACTAGACCTGTATATCAAAGAAAATACATTTTGAAAAATAGTGTTTTTAATTTCATTGCAATTCCTTACAAAACCAATATCATATTGTTAGATTATCATTCCATACAACGTCCATGCATTGTAACAATAACTAATTTCTATAGTTATCACGAACTAGATTGTAGAATCGAATTTCCATTCCAGATTTCCATACTAATAACCATTATTATATTAAAACACCATTGTTACCAGGCACTGGATTATACAAGTGTACAGATCATTGGTAATCAAGCTATATGGTGGATATCCGTTATAGGACAGATCAACTTGAAGACTATTCCTGTGTTCTAGGGTTCAGATGTCAACTCATATAGATTACAAGTAAAATGCTTATCATAATGGGGTTCTTTGTCCTCACCCTCCCATGGTAGGAATATGAACTCCTCGCATCGTCAGCTGGCGGTTCCACGCCCAGTTTCAGATAACCCAGAAATCGGTGACCAAGTGTCCAGGGGTTGACATTATGAAAAATGGCTCTTTGTCACTGGTTATATTGAAGTAAAATTATTCTTTTGTTGCTAGCAATATAGAATAAACCTTGTCTTGTTATTAAGAAATGTAGAAGACTTTGATAATCAGAATTTGAGAACTTAAGCCCATTTATCAAAATGAGGAAATATTATCAGGATTGTTCATGTTTGGAGGATTTACAAAGAAAACTTGAAAATACCAAAATCATGGTTCTCATTTATAAATTTATAAATTTGTTCTATTTATAAAGTGGGTGTATGACATACATGTAAATTGCATATCAGTACCTCGAAATGATATTGTATATAAAATGTTAGTTTTATCAATCAAATAGATGTGGTTTATTCCGTAAACGGGCCATCAGCCCACTTCACATGTGCATTTCATTAAAAATAAATGCTTTACAATATGTAGCGCCAGAAAATTACAACTTCAAATACATACGCCTTTTTTGGGATGCGAGAAATACAAATTTTGCCAGACAATTATAGACAGATAAATCATTACTATCAAAAAGTTGTACGAGTTTCTGTAAAGTTGGGTTTATTATTTAATACTGTTGTAATATCTGTTCTCTTAAACTATCATAAATTAGACACTCCATACAGAACTGGTACTCGTTTTCAACACATGGAATTACATACAAATGTATACAAATATATAAACTCCTTGTTATAATAATGTTTAGTAGGTAACCAAATTGAATATTAGACGAAAGTTATTTCAGTGTATTATGTTTAATTCATTTGCAATAATGAATTAGCAACGGTCCTAAGATATCAATTTCTATTATGTAAAAAAGAAATCAAAACGTGAATTGTAAACGAAAATATGCTGAACTATACATAATAAGTCAATTGCAATTTGACAAACGTCAATGTAACCGGTGTCTCAACTAATACAAACTCGAAAAAGCAGAACATTTAGTTGTTAAAATTATTTTAATTAATAAATGTACACTTATGGTGAACAATTACCATTAAGAACACGTCGATGAATCGTGTCTGTCATCTTATTGACTTTTTAAAAAAACAACACATGTACTCGTATTCATAGGATTGAAATAATTCATGACTATAAAACGAGGTTGTAATTGTAATTAGCGAATTTTTACCGACAATATATATTATGCAGTAAATTTCCGCCTGAAAGAACAGCATAAATTGTTTTTAAATTGGACTTTTCATAATTTAAGTGTTTGCCAAATGAAAATTTCTTCTTTTTTGGGGGGTTCATTTTTTTCTACTTCTACTTAGGGCAGATGACACACTAATTAAAAGAATACAAACCAAATATATTTTTCAATATCCTAATTAGTTGGCCATTAGTCGTATATGATGTATCTTATTTGCATGCAATCATATTATATTATAAGATCATATTATGATAATAAGTAAGATATTACTATATACAAAATTTGATACAATTATTTTTAAATATTTCAACTTGGTCAACATTTCTCTTGAAATGTTAATATATCTAACGGGGAAAATTGTAACATTACCATGAGTGGCTGCATTTGGCCTTGAAACATGTACAATTTATGAATAGACCACACTTGATTTAATCATCTTTTCTTTATCACAAACAACCCCTTAACACCAGATAAGCATTAATCTTATTTTCCCAAATTGAATTATCATGTTTTATAAAGTACACAAATCCTACTAATGTTGGAAACCATCAGTGAAACGAAACAAGCTAGTATAAACTTAACCGTGACAGAGTTTCAAGATACTGTGCTCTATGCGTGTTTTCCACTCTTAACTGAGATGGCCTCGATTGCATACCCAATTATACACTGCCTTTGTTAAAAACATCAATCGGTAATTAACCTAATAAAATAATTTCATTGAACTCAAAAAGATTTATTTTGTTCTTCGTTGAAACGAGCAAAACACGCACTTAACGACAACTCAACTGTGACCCGGCTACAATGAACCTTTTATTTAATTACATCTTTAGAACATGCTGAATAGTTGACATTGCATAGCGTTTTATCGAGTATAAAACATTAATGGTGGTGATTAACCACAAAGCTATTATTTCATTATAGGATCCCAACAAGCACTTGATTGCTCAACCTTTAGACGCAGAGTGCGCATGACATAAATGCTGGAAAACTCGTCCTTGAAGCAAATCAAGTGTGACCAGCTTGAACCGAACCTTTTCTACAGTTCCACTTTTCCAGTTGACCAATAGTTATAAGACACTTATAATAATTTAACGAGTGTTGTTGTTTTGCATACTTTAAGAACATTGGATCATATTCGTTTTTGGTAAAAGATGTGATAAACATCCTGTATACGTCTAAACATTTGACAAACCATTTTAGTTCTTGTTTATAAACGATAAAGATGAACTAGTTTGATAACCTGGTTCTTTGTTACTAAAACATTTACAACCCGGTTAACACACCCTCAATCAATCCAACCACGACGCAGCGTATAATATGCATGTTAAGGATCCAAACCTATAGTTATTATAACACCAAGCACTCAAGTAGCCCTCCATTGCATCACCGTTTGTTGCACACGTACCGAGTCGGCCTGCCATAATGAAATATTTTTTGAAATTTTAACAAAAAGAACCCAAACAAGGCCAACTGTTAGACCTAAGTAGTGTATAGCTATAATTACGTTAACCACTCAAGAATCCGCTCATTGCATCACCCATTGTAGCTCAAGTACCCAGCATGCTTGTAGCAAGTGCGTGTTCCGGTTCAGCCGGTGTGTCGAGGATGAGCGGCCCCAGTGTACTGCACGCACTACAGCACGCACTTGATGCTTCACTGATTCCAGTCGGGGTCGGTGCAGACTCGCATGGTTGATTCTGACACTCAGCACCGAGATGCTCGATGGTTGCAGGGCGTTCTGGTGGAGATCGATTATCATGCATTTAGAGGGCCGTGTAGGTGCTGGTTATATCATGTTTAGGAAAGGAATTTGTAGATTAATTTTGGTCTGGTTTGGGTGTATTACTTGAGTATCATTGGTTGTTGGGGATTTCTGGATTGCATTTATGGTTCTGGTTATATCATGTATATTGGAGAGCAATTTGTAGATTATTTCATGACAGTCTAAGAAACCCTAGCCTCAATAATACCCGTTTCACTCGGATGATTTCACGTCAACAATGAACTAAGGTATCGCTTTGCCTTTACCAGATGTGTTGAAACTTCTAATATCATTCTAACAATGCCAGTCTTTTTCAAAAATGCTGTCTAGTAACGATAATGAATTTTATCAAGGATATTTTATAGCAGTATAGTGCCATAAAGACCTTTGTTTAATCATTTATATATCTCTAGGTCTTTCTGATAGTCCAACATCTATGAGCAAATTTGATACGTAGATACATCTACGAAAACAACAATGCAGTTAATGATGTTTTCATATGAAGCCATTCAGGCACATGTTCTTCTAGTTACAACGATAGGTTCTTATCACATTTCATCATATGAGTAGCTGTATTCAGTGTCCTATAAGAAATATTCCTTATACCAGATGTTCCTTCAATCCTTTCTATTCCTGTACTACGTCTGCTGTGTGACCTTGAACCCCAAGAAAGCAGACGATCGCGACATCTATCTGACAGATGTTCCGTTCTTTAACATATCATATATTCTTTCTGTTACAGAACTCAAGACAGCATTTTGGATCTACCCACTGTTAACAGCAGCCGAGTATGTACTACATAGGTATCTTTTATCTGTAGGCATAGCGACATTGGCGAAGTTCGTATACAAGCCATCTTGTTTCACCGCTTCTGTGACATCGACCCAGTTCGTACTGGTGACTTAGTGCGGATACAACCGTCTTGAAGTGCAATTAATTAATTCATCTGATAAAAAATTCAACTTGGTCTTATCTCGTTCATTCTGGTGAATCGGGTTACAAAACAAGGGAACAGCCCATCTGGAACCCGTATAGTCTTCCTTCCAGTTCGCTTACGTATTATCATAACTTCATCATCAACTGAGGGACCATGGGGAATTATAGTTATTTTTCAAAAAATCGTTACTCTCTATTTCTTAAAACGTATTGGATTCTTGTTATAATCCGTATTCAGCTTACGAGCTTGCAAGAATTGCGAATTCTTTCTTATTTCGCTCTGTTCTAGACTTATCGACAGTCTACGGAAATAGCTATCACGGGATCAGCCATGCGTGTCTCTAATTATGATTGCTTCGGTTCCTCGGTGCGGTTTTGCTTTTAGATTGACTTGTGGCATCAAACGCTTTATGTTAATGAAAGAATATTTGATATTTGAAATATGCATTTAATGCCTCCATATTTCCTGAATAATAAAGTTGAAAGTTATGAAATATTCATTTGATGAATCAAAGAACTTTATAGTTTGCTTCAGAGTCTCACTGGAGTGTATGATTTAAGATGGCCGTTAAGATAAAGTCATTGCACATCCAGGAATTTATAATTATTATTATCAATTTATCATCTATCATATCTCGTTGTAATATTTTTCTAGAATATTTTTTAAAATTCATTTAAAACCTCATATCACAAGTTATCAAAGCAATGGGGAACAAACGAGAAAACAATTCCCTTTTTCAGAAATGAATAAGATATGGTTTAACCATCTCTTCAGAAAGTGCCACTTTAAAATTTCCAATTAAAATGTAGGACAAAGAAAACTGACGACTAAGTAACTTCTTGGATCGATAAGTCGGTGCGGCGACAGTTCATCAGAGGCAGACATGCACCGTGATGCACAGCCCTGCACCGGCTGCACCGACCTCGACACCGACTGCCAGATGCACTCCAGTGAGCACCGCATTATCATTCTGCCTGGAGATCAATGCAAGTTGTTGTGCAGATTCTGTTGGGGAGGCAGTGCATGGTAATCATCTGCTGCAGTCTGAATACCTGGAGTTGCTTATCAACAGATATTGTTGACAGAGAATTTTCCATGTCCCGAGAACTATACGAACGAAGCAATGTATAAAAGAAGCTTGATATTAACCATACATGCAATTTATAAGATGAAGAAATGTAGCATTGTTTTATTTAGGATCACATTATTTGCAATAGTACATACCCTTGTACTTTACGAGCCGAGTCCCTACGTCTTTGGTTCCTTGTTGGAACAACCTCATGAAACACTGCCAGCAATGACCGTACCAGCATCTAACCGAATCGCTCATTTCGCCTATTGCGACCCGAAAAGTACAATAATTTGATTTACTCGTGTAGTTTGATAAAAAAAACAACCATCCAAGCTAGATAGTCTTGTACTTAAATATTGCAGATTTGGTAATGCAATCGTTTTTGTCTGATTCTCACACGGCTTGGGGATATTGAGATGCATTAATTCGTCGTGACAGCTTCTGTTGAACTGAGAATCTTTCAGCAAACAAATCTATATAAAAGCATCCCATTGAAAAATATTGTAAAGGACAATACTGTATTTTACTTTGCCGTATAAAGCTTGATAGTTTTTGGAAGTGTGCAACGTATTTCCAAACGTTTTTCCATCTAAACCTTACTAGAAGACAACATCTGGTGTTTTTCTGGAAACGAAATTCGAAAAGAGTTAATCCTGTAATGTATTGTATTGTCATTTTTATTTACTTGAATCTATAACTGATTTTCAAAAGGGGGCCCTGACACCCCCCCCCCCCCCCCTCTTTGGGATCCGCAACTGATAAACATGATCTCAGAAAGGGAAAGAACCCCCTCGTTATTCTCCTTAAAATGAAAGGACAAACTGCAAAAACTTTCAAGTACAGTAAAACCGTATTTGATTAAGGTCTTGACATTTTCTTAAGTAAGATCCTTACAGCATACGATCTAAGTAGAAAACAAATTTACTTTTCCTGTTCTTCAATACAAAGGAGCTACAGTGTACATGAGAATCGTACAAGTTAAGAGTATCGGACATTATCATAAAATATTGCCTGTAGCCAGATTCACTTTATGGCCCGACTGCGTGTTAGAGCGGATCCCTTCCTGATTTCTCAACAACGTATAATAAACATTTCAAATCTCTGGCAGTCACAGCAGTTGTTTGTGACATCACTTCCGTACTGTGACAAGTGGACATGACAGTTCAATCCTGTCACGCATGGCTTACACCGTCTACTTCCGCCTGCCGCTAGGTGGCTGTATAATCAGGATTAGGATGATTAGTGTCGGGGTGATCGGGTCCAGGTCAGACTGTTTCTGCTGTATTGTTTGTACCCAGTGGAGCGAGTTACTGCCAGAGATTCATAGCCTAATTATAGTGTTCAGCCAGTGCAACATACTCCGCATGCCAATTGTCAGGGCACTTCAAGTGAAGATAACGCTGTAATTTTGAATCAAATCGTGCATTTAAGTCATCATGAAATCCAACAGGAAAAGGTTGAACATCTTTTAATTCCAGGTTATAAATGATAATATATCAGGGTGATATCGATCTGTATGTACGAGGTACCCTGATACGCACCGACTGTTCTGATGTCAGAGATAACGTGTTGTGACTCATTGGAGAGTTACCCGGTGTATCCTGTATAATATAGATACCTGGTAACCTCTTGTTATACTCTGTGAACATCCATAGTCTGGCGGTCCCTAGAGCTTCTTGCTAAAAGCAACTTCAAATTAAAAAATTCCTTTACGTACACATTCTTTATCATTAAACTTACAACACTGATAAACAACCTTCGCCTTTTATGTTAATGGATGTCTTTGTCCATCGTTTTGAATTATCCAACTTTAAATTAAATCCCTTAACTTAATTCTTACCATTTAACTTACGAGCTTGATAAACAATCTTTGCATTAAATGTTAAAGGATGTCTTCGTCCATCGTTTTAAATTATCTAACTTCAAGTTAAATTCCTTTACTAACATTCTTTCCATTACCTTGATAGTCAATAATTGATCTTAATTGTTGAAGGATGTCTTTCTCCTATGAGAACGAGAAGCTAAATTTCACTTTGTTTCTTATGATCAACAACCCGTCTTCTTGTGCAAACGCATAGATACAATATTAAATTCCACTGCGATGTATTCTTCAAGGCATAATTAACAAACTATGCGATACTATAGATTCTTTCATCATAAAATATGAATACAGAAAAACCAAATCGGCTTAAAAAAAATGCAATACCTTTTCAAAGTAAATGTCCTCTTTAACTTATCTCAAGGGATTTAAAGGTAAGAAGTGAAACCTAGACACATGTGAACGAGGACACAAAGGTAGTCATTAGGGAGTCACGATTCCATCAAGTACTTTGGGTACTGCAATATTATATACCATCTTTACGAGAGGTCGATATAAGAGCCGGTTTAGATCACTAGACGGCTTAATGGGATGTAGTTAATACTAGTTATCTGGTTAATGCTAGTTATCAGATTCAGAAAGTACAATGGAACTATAATCGTATTGTCGCCCTCGTTAAACCAGACCCTTACTTTACCAAATGGAATAGCAATTGAGATATTTCCCCAATAGACTGTAACGGAAGAGCTTTAGTACAATAGGAAATGGGTTTATATTTATACAAAAGAGTATATTGGAATGGATCGTGAGAAAGTAAGATTGGGTAAATTTATCTTCATAGTCTTGCCTCTGAATTTCATTCTCATTCTTAACTCTATCTTTATGAAGTAACGAACTCGATTTTTATTGATGATCAACTTGTTTATGGAAGAAAGTATCGACGTTTCGGTATCGATCATTTTCAAGATATACCGAAACGTCGCTGCATGCTATAATAAAGCAGTTGATCATCCATAAATATATTGTCTCCTTGATATTTCCATTTTTTTAAAATGACTCTCAAACAATTCTATCTTCATATCTAGTCATTACAAGGTTTGATCATACATGTTATCATTTATCATAAACCTTTTATTTCGCTTTTATTTGCCTTATCTGTTACCTTGAATTTCAATTGTTCATGTGGTAAATGATGATGTCTCTTTGTTCCATCGTCAATCTTAATCTCTTTATCATAAATACCATAATAGGAAACATGTTCAACATTCTTGTCTTCGCTGGGATAAAAGGTTAGTAACATCCTGAATAAATGAGGTCATATATAAAACATCAAACATGTTTGTGATTTTGCTATAAGGCAGCCTTCCTTAAAGAGTTCATGAAAGCTCCATCATCCGTTACATTAAAGCACAAACCTCAACATGTTCTTGGACATGAATTGGAAAAGCCCACAGAAGTCTACTCTCCCTGCAGAGGTAACTAAAGTTATAAGATTCTTAGACTACTCGATGTTACAAGGTCACAACATTGATTGAATCATGACGATGGCCACGTTGACAATAAGCATAACCATTTCATTTACTGAAATTGTTCATTTATTGTTACGCCATTTTTTGTCGCTTTGATAACCTGCCTGAAACCCAAGAACTGGTAATATCATGACAGTGACTTGAGCTAACTGTTGGAAGAGAATGACAAGAGGAGGCCTACATTCACTTTTCCTATTCCACACAAAGGTATACTGTTTTTTCAATCAAAGAACTGTTATCAAAACAGCTCTAATGAACATTTTCCTATTTATTCAGAATCATTCTTTGACTCTGTCATATTTTTCACACTTAATTTTAAACTTCTTGCATAACCAATGGCACTTATGAAACAAGTTCTATCGAATACGGAATCGAACATGTGCAGATTACTCAGTCCTGATAGCAAAAATGCCTTAATATAGATCTACATACATAAACTGCAATTATAAGGTTTATATTTAGGAACGTCTTTTTTTATCTGCATCAGATATTGCGAAACTTAGACTACGATTACACGGACACGTTTATAAATCTATTTTAATAGATTAAGTGTTGAGAAACAAAAGTGAAAAAAACAAGGTTTTATATCATCTATTTACAAATCAGGTCGATATGATAGTATCCATTTCGTGCGGTCTTATCTCGTCATTTCATTGATAGTTTAAAATATCTGATAGTTAAAGAAACCCTGGAGCATAATGGCATCAGTTTTCAATCAAGAACATTCATTGCTAGCATTTCGAAATTCAAGATTCTTAACCTGAAAGTAAAACGCTAAATGTCAATGTAGGTCGTCGAATGCCATCGACAACTATCAAGATTTATAAATAGTTATAATTGTCAAATTTATTACTTTTACATAAATATCAAAGTTTATCACAACTCTAAGACATGAAAATGAGAAAACTTCCGATGTAATGAGATTTTTTGTGCTTTCGACAATTAAACGATTCTTGATATTTGCAGTTAAGTTATATATCTTTTTTCATAGTATATTTTTAATCCGTTCGTGTGTATTTTTTATCAACTATTTTTTCTATAGCTGGGTTATCATTATTACATTTTTATTTCTCTTTACGTTTACGTTTCATGTAAAAATCTTACGTTGAATATAATTTTTGTACATCTTCCAAAGAGACCTTTTATTTTCTTTTTCAAACGTATCAGAAAACAGATAGAACTTTTCCAATTCATCAATACTCATTGTTATTTGACGAATCAAAATTGTACTCTTTGAAATGACAATAATAATTTTAGAACAAAACTTTCATTTAAACAAGAGTTCAAAGATAAAAAATCTCCATGTCATGTATAATGATATTAGCTTCTTTGATTTATCTTCATCTTCATGCACTACAACGGTCTTGGCTTAAGATTTATACTTTTCATCTCGCCTTATCAATGAAACAAAGAATCCCCAAGGCGGACATTTCGAATATAAGATATTGTCGAGATTTTGAATCCAGATTTTCGAAACAAACAAACAATATCTGTTAATTGTCGAACCAAGCAACTTAGGACCACAGATGGTATAAAAATGCTGGATATATTTCGAGAAAGACCCCCTTGAGATTGTGTCCAATATACTAGGGGTGCCAGATGTAGCACGGAAGTAATCTAGTGGCACCAGACATTCTGTATTCTAGCGATCCCTCACCTACTGCCCGCAGTGGGGATATTTCTATAATCCACACATATGGAGCAGGGTCAGCGTGACATTGCAGTGACACAGTGACATTATGATGACACGGGTTGACTCTGTACACTATATGCATATATATGATCAACAGGTGCCCGTCACTTTAACCTTTTACATGCTGAGTGTTGAGAGGAATTTTGAATATGATTATCTCTAAGACGATGTGAAATGTTTACGATATATTCTTTTTTGATGCAATAAACGGACGATATTTGTTTCATCGATGATGTAGGCTTGATACATAAAACTTCCTGTATAATAAATGCATCCCAAATTATCTATGATGGCCTGACGTTTAGTTAATGAACCCAATGGTCTGACTATCAGTAAATGAACCCAATGGTCTGACTATCAGTAAATGAAATCAATGGTCTGACTATCAGTAAATGAAATCAATGGTCTGACTATCAGTAAATGAACCCAATGGTCTGACTATCAGTAAATGAAACCAATGGTCTGACTATCAGTAAATGAAACCAAAGATATTACTATCAGTAAATGAAATCAATGGTCTTACGTTCAGTAAATGAACCCAATGGTCTGACTATCAGTAAATGAAACCAATGGTCTTACTACCAGTAAATGAAATCAATGGTCTTACGTTCAGTAAATGAACCCAATGGTCTGACTATCAGTAAATGAAACCAATGGTCTTACGTTCAGTAAATGGAACCAATGGTATTACTATCAGTAAATGAAACCAATGGTATTACTATCAGTAAATGAAATCAATGGTCTTACGTTCAGTAAATGAACCCAATGGTCTGACTATCAGTAAATGAAACCAATGGTATTACTATCAGTAAATGAAATCAATGGTCTTACGTTCAGTAAATGAACCCAATGGTCTGACTCTCAGTAAATGAAACCAATGGTCTGACTATCAGTAAATGAAATCAATGGTCTGACTATCAGTTAAATTAAACCAATGGTATTACTATCAGTAAATGAAATCAATGTTCTTACGTTCAGTATATGAACCCAATGGTCTGACTATCAGTAAATGAAACCAATGGTATTACAATCAGTAAATGAAATCAATGGTCTTACGTTCAGTAAATGAACCCAATGGTCTGACTATCAGTAAATGAAACCAATGGTATTACAATCAGTAAATGAAATCAATGGTCTTACGTTCAGTAAATGAACCCAATGGTCTGACTATCAGTAAATGAAACCAATGGTATTACTATCAGTAAATGAAATCAATGGTCTTACGTTCAGTAAATGAACCTAATGGTCTGACTATCAGTAAATGAAACCAATGGTATTACTATCAGTAAATGAAATCAATGGTCTTACGTTCAGTAAATGAACCCAATGGTCTGACTATCAGTAAATGAAACCAATGGTATTACTATCAGTAAATGAAATCAATGGTCTTACGTTCAGTAAATGAACCCAATGGTCTGACTATCAGTAAATGAAACCAATGGTATTACTATCAGTAAATGAAATCAACGGTCTTACGTTCAGTAAATGAACCCAATGGTCTGACTATCAGTAAATGAAACCAATGGTATTACTATCAGTAAATGAAATCAATGGTCTTACGTTCAGTAAATGAACCCAATGGTCTGACTATCAGTAAATGAAACCAATGGTATTACTATCAGTAAATGAAACCAATGGTCTTACGTTCAGTAAATGAACCCAATGGTCTGACTATCAGTAAATGAACCCAATGGTCTGACTATCAGTAAATGAAATCAATGGTCTGACTATCAGTTAAATTAAACCAATGGTATTACTATCAGTAAATGAAATCAATGGTCTTACGTTCAGTAAATGAACCCAATGGTCTGACTATCAGTAAATGAACCCTATGGTCTGACTATCAGTAAATGAACCCAATGGTCTGACTATCAGTAAATGAAATCAATGGTCTGACTATCAGTAAATAAACCCAATGGTATTACTATCAGTAAATGAAATCAATGGTCTTACGTTCAGTAAATGAACCCAATGGTCTGACTATCAGTAAATGAACCCAATGGTCTGATTATCAGTAAATGAACCCAATGGTCCGACTATCAGTAAATGAAATCAATGGTCTTACGTTCAGTAAATGAACCCAATGGTCTGACTATCAGTAAATGAAACCAATGGTATTACTATCAGTAAATGAAACCAATGGTCTTACGTTCAGTAAATGAACCCAATGGTCTGACTATCAGTAAATGAAACCAATGGTCTTACGTTCAGTAAATGAACCCAATGGTCTGACTATCAGTAAATGAAATCAATGGTCTGACTATCAGTAAATAAAACCAATGGTATTACTATCAGTAAATGAAATCAATGGTCTTACGTTCAGTAAATGAACCCAATGGTCTGACTATCAGTAAATGAACCCAATGGTCTGACTATCAGTAAATGAACCCAATGGTCTGACTATCAGTAAAAGAAATCAATGGTCTGACTATCAGTAAATGAAATCAATGGTATTACGTTCAGTAAATGAAACCAATAGTCTGATTATCAGTAAATGAACCCAATGGTCTGACTATCAGTAAATGAAATCAATGGTCTTACGTTCAGTAAATGAACCCAATGGTCTGACTATCAGTAAATGAAACCAATGGTATTACTATCAGTAAATGAAACCAATGGTCTTACGTTCAGTAAATGAACCCAATGGTCTGACTATCAGTAAATGAAACCAATGGTCTTACGTTCAGTAAATGAACCCAATGGTCTGACTATCAGTAAATGAAATCAATGGTCTGACTATCAGTAAATAAAACCAATGGTATTACTATCAGTAAATGAAATCAATGGTCTTACGTTCAGTAAATGAACCCAATGGTCTGACTATCAGTAAATGAACCCAATGGTCTGACTATCAGTAAATGAACCCAATGGTCTGACTATCAGTAAAAGAAATCAATGGTCTGACTATCAGTAAAAGAAATCAATGGTCTGACTATCAGTAAATGAAATCAATGGTATTACGTTCGGTAAATGAAACCAATAGTCTGACGTTCAGTACACAATGGTCTGGGGTTCACTGAATGGCTGATTCACGAATATTTAGATTTATGCGATGAAGGTAAGCTTCCAATATGTCGACTATAATAGAATCTCATATCGGTATAGTTGATATATATTTCATTGGTCGTATCGACAGCAGGTAACCTAGAAACTGGTTAAGCCTGCAAAGTTCATTGGCTTTACATTCATGCATTATATATTACTCAGAACTAGTTTAGTATCGTATGACTAAAAATGTTTACTGCCGTTATGATTGTGACATTTAACACTTGCACTTTTACATGTAGATTTTCTTTATAACCGATAAGTGTTTCTTTCAGTCGACGCAATAGCAACATATTTCCTTAATTCAAGAGTTCATTACCAGATTATCAAGATAATGTTAATATGCGTATCATCATTTTGGTTATTTATCCTGAATTTCAAGTGTTTATTGTTGAATTATAGGGTATTAGGGTGATATGTTCAATATCATTTTTGTTATGAAAATAAAGGTAGAGAACATAAACATCAAATGCCATTATGATGAAATTTAACAACATTACTACTGACGCCGCCCTTTGGTCACGCCAGTCGCGACCATGTTTCTAATCAAGTGCACCCCACTCGGTCAGGAATTCGTTGCAACACGAAGAGGGCCAGGTTGTTATGTAATACGTTATGCCATATTTATGATTGATAACATAACATCGCCACATTTCATAATGTTTTGACAGATGACACGCGTGTTACTTGTACAAGCATGATAAACCTGGGTGATAGCAGGGTTACGTGTATGGTGCACCAAAACACTGCATGGATATACATTAGACTTACCTCTAGTCTCTGAAATAAAAAACTATAATCTAGCATGCAACTATTTAGTATTCAAACGAAAAAGTCAAATGAAGAAGAAACAGCAGTGATATATTTGACTTGCTACATTAATAAAGATTCTTCTAGATTCTTTTCTTTTCCCGACCTGACAAACTCCAATAGAGTTTTAATGTATAATCTTTTTAAAAGCCCTTATAAAGAAGCTTGTTTCAGAGGTCTTTAGACAGGCTAGAATATATATGCATCTTTCTCGTTCAAATGATTCTACATCTTGCATTTGGAATGTCGTCTATGATAAAGGTACCGGCAACAAATATCACATGTGAAACACTGGATGAGAATACATATTATAATATATTAACAGTAACAAAATGTCTGATAATTCAATAGTTGTAAAACAACGCATCTACGTCACATTCAAACTGATAAACAACACTACTTCCAAAATATTGATAAGCACACACAATGCATGGTTACCTGGTGTTAAGTTCTTTATTTGTGACACTCCATATGGCATTTATTCTTATATAAATTCCACATTAATTTCATATAGATATTCCTCTGTTATTGCTCTGAGATGAAAGTTGATAGCAATTACAATATCAGAATTAAGTGCAATAATCATTTCAATTATAAAACAGAAGTTAGTTATCTTTTTAATCCGATAACATATATGTGTATCCGTGAAGTCTGTAATTTGACTCTTTACCAAATAAAATTAACATAATTTCAAAATACCGTCTTAATCTTGGATTCATATCTGAAAACAACAATTTATGTATTTCACATCCGAGCCAATTGCGTTCAAAATGCACTCTAAGAAATATAACATCATATGATCTACATTGTGTAGAAGACATTCCGAACAAACAAGTCTTGTTGTTTGATTCAGTACGCCCGATTGACATTCAAATAAAGAGATTGTTGACAAGAGAAAATGCAACAGGCAGAACTTCCAAAACAAGATGACAAACAGTGCGGCCTTGAGACCGGGCGCCGTGTACTGTGACAGGTGTATCTAGCTCGATCAATTAAACTCGACATGTACTCTACAGCGAAATGTCGATGTTGAATGCAACGAGCGATGAAATGAGATGTCTATAGTTTAGGCATTATTGACGTAAGTATTGCGTTAAAATACACGTCGCAAGAATCGGTGGAGAACATATGACGTATCTATTGTATAAAAACTCATGACGTATGTCGGTGAAGAACATATGACGTATACATTGTATAACAACTCATGACGCATGAATGTGTGTAGATATGACGTATGTATTGTATAAGTCTAATGACGTGTTTATTGTGTAAAATATGACACTTGTATCGTTCAAGCACGTATGACGTTCTTATTGTATAAGTGAATATGTGACGCAGACCTCTACAGTGAGTAAACAGCCTGGGCGGATGTTACATGAGGCATGATGTTCCCATGTGATTGACCGATTTAACCTGACAATTAAGATAGTGTTTAACAGCTGATCATTAATGTGATGGATTAGTGACAACTAAAGAGTGACGAGAATAGACTTAATTAATTTTTAAAGTGCCCTTTTAACCAATACATGGCAACGGTTGAGTTGGCAACGCAATGAGATTTATTTTTAACATGTTAGCTTACGTAATCAGATAGATACCATTCGCATGATATAGCATATACTACTTTCGTCACACAAAGTCTAAACAGGGACAGGTTGACAGGTATATGCATCAATAATTTTTATTCGAAATTAGTCAATACCTTGAGTGATTATGTGAAGATATTTGTTAATAATATTTGATACTAGTTTATAAATGCATATTGTCATTAAATTGCAAAATTAATCGTTATGCAAGACATTAAGTATCTTGCAGATATTACCACACCACATGTTGGAAATCGATACGGATTATTGGGTAATCAATACGAGACTAGACTTGAATAATTCTACCTCAGGTGTGAATAGTTCAACCTCAGGTGTAAAAAGGTCAACCACTTGAAGAAAAAATCGACAGGCAATGTCAGACATACTTGCGGTAATATAAAATATAATGATCAGACAATCCATGGTATATTCTCTTTTTACCTCCACGGGAGTGACACATTAGTAAAATAATTCATCAGGGGAGATTTACATTATTATGGCGTCAACCATTTGATAGAGAAAGAATTGATTAATGGGACGGATGGAAATAAAATATTTCTATCAGAAGTAGGGAGATTTTGATGGTGTACAAAGCAAATAGAGAAAATAACAAATCTTAGCTTAGACGAGCGGAGCAGACAAAGAAACAGACGGAGAGACAGACAGACAAACACACGGAGGGACAGACAGAGGAACAGACGGAGAGACAGACAGAGGGACATACAAAGACATCACGTTGATGAAACAATTCAATTAAATCAGAACAGAGTTTACAAGAATAGCAGTCACAACACCGTCTTACAACAATTTTGAAAGTACACCAAGTGAAAGAGAAAATTAAGCATATAAAAATGAATGACCACATTTTATGGAACATAACAAGTTTTAAAGGCAGTTAAACATAGTATGATTTGATATGCATATGACACGATAAGAGAGAAAGAACCTTAGACAGAGACGTACAGCGCAGACAGAAAGACAGACACAGACACCCAGACTTTGAAGTTGATGAAAGAATACAATAATCAATTTGAAACCAACATACTTCATTCAGATACTAGTCACAAAGATCGTCCCATAACAGGTCTGACAGTTCACAGAGTGACAGAGAAATTGAATCAAATGAAAATCAACTTGGATAGAACGACCACAAATGTAGCTGATTATGGGCGAGGTACAGGAACCGACTTGTATATAGGGCTTGGCGTCTTTATCTTAAATAAAGCAGTAAGAGACAGAAATAACCTTCTATTTAAAGTGACACAGATATTTGACTTCATGTTGTCACGTCTTGTACCATGAGACTAATGAGAAGTATCCTATGTCTATTTCAGGTACACATGTACACATTGAGGTGGGCGGGGCCGTCACGTCACGTAGAAACACACGTCAACTTCTTAAATAGGACTTCCCTTCCGGGTCTTGTTAGATAACAGCGTATATGACGATCATGATTTTGTCGATAATGCACTTACATTATTATACAATATTCAATATGCGTCTCTAGATATATTCATAATTGTATTATTAGCTTCCTTGAGGCATTCAAGGTATAAAGATTACAATTTTCTTTTCATTAATGTCAATGTTAATTTATTGTTTCAAGCTAATGTATAAATAAATATAAAGATAAGAACATGTATAAATATATCTCTAAATCTAAAGTTTAAGATCAACGTTTGAATAGATTAGAAAGAATAAGAAAGAGTGATTGTTTGACTGACATTGAATATTTTAAGCAGTTATATAATAGAAGCCAGAGGACCATAGCAGCAGAACGCAAAGGGTAACCTTAGTGATGTCCTTTAAGGGGCAGTAGCACGTTTTTAGGTGGAATATAAGGTGATGTCAGAAAAATGAAAATTAATTGTTCCAATTGAAAGACAATGTATTTAAACTAAATGGAGCAGTAATAATTCAAATATACAACGTAAAGTTTAGCCATGCAATTCATTTTTCTTACACAAAATGAATTAAAGGTGTTCACACAAAATGGCCGCCAATGGATTTTATAGGAATCTTCATACTTTGTCCTCTGACTATTGATGATTGGCCTGTGTAATGAGATTTTTGACACTGTCAAAATAATACATTTAGCATAAACTTACAATTATCAGTCAACATTTTAAAATATAAAATTATCAAAAAACGTGCTACTGCCCCTTTAACATTGCCCTAAGGATACCTTAGTGGCGTATGGTCACCTTAGTGTTTTGTGGCCCCTAGAATACTCAAGCTAGAATAGATAAGACAAAGGGATGTATTGATATTGACCAGTTACATCGTTAGCAACAGCTGTTTATGACATGTTTCGTGGTTTTAATTGAGGTGATATACTTTAGATCATACATAACATCAATAATCAATTAGCAATCAAAAATCAGTTCTTGTAAGAACGATAGAAATAGATTTGATAAAAAACGATAATTTTGTCATCAATGTGATTCACGTGTTTATGATGTCGCATGTTTTCTGTTCACGTGTTTTGCTTTCATCCAAGGCATTATCAACGACTAACGCACGTACACAGTTTAAATATCAGATACTCACATATGAAACACATCCCTATAGTGCTTTTAACTTGAACATCAGGTAATAAATATTTTTCAAAACCAGAAAAACTCATAACATGACAATAAAAGAATATTTGTCGAAATGTCGCTTATATTGTATTTTTTAAAGCAATATTACAATATAAATAGTCTTCATTGTTAGTCCATTGCAGAATTCGGGGTGTATCTAAACATAAAAGAAAAGTTAATAAACAAATTTCAGATGACTTTTTTCACTTACATTTTCAGCCATGTAAAAGGGCATTATTTTATCTTTTATGATCATGAACGAGTTGTATAAGCAATCAAAACGGTATAGACGTACACAACAGTGCGAGAGGGGAATGACATACACATTCGTGTTTTACTCATCATCGAAATTACTTATCGACGTCAAATCTTCAAATCGCCTCGTATTACCGTGACGTACGTACAATATATTCACTTACAATCAGTAATAGGAGGCACGATTGTCTGTACAGCTTCCTGGTTGTATATCCAATATCGTTCATTACTGTGTATACCCTCATATATGGTGATAAATCGTGAAGTTCTTTGGTTTCTAGTAATTTGTTTACCTGTTGAAGTAGTCATCAAAACCGCGTCATGCTCACCAGTTCAGGAAGTTCAACAAAAATGTTTTTTGTTTTTCAAAGTACGTTTACATATCAGTTTGATGTCACCTAGTCAGTCAGCCAGACCCTAAAATAAAATGCAAGCCTAAGCAAGTCTATAATAAGACTTGAGAGCTCAATTTCAGTCTCCTTTTCATCCTTTTTTTCAAAATTTCAGATTTATTGAAAAAAATTCATTTCAGAGTCTTATGGTTAGACTACATGTCACCAAACAGATTGAATTGGAAGAATTGGATAACGATTCTACATACAACTTAACAACTTTGTTGTACTTTTTTTTTGGGGGGGGGGGGAGAAATGAATATGATGTATGATATGAATGATGGTGACTTATTTTTGTTCGATAAGATAAGTATGGCCCAATCATTATCATGTTTTTTTCTTTTACTATTTTCCATTTATAAAACTTCTTCTATAAGACAAACATTTTAATCAATGAAACGTAAACTAATATATAAAGACCTGTCTAGAAAAGAAAAAAACTCCAGTAAATTATTCATTTTCATATCAAATTTTTTTCTAGACTTGTCTTTGACAATTTTACAATATAAGGACCTGGATGTCAAAGTATGTTGTAAGATAGTCTGTTCTTATAGAAGTGAAATATTTAATCGCTGTGAGTCATGTCACGTCAAGTCAAAGTGATAGGTGACATCGATATGCAGCCCACGTAATCTAGTCGGAGGAAGAACATCGACATTTAACATAAACTTGTCGTGGATAGGTCCGCGAGACAAACATCTTTAGAATTGAAAGATAATCTTCATCTTCCCGATTGTCACCTAAGGCTCGTGGCTAGTTGTATGTGGTGACAAATTACTGTCGTATCAGGGGCGTTACGTTACACTTATCGGTATAAGATACTGGTACAGTAATATGTGGTTGGTGAAACATATCTAGATTTAATGTCCTGTCATTGATGATTGAGTAAAAATATTCCCCGAAACGTCGTACATTTTCGCAAGAATAAATTTGTCATTGTTCGATTACTTTTAACAGTGGTTTAATGATTACACAAATTTAAACTTTTACTATAGTAATATTGTTATAAAGCATGTACAGCAATTCTTATTAGTAAATAATAATGACTTCTTTGAGTGGCACTGCCTGCCCCTTATGAACAAAGAAGTTGTCATCCATAAATAGTGTCCTTATATAAATAATAATAATGAGTAGATTTGAAGAACGCTAAATAGTTACTGAAATAGTTACTGAATAATGTAGCAAATTATTATATTGTTCTGAAGGTAGTTCTACTAAGGTTTAGTTGGCAAGTGATAATCAATGACAGTTTTTTTTAATAATACAGTCCCCAACCTAGTATCTTGTCGTTTTATTTATAGTATACTCTGTCACCTGCTGAATATTTCTAAACTCTATTACAGGAAACACTGTTATTTGCGGCGTATAATTTTAGTCTTTCATGATTATGTTTTCAACGAAAGAAGATTCGTATGATTTTCTAGACAAGGGTTCCCAGACACGTAAACAAGTTATACATAAATCAAATATTGGAGCTGACCGATACATCAAGCAGAGTAGAGAATTGTATTAATGGATGAGCAAGAGATGGAAACAACATAATTATTATCTTAGTGGAAACGCCGTAAAACATTGAATAAAGAAACTTAACATCCATTTAATTGTCTTCATCATCCTTAGTTTTCAATTGGTCTGTTGATCCAGTCGACGGAGCATTCTCATTTGCTACCAAATATGATAGCCATGCTATTTTGTAACATTCGATCATGAACACGTAGACTATCAGACCATACAGCATGGTTGACCGAAGATGTGACCATTTCATCGAGTCAGTTTAGTATTCGTTAGTAACACAAAACAACATGTGAACCTGACAATCACAAGTACAAAATTCAAAGCAATCATAATCTGTTGAAAGTAATGTGCTTTCCTTTCTGGGATTTGAGTCAGTTTCGTTGAACTGAATACTAATATTCACTAAATATCAAATAATATTATCAAAAGTTAAACGGTCAACTATATAAGCAGCACGACTGTGACATGAGTCACGTACTGTACCTTCTACTGGTCAGGGTCAGTTCACGCCGAGGTAAGTGGGTCACAGGGGGACATCGCAATGTGAAATATGCACTGTATGGTGCAGGTATGCCAGGAATGTTTATACAGGTAGCTACCTGTTCAGATGAAAGCGCGATAACCATGTGAGCAAATAATATCATTTTCATTTGTCGAACGATAGAGTGTAATGTGTAGCAAGGGTATTGAATTTCAATATAACATCATAAGGTGTCGGCACTTGATATAAGGAGTAATTCAATTCGTTCATGACAATTGGTGTCATGTACATTTATATCAATAAGATATAAGAATAATAATATTAGTGTATCTACAAAAGCCACTGACATGCCTTTTTTTACCAAGGTTTATATTTATTCTTATGTCAAATAAGCAGGTGCCCCTTGTTAGGCATTTAGAGATTTACTTGCTCTCATAACACCTTGGTGTCATGTACATTATATCAAAAAACAGAATAAATAAGATAAGTTTGTAGGTGATAAACAAAGAGGACGTTGGTTCGACGCTGAAAGATGGATGTCAATTTCAAAACAATCTGTCCATAAAGAACATACTCGCTTATTTCTTCCTCGAACCTCCTGTCCTGCAACAAGATGCTATTGTTAATTATATCAAAAATTGAGTTCATGCAACGTTTTAATACAATCCATATGTTATATGTTCTCTTTTTAACTGTTCGTGATTTTGAAATATTTTACAAAGTCCCTTTTTCTGTTTCTCTGTCTGTTACTGTGCCTCTATGTCTCTATTTCTATCTCTTCACGTCACGTCAGGAACAGAACCCAACACCTTATCAATTGACTACACCCCTCCATCCAGTGGCTTGAACTAGTGGGAGCTGTTAGATAGAAATGGTAAGGTACCATATATACAATCAACATGCACGGGGTTGTCACGTGAGGAGGTAAGCGCAATAAAGGGTGAGATAATCCATAGTTGTCGGAGGTAATTAATTAATGAAGACAAATTATCGTTTACCAATTCGCTTTGTTTTCATCCCCAGTCAATGGTGAAAGGTAAAACATAAATTTATGATACTAAAAATTAAACTGCAGATATAGACGCTAAGGGGTATCATACCTGTCTAAATGAAAATCGTGTTTGTGCTGATCTCGGTTATTACGTGAAATATATCTTTGGACAAAAGTCAAGAAGCCTCATTCCAGAAAGAAGAAAAACCCACAGTCAATTGATCCCCTATAGGTGAGATATTTTAATGTTTGTATTACAAGCGATCGAGATGTCATCGAATTAATGCTAAAACAGCAGTAAAAGTACGTCCTTTTCATCTTTCAGGTACCTGTTTAATACTCCAAGTTTATGACAACGATTAAAGCAAATTGTGTCAAATATAGTGATAACATGATACCTGTTTACTCCATTTACTTATCGAACGCACATAAACAAGGCGAGTTTATTGATCCAATCGAGTAAATATGTGTGATAAACACTTATACAACCATAAACAACTTGTTATTCTGGCCTATATGTACACGTCTCCTTGATGCTGAGCGCAACCACAGTGACGGGCCCTGGGATTTATCTCTCTATCTTACCTGAACATTATACACTTGATTACTTAAAGTAAAATGTGTGAAATGAGAGATGACACACTACGGGTGACTATATGACCTACCTACGTACTTGGTACCGATAACGCATTGAAAGGTTAAGACGCCACTTTGAGTGAATGGGTGTCACATGAAAGCAACCATCTAGATCTGTACGTGGGAGAAATGACGACCGCCAATTGGGAGTTGTCTGTAAATAGGCGATTGATCCTCTCGATCCGCTGTGTATAGACCGTCAATATCTGTACACCGAGTTACCTACATACCTACCAGTCAGCGTACACTAAGCGAGCTGTATATGTAGACTTGTCTATACTATTGTCTACATCCATGAATGGAATATCAGCGTAGTAAACTCGCAGCAGCGCCTGGGATGAAATGTCAGTGGGAGGAGTTAATGCGGCCGTGACGTCACGACTGACTGATACGTACCCTTGCGCGGCGCCTTACATACCTATCTACCTTCATGTACCTACATATCTCGCCTCTGAATGTAGGTCAACGTCTGACCGCCTACGAGGTGACCTAGATAGCAGGTATTACATCATCAGTCCATGCACACCTGACAACCACGTGGTTTGTATTGAGCCACGAGTCCTGAGGAACACTGTTTTCAGCTAAAGTACAACGCCTAGGTTCTCGATATAGGTTAATGCCCGGCGCAGTTGGAAGTGATATATCAGTCTACAGGAAACGCTTCACATATCCGTTATAACTGTCCCTTTTGCATTCTTCTCAACGGTCCCAAAACAAAAGCAGTCAGGACTACCTGTCTCAAAGCGCTATTATTGGACATCAAAGAGATCACCTGCAGATACGACAGGTGTGGTCCAATCAGGCTCAGCAGGTGAGACGGGCGTTACATACCTGTCCCTTCACCTGGGGTTCAGCAGCGTCTCTCGGGGAGACGGGCGTGTTCATACCATCCCCTGGGTCGTCTCCTGTCCCCTGGAGTCTCGTCTCGGCGACCCAGGAAATACAGGGTGCGACCAGGACACCAGATGCTAGGAGGGAGTCAGTTAGACTAAGATTCAGTCCCTGAGAAAAATACTTAACGATTATTAAATCAAATATAAGAAAGGAGCCAAAAAGAATTATTATTGTCTATTTCAGATTTGTAGTTCCCTTCGGATGTAGACTCGCTTTATAGATGTTATGTTAGTTGCAAAGCATTATTAACTACAAAATTAATCTGAGGGTTAGATTATGAGTTACTGGTCACCAGTCAGACTCTACCATGTCTCTAACGTGGAGTCTCAAATCTCTTCTGGAGACACCATTGGATGTGGAAAGACAGTTGGACCTACTTGATTTTTTTACATACATGCATACTGGTTTTCTTTTTCTAAGATGTTTACATGTACATGATAGGCGATGTACAAAAGGTAGTCAATCCCGAGTTAGCTAGTTTTTTGTGTAGTTTTACTCGTGCAACATAATTTATTGTGTTGGTCAGAACCCCTGGATTATGACTGGTGCTGCTTGATACAGACTATTGAGATAAATAGAGGGTTTTTTACGATGTTTATGTAAAAGATGTTCAGAAGGTAGTCAATTCCCATTTATAACAATTATATGCGCAGTTCATCTAACTTACATAAAACACTTCATCACACCCATGAAGCTGGAGAAGACAAGCCGGATTTAGATCTGAGGAGCTCCTTTAATGCTGATGAGATATATGAAAGTTTCTATTTCTAAGATACTTGGATATAGACTGGTCTGTATAGAGAAGGGAGTCCATCCCTTGTCTCTGTATAGTCTGTATCTCTCTAGTGTAGAGACTTCACCACACCCTTTGGTTCTCAGTTTAGATTTGTGATACTATTTTACACTTCTTAGATATTAGTAAACAATTTATTTCTGGAATATTAAAATTTACAAATCCAGGGTATAAAGCCCAACGTATCTTTTTTTGTTATATAATCCTATAAAAAATTATGATTATGAATTAAGAAACACTAATCTATTGTTATTTAAAGGATATTTCTTTTATTTATTAACGACTGACTGAATGTTACGGAATATTCAAACGCGGGGTAAAAGTAATGATAAAGGTAGACGTACTTTAGTAGTAGTAGTAGTAGTAGTAGTAGTAGTAGAAGTAGCAGTAGCAGTAGCAGTAGCAGTAGCAGTAGCAGTAGCAGTAGTAGTAGTAGTAGTAGTAGTAGAAGTTGTTGTAATATAGTATAATTAGTAGTATGGTAGTATTCGTAGTAGTAGTCGTAGTAGTAGTCGTAGTCGCAGTCGTACTCGTAGTCGCAGTAGTAGTAGTAGTAGTAGTAGTCGTAGTAGTAGTCGTAGTCGCAGTCGTACTCGTAGTCGCAGTAGTAGTAGTAGTAGTAGTAGTAGTAGTAGTAGTAGTAGAAGTTGTTGTAATATAGTATAATTAGTAGTATGGTAGTATTCGTAGTAGTAGTCGTAGTAGTAGTCGTAGTCGCAGTCGTACTCGTAGTCGCAGTAGTAGTAGTAGTAGTAGTAGTCGTAGTAGTAGTCGTAGTCGCAGTCGTACTCGTAGTCGCAGTAGTAGTAGTAGAAGTAGTAGTAGTCGTAGTAGTAGTCGTAGTCGCAGTAGTAGTAGTAGTAGTAGTAGTAGTAGTAGTAGTAGTAGTAGTAGTAGTAGTAGAAGAGAAGAAGAAGAGCAGCGACAGTAGTAAGACCAGTTGTAGTTTGTAATGTACATTAAGTTGTAGTAATAAGATAAGACTTTCTTCACTTCAACAACGTGAGGATATTGACGTCAAAGAGCTATTCTTTGTGTACAATGTCATATATCGACTATATTAATCGATCGCCCAAAGCTCAACAGATATATGGTTTCAAGAAACGTGTATAGTAGACTTCTGAATCAAATATAGCAACAAAAGCACTTTTTAATAGCATGCCCTTTTAAATTAGGTCCTACGATTTTTATGTATATGTATCATATGAATAAATTTAATATTATGTCACAATATGTTATCTATATATAATGCCGTGGATGTATAATGAACCTAAGAAGCAAAGTTTACTCAGTTTCATTCATATCATTCATATTACATCGTGCTGACATTTCAACATGCTCTTGAAATAAGTGTTTTTATATGTGTTTTTGATGCAACGTGTCTAACAATTCTTGTAGTATGGCGAAAATATTCTATAGATTTTTGCTCTCTTAATCAAATGCCGAAAAAAAGAAATGATACCATATGATTTGACATTAGTCTACATCAGCGAAGTTATATCCTAGTATCTCCGTCCATACCCTGATACCTCCCAAAGTAAAAGCCTTGAAAGGCTCTTTATATAACAGCCAATAAATAATAATTGGCTGAAACAACAGACAGGCAACTTTTAGTCATGGTTTACCACCTTGAATTGATGCAAGGCTTTGATTTTATAGAAACCATATAGATATACGTGGAAAAAATTACGCTGATGAAGATTGATGATTATCTGAATTATCACGTGCTTGTAATTTAACACAAGTCATCTTGTATCAGCTAAAAGGTCAGTTTCAGCAACGCCTAAAAGAACAAACGTGAAGGAAGAAAGAAGAACATATAACAAATAATGTCCGAGTAAATCAATGAAAGTAACGGATCTGACACTGTATAATAACACGTCAACCGTTACATTTAGTCAACCTGTTACACTTACAGGGAAGTACTGGACAAACTGACAACCGGACCTGCGACGTTGTACTCATACAATCTGGAGGTTAATGACCCTGTTTACTCAGAAAACCCACTCAAAATCAGGATCTCTGTAAATAGCTGTTGAATCAAACAAATGTACAGATAATACATAATCCTGTTACATATAAACGTCATTTTTAAAATTAGGTGTGTATGTTATTCAAGGAAGAGCTTTTACGATATCCATTTATTGTTAAATCAAAACTCATAAGTAATTGTTTTAAACAATGGAAGTTTATAGTTTTGGTTTTAGAAAAATATGTTTGTTATGATTTTTGCCGTTTTTCAGTTGAAAATATTATTTGAAAGAAAAAAGAAATGACTGATACTGTTTGTAATTCATCTTCTACGCCAGGAGTTGATGAAATCTATTGACTAGTTTTATAGAAATCATTATGATTGCTGATTGGTGTTTGTTGATTGTTGACTTTTTTTTAATATTGACGAACACAACAACAGATAGAATTAATATTTAAAGAGACACAGAGTATGTTGATAGGATCACATATGTCAAATTTTGAAATCGATGTTATTGCATCGGAAACCACTAACTGTTACTGAAAATAACAAGTTAAAGGTCAATCAGTACATTAAAGCGAAAATACGGCCATTCAAAGTCGGGATTCTGATCGAAAACCGGACAATGTGGCTCGAGTGGCGCGCGCAAATTCGCCAAACGTAATTTTGAAACCTTGTCATAAGCTGACAGGAAGATATATTCAATTCGATAGTGTTTATTAGGTATTTTAACTAATAGGTAGATTAATTGGATGCATAATTTCGAATATTAAACGTATTTGAGATGTTTTCTTGATTTTTCCATGAAATCAAGCATTTTAGAGATATTATGCATAAATGGATATATTTGCAAGTCCAGTAATGAGATATGAACTTCAATCAGCATATTAGATATTTTGTAGCTTATCAAAACCAAATAAAATTTTAAGATATATACTCTGTGTCACTTTAACATACTGCATCAGGACTTGATATACCAATTTAATTTTTTGTAAATCATTGCATTGGCGGAAACTTAACGTCGAACCTACAAGTTTGGTGCAAAATGACTTAATTTGGCCATTGAATTTGTTCACAAATTTAGTGTGCATAACCACAGCTCTAGGTACATACGAATTAATTCACCAAGTAAAACATTTAAATACGTGTTTTGAAGTCTTGAGTTCAAAGCAAGGCAATAAAATGTGTTATTATGCAGATGACACAGACTGACATAAAGTTATCTGAAGTCATGAACCTGTCTCGAAATAAAGACGACATTTGTATTTGTACTTGTGGAAATGTTAATGGCACGGTGAACCAAGACATCTATAGGTGTCATTGTGTGACACCGCGTACCTCATCGCACCCCATAAACACGACTCGCGTCTCCATCATCTGACACCTGACCTCACAGACAGACAGACAGACAGACAGGCATTCTTATTTGAGTCTCACCTCAACATTTCGATAAAATTACATTCAAGAATAAAACTAATTTTTAAAATGAAGAGCCACCCTGTACAGAAGGATTATGAGAGACTATGTACTTGTAAAAAACAAATAAGATGCACGGTGCAATATGTAATAACAATGAGATATCATAATGTAAATACTAAAATAATTGCCTCAAATTATCTAAGAGAAAACGAAAAAACTAAACATATGTATCGGTACATATACATATCGATACAAGGTACATGACATCTAGATATGAGACCTGACCTCGCACATATGTACAAGGTATATGACATCTGTAGGGCCAAGTTCGCTTTAGGTTGTTATACAAGATGAGACTATTTGATACATTTTGGATGTTTGGATATGATCATCAAACAGATATTGCTCACACAAAAACATATAAGTATACATGTATGTACTACGCATTACAAATGTAACGATGATACATAATTGAACAATGTACTGGTAATAATGAAGTGGAATATCTTGATGACAACTTCTTTATTCATGGTATGCGACGTTTCGACAAAAATTCGTGTGTTGTTACCACACACGAACCTGTGTCGAAACATCGCATACCATGAATAAATAAGTTGTCATCCATTTATTCTCTTCATTATTGTCCTTCAACCTTCTAAAATGCCTCTCAAAGAAGTAATGTTATTGGTTATTGGAAAAACACTCTTTTGCTATACGAAAACAAACGCAAAAAAAGGTTTCTGAAAACCTTGACATAGACCTTGACACTCCGCTGTTTAGCAAGGCCACTGTTCAATGCCACCTTAACGTCATCCATACATGTCAAAGCGACTGTAGCTGCTCATTTAGAGGATAGTTTAGATGGAATAGATTCCTCGACAGCTGATGTCCGGAGCACCTGACAACTGGCACGATAAATACACTGAAGTCTGTCACTGCACCAGCTGGGCTCCTTGTTTACAACTGTTGGATAGATAGATAGATACATATATGCATATTCAGCAATATTAGTGCCAACTCTCTTATATGCAAATCCATCACATGTGTACATAATAAGATTGCAGCTGTTTTCTTTGGTCCAAATTTATTCTCAATTTTTGTCACATATCACCTTGATATATTTCACATCATCTTTATTTTTTGCTGAAATTATAGCCGACAACTTTGATCTCACAGGCCTCTCCTCTATAATGGTCAGAAAATAAACTGCTTATTTTAATTTAGAAAATAAGTGTCTAGGATTTTAGAGATGAATGCACACCATAAATATACTGTTATTTCGACGTATTGACATGTTGTGGTCTCTTAAGAAACATGTCCATATTTTCTGTCCAGGAAAAGAAGTGGTTTTAAAGGTTTATTTTATAGAAATACTATAGAAGGTCAGTAAAAAGGTTTTATCTGAAAATTTCAGCATTGAGGAGCAGCTGAACTGGAAAAGTAGTCGAAAATGACAACTATAAACTGATCATGACGCCGGATGGATGGACGTCCGACGGACATCGGTCCATGTCGTAGGTTCATCTTGCCGTGGAGGCGTGATGAGCTAAAAAGTGATAACATTGGTTGTCATGACAACACGAGGGGTCATAAAGTAGGTATGATTTAGAAAGTCATAAAGTCTGCCCTTGCTGCTTCGCGTTAGTTGAAGCTCATGAACCACGTGACTTGTCACGTGACCCGAAAAGATCGGTCAATGACCAACTGGCTCAGGTTGAAGGTCGTGGTTAATGATGCGTGGAGAACCTGCCTTTAAGAGGTCAAAGGTGAAAGAATTACGTTAATGAGACGTGTCCGAACAAAGGCTTTCACAATTGTGGGGCTGTAAATCCACGAATATACCTGCGACTTCTATATAGGTATATATGAGAAGTATATAAAGATGAATATGACACGGCTGCATGGGAAAAAGTCAGACAAGTGATCGGTGATTTGATCGTGACGCGGAAACGATTTGTCATCGTTTTACCGCCAAATATATGTTTATTCAGCTTCAGGTCTCATGAAAATGATCCCTTAAAAAGTGTTTTTCTTTAAACATTTTAACGCGCGTAGAGATCATCCCTTTGAATATCAACTTGAAAACAGAATCTAGAGCACGATCCTCCGAGATAGAATCCATACAGAGACGTTACCACGCCGTGACATCCGTTTCGTTCATGGACACTGAATCAGTAATATACACAAAGAACTTAATTAAGCACCCCCCACTTTTTCAAACAGAAAAACACTGCTGATAATAAACAAAACAAATGTACAATCAAACAATTAGGATTTTTAAATAGAACGATCATCCAGCATTGTGGAAACATAAACTTCATTCGGCTTATGATTCACTGTCGCTGAAAAACTGGTTTTACAAAAACTTGGTATTTTTAAGTCAAAATCCAAGTTACTTTAAAATTGAAAATGAAAGTCAATATTTGTTGCTGCAATGTGATAATTATCATTCTCTTGAGTGAATTGATGATATTTTGGTAAATAACCTCATAGCAAAAGTCAATCGTTAAAGCAGTATGAACCTTCAAAATCACAAAATTATCAAAATATGAATTTAAAGAAAACTGCACAAAGACATTAATTGGCCACTGTCAAAGAAAATGGATTATCTGGAGGAAGGAGAACTGTTTGGTAAACAATTTCAACTAAAGGAATCTTAAATTTACTTACAGATGTTAAGATTATAGGCATTTTATCAATTTTTGATGAAAAAAGTACTGAAAATTCAATGTCTTGCTAGCCTCTTATCATGCATGATAAAAAGGGGTTTTGTGTATGAATGTCAACTAGCGATCAAAATTGGTATTTTTGATTCATAACATCCAAAGTTTAATGTGTAGTTTTCCCCCTATGACAATAGTTATATTTGGCCAAATTTCATTAGTCTCACAGTTTGTCTCATATTTTCGTTATTTTTACTCATTAGCGATCTTAATTTCAATTAAATAGTCAATAAAAAAGCAATTGTTATATCTGGAGTGGTCAATAAATCAAATTAATCCAAATAGTCCAAGGCAACCCAAATTCATTTTACAAAATAGGGGGGTGCTTAATTAAGTTCTTTGTGTATATATAGACTGAGAGGTTATGCGTGACGATGTTCATATCACAGATGATGAAATGTTACTTTCCGATTTCATTCATTTTTATATTTTTCAATGTTACTTCAACATTTATGTCGCATATACGTTTCCTTGATAATCCGTAGTCATGGCAGTCGCTTCTGCTTGTAAAGTTCAGTTAAATTGACCAGTTGACCACTACTAAAGGTCATACCAAGTAAAACAGTAAAACTTCAGTTAATTCCAACTTTACGATTGTACCTGTCACACAGTAGTAAGACACAGATGCTTGAGGAAAATTCACTCTGACAAATATTACTTCTTTTATATTGTTTCAGTTTAGTTATTGGTTTCTACATGTGTTACTCGTCGTTTGGTAGCTATAAAAAGCACAACGAACAAACAAAATGACTGACCACGTACTCTGGTCGTTTGTTACATTATGACAATCAACTCGAACATATTACCTCTTGAATTTAGCAAGCAGTCGGTCTTGCCTTTTGTTGACCTTTTGAAATTTTGAGAAAACTCAATTGAGTAAAATATTAAAACTGAATTTTGATTTTGAGTAAAAACTTAAGTTTGAATCGAGAAATCGGGGCCTGTTCATTGTTCATTTAGCTATGAGGAAATCATCTTCGGTTGTTTAGGAAGGAATGTTCCGTTGCTCAATACTTCATCATCACTGAAATTACATTAGGGTATTCTGTACTCAAATCATCTGCCCTTGGCTCTTCTTATCAAATAATAAGCTCGTTGAAACAGCTTGATATGATAAGATGTGAATGAAGTTTTCGTTGCGCTGATTATAAAACAGTGATTGTCTGAGCAAGCTAAGGGTCTTGAATTTGAAATTCCACTTGGACGCTTCTCTCAGAACACAATGGTGTGAGTTGAGAAATGGAACTGCCAGCATATTTTCTAAGCGCAAAACCACATTTCGTTGCAACACGCCTTCTTAGATGTTTGCAGGTCAATTCGACAGTTTCAGCCATTTCATTGGCTTATTCAAATCAAGGGTTAGTAATATCGGTACGGATTTGCTGGATGAAAATACCCAGGGGTAATATTGTGTAGAGTATCGGGTACGCTTTGGGTAACTGAGGATGTGGTGAAATACGGTCAAGAGAAAACATCTCCTTGAAACGTAAGTATCAATATTTTGATGGTTGGTTCATCATGTTCGTAAAATTGGTAAAATATATCGAAGAGTTAAGGATGAAGCACATCTCCCTGATGTACATGTTATCCCCACATTAACAGAGTCATTAGAATTAGACCTCTCCCTCCTTGCTCGATTGTTCACGAGATCTGAATGAAATGTGACATTTGTGTCATTTCTAACAAGAGAGATTTTCTTACCACTTAAGAGATATTATAAGCTATTTCACATTAATACCAACATTGGGGGTGTTTTTGTAATCAGTGTCCTGATAGAAAGGACATAAGAAACATCCGCAACTGGTTTTAACAGAAAATGGGAATACGGCACACACACTCATTAAGCAAAACAAAGAGAGATAAATAGCTGATAGAATAATATATTTATTTCATTGATCAGAATCAAATGAAAAATTATTTCTATACAGATAGGCGGATGATATGTACGACATATTTGACAATGAGCACAGCAAGCTCTTGGGCAGAGTCTTTAGGGACTTGTTTATACAATTACACGGAAGCTCGCCGTCTATCATTGGTCCCCTCCTCAAATGGACACGAGAGTTAGTGTCACTCGACCCCAGGGGTTTTGTTTGATGACAGCATGGAATGTAAGAGATGGAGAGGGGTTTGGGGTTATCGATAGTAGTGACGAGCATTCCCCACCCAGGGCCATTACAGTTCCCTTGGGGGTCATTCTTACTGACCCACGCCAACTAGTTTATACGCAATAAATAACGTAATGAATAATCAAAGAGTTCACAGTTCGCTCTAATCGATGATTGTATTCAAGCCATGTTTTATAATACTTTGTATACATATTCGGGGATATGTATCAAGATTTTGACTTGTTATGGGATGTATACAACAAATTGTGGAACTTTATACATGGTAAAACATGAATTAGATAAAAAATCGAGGATAAAACAATTGATATCATATCTTAATTTTAATTTTGATAGATACATGTTGAAATTTAACAAAGTCTTAGCTTCATAATTACAACGAAGTGAGAAATGAAGAAGTGGAAAATATGAATATGAACTTAAATTTGGGTGTTTTTTTCTTCATGACAATTCAGACACTTTAAATTATACACGTTAATTTGCCTCTGCTAGAAACCAGATTCTAATTCAATTTCATTCCTTCCGAGAGATAAAAAGAAAATACTGATTTATTGCCTTTGATTACGCGTGTTAAACCCCAGAGAGACCCAAAATAGAGACGAAAGAGTTCAAATTAGACGTTTAAACTTTTGTTTGATATGTTGTAAAGATTATTTCAAGTCACACAATATTTTGTTTCATACTTTCATTATATGTTGAGTTTAAAATATACATTTTCAAGTATCTTTCTTTTATGTTAAAACATTATTTCACCTTTTTCTTAGCAATATGTTTTAAAATTGTATCAGGTCTTTCTATTAGTCCCCAAAATTTAATTGCAAATCTATCAATGTTTTAAAACGACTTTATCATTTTCTTAACAATCCATTATCAAAATTAGTTGGTCTTTTAATCACCAACATCGAATTTAACATATGGGCAAGATCAACCTTAATCATTCATTTCCTTCAAATCTACTGGAGTATCGGACGAATGTCTGCCATAAGCGATCTATCAAATATTCTAGTCGTGAAGAAAGTAGGTCATGTCTTGGAAAAACTAGGTCATGTCCTGGAGAAACTAGGTCATGTCCTGAAGGAGAATCACAGTTCAGAAAAAGAATAGCAATAAACCCGAGGGACTTCCTAAACGACTGAAGACCCCACTCTCTTTTTGAGAAGATATCGAAAAATGAAGACTGTGATTATTGATAAACAATGAATACAAGTCTGGACACTATCCATTCGTATTATCCGAGGTATATATTGCTCAGTTATTGTTGATTTTCGGCATATGACTTAATGTTAATGTTCTCAGGAATGGGGGGAATCGATTTCGGTAGATGATTAATGATTCAAGGGCCTACTTACTGCCCTTGAGGTAAAACTATCCTGAAGAGAATCCAGCAACACCTATTTAGCCATATAGATGCTGTAACAAAAATACAGTTAAATTTAGAAAAACTAAATATGAAATATATTGAAGCATTCCTTAAAAATCATGAAAACTGCCACAGTTTCAAGCTATTGAGTCACCGAGGTCGTATGTCTTGTTTATATATATTGCTAGTTACGCATAGACTTTGATGTACGTCAGAGGTACATTTTTTAAATATGATAATGACAACTGTCTGGAGAAACCACTTCCCTGTGTAGGCAACCTTCACATTGGTGAGAAGCATCTGTGAATCAAAGGAATGTGCTCATATTCCGTCACCTCAACTTCTAGAATGAAACTCAAAGTGGTAAATATTCTAACTTCTACCTCTTTTATTTGATGATTGAGAACTTCAATCTTTAACACATTCCACAATACAACATTCTCTCAGAGGTAGCTCAAGTCAACTTGCATTAATCCCAAGGGTTCCCCTGGCGGCCAAATTGCCGCCACAAACCTTTTTAAAAAGTTCAGCAAATTCTCGTAAGGAAGGGAAGTTGCTGTCATCCAGGCTTTTGTCGTGATGCAGTATGATAAGTTTTATTGCACATCTAATTTTGAGTTCATCCATGCAGGCTTCTCTTTTTCTAGAAAGAAAACGAGGACTATTTGAACGTAGGTTGGATCAACATGGTGGGAAGAAAAGTGCAAAACCACGTCTATATTCAGCTAATAAAACTTTGATAGAAACATGATAAATGTTAACTTTAATGAAATAGATAGAGGTATGAACTTGAGGACAATGATTATCTTAACACAATGCAATAGCTACAGGTTAGACCATGGCTGCTTTGTTGTGACCCATGGTCTAACCAACCTCATTTTCAGTTAGACCACGGACGGAACTACTTTTTATGACCAAGAAGTTATGCGTTTTCGTGATGAAAACATAGAAACAACACAAGAAAGATATGCATTTTATTACAAAATGATTTCACAGATTGAGCAGCCTTTCATGACATTGAACAGAAAAGCATTCTTTACTACAAAAGGTACCATGTAAATGCATTTCGGTGGATCTCCTCCGTCGAATTTCGGCATCCGTCGTACATTTAAGCCATTCGTGTAATAGCATTGATATGTCTTCACGGTGCTTTCCCCATACCTGTAAATGAAAATAAACACCGAAATTAGGACTGTACTTTCATAACTGATTCAGTTATGGGATTTTACAATGTTTACAGAGAGGTTACCATTACGTATAGTATGAAACAGTTCATTATCCAAGCGGCTAGATTGGATGTCCGCCTCGTCGCCACTTACTAAAACGATCTGTGTTAAATACTTGTTTTTGTTAATTATCGGTTTAATACTCACCATATTAACAAGCACAACTTCTTTTCTAAGGCCCCACATGCGTATGATAGCGCTGTCAATGTACGTCCGATCCTTTCCATTTCCCTGGCCCAAATGACAAATCACAGCGTGCGCATGTCGAAAGTGAAACTGCACGTGCATCACGGAAGGATGCGTCCTAACGCATATTTCACGAGCTCTATGGTTTTGTTTTGATGTCAATTTCATGTTGTGACACGGTCGCCTTCAAATAGTTCGCAATCATTTCAACAAACATATTATCAAATTTTGATTTAACATAGCGTTTGATAAATTACGTTTGTGGCCATGATCTAAGTAAGTTAGACCATTCGGGCCTTGTTGTCTAATCGTTTAAATGGTTAGTTAGACCACTCGCGCTACGCGCTCGTGGTCTAACTAACCATTTAAACGATTAGACAACAGGCCCTCATGGTCTAACTATTACTTAGAGGTTCTCTAATCATTTGATCCGTTGTGTGAAATAAAAACGTGGTACTTGGATTCGTTAAACTTGTAATATACAGCTACTGTCTCTCTGTAAAGGTGCGAAGATGTAGCTGTTTCACTTTGCGATGAGTAAGTTTTGTGAAGCAAGACCGTGGCCCTTGACTTATCAACCAATACTCACCTGTGGAGGTGGGAATTAGTTGTTTCATTTATACTAACGGAGCTTTGTGAATTTAGACCTTGGTCCATGACTTTAACTCCCATACACACTGCATGTGTAGGTGGGAAGTAGTTAGTTGTTTCCCACCACACACACCACCTCCACTGTGAGTTCATCTATACACTGATTGATTCGGGGTCAGTACAGGGTCAAAGACTTCGGACACGCTAGGTTCATGTGCTTGCTTACCCGAACGTGCATAATTATCACCTCATTTGCATCTTTATGAGCTTCGCTGATGACCAAAATATCATTCGGACAAATGGATGCTGCCTCTAATGCAAATACGATGTAACTACCAGATACCCCAGATGATAGCATCTGTGAACTTCGCCTGCCTTATGACTGATGGTCTCAGCTTGTGCCAAATGGACACTGACATGTCGGTAACAGATGATTGGTACTTGCCTATGGAGATTTAATGCAAACTACCTGTTATGCAATAGTCGTCTTTAAAATCATCATACCAATTTCTCCACATATTTTCAATTGTATCTTCCAATAAGACAGAACTAGTTAACTCCAAAGAGACAGAACGCTTAAACATAAGGATTATACAACATAAATTACTGACAAAATTAATCGGCAAACATGGTCTGATATAAACTAACATTTGATAATTGATTTGAATCAATGTTGTGCAATGTGCGTCAGACGAAACGAGGTTATTCCCGGAAATCACATGTACATGATACACTAATTCTCTATCAGTGGTTTCTATATTGAAATTTGAACTCACGTCAATGATATCCTGAGTTCATAATATACGCCATACTTTAAAAATAAATTTTTTTTTTTAAATCAGACAGACAGACAGACAGCCCATTGGCCCATAATACATACACAAAATGATTATTTGCATGAGCTTACATAAACACATTTGAATTTCTAATTTTCCTTACTTGATGTAAAAATAGACATACATTTTTGATAATTTCTATATTTGTTGAGGACATAAGATTTGCAAAAGCATATTGTGACAATGTTTTTTTTAAATATCTATCAAGAAATATATTTTAAAAAATCAAACTGTATAAAAAAATCAAATTAATTTACCCTGCTTTTACAATGTAATGCTATAAGTTACATGTCATTAAATCTTCAATCGTTATTATGAAAAATCAAACTGTATAAACACATTTTTAAAATTTAATTTAAAAAATGTTATTGGTTTTATACCAACTGAACCTTTAAATTTTCGAAGTGCACAAGTTTACTTTTACCATCAGTTTTGCACTAACATAAAGGTTTACTTGAGCAATAATTATTCATTTTGTAAATAAATTAACGGAATTGGATGTATGCACGAATGAGGTAGAAACTGTTTTTAATATACCCTTTCGTCCAAAAGACTAGAAGGTGACACTGACGAGTATCGATTGTTAAGAAAGATTTCAAATTGGGTTGAATGATTGTGAACATTCTGGTCATACATTTCCATATTACGTATAACATAATGAGCAGAAACATTCAAAAGTAAAAACCGCATCTCCTGAAGTTAATTGACACTTCGACATCTTGGCAAACGGTCTAAGTGTTGTACAGTTGACAATTATCAAAGCAAAGCAATGGGACAATCATCGTTCTTTATTGGATGATTTTCGTGAATCCTTGGTAAAGGTGATGAGCAGTTTCTCTAGGTGTGATGTCGACCACAACAATATAACAACAGAGCTAGGTATTAATCTGACCTTTATCATTGACAGTTATAAATTTCATAACATCTGAGAAGACATTCCCCGGTGACATTTAAATAAGTGCATCAGACGCTGACCTTATATGAACTTAGAGAACTAAGGAAACTGATCAGAGTTATTGACGGATGGACGACGGTGCTGATCGAAGAAGAACGGAACCAATGGAAGCAGCCCAATCACTGGACTCCAAGCTCTGTCTGCTCTGCGATATAAGAGGCAAATGGACAGTTTCTCACGTTTGGTATGGAAGCTAATCATATCAAAGCGCACGTTGCCCATCATGGTGTAGCTGCAGCGCTGTGTGAAACTATTCCCGAGATGCCTTGTTCTCCGGAAATCAATCCTACCTAATATTGGTTATGGTACACGCTGTCGAGACAGCCAGACTGTTTAGTACATGTAAGTAGGTCAACTAGTTGGGTCAGAGGTTAGCTTCCGCCACTTCCGGAAAGCGAGGCGTGGGGAAGGATGAGGCGGAATTAGGTCAATTTCAGGGAGCGTTCTTGTTTGTGATAGTCAGTGGCTTCCATGTCTTGTTGACAACGCTTCGACTGACGAGTGACCTTCACTCATATGTTTGTGTGTCTCGAATAACCCCGATACGACATAAACAACTGCCACAACGTAATTACTGATATGGACCACACTGTCACAGACACGGCGTTCCTATCTCAAAACAGTTTCTTCTTAATACCGATAAATTGAATTGAACATGAAAATAGTAATATATGTTAGAAATTTTCAGATACGCGTATTTTAAGGGTGAACCGTACGGAATTGAAAAAATGTAAATAATATAGTTGACAAGATAAAAGATATAATTATACAAAAGTTTGGATACGTTCTTGGGGAAATAATCTATATATTTTTTCCAATGTGTTTTCAGTTCTTGTAGATACATCCTTCTTATTCCGAGATGGTTCCCTTTTCTTTCATCAACATCACATCAACCCCGAAAAGCAAAATATTTTTCTTTTTAAAAAAAGGTTTTCTTCTTTACAAAAATACACCAGTATGTTCATAGCCTGTAAAGAGGAGAGGCATTAATTCAATTTATTTACTTGCATTTTTTATATTCGATCGACACAAAGCTCATAAGTGTTTCTATTTCTTTTCTCTTTTTAACCAATAGGGGCCTACCTTCCTGACTCTAGTTCCTTGACTGGCTTTAGCCTTACCATGCGCAAACGACTCTCGATACTTCGAAGAAACCAGACGCCATATTCTGAATTGGAGTGGAATATATTCGATAACCATTGACCCGTTTACTAAAAAAAATGAGAAAACTGTAAAGGAACGTCCTGAGACTTACACATGAAATCTCCGGATCGATAAGGAGATAAAGCATGGGTCTTGTCACACGATACCATCTAGGGGTTGACTCTGACTGTAATTCAAGGATATATGTTACCAGATCTATCCGAAGCTACATACATCTATAATGTTTACACGTTTTATCTTAAGCCTACACTATATAACGCTTACACTTGTTTAAAAAATTGATGGTTTTATTAAAATGATAAAATTAAAATGGCGATCGGAATATATACCTTGCATCCATAATATGAACTGTTTGTTGATCTACCGTGATGGCACACATGCTCAAATTCTGATCAAACGTTAATGTCGTAAATTGTCTTTGGATAAAAAAAGTATAATACATTATGCAAATGTAAATTTCGAGTTAGATTTCAGTTGTTTGACTTATGACAAGTGCTTGCATGCATGCATGTAAAGAGTGGTCCTTATTTCTAATTACAGGTAATGAATTGAATTTAAGTAATGTATAGGCCTACGACATATTTATGTTATGAAATTTGATTACACTGCGACATTACGTGAGCTCAAGATTAATATTATTGCAAAATAAAAGCCTTGCGTCAGTCTAGGAAGTTCTAGTTCCTGGAAATGGCCGCCTGTTGACTTAGCAAGATTTCAGACCGGCCGGCTTCGCAACACGCATTTCCATAGCAACAGGGCGGCAGCAAAACAGGGTCGTTTGCAGCACGCGCATAACTGCGGCAAGCCTCGCTTTCAACAGCTTGCATACTTCACTGAAAACATTATTGGACAGAAAGTAATTCCACTTCCCAGTTTCCATTGATTGCGAAGGATAGCCAAAGCTCATTTTTTTTATGTGTTAGGAAATGAATTGCGTTTTTTCGTACAACCTGCGAGGCATCGCTGCACGTGCGTTTCTATGATGCTTTAGAACCCGCTTTACCATTATTGATTTTTGAGTAGAATTTTTCTAAGAGTCTAGTTTCTTGAATTTTTTTGCCTCGCTCATCGAATTTCTTCAATGGTATGGTCAGAACAGCTCTGTATGCTTATTGAATCGTATAGAAACTTGCAAAAACTCCCTCATTTCATTTACCAACCTCGTTAGAGACGGCGGATCTTAATATTCCTCATATATGAGAATGAAGATATATTCTATACCAATCAAATTGACGTTCCGTGCAAAATATTCATTGAAATATGGCCGACTAACGTTCCATTATAAAACAACATATTTTGCTGCAACCTTATTTTTCTGAGCACTTACAATTTATATCATACATATATAAAAAATAACTTATTATTTGTTATTCATTAAAGGCTGTGCTGTTTACTACAAACCGGTGGTGGCTCGTAATATCATTTCGCTGAAATGGTTGTAGTGGAATGTTGGTTTATAGCGTCTCTATGCAACCCGGTGCATCACACGAGGTAGAATCTCCTTCAGAAGCTTTATGCATTCCCCCTGTAACTCAGTCATGACTTCAAACATCAACCTCCATACACAAAATGATAATGTCCATCGATCTTAGTTCATTGACAACAGTATAATGCAAACGACAAATTGTCGGTTTCCATGACGATGCAAGAAAACGTATATTGATAACACCGCATATAATAACATGGTTTTGATAAAAGCAGGATGGTTTGGGTATTAACTAACCTGAATCGATTATATAAGCGCTCCGTACAGCGAAATAACCCCATTTATGAAATGATATAGACGTTTATCGGAAATCATCTACCATCTGTTCAGAATTTGTATAATATTTCCATGACAATGATGAGCTTGATATGAAAAGGGTATAACTCCCTCCTTTCTATTATTACATGCTAATATTTCCCCTCATGACTTAATGAGCGTAATTGTATAGCTACACGTCTCACTATTGCGTCGTTGCAAAGGGAAAATCCTCGTTATAACGCTATTTGACATCCAGGTCTCATCATTATAAACCCATGTATATCGAGATATCCCTCTGTAAAGCCAATGTTCGTCTAGATTCCTCGATATAAGGACATACCAATCAAAACCTCCTACCTTTACATTGTACGCTAACGTCGTTGCTATAACGTTAACGAAACGTTCCTCAAGACCTCCCTATAGCGTTAAATATTACGTAACAAGAGTATTCAAAGGATATAGCGACATGACAGACAGGCAGACAAATGTTTATCTCCCCGATATAATATATTAAAAAAACTATGTAAGAAATGAAAAATACGAAAAGTCCCAACCACTAGTGGGATTATGAGAGACTTTATCAAAAATATACATTTATGTCAAGTACATAAACACCATATAAACCATTGTTGTTTTAAACGATAAAGGTACAGTATATAAAAGTAAAGATTATGGTATATAACTGTCAGCTATTTAGATTATTATCCAATATAGGTTGTACGGCTGTCTCCAGGCCAAGATCTGATGTTCTACTGCTGGAGCTCTTCCAATAGGCCCATAGGCGAGGCATGACACTCAAACAAAGATATATTGTACGTAATAGTGTATCTGTAAATCAAAATATGGAAACTAAAAGTTTGATAAAACTATTGTACATAATTAGCTATACAATCCTTTGTTTTAGCCTGGCATTAACCAATAGAAAACAGCATCGTCGCAGGATGACGTTATCGTAGAAAGATACCGCTAAATAACGTCGATAAACCTGGATTCAACCACACACATTCTATAGACGTTACTGTACAAGGCTTTTCTCTGTTATAGCGCTATGGTCCATTAAATCTACTCGCAATAGCGCGTTCATTTGTTAGCTTTTTGAAACCAGTCTTGCATGGAACCAACCAAACGATTTTCTCACCAAAAGTGTCGCTGTGTGAATTAATGATGTGAGGTTGTGAATTGTGTGATACGCTTCAAAGTTTAGATAATGACTTTGAAAAACAATCGATTGTTTTAGGAGGTTCTCACAAAGGAGCTGAAGTTAAATTGATTACAGAAGTGCTTGATGCTCATTAGTTAAGAGTTTTGTAAAGCGTTTTGTATTGATGTTGCATCACTCAAGCCTATAGAGTTTAGAATTAGGAGAGGAAGTATGGTATAATGATTACACAAACCATGCATGCGGGAACATCACACCGTCATTTCTGGTCGATTTGCACGCGAATACTGCAAAATACCTGGGAACTACAATTTCATCAATTAAGAATTTTTTTGTCAAAATAGATTGGTTGTAAAACCATTTGTAATACAGCCAATGGTTATATGAGCTGTTTACATAATATGTTTGAGACATAGCAATTGGACTGTTTTATCTGTACTTTTATGCACATTCCCCACAAAGTTATGAGTTTAAGTCTAACCACATCTTCTCGTTGTTAGCTAAGACCCTTTGAAGTTTAACGTTCCCCTTTAAAGCAGATCCACCCAAAGAACAATACGCCTTGTAAGAAGTAAATGCTTGCTCTCACTGAGTGAACTGCAGCAGTGGGCCCGTTCTCGTTATGTAAAGCGAGCCGTATTACGTCACTCAGACACTCGCGGCCTTAACGGCGACATTACTCAAACAAGTGGCCGAATCGGTCTGCGACGTGCTATATCGATTTTTACCCCGAAACTGTCGATTTTAGTCTGCTTTGGTCGTATAAATTACGATGCTGAGGTCATGGGTGTTCTTCCCCCATCCGTCCCCTTTGACAGCCGTTGACAGCGAATCAGGTTGCAATGTGGACCTGCTGCATTCAAGAGAATGCGGTCTGAATATGCCTACAGTCTGAACACTCACTTTACTGCATGTCTGAATGAGAAAATAGGGAAAATAACGCTACGTCGATAGCGATATAGAATGATTGTCAAATCATTGGATTGTCTGGTTGATGACGTCAGAGCTCTGTGACGTCCGCTGGTGAAGTTAAGACGTAAGCTTCTTATTAGCCTCCCCGGGTCATCAGGTTGTTGTGTTGAGGAATAACAGCTCTTGTCTGAGACGTATGTTAATGAGGTCACGACCATCATGTCTCTGACGTCACAGAGCTTTGACGTCATTTGCTATTCATTGATAAAGGATTGGACAATGCTTCCTTGGCAGAGATAACTTACGACGATCGAATAATTTACGTAATTCATGTTCTTTACAGACGCTTGCGTCTTTGTTGTACTATTTTGGTTTTCGATAAGCGTTCTTAAGCACACTCAAAAGCAAAAAAATTTCCACACTTTTTAAATATTTAAATTAAAATATGTAGTGACATAACGGAACGAGTATCCAAACAGCAGATCACATCTTAACAAACGTAATGACAAACATAAATTCATTGAGATAACGACTTGATTAAGCCATCAACAAATACAAACTAAGCGCTAGAGGCACTCAACATCTGTTACTATGTAGATGACATTTGCTGTTAAGAACTGAACGTGCACCTGTCGCCATTTAGCAAGGTAACAACTGAGAAGGAACGGCATGGCAAATTCACACTGCGAGGAGTTTTAAAGGGTTACAGTATGCGGAATTCTTCGTCAGTTAGCCACTGGCGATGACCCTGCATGGAGTCTGGCGACCAGGCCAGTAAACACTGCAGCCACCTTATCGATTTAGGGAAACGTGTGCTTTTAGCCAGCACTGGAGCTGTGCGTCGCTATCCGCGGCTGACCTAGTTTCGCCCAGAGGTCAGCATTGTTTGAACAAGGCAGGTTGAATGCATTTGCTCACATTTGGTCAACAGGCTATCGACAGCTGACCGAATTCAAACAACTCGGAAAGATAGGCTGGTCAAGAAATAAGTTAATGGGATTGGGTATCAGCAACGTAAACCCGGTAACTCTGTGACCTACATAGACCGGCTTGACCTAATTTCACTTTCTCTGTACGTTTAATGGCATTTGACCTAATTTATGATGACTAACACCGGCTGTTTTTGACGATGTATTGATCCAGGGTACCCCAAACTCGGAGTACACAGTCCGTCATCAATATCACGTCGTAAAATATCAATCTTTAATCTTCACGCCAACAAATTGCCAAGGGCAAGATGCAGTCAAACCAATTTTACAGTAAACATTCGCCTTATGTAGTGACATTTCTGAACTAACAGCGTCCATCAATTCACTATACGTTAATCGAGTTTAGCCGGCTTTCCACAACACAAATACGTATTGTTGAATGACGATATGTTAACATAATGTAAATAGACGCTTCATGCTTTCAAACATAGCATCTGATAATAATGGTTATAAACAACGATTTTGCTACCATACTTCATTTTGAATAACATCATAAAGTGATGCATTTTTTTTATTAACATATTACTATACTATTCCACATTTTTGAAAGAAACGGTGCTAAATTTCTAGATCATTATGTGTGCTTGAATATTTCTAAAATACTTTCCTATTTGCCCATAACCGACTTTACCTCTCTTAGATTACACTGTATATTAATTTTGTGTTGTACTGTGCGTGTAAATATACATTTATTATCCTCATTCATGGTGGTATATTTTTACTGTCAAATAAAAGAGCGCTGATAAAGAAGGATAGCTTTGTAATTATAACAGGGCAGCGACCGATTGGTCACAAAGCAGGCAAATTGCTTGTACAAGTTTGCGTGTCTTGTACAAAATGAACTCTCTTTTGAATAGAAATTTTCTGTTATAAATCTTTTGTGTTCTAAAGAATGCAATCTCATTTAGAAGTTCCTTTCATGAAAATAGAAATCCTATCAAAAAAAGGATATGTTAACGATGAAATTGTAAAGCTTAATATGAAATATGATGTGAAAAAGAGAAAACGTGAGATTAAAAAGGCCGTAGCGTGTCTATACAATGAAAGAGGTTAATTAATGTAGGTAACCTGAATATCGTTATTAGACTCAGTCTCTATACATTTATTTGATTACTGTTTATATCTCTTACTGCTAATAATAACAGAATATGAACAATTGTTGAGCTCTGTATTTAATTGGTTTAATTCAAATTACTCACAAACTAGTCCTTTATCATTTTGTTTAAAACCCTTGTTTAAACAAATTAATCAAAATGTTATTAAATCATTTCATCGTTTTCTCAAACTTACAAACACCAAAAGACATACTAGCAAAGTTAAAAATGAGCTATCGTGAGTAATGTGAGCATTACCAGATTGCTCGGTGCTAGACGCACTCCCGGGAAGCTGGTTCCAGCTAAAATGACGTTTTACCGAGTTTTGTTACTATTTTAAGTAATGCTACATCTGTACACGAGTTTATCTGCGGTAGCGACGAGGTTTTTATATATTGCGTTTCAATAACATCTTTTCATATCAAAATAGATAGTGAAATACATACCGAATTATTTCTTCTCTAAATACGCAAATTTGCTATGAATATCAATGAAGCTTTTAGGATGAAATTGATCATCAGTGATAAATTTGGCCTGAAAACAATGAAATTTTGCTTTCTGTCATTCAATTTCAGAAACCAAGGTTTGATTACGACATATTTATTTCATGTTGACCTATCAAATAGAATTAATGCAATTGAACGCGTATTTAATCTCTATTTTAATTGTAATTTCCAGTTGAATCTTCTAATAATATGTTACGACTTTTACCGAGTAATGTAGTTGTAGTTCCGCTGCGTTACCGAGTACGCTCCGCCGTTTCGTGAGTTTCTCAATTTAATTCATTCTTGTCTCAGATTCAGAAATGATTTTGATAGAAATTTCGACAAAAGAAGGGAGCGTACACGTGTCATTGGAGGTGGAGGTGACCACAGAAGAACTTTCAGAGGAGGAAAAACATAAAATGAGCGTTAATTGCCAATCCTAAGATCTCTGCCGGTGCAAATACAATCACTCATAAGAAAGTATTTTCAAAGGATAAAGAAATTAGATTTTGGATGACAATCTTAACTTCGCTGACAAAGTAAAAATGTATAAGCAAATATCAACAAATGAATCGTGTTTTACACACATTTACACCTGTTTAAGCATAAAGGGGTCAGTCGTATTGGTTTTATTTATTATTTTAGCCCTCTCTAATTTAAACAAATATATCTTACCAAACAATAACAGAGCTACGATTTGTTAATGTAAATCGATGCTGTTATGATTTGTCGTGACAATTACTAAATCAAAGATGTCACATATCTTAAATCGCGAATACAAGTTTTCATACAATTAAACCAATGAAAGTGACCAGTTTCTTTTGCAGATAAGATTGCATTGTGCATGAAATAGAGCATACATTTACAGTCGGCTATAATTCCCAGTCAATTAGTAAAGGTGTTATATATAACAATGATTATTAAACTTGCAAATTTGATATGCGTTGGCATGAGTTTTTGCATTGGTGTGTTAAGAATAATTTTTTTTGAAAAGTTAAATGATTAAATGACCATGGTTTGTTAAAATATATTTGGAAATAGTAGTTGGTCCCCATAATATACTTACAAATATGAAAATTGTATAGAAGGCTTGCCTTGTCATAAGTAAATTCATTGATGACAACGGTAATGCCCGAAAAGACAAAACTCTGGAGTATTACAACAACAATGTCCAAAGTTGACTACACCAGATATTTAACACTTGAATCGTCATGTTATAATAGAATGTTCCATATAAAATACAATATTTTATAATATCAAGATGACAAGGATTTATGGATATTGAAAATGAAGTTGAATATCCATAAATCCTTGTCATCTTGATACTTCCAACTTCTAAAATGCCTCTCAAACAATTTTATAATATGTTTTTCATTCATTTCATATTTGATAACAAAGTCTTTCATACTGCTGTGTGACAATAATACGATTAAGACAATAGCTACTTACTTTAATATATGATCCTTCCTGATTTCTTAGAATGATATACGTGCTTATCCACATTGAAATCAATCTTGTGTATCAACAATATTCAAACATCATTGCCAGATATCAAAAAATGTTTATTGTTATAGTTTGAGTCATTGAGTACACAAAGAGGTAAACCAGTGTCCACCTGAATTTAATTTAGTCCATTAGTGATTGATAAGACTGGAACATACTAACATGATTTCCCCGAAAGAAAACGTAAATTGATTCATAATTGAAAACATCAACTTTCTTGTTTGGAAAAACCGCTTTTACAAAATTCATTTAATGATAATATTTCTTGTTCAAAAACCTCCGACAAAAACAGAGAATTAATGTCAAATGAATTCATTATATCGAAAACATTGTTTTAAAACTTAATTGTCACTAATTGTCACTTCCAAAGTACCCAACAATCTGTCAAAAGTTTTGAAATTGCGATTGTGGCACCCGGTTTATATGAAGAGTCATTATCTATTCCTAAAGAATGAAATCGTGTTTCTTCATATGCTTTTCTTTAGCTCCAAAAGCTTTGCGGGAGACATACTGTTTTCAGTTCCGTCCGTGGTTCCGTTTTCCCTTGGTACCGTAATTCCAAAATGCTTTCGTTTCATTTAAAAAACTGTTCAATATTTTTTACGAAATTTTGAATGTAGTTAGACCTACTGTTGAATTGGTGCCTATTGGTATTTTGGTTATTCTGATTTTTTCTGGTTTCAATGAAAACAGTTTGAACTTATATGTTTCATTTCCTGAGATTAAATTTATGTTTTGAGTATACATTTAGACGTTAGCTCAGAGAAACAATATGCATTCCTCTAGAAGAACATTCGTGATAAGCAATATAAGTAAACTTTTTCTAGATTATTTGTATTTTACTTTAAAGGGTTTGTCAGCGTTTTTTTAAGGGACTTGGTTATCCCTTTGACATACATTTTTCAGTTCAGAATGTTTGAGAAATGTTTACAAAACGTAAACAATTTATCCTAAAAACATATCATAGTTAAAACATAAAAAATATGCTTCCAATAAAAAACCCATCTCATAGAGAAGACATATAAAATTTCATTCATAGATATGATTATATTTGATTTATAAAAGGACGTAGAATATAACAACTGAATGTTATTGAATGTAACCTATATAAAATCTACCAGTTTTCGTTAGTTTAACGCGTGATAAATTACTTAGGTCTCACAAGTCTCAAAATAAACAGAATAATTCAGCATTGTGGGCTTTCTGTATTATGGGGATTAATTTGAATAAAACAAAAATAAGATTTTAGCTTTAATTTAGTAAATTTGCTAGGCGTTCGCATGACACTTTTTACACACAGTGTAGATTTGCATATCTGTAACATTACATTTGCACCACGTCCTCGCTAGATGTAAATTTACTTCTTGTGCAAAACCGGGTGCAATTGCGTTCGCATTACACGATTTACATAGGTATGATAAATTTGCATACATGTGTAACTTAACATATAATTATAAGGGTGCATGTGAACAGGGCTTTCGTCTATAAGTTAACGAATGTCACTTGATTCAGAGAATCATGTATAGCTGCCTCATATAGCGCTATGCTAAATCATCGCCTTGTTGTTTGACAATAGCTGCATTTTGAATAATAATTCATTGAATGAAAGTATCACCCATGTATCTGAGATGTTTGCTACTTACCTGCAGGTTTTGACAATAAAATGTCCTAATATCTTGAAATAAAAATAGAGCAATTGGCTCGGTAGGTCATCAGGCTTACATTCAATTATACTGTATGGCTAATGTGATTCCCCCTTTGTAGGGGCGACAGGGTCACATCATGATCCTAAAAATAAGTAATAAGACAATGTGTTTTCAGATACCGGTAATCAATTCAGAAATGATATTGCTCAAATACCTAATTCATAATTTAGGGTAAAGGATCCACAGGTTCACCAAGCCCTTTTTAGGAGCCATAAGGTAACAAAAGCTATAAATTACAATCCTCAGTAGTCAAGGAGTCGCTATCAGGATATCAGATTCATCGGCCTTTTGCTACTGGAGAAGAAAATAAATATAGGGTTAAAAGGCGTGGCCCCTTTGATCCTTAATTGGGGGAACAGGGCCATGAAAGCTATAACTTTAATCCTTACTGGTCAATGAGTGTACAAAAAGTTTCAGCTTTCTAGGCCTTATGCTTCTGGAGAAGAAGTCGAAAATGCACACGGTTTACGGACGAATGGACGGACGGACGCCGGACATCATTCCATGTCATAATCATGAAAATAGTTTTTAGGGGGTGGCCCCTGTGGCCCTAGTCAGCTACAATTTATAGTCGTCAATAGTCAAGGGGTCTGTACATAAGCTTTCTAGGCCTGTAGAAGTAGTCTTTATAGGCGTGGAGAAGAAGTCGAAAATGCACGACGTTTACGGACGGATGGACGGACGGACGAACGCCGGACATCATGACATGGCATAAGCCCATCGGTCCTTAGAGGCAAGATGAGCTTAAATCATTATCAAAAAGGTAAATGTATATACTATTCTGTGTTGTCAATGTGATGTGTAGCTGTGGCACCATCTGTATCTCCAGAAGTAGAAACACTTTCTTCTGTTTCGTTTTGTAGTTTTTTAACTTTTTAGCAGGGCTATTCAATGATGGCAGAGATAGTTAATTGGTATTAAGATCTGCCAATGCTTGATAATATGAACACGAAATATCACATCCTCTCTTCCCATATCGTATGGAACGGTAGCCAAGGGTCTCTTTCTTGAGAAAGCCAATTTCTTATTCATTGTGGTCAACAATACAGTGTAGAACCACAATAGTTGATTTTTCGAGGGTTTTTTTGACAGTAGAATCACTTAATATCTACCCGAAAAGTAGGCATATACCTCAGTAAAGAAATGTGATCTCGGTACATAAGCGGAACATCCTACTCGGTATATGGCGGAGCATTACTCACGCAATGTCGGAACACCCCATTTTTACAATTTTGTAATTATCTTTAGGAAAATTCATCCAAGAATTACGTCTTAAAGAATTAAGGATACTTGGGTCTTCAAGAAAATGGTGCATTTTCATTTTCGACAGTTTGAATGATAATTTTGATTTTACAAGGGTTTTATTCAATTTATTATGCTTTTTCCATATATAGTTTGCTAAAACGATTTTTCATTCAAAATATAACATGATGCATCTGTTACCACATGCATACTGTACAAGAAATCAAGCTTAATCTTATCATATATACTTAAATTCATCGGTACGCTCACTTAACATGACCGAAGGGGTTGTATAAAACTCGCGAACAGATGTAGCATTACTTAAAATAGTAACAAAAACTCGGTACAACGCCATTTTAGCTGGAACCAGCTTCCCGGGAGTGAGACGAGATAAACCGTTTCGAAGGGCGTTGGTCAATTTCTTTTATCAACCAAACCTAAACTTTTCAGTATTTAATCTTGTCAGTTAGTATAACATTTCATATCGGATTGGTCACAGAGGAAACAAATATTGATGCTTTAATTCTGTTAAATCACTAACATCAAACAGATGAGTCAGACTTCAAAATGAGGGCAATGAATTCATTGTTTTAATCAAGGGAATTGGTAATTGTACCTTTCTGATATTGACCTCTCAAAAAACGAGTGTTGGTTGATTGATGGTGATGACACGTGGCTGTCTTCGGCCATTCTTCCGTGTCGCGTGACTTTTGACCTCTGCACGTGCCACTTTGATATCGAGGCTATCATTCGGTTGGACGCATTGATGTCAATACATCTTCACTTGTCACAGCGAAATTACTTTTTCTGAATGTTTTCACAATGACAAATGGCTCTTAGCATCTTTAAGGTTTCATATTAATCTCCAGTGCACATAGGACAACATTATATTTTGGTACACGACCATAATTGTCTTTTATTGCAAATATGATAAAGACCTTTGCGAACGACGAATGTCGATAAAAGAGGAAGTTCTGGATTCAAAGATCCTTAAACGTTGAAGTGGTATTCTTCAAGTTGAAGTGGTTATAAAGAACGGAGTATGGTCCTTAAAAAGTAATTTCAGACATTGAAGAACGATAGATGACCAGTTATGTTATTGTCGTGACATGCTAAAGGATCGGTTTAAAGTACTGTATTATACTCGTATGTACTAAACCTTATCACTGATGTCATTTTATGGCGTCGTGACTATTGCTGAAAGAATTAAGGCTTTTCAGACCAGTTTTATGATACAATAAAGCTACGTAATTTGGGAATTTACCTTATGCAGACAGGTAGAGTAGATTACAGTTGATAGATTTAATAGATCATATTTAAATTATTCATAGACATTGTTCATTCGCTTCTAAGCATATAAGGCTATTGTTCGATTTTTCAATGAAACACTTTGTTGTCATTTTCTGCGTTTAAATATGAATTTGTGGGATATTATCTAATGTTATCAACATATTTGGTATTTTGGCACACACATTTATATCTAATGAAATGATTTGTCATGATCCACACGGCGTGTTTCCTGAGAATGTAAGGACATTAATTAAACAATAGATAAGTACCTTCCTGCCATAGAAAGCGCCCATGCAGGTAAAACTAAACAGCCGTGTCTCAAAAGTTAATTTTAATGTGAAAAGTACCAGCCATTGAAAAAAAGTCGTTTTTATATAAATATTAATTATATATTAATATATCACAGGCACAATGAAGACAAAGAGGGACAAAATGACAACTCCACATTATCTGTTTTGTCGTCAGCTGTTTGGGTAATAAAATTGGTTTAAATGATTTGACACACTATAAGTTCGACACAAGTATAATGGAATTGAACTGTCATCTCGTGTCAAATATTAATATATCAAACAAAAACTATAACAATCATGGTGAAAAGTATCCATTGAGACGACCCCATTGACTAAACCGTAGCATGAGAAGAAGTCATACATAGGTGGAGCTTCTGCCTAGGATTACAAACAAAGGGGCATCTGTAAATTAATGGTTGAGTCGGCGTGCTTAGTAGACGTCCCGACCCTTGTATATTGAGTATAATTATGTTATAGTCCCTTGTCCACTGTTGATATTCTCTTCACATTTACTATTCCTATGCAATAATCCCTTGTCTTCTCTTTACATTTGCTATTCATATGCAAGTGGTTGTCCGAAGAAACACTGAAACAGGTATACAAATATCTGGGTTTTCTACTGATCTGAAGTCGATGATGATGGAATTGGATTTTGATTCACTGATGTTCAGATTATCTCAACTGAGAATCGATGCCTACTTAAAATTTGAATGGGTGATGTTCGTCTGAATTTCGTATCACATGTCTATACGTCGTTGGTTATTTCAAGTGTAAAACGTTGCTCTGAATTCTCAGTACTTGATTTGCGAATCATTGGGGGTTTTTTAAATTACGGACCATTGGAACTTTTATCCTGAATTGGTTATGACAAGCCGTTTACATTTTAGATAAGTAGCTATAAACAGCAAGTGAAACGGTTGTGTAAATTAATTTCTATATTGCTGATGTCCAAAACTTTATATTTCATTAGGACGTGAATGAATAAAATAAAGTGATTTTCATAATTTCCATATTTTCAAATAGTCTTAATTCTTGTTGTCCAGAATAATTTATGCAACATATCTCTCACTGAAACCCCTCTGGATCCACCAGCGAATGATGAGGAACTTTGAGATCAGACCCCAGACCAGATCCAGCGCAAGAACCTCCCACTGTCTGGCTTTGATCGTTCTGCGTGGTCCGCAGATCAGACATGTATTAGAATCTCGTACTATATTACCCGACACGCCATCATAACCGTCATCATCTCAGGCCCTGCTTACAAGGCGTGCTTACTAACGTGAAGTGGAGAAATCGTTGATGGGGACGAACGCCATGTAGACTGCCAGGAAGAGCGGAGACTGAGTTGATTTCCGGTCCTCTGGGCAGGGTCGGATTATTGTCAGAGTGTTTTACTCTGTGATAACTCAAACGGTTTATTGTCCTCCTCGCACTTTTTACAACACGTGCTCATGCCATTGGTGGAATAAATGTAAAAAGTTAAAAATAACGTACATCTATCCGTAGACCTTCATTCTCGCCCCAAATGAATACTTTTGTCCTTTGCTCTGTAGGACTTTTTGTTGGCAGAATCAAAATTAATTTTGATTTACAGAACAGACTTTTATTCTCATGAATAATACAAATTGATTTAGAGCACATACATAAACTCTTTCATATGCAGTTTTTGCAAAATGTGATAATTTGGACAATTTTGTAAATTGAGTTCATAAGCGAGATAACTGTGTCCACATGTCCACATTAAGAAGAGCAAACTGTACTGTAAGGGTCCTCAAGGACAAGTTTTCTAAAAGATGATTTCAATTCAACTAATTGACATTTATGTTAATTAAGAAACTGTCTGAAACCTATCATCTCATTGAATATGAGTTATGGTATCCCTGGGTCTGACAGTCTCGCTGAATCATGCCTCTACATCCAACTTATTTGAACAAAAACTGCCCAGCATGCAGACACTCATTCTCTCCCCACAGAGGTAGATCAAGTGATGAACTGTTGTTTGAGCCTGTTTCTTATTCCAGTTTGTTGGTTAGAATGGGAGAAGTGCATTCTCTCCCCACAGAGGCAGCTCAGTCATACCTGAGTTAGCCTCTGTTCTATTACGGCTAATACATGGGATAGAAAAGTAGAAATCTGATTGGAGGCAATCGAAGTTAGTTGTGCAATCAGCGACGCCGTTTCAAAAGTGGTCATTCGCAAAAGATCGGCTATTCCCGTGTGGTTCGGCAAAGCTGTCGTTAAAATTTAATATATGAACGTTGAGATTCCCCAAGTCATGGATATCCAAAAGGTGTTTTCATTGGCTGCAAATAAGGGAGATGTCTCAAGTTACAACTTATTGCCGCTAGGGCAATCTGCCGGAACCCCAGGATCTTGGCGTAATAGAACAGAGGCTAACTCGGGTGTGACCTAGCTGCCTCTGTGGGCAGAGAATTTGGAGAAGCCTCATTGGAGGAAATCAGAGTTAGTTGTGCAATCAGCGACGCTGTTCTAAAATCATCATTTTGGCTACTGAATCATTGCAAAGGCATTTTGATATGAAACACACTCTCCATTTGAGGAACATCCTCATTTGCTGAAAGAATTGAAATGCCACAGATTTGGTCTTATAAGAACAGAATGCTCGATCAACATTTCATGACTTGATCTGTCTCTGTGAGACCAGGGAATATATGTTCATGTAGACAGTTTTATATAATAACGAATACTCGATTCATCACTACCTAAAACTAGTTTGTTGTTTCATAAATATAAACCACAATGACAATACACATATATAACATAAAACAAAATGTTTTGCAAACGTTTATTGATACAAAACCCTGAATGACCAAGGAGTAGAAAACAATGGCGAAATGAATTATGAATAATGAACAAATGAATTTTCTTGTGAACAAATGAATACAATAATGTATTGTTCCTCTAAGGAATGTTCTATTGATGCTATAATGACAAGTGTAAACAAACATCGACCAGCCTAGGTTAGGTGGGATAGACAGAGAGTCGTCTCCCCTGAAGCCGCAATGTCACCGCTAGGTGGCAGTGTAGCGCAAGGGGAGACAACCCTTTTGGTGGGAGGAGAAAATAAATACAAAAGAGTATATTTAGATGACAACTGAACGACCTGGTAAAGGCAAGACTGAATTACATGACAATGACTTGGAAGCAAAATATCATAAGAGATCTAGTGTAGGCACAAATTGCAGAATTCACAATGGAAGCTTATCTGGTGGAACACAATCAAATTATCCATTCTCACAAACCTAGGATCATATTTAGGACTATGCAGAATTTTGACAAAAATATGGGGGCTTTGCACCCAAACATCATAACAATTTTTTTCTTTTTTACGTGATTGTTGTCCTAAACAGTTTACAGATGACATACTTGAACAAACTCCCAAGCCTCTGCCAGAGAACCACCAATGGTCATCATAATGATGACAAGATAGATCCTTGCCCATCATGGGAGCCCGGTGGTATCTCTGCAGACAGGAGGGTGAAAGAAGGACTAGGTACTGCTACCTGCTCCAGCCACTTGAGCTATGACTACTGCTACATATTGAGACCGAGCGGCAATGCCTTTGGCAATTTCAGTCACAGTCACACTTACAAACATGTCAACTCAACACTCACTGCTCTTCACATTATCCTTGTTCGCGTGCTCGTTCAGAAGAATTGATGATGGTGTCTCCAAATGATTGTCGTTTTATCATGGCCAATGAATGAAACGGATATTGAATGATAAATAAATAAACTTTGACTGATATGCGGTTGGTTGTAAAAATAAGCACAGCTATATTTTGAGTATAAAAATCTTGCTTGGTGCATAGATATTATTGCATGTCATTGACAACCAAAACGAACAAGATATGTGGCTGGAGCTAGGCTGATGATAATGTAATAATCGCATTCACCGATTGAAATGAACAGACTTACAGACAGACTGACTGACTAACTTACAGCAATACACCCAACTCTGAACAAGCACCTTGCTTTAAGCATTCATTGACTCTAGGACAGGACCATATATGCTGACTGACATACTACACTCATGCTTAATCACAAGTCAGATGGTGGGCTCGTACAGAACAAAGCCATCACAAAAACAGGTGAATAAGTTCGGGAGTACAATAAATAATGAAGAGTATCAAAAGTGTTCTTTCGTTGACTGATTGCATACATTTTTTAAAATCGGTTTGTTGGCCTTAGTTTTTGACAGATTTTATCTTATGATGCTTCTGACAGTCATTCAGGTTTCATGACAACTTACATGCACTCGTTATGCATGAACTGCATGCATTCTTTATGCATGTACGACAAAGAAGTTGGTCCACAGCAAGAGCGGCGAGGGACTAGAGGAGAATAAGTCACACTGATTGGTCAAACCTTGTCATGCATTCTCTTACTTCACTTCACCTCGACATATCGCAGGATACTAATACCATAGAGGAAACTAAACATTGATATCTTACAGTACAAACATTCCTAGAGTAAAAAGACACAAATTCATAAATACCAGTTGCAAATGCCTTCTTCAATACGCTTTGTACAATAAACATAATAATATGCAACAGAACATTCAAGTCCTTCGAAGGGGTGAAAGAAGCATTTGCAACAGTGAATATCAATTGGATAGATGTCTGGGAACTACAAGCAATAACACACGACTAGTCAACATACAGTGTAATACCGCTTTCTACAACATACAGGGGTCCTCACACATACTCCCACGGTTAACAAGGTTCAACAGGGCTTATAGAGCAACTAACAAACTTTATATCTGTAGTAAGTATGGTTTTGTTTGAAATTGGATCAGATTTGGCAATAGGGAGGTGTAATAACTCCTTAGTTTCAAAACAAAGCATACTGGAAGACGTTTTCTGCTTTATGAGAAATGTTAATCTGTCGTCACCGTGACAAATTCTTGTCACTCAACAACATACGAGACCGACATGCTCATAGGCAATAAATGATATTGACTGCAGAAAGTGAACTAGTCATGAAGAAACTTGCTTGAATCTTGAACAGCTTAGGATTTTGATCAGTTTAATAATCATCACTTACAAATTTGATACATTGCGAATTTATAAGATAGTTTTTCGGTCAAGAAATTCAAATTGCCATACTTCATGAATAATTCAAGGCTTTTACAGATATTGTTTATAAGATCAGCAAGTTCTTTGTGTGAAAGACAATGCAAAAGGTCAGGGGTCAGAGTTTGTGTGAGGACAAACAGATCACTAGTAGTGAGGTAAACAGTATCAGTCGTCATGACAACAAGTATTAAGTTAAATAAATAAATAGTGTCAATAAATACCATGGTGATGCAGGAATACTTTTATTTTCATGACATCTTCTGACAATGTGTCATATGACAATTCTGGAGTATTTTTTTCTGTTCTTTTTTCATAAAATATATTTCAATACAAAAAATAATCAAGACATTTTGTGACATAGAAATGTCTTGTGTGGAGCAAATAAATAACAAAAAATAACTGGCAAGGTTTTTGTAGTACACAAGCATTGCACAGTGCAGAAGAGGCAGTCGAAGACAGAATCTTCACAGGCCACTCTTCAAGCATAGCAGGTTTAGATCTCCATCAACTCTACTATCTCCAGATCAGGACATCAAAGCAAACAATAAAATATATCAAAATGGAAGTCTTTTCACTCTTTTGGATATTCTGGGAATGAACTGTTTCGATTTAAAATTTCATTGGTTGTGATTATGATTTTGTGGTTTTTGAATAAAATATGTAATAATAACCCTAAAATGTCATTCATTTATTCCAAAAAGAAATAAACAATGTCACTAAATAATTAGAGATTATGAGGGTAATGTCAACATACAGTCCACACTTAGCCATTGCATGAAGACAATAAGTTTTGAACCGGCTATCGTTTAGGCAAAGGCTAAGTGTAAACTGTACTCAACAATATGAGGACATTAACGATGGAGGATTGGAACAACCGTGAAAGAAAGACACTTACACATGAACAGTCAGTTGTACTTGTCATGCAGACATAAGCAGAAGGATAATGTCAATATATATCATATCATATCACCATGTATTCATTTCACCGAAATCAACGCAGAAGCCAAGTACAGTTCTGTCAGTTTGAGATTAAGATACAATTTTTGAATCTTCAAATCTGCAATATCTAGCTCATTTCAAGCATAAACACTGGGATGTATTCATTTGGTAAAATAGGTGTTAATCAGAACAAGTGACAAGCTATATTTGATACCAAATTATTAAACTATGACTACAGACTTAATCTATTAAGTTTACACAAAAACAGCATGATACTTCAATTTCAACAGCAAATTTGCTTTAATTCAAACTTTTTTCAAATGTCTTCAAAACGTTTATGAGAATGCTGTAGTCATGTCAAATAACATCAAGAGCAGATAAAAACGGATAACCTACCTATACAATGACTTGCTCATGTTAACCAGCAAACTTGGTTTTGTAGAGATAACATTTGTAACCAGTCGTGAGTTAAACACATAAGTATGTCAGGTACACAGAGGAGATGCTCATGTTCAAGACTAAACTCTTATCAACAATAGGACTCGCACTTCTGTTAAGGTTTCTGACATACATATCCGTTTCACCCCATTGAATAAATTTTCCAACAGCATTTTAAAATTTAAAAGACTAGTTGTAAGTGAAGTAGCATCTTGTAGACCTGTAACAGTTTGAGAATATGAAGTGACAAGAACCAAACTGGCGTTTTGCTGTTACTTCCACTCCAACTAGCCAAATATAAATATATAAATCAACTCTGTATTTCATCATCAACTGCTTCATGTAACCCTGAGCAATAAGTTTGAGCCAGTCTCCAATGGGGAGACGGCTCTGTACACATTCTAAGTACGACAATATTTGATTAATTAATGGATTGCGCACCACATACATGACTAGAGAACCCTTATAAATGTGCAACAACTATACTAACACTATATACAATCAGGCATGCACAAAATAACATTTAGTCAGTGTCCAAGAGATGCGCTTGCACCATAATAAGTTAGGAATCAGGGACAATTTACACAAGATTATGTACAATATATTAGACATCAAGATCTAATTGTATATATTAGTTTCCATATGAAAACGATGAAACATAACATTCACTGCTTAAAGCCAATAAGTTAGGATAATAGTCTTGTTTGACAGCATGGAAGGCTAAGGGTATATATTACTCTGTCACTTTAGCTTCCCCATGCCGACCATTCCATATAACATGTACATAGTCAAGACTGAAAACATGCCTGGCTTACATGAATATATCAAGACTTGCAACAAACAAACATTGAAATAAGTTCATTCATTCTGAGGATTGGAAATAACTTGTGACATTTATCTTGAGTAGTTTTACCATGTGGACTTTTAAGAAAAATTTCCCTAAATGCGTCCAAGGGATGTTGCAACATTATAGTCAAGGTTTAAATTTTAACAATGATAACCAGTTTAATAAAGAAGAATTAAATGTATCTCAAAATTGCATTAAAATATATCATTTACTTAAATAAAAAAAATGGGTGTTAAGGTCTCGAAAAACTTACTTAAAACTTACTTAAATTTGTAAGAACATTTTTCTTGAAGATGGTAAAACTATTCAAGATAAAGACACTATAATAAAATGATGGACTGTAAAAATGTAAAAACATGTCATCACAAGAGAGGACAGGTACAGTTTCTCATGCGTAATTTTGTCTCATGCAAATATCCGAATAATAATTGATGGTAACCTTGGTCATCCATTGAAAATCATTTTGTTCATTTAAAAAAAACACAACTTGTTCATATTATTACGTATGTGCAAAAGCACACATTGAATGTCATGATAATTGCAGACATTTTTGTGATGACATATTTCCAGAAAGCATGATTTGAAAATGAATATATACAATAAATATAAAACAGTGAGAACGTCTCGAAAACCATGAGCTTGTTCGAAATGGAAGAAATATCTAGAGATACAGCGCTAGCATTTCACTTGGAAAATAAAGCTTATTGAAAACGGATGAAAAGGTCTTAGAACTGTCACTTGTTATGTCAAACTGAGGCCCTAATCTAACAGCAGTAGAAATACCAAGTGAAACCCTAGCAAACAGAGAAGTACTTACTCTCTAAACATAACAACGATAGATATATATATATGTCTGTATGTAAACGTATGTATACTATGTTACAATTTGTCATGAGATACAGGGCAGATCATTGCTTGTGTGGGAACACGTCATAGTTAGCTAGCTATCTATCTTCATGATTATTGGTCCTTCCATTCACAGGAGCAGCCATGGTCATTTGGAGAAAGTCTGGGACGAGTTTGTTTGTTCGGAAGCCTTGTGGCTTCACGTAGCAGGAGTCCACGAATAAAGAACTGATGAGTTGATGATGCCGATATGTAGTTTGAAATATTATGACGATGCTGAGGAATAGCTTTGCGGAATTGTTACATTAACTGGCCGCTTCAATCCACTGCCCTACGTTGATGATTGATTTGATGACTGTTGGCAAATAAATAAATCCATGATTTTTGGACAACTGCTTCTTCTATTTGGTTTGACCGAGAATGTTGTGAGCAGCAACCAATCTCATGCCCGGGGCGGGCGGAGATCATTGAAGGTGAACGGTGTAAAGGCTTCGGGGTGGTCACTGGTAGCACCCTCTTGTGGTCAGTTCAGTCGGTTCAGTCCGTCCTGCCGACTGAACTGATGTGTGAACAAACCACTGACACAGTAACATACATTAAGCACCAAGATTTCTATTAACTGAAGCATCTGCTCAGCAGTGATGAAACTGAGTCAACTCCGGAATGTTTCTTAAAATCCATGAATCGTTGCAAGGGAAAAAGCATTAATCACTGTTTGAATGAAGAAATGAAGAAATGAAGGGTGTCAGTACTGGCAGGCTGTGAACTGTTTGAGAATCTCTGGATGGATGAAGCCTGAAGACGTGGACGTCACAGCTAGATGGTTGATAAGTTACATGAGATTTGATGTATGGAATAGTGCACATAACACAACCAGTCGGCCAGCTGCAGCTGCAGGTGTCAAGGCAGCGGAGGAGCTGTATGTCTGTTATCGGTTTGTAGATGGGCACACTGAGGTGGAGAGTCTGACAGGCACGAAGTCCTCCATGTTGGCTGACAGGCACAAAGTCCTCCATGTTGGCAGTTCCTGTGCCCTTATTGCAGAGGATGGGTGCACTCACATGGCACTTGCTGGAACCCTGTGCTCTCACCTGCAGGACTAGTGGTGGAAAACAGTTCACAACCCTCACAACTGAAAGTGGATGTTCTCATTGCAAACCAAAATGGTACTGATAAGGTCCTACATTGTAACAAGGCAGTTGAGCAAAACACAAATCTTCGTAAATCCATTCAGAAACTTGCACACGCGAACGTACATGTACTATTCAAAAACACTCACACTGTAAGCAGACATTGGTTTGATTTGATTTTTTCTTTTTCAACTTTTAAGGTTTTCTTACAAAAAGAAAATGGCAAATGGCAGATTCTTTGTGCAGATGTGTGGAAGGGTTTCCTGAGATGTTTTCCTCGCTCTGTGTCAGTCAGATAGTCACAATCACGATCCACTCAACACTCCATGGCCAGTGCCCGGTGTGCGAAGCTCGCCTCCAGTTTGCTAGCGGCACACGTGAGTCTCTCGAGGGAGAAGGCTGAGGACACGGAGGGCGGACAGTCCTGATCGGGGGTAACGCGTGTGTCCAAGAAGTCATTGTCCATGTAGCTCTGGCTACTAGCATTGCTCTCTGTCTCCACCGACTGACTGCGGTGCATCTCCGCTCCGTTCCCTGGAACCTTGTCCCCGGCACATGACAAACATGGTCGGAACAGCTTGGGGTCCAGTAATACTTCTCCATTGAGGCCTTTGAAGATGGTGCCACAACACACTTGAGTTCTGAAAGAGCAGATGTGTTCATTAGTCTTATATCAATTTGTGCAACACAAAATTGAGAATTGAAAAAAATACTTTTAATAACTAAAAATAAAGTGTGTTTCAAACTGTCGGGCTAAGAAAAGCAACTATCACTTAGACTTTCATTTGCATTCTAGAATATGAGATTCTTAATGTTGAAATGTTGCTTATTCAGAAAAAAAACTTTAGTATAATATTATTTCTTGATAACAATAATGTGAAGAAACAAAAGGAAACATTTTAATCCATAAACCTACTTTTTCCAGTAGCTGAGATCAAGGAAGGAGCTGACCCTTGAGCTGGCAATGCTGGGAGTTCGCTTCCTGTGTTTGGAGCTGGAACTGGTGCTGTCACGCGAGTCTTCATTGTCCGAGTCGTCGCTCAGGCTCAGCGACCTCTTCCGTGGGAACGACAGCGTCTGATTGGTTGTCTCATCACCTGGTAAGATACAAGCAGAAGTTACAAGAGATGCACAACTTATTTATTTTAGTTACGGGTTGCTCATTATTTTAACGTTTGATATGCATGGCATTCATATGTCAAAATAAAAGGTTTGAAAAAACTAAAAAAAATCTAAGAAAGGCTGCTAAATTACAAATGTATTTTACTTATGTTCATTTAGCGTCATTTTTTTAAAGGTTAAAAGGAGAATGAATATAAACCAAATCATCTCTGACCTAATTCAATCTTTCTTTTAAAACATGTATCAATTGCCTTTTCTATATATATATCAGCATAATTCAAAGGTTTTGACCTCCTACACACACCAAAACTATTGAAAAGAACATAGAAAGATAGATTCAATCACTGATCAATGTATATCAGAATTCATACGAAATTCAAGCTGTATGTACCATCACACCTTCCATTGATAAATGTAATATACTCTGTAATCTAAATCCTGGTAGTATATAAGCTTATTGTAAGCTTGAAGAGGTGTGCTTGATATCATCTAAATTCATGAGAGGTAGAGAGAGGGTCGATGACAAGGCAAACAAACTCTCCCCGATCAGCGAGTCGGTAGGTAGGGGGGTGGAGGGGGTGGTTCAAGTATAGGCTGATCCACACCCCTCAGCTCCGGAATGCTAATACTTTCACTTCACACTTCAAACCATATACACTCGCACTTCAAAGAAACTTTGTGAAACAGTAAAACATGAAAGGATTTTTGATCTTTGAAAGTCTCTGAGAAAAGGAAGGGTTATTTACTTATTATTTATTGGAAAAATATGACAAGATCAAAAGGAATTTTTTACTTATGATTTTTTTCTTTTTAAAATTTTATCCAAAAAATCATTGATGTCTTGTAGGACTTAATGAAGTTACTTACATCTGATAGACATCTAATTAAATATATCATTGAATTATCACTCAAATTTGTATTTCATCCATCAAATACCCTAGAAAGTCATTACACTTTTCCATCCCTACAAACCTAGAACACTCAACCATAGTGCAAAGCAGCTGCACTACACACCTGTTTATTTAAAGAAAGAAAAGTCAGAAATGCCAACAAAAATAGTTGCAAGGCACCTCAGGAAAAAGCCTGAAAAAGGCATCTTCGCCTGTGAATTCAATGACAAGACCTTTATGATAACAGCCAGCCTGCTCATGCTACAAAAACAGCACCGATAGAGTGTGTAGCTCTACACAACAAGCGGCCGCAAGTCACCGCTCAAATATGCTGGCTAGGTGGGGCCACTATCTAGGTTAAGCCGCTCTACTGTCTACATGCTTTTTCTATCATTCATCATACATACAAAACTCCATAATATTATGTTATGAAATTTCATAACCTGTCTGCATGATTTTCACGACTGACATGATGTTTTTGCCTACAGCTATGAGTGAGAAATATTTGCCTGCAGAGGACTTGTAGGCCTAGTTAGGTATGCAGGAGGAGTCTGTAATATGTTGATGAGAAACCAGTATTATCTGTCTGTCTCTTTCCAATACAGGGCTCTCTCTGCCTATTTAGGTTGCCTTTTTATCACATAGAATATTATAGAATAGCCATAATAAACCAAATAATATTTTGTCATGTTTCAATTCGCATTCAGGATTATGATTCTTAGGGAAATGGTTGCAACATGTTTTACCATAGATTATTATTATCAGTAGATAATCAATCTGTTTGAACAGTTTGAATGTGATTCATAATTAATGTAAGTTGTTGTATTGCAGATGATCGAAAATATAACCAATTTTTCATGCTATCTGCTTTGGTAAATGTGGTTGGCAAATTTTCATTTCCCATATTTCTAAAGAAAACTATCATCTAAATATATAGTTCCTAAAATAACCGTGTGTCATTAAAAACTGCAACAAGAGACTCCAGGTGTAAAAACAGATCAGGTTTTTAAATGATGGCCTAGTGGGCTTGTTTTTTAGGGAGTTCCAGTTATTTGATTTACAGAGAGGGATGGTTCTGAGCTCCATGACCATATTCTATCTGGGCTAGGATAACATCCCCAGCTGCCCGGAGTACTTGTACATCTGTTAGCTCAAGCCTTCTGGACCAACTCAGCAATAAATATCATCACTTGAGACTATCATACACCCACATCAACCTTTCCCCTTCTGTTGTTTCATTTTTCTCTTCTGGCACCTTCAAAGGATGGTTCAATGTTTTAACCTTGTATGATGGACAGGTTTAAGCTTCACAAAGTGATTTTGCTTAACTCTCTAAAAATGAAATGAGTAACACAATATTCAGATTTCAGTAGCTAAGGATAAATTGTACATATACATATATCCATGAAAAATGTCTTTCCATGCGTTTTGTAGGTTCAACAGCAATAGCTAAAACAACATAACTTCACATAACCATAAGCAAAATAATCATTGCTTTGTGTGGATGTTGTTGTTTTTGTTATAGGTAAATTGAGATCTAAGGTATGTGTTTGGTTGTTTTGTTAATGCTCAGTCAAATTAAAATTATTTGTGTGATTTTTACAACTATTCAACCAAAAAAACAAAATCACATCATTCAACTTGGCCAGTAAAAAGAGAGGGTAAATATTGCATTGAATGCCAGGGTGAGGGTTAACGGTGGAACTATTTACCTGAGAACTCATCAGATAAGTGGCTGGGACTGGGAATGTTGTATGGTATCCGTTTCTCCTTGCTTTTCTTTATCTTCTTGTGTTTCTTGAACTTCAACGGACTTTTGTTCTTGATTTTCAGAGCAGATTTTGTGCCTGGTCCAGCCCTTGCGTCTACAACCTGAAGAAGAAAAAATTTCATCAATATGACGCCATTAAAATTTCTAATGAAAAGATTGAATTGTATTAGCATGTGTCACAGTTCTCAGCAATTCAGTTTCTTAGGAAAACTAAAAACAATATGACTATTGCTTAATATCTCATTAGATGTAAAAGCATTGTTAAGATTTTCAGGGTTAAGATTGTGTTGATAAGAAAACCAGAAGATAATGCTGTTTGATCTTCCTAAAAGCACCGAGTCAGCAAAACTAAGAATATCAACACTAGCATGCCAACAAGAGCTTGTACACAAACTCCCACACTCACAAAAACACTGGAAACATTCCAAATCTAACTGTGAATGGACCAAGCTCATTTACTATAATCAAAGCACCCTTTAACTACCGGTATCATGAAAAGATGCACAAAAGTGCCTAAAGCCTGTGTTGATCTTTTGGGTATTTTTTACAAATTTCAGGAAGCTCTAAAAACATAATCTAAATCATTGATATTGTCTATATTTCTTTAAACACCTCAGGGTGCTTACATAACACTATATTAAGAAGATTGCAAAATATTCCAGAGTTGGGATTGTGTAATTTCAAAGCCACGTGACACATTAGAAGTGCCTGAAGGTGGGTTAGGACAGTGACACAGTGGCACAGTGCCCATATACAGGAGTTTACTCTACCATCTAGTGAGACGAGAGACAAAGAGACTCGGGTTACATCTGGACACTATCTCTCTGTCTCTCCCTGCTGTGTAGTGAGCCATGTGCTGGCTGGAGTAGTCTCAGATATCTGTATGTATGTATGGGGATGTTTACAAGACCAGACAAAGCAATGACCATGTCCAGGCAGTTCTGGACATGAGTCAGATCAACCAGACCAGCAGTGGAGTGTACCCTTGTATGTACGTCTAATCTCCAGTGAAAGAATGCAATGCACCCCCCTCCCCCTCCCCTCCTTCCTACCTCCTGACATAGTAACACACTGACCCAGTACAGATCGCTAGCCCACTGCCATTTCTCTAGTGTAGACTGACTGCTCGTATGCACGTATCACTTCTTATAGCATATAAGTAGGACTTCTATTTATTATAAGGTTGCTTGCCTTCAGGCAGAGATATTTCTCTGATAACTGCCAAAGTTGTCACAAATTGCCATGTAAATTAAATCACCGAGGGAGCCCATATAATTCCTGAAACACTGCAAACAGCCCCATTTTCTCCCGATGACTCAATGCAGAGGTAGGGAGCTAATTTTGTAAAGAGCTGAGGCAAATGTGCTGCACATGTAAGGTAGAACATGTGCGTGTGCCGGCCGGTGAGCGGTGTGCAGAGAGTGGTTGTGTGCCCCTCTGCATCACGTACTGCACTTCACTGCACCGCTCACTGCAGGGGGAGGGGGAGAAGAGAGACGGGGGAGGGGAAACATGCACCTCAACTCTCCTGCACACACAAACAGGTGCCCCTTGCAACAGGCTCTTTAACACTGACTTGCATTTGCATCCACACATCACAGTTTAGAGGCAATGGCAGTAAATGAATGTAATTATTTGATGGAAGATATAGTTGTTTTAAAAAGATAATTATTTTTTTTAATTTTGAATAAAAAAAATTAATATATCACTCTTTTTGTATAACAATGACAAATATTCTCATATCATTGAATTGTTATCTTTAGTAGAAAAACTAGTTGACTAAATATTTCATTCCTTTATTTATAACAATACTAAACAGCTTATAAAAAACAAACACTTGTGACAGTCATCTAATATTCCTGTGATATATTGTGCAGGTAAATAAAAATAGCCTGCTAAATGATACCGAGCTGCAGACAGCTATACGCTAATGAAGTGAAGACATTTGGTCTCGCTGGATGGGGAAATTTACCCGGCAATGTGTTATTTTTTGCGGGCTGCAGCAGAGTAGAGAAGCGAGGGCTATGATCGGAGGGAGAATTACGCTACTAGAGTCTGCATGCTTCCACAGAATCAATTACCAGCCGTATTGATCGATCACCGCGCCAGAGAGCGGCTTCCCTAGAATAGTTTGACCACAGTAATGGTTGAACTATTTATAGCATGCGGACACTTTAACAGCAGTGGCTGCCACTTTGTCATCAATACCTATGCATTAGCACATAAACAGAAACACCTCTGGCAAACTAAAGGACTTCAGATGCATTTCTAGTTTGAGAATATGCACTGACATTTTGTCAAGGGCTAGGAAGCCGTTCTAGGGGAGACAGGAGGAGCTGCTATGCAGCCACATTATAATACAGCAGTGGTTGAGGACATTCACCCCTCAATCCCGACTGTCGGCTCGTCGCTTCCTCGCTCGCTCGCTCAGCCTGCTGCCTGCAACACTGGCAGAATGGAGGGAGCAGACGCAGCCTAATTTGGGCCATGTAATAAGAAAGGTGCCCTGTCTCTGGAATTACAGGACTTGGGCTTGCCTTAAAGGCACAAAATATTCATGAGATTTACTTCCATGATTTTATAATATTATATTATTGGATATTGTTTTGCATGTAGACATCTGCTGCATGAGTGAATGAAATTATTGCCTCATCAAGTAAGAGACAGATCATGGGGGAGGGAGGGGGAGGGGTAGGTGGGGGAAATCGGTAGTGGCTATTGATTTTGCAACAGCATTTCTAGTTTCAGGAGCCCCTGAAATCCTGAATGGAACCCAGGCGCCAGAATAAACTCATCATAATGTGGGATAGAAAAAAAATCTTGGCAGAGAACAAGGTCGCAAAATTTTCCCCAAAGATTAGGACACAGTTAGTGGTGAATTTTAACTGAGGTTTTTCAAACAGTGAATGCTTATGATAAAGATAATAATAATGATAATTTTATCAATTTAATTAACCAATTAAAATGTCTAATATTATCACAAAATCTAATCAGCAAAGATAAAAAATTTCAAAGGAACAACTTAAAAAAAACAATTTCATGAAATGATTTGAGCTAATTAAACGGCGAGATAATTGGGTGGTGGCGGGACACAAATTCCTCTGGCATTTCTCTATCTGTGTAATGGAGTTAACATCAAAAGCTGAAGCCTCATCTGGAGCTGTCTAAAGCAGGCCTGTAATCTGAGGCAAGTGCAGGAACATCAGGAACATGTTTTCACCGAATCTAGTCCGTATCAAGTTTCGCCCCAAATCTCTATCGGCTATTCCAATTGACCAGACTCTTGAGTGACCATTCCCTGACCAGCATGCCAATGAAGCAAAACTAGACCTCATTGACCAAGTTCGGCTGTGAATACATTAACCTAATTCAAACAGTGAGGAACGAGGAGCAAGAAGGGCGTGGCACCTTGTAGACAAAGCTCGCGAGGGTTAACATGGCATTAGGAGGGTGCTGGCGGAATTAGCTGGCAAGCATGTGGTAGGGTAAGGCCTCTGGATGGCAAACAGACATGTACTACAACTGCCCCACTATTAACCTGAGAGGTGGAAACAAACAAACATGCTGCATTGGCCATAGGGATACTTTACCAAAATAAACCTAGGAAAAAATCAGCTTTATGCTGCAACACTGACATGTTTGCAAGTGTGACACTCACGTCTATTTAAATTAGAATCTTGAACTGTAGGGCATGCATTGTACTTTTGATGGAAATTTCCAAAAGTTTAAGAATTGTTATATTAAAAACTTATAAGATAAGGAATGGCCTATAGTCTTAGCCAATAATCAATCGAGATATGTTCCATTATGGTTTTGGATCTCTTAGCACTTTTTTACTGTCTAACATTTTGTTTCTATTCTTGAATAAATAAAAAATAGTTTTTAATTGAAAATGGTGAACAAAATGAAAATGAATTTATCTGGTCATAAGTCATAGCACAAGCTGAACTACAAGACTGAAATATCGACAATGAAACCGTTTCTTTTATGTTGATGGAATACTAATGGAATGGTGGGAATATAATCAAGCAATATGGTTTACAGTTCAGCTCTAGCCTTCATTCCCCCTCCCTTCTCCTCCAAGACCAAGCAATGCATCTGTAGACAATGTCTATCACCATCATCTCAATGCTTTGATGATTAATTGGAGGAGTGACCACACAGAAGAGTTCCGCATCAAGGGAAGACAACTCCTGTCAAAATGCCAGAGTCCATTCTTCAACAACCCATCCACCCCAGATTACCTGTCTGACGCAGACATAAAGGCAAATTCCACCTCCAAATTGAGATTCCAGCTTCTGTCCAGCTGGTAATTAAATGACAAGAGTGATGAATCCTGTTCAGAAATGATAATAACTCAACGGACCTTCGTATTTTCAAAATAAACAAGACTGGATGGAAGGATAGGAATTTGTAAACAACTAACAGTTGATGATGAAAGAATCTCAATATACTCATTAAGTCTTCCACGATGGTTGAATACAATGCTTGGACTGTGTGTTACTATAAACACAAAATATTGTTATTTTACTTATTTAACAGATCTTTGAAATGGCAAGTATAAGCATGTAATGTAAGGACCATGGGATCAATTAGGGTAACTAGAGTTCACCACTGGACAAGGTGGGAAGTTGATTAACTAGACTTGCTGCAAGTTCCACTTCATTACATGATAATGTGGTAACAATTGAATAGCCAGTTTGATCATGCAGTAACTACTTGATAAGATGTCCAATGTTTTGTGGATTTTTTAAAATAAACTTCCTACTTACAGATGATCATTTGGGCTGCTTACCCGGTACATACTATATTTACACAATGGAGAAGACAATGTATAAGTTTGTTTCTTCGTACAAAATATTTGAATATGATAAATATATGACTCTTTGGAGAAAGAATTTAAACACTTATTGAATAATGAATTACGGTAATGATAATAACAATGTCTCCTACTAAAGAAGACTTAAATTAAGTCTATGATTCTTCAAAACCATTTACAACCTTCATCAACATTGTTTATATCTAGAAAGGCTTAATTCAGTTAACCCTAGACTTGCTGAATGAAGAACTAGACTGTATCAAAGGCTCCAAATTAATCCACAGCCATGAAGCAGGACTACTTCTGGTGCACAAGCACTGTGAGTTCAGTGGGCAGTGGTCCAGTGTGCAGGGTGGGGTCACTCAGTGGACTGACCACAACTTGACACTGGCCAGGTCAGAGTGTGAGGACAGCAGGGGAGAGAAGGGGACAAAGGAAAGTTTGAGACTCTTAGGGAAAGGTTTCTAGAAACATGGAGGGATTGTAGGGGTTTGCAAAAAAAAAACATTTAGAAAGTTACGTTAGTAAGATTTGGAATTTCGATCGAAGTTGTAATTATACAAGTTGAGAATGGAAAAGGATACCTGGAATAGGGGGGTTGGGGACTAAGAAGTCTCAGAAGAAACCATTTTAATTATTCTAAGAAGAATCACATTTTGATTTTAGATGTAATTGGGATAAGATAAAGGAAAACTGACTGAAACAATTATGGAGATTGCCAAATGACATTGACAATTCAAGTATTGATCAAAGAACAATCATGGTTGGGGAAAGTTTGGACTCACTATGAAGGGAGGGGAGTGATTGAGGGAATGAAAGAGGGAGGAGAGACCAAGACATGTGTAGTACAGTTTAAGGTTGGAGTGTTCCTGTATTGCAATACACTTGTGACAATTTTAGGAAGGAAAAGGCAGGGGGTTAACCGGCAAGATAAGAGGGCTTAAAGGAAGAAGAAACTTGTCTTCACTCTCAGTACTTGGTGCAAGTGGGAGGAGGGATGGGTTGAATTTGTGCATCCATATTCAACTCGCAAATACCTTTACTTCCAACAGTGTAAGGAAGAATTGGTATGGAGAAGAACACGAGTGATTTATTAAATCAGAATTACATACTGGTCATATGCCTGGCCTTAATGATACACATAACAAATGTCCAGATACTAGATTAACATTTAGGTATAGAGAGATAGTGGTGGTAGAGACATGAAATCTCTGAAGAAAGCAGGAAAGGAAGGAGAGAATGAAGGAAGTAAGGACAGAAAGAATGAAAGCTTAGGGGCGAGTGGACACCACAGGAGGACAACTAGGGACATTGAACAGGAAAGCTTCAGATGTGTGTCAAGAGTTGTTCAAATTCTTCACATTGCAGTGGTGTAAATAGTTCCCCAAAGGTATCCATTCCATTTTAATTAAGTGACTAAGCAATGAGAGGTGAAACTCCAATAGCCTGGGGACATACCTCAGTGTTTAGTGTTTGTCCTTCAGGTTAATTAAAGCAACAAAGCACTAATTAATTACTTTTCGCCAAGTTTTAAAAGGTTAAGTTAAGGACATAGTTCAATGGTTCCACTTTGTTACCATACAAAGTTACCACCTGGACACTTGGAGCACTGTGGAGGGATTATTTAATTTTCTGGTTGAAAAGTTAAAGTTCTCCCTTGTGACAGGCTAAGCTGCCAATCAAGGCCTGGTTAGAGACAAGGGAGCAGGTCAAGAGTTCACCTGGCTAGCCTTTATCTGGCCAGCACAGGCTTGCTCTGAAGATGAGGGCAGCCATGTTGGATGACGATGAGCTTTCCGTCTGCTCCTCTGACCTCAACTGGGTTATTGACCTCCTGGCCATGTGTCCAGTCTTTAAGTTTCCCCGCCCTTATCTGACCATAAACTTTCTCCTTACTTGGAGGTTTAACAACTGACCAGAGACCACTGTCCAGATGGACTTGGTTTAAGTCTCCTAAATAAGATGGTGGTGTTTGAAACTGTACCATAACAAATAAACTTCGTATCCAAAGCCCCAATAACAGTTGAACTGAACCATTTAAATTTTTCTAATTAATGAAAAGTCAACATTGATACCAGGCCTTTAACCATATGAATTTGTAATTTGACCTTCAATGCGCAAATAAAACCTTCAATGAGCTGCACTTTTATACTTATCCTAAGATCAATTACACGTCAAAATATCTGCACCAACACCACAAGCAAATCAAGATTAAGACGGATGGGTCAAGTAAACCCAAGATGTTTCAGTGCTGACATAGCCTATTGATTTTTGACACCAAGCAGTCTACCTTGTCTCAGCTCTCAGTTCCTGAATAATTCAAAATTCTCAAAGTATCATTTTCATCGAATTTATGTGCCCAGATATTCATGTCTATTCGCTGTAGAAATTCATAATGTGACAAACTAAATGCTTTATTTAGAAATTTTGCTTGAAAATTTTGCATCCATTTTCGTTATGTATAGCAACTAAGACAATGGTAGAAAAGCAACAAATTTTTTTTATTAACTCTCATTATATTGATACAATATAACTGCCATTTATCTAAACACAGACAATCAAAACAGTAATAATTGAATATACACTTGATTTATTTTTTAAATCAACAACAAAAAACTTGGTTAATGCACCTTAACTTTTAACATCATTTCATTATAAAACTTTCAAAACAAATAACTTAAATGTGAACAAATAAGATAAAATGTAGACTAAAGAGCTATTTAACCAATTTTCAAAGTAAAAATCTCTCTTCCTGCTGCGTGGCCTGGTGACACACATTTCAAACTGCGGACCTCGTTAGATTGATTTTTGTAACCACATGGTTGGAATGAAGGAGTGTTCTTTAATGGCTGGAGACAAACACTAAAACACCAGGGCCTCAAGGAAAATGCCAAAAAATATTGGAACCATCTGTGTAATTTAGGTCAGGGAGATTAATATGACACGGTCTGATTATGATGGATTTATCACTGATCAAACAAACTTCCATGTTTGATGGCTGGATCAAACGTATGCATGCACGTGCAGTGTTGTCAGGGGCTTTGTTGGAATAAATTGGTGGCGATCGATTGTTTACTTTTTTCACAAAAGAGGTAATTAGTAACACAATGCAAATATTGTTGAAATAAATGACTGACAATAATTACTGAAAAATCATTTATATTGTTCAAGGGATGTAGTTCCATCATTTTTATATTCTGTTTTTGTGGTTTTCAATATCAGTAACATCACATTTATAATAACAATTGCTTAATATCTATGATAAGCTACCTTTTTATCAGTGTTTTTGTTTACGATAATCCTTAATGTATTGTCTCTTAATCCTAAACATAAATCTATTGATTTTAAGGTGAACTTGCACATTTATTTCTATTATGCAGTGTTAATTGTGATAAAAAGTCACCTAACATCACAGAATTCATAAATACCAAATATTTTCATTGAAATTAAATATTCATGTGACAGGACTTCATCCTATATTGATTAATAGCTATTTCACACAGTGATATGAGTAATATTTGTCCCTTGAATAACACCCGACAATATCACACAAAAACTAAAATATTCAGAGCAGTGGATTTTCATTAGAAGTGAATAATAAACAGGACGGAATAGGTAAACAATTTTTACCAAACCATGACCATTGGAAGTAATTCATTAAAAAAAGATTGACGCAAACAAGTGTATAATGAACAAAGGGCGAGTATTGCGTCTGAAGCGATGAATAGTTGTTTACTCCAGCGTAGCTCAGTACAGGAGTGTCACCGACCAATCAAACAGGAGCGTGGAGGTGTTTTGAATAAATCAATTGCTACTCATTGACGGCAGTCTGTGAAGCACTTACTAAAGAGATCGATGTCCTAAGTACTTGTTTACCCCACCAGTCGTCTAGGCGAGCTATAGTACTTCCGTACTAGTAGCCACAGTTACTATATTCATGCTTCGAATAACTACCCTATAGCACAAAGAAAATAGTTCGCATATGTACCTGTAAGCTATGAATAGTACTTGTCAACTAGTACAATGTACACAGGAAATAGTTCCAAGTTTGGAATCTCCTGGCGATGTATTGAATTCCGAGGCTGTAGGTGTTACTATTTGCTTTGATAGGTCACCAAGAACACTATCGGTGATACTGATACACCAACTACAGTACCGTATACTAGAGTTTTATATATACTTAAAATAGCCCGTCCGCCAGTCCTTACACTGGCTACTTTTTGGTCAAGACTGGAAACGTGGCAAAAATTTTCTTTATTCCCCCCCCTAAGGAATTGACCAATTAATTGTTTAGGACAGGCTAGGTTTCCAATCTATATTTTACACTGAGTATAGTGACATATAGTAGTTGGTGGCTTAGTTTCATCCGTAACACTTAAAGAGAGAAATAGCCTGATTAAAAAATAAATCTGAACATACACATTATGTGACTATAGCTCCAGGGGGAAGCTTCATAGTAAAGTCAGGAGCTTTGATGTGGGTCTGGTTGTTTTTTATGATGTAGAGGTATCAATAATTCACAGGCAGATACTAACATGTGAGTAATTAAACAGGAAAAAGAACATAATCTAATCTAAATATTATTTTTAGTATGATAACAGAAGTCCATGAATTATACACATTCCACTGTCAACAGTAAATATATCTGGTATAGATATTATAGAATGGATCATGACTGATAACTATTCAAATCAGTTATGTATCTACCGGTATGTTTATATAACCAATATGTTATTAAACATGTAAATGATACATGACTTCCAACACAACTGTATAAAATGTAAACCTGTCCTCACGTATTTCATTTCTAGAACGGCTAAGTTTGCTTGAAAATAGACTTGGGTAATTATTCGTCACATAGACGTCAATGGCAATCAAATGACTCACATCATTACAATTAAGAGATGGATGTAGACTGTTTGTGAAGTGATTAGAAGAATGGCAACAGAGTACAAAGAGTGATATTTGAAGGAGGAAAGAGTGTATCCTGTCATAGGGATCCTGTAGGAAACATGATCCTGTTGAAGGATTCAAATAATAATTCCAATCCGTCAAACCCGTGCATGACATATTGCATATTGGCATGTCTTTTATCTCACTGCATAACAAATTGGCATGTCTTATATCACTGCATGATGATATATTGGCATGTACTACATGTGACATCATTGCATAACAAGCTTTTACCAGGGATCTTGTCATTGCTAGGAGTCCTGTCGACTCAGATGGAAACAATGTGTCCAAGTCAATGTGTCTAATTAATCACAGAGGGTAATCAACTTGAGATAATGAAAGACTGGTTTGAGGGTAAGTTATGCTTATGTAACCAATTTCTAATCCCTACCAAATGGCTGCCATCTGCTAAAGTGGACCCCTACAGGCAATCACCCAAGGCTTAATTAGCACTCAGAGTCTATACAGGCGTGTTGCGGTCATCTGGCCCACTGACCAGCACATATGTTCCTTTATGATCTATAATGGACCCCCTCTCTCCCCTATGTAACTGGAGGAAGCAACTGTGGGCTATTTCACAGCAATTACTATGTAAGGTCATTCTACTTCCTACTATGGGGCCCTGGCATGTGATACGACTCTTATCATATCATGAAAACCATATGCTAGTGATTGACCCTTTGTGTGTGGAAATATAAACCGTATCATAATACTGGTATTGGTTACACTCAAGATATACCAGCAATAATTACCATAACCCTTTCTTACCATGATTCTAGATTGTCACAAACTTTATGTCTAGGCTAATGACTAAAACATATCACTGCACACAATACAATAATCATTAATCAATTTCGTATTTTTTGCATAAGGATTTCCCCTTCCACTGTCATAGATATAATAGATTAAGAGATTCAGATATGGTCACTCAGACTAATGCATAACAAGTACACTTACTAACACTTAGCCACTTATAGAAAACCTGTTACATCAAGTCTCAAATCCTGAGGAATGAAATGCTATTCTTCATGTTTTAAATAGTAGAGATGTAATGTATAGCTAGACTGACTTTAGCAACAATAATTCCTGGAAAAGGTGAAAGGTTCGGGGAAAATCAATTCCTGGAGAATACAAACTGAGTGTTTGAGGAAGCAGAAAGCAGGACAGTGGGGCAAGATAGGAGAGGAAGACAGGAGAGAATGGGTTGATTCAAACAGAGAGACTAGGTATGATAAGGGTACAAAGTATTTGTTATGCTTCCCCTGACTGCAGTGAGTGAGTGAGTCACACATTCCACCAACCATCCATATGTACCCATGATCAAAGTCCACAATAGGCTGTACTCCCTGGTTCTAACAGTCTAACTAAGTGCTATGCATCAATATATCATTTTTTAAAACTTAAATTGAACATGATGCCTGTTTGTCCTGCGCCATATTGTATTCACAAAAGAAGTCTTTGAACAGTTTAGGTCTGCATTACATCTGCATCTGTACATTTCGACTTCACATAAACACATTTAGTATTTGAGTATTGCAAATCAACAAGGAAAGTGTTGTGATATTCTTAAACAGATATTTTTCAGGTATTTGCTCTCATAAATTATAATGCTTGGTTTTTGAAGAGACAATAACAATGAAACTAATAAACATTTGGAGATCAAGAGAATGTTTCAATATTTAAAAAAATTTATTTTGATTCAGCAGAGCTCCTGATAACTTTTCAAGGCAATTGGGTATTTAATTTATTGCATAAAATACACAAATACTCTCTTTATCTGGAGCTCTGTAATTCAGGCATCTGGTATCTTGATACTTGTTTTTGAGGAGACTACACATCATATGGACACAACAAGAGGGTGATTACGAGAGAGACCAATAGTGTTGGAGTGTTACAACATGTTGATTGGTGCACTAATGAATCAGACCACAGCAACCCACCAAAGTAAAGTCCCATCTGGCGCTGATTCCGGGAATCTTCCAGATGTGGTCATTATACTACTGCAAGTCTGTGCAAGTAACAGTTTCATCAACTTGTTAACTAGCAGTGTATGAAAAAAACAACCCAGAAAATAACCAGCTGAAAGTGGTATTTTGTTAAAGGTACATTATATACTGCTTACTACATTACTTGAGAATGATTTGAGCTCTACCGAAGATCATGAACAAAGAATTTAAACTTATAAGAGAGAAAGAAAAACTTGATTGAGTGGGTAATTATCTATCAACTCCACGGAGTGTTTGATGTTGGAATATTCAGATACTGTTCCCCGAACGACTCCAATCCCAGACAAGAAGATCCTATGAGGATTCTGATCCAACTCCGAAATAAACATATTGATGATTTTTGGGTTCTGAGAGATGGTAGCTTGAATCATTGAGAAGGCAATCTGTCATGAGATCCTTACATTAAGTTCTAGAAGAGAAATGTCTGGACTACAAGACTTGCAAGTTATCTTGGGAACATCAGTCTTACCCCAGCCTTATGAAACTCATGAAATGGTCTCTTAGTCTAGCTACTCACGACAATTTGTATTCATATTTCTTCTTCAAATATCAAGAAATAAGACAGAAAAACTGATTATCTCAGGACAGAACGGTTTCTTTGACTATAAGTATTCTCAACTCCATCAAATATTGTAATTATAAAGATTCTAAAAACCAATCCAGAAACGTGACTTTGGTTTGCTCTTCAATGACTCTAACAATAAATGTTTTCAAAATAAATGTTGTCACTTTTATTACCCCAGCAATCAGGCTGATAAATATAATTGTTTCAAGTTTCTTATGGGATAAAGGGTTAAGAGACTGAACAATCAAGAAAATGTTATGGCCAACACTGAATCAATGCAGGCGACCCTGGAAACCAGTTGCCACAAATCAGAACCAAGATGAAACTGAATGCTTCAAGGATGAGCTATGGAAGACGGGCAGTGTCAAACTATTAGAAAGGAGAGCAGCAGACGGATGGTGCAGCCGCACCAACCAGTGTTATCATCTCTTCCTCTCACTACACTCTGCCTGCTTGCCCCATTATCAGACCTCCTCGCATTCCATAACACCAGCTTCAACCCTTTCAAGGCACTGTGACCCCTGACCTCCGACCCATCATAGCATCTTCCCTATGTCCTGACCTCGGGTGAGGTCTTTCACAGGAGATTACATGGCAGGAAGAGAGGGAGTCTGATTGAACTTCATTCTTCACTTGCAGTGTGCAATTAAGTGTCCACCCTAGATTCTCCAGATAATAGGTGGACAGTGGGAAGTGATGTCCAGTCAGTGTCCAGGCTCATCAATCAAAGTTTGTAATGCTGTATGGTGTGGCTGATAGGGGACTTCAATGTGCTGCACTAATTTGCTGACCATAGAAAGGGCCCCACTTGACCATTTTCTAGCAGCACCATCTTTAGAGCCTTCTTCCTCTTTCGAGAGGCGTTCTAAAGTTGGTATGAGAAATACTGATGTCCATAAGATCACAGAATTGATAAGGAATAGTTCCTTCACTGTATATCTTCTTTGGACACAACGCTGAACAAAAGCAAATAATACAAATAATTTCTTGACTTTTATAAATTAACATTCTGAAGATTTGTAACTAAAATTTTGTAGATCAATAACCTATGGTATACTTTTTTTAAACCCTTGATTAGGCTAGATTTACATCAGGAAGTTTGGAGAGGCATCTCAATTTGCCATCTTCTACCGTTGTCAAAGAATAGATGTATGGAAATATCACATCCTAAATAATTCATTCATGTCTCACTGTTGAACTTAACATGACAATCAATATGCTATTTTGGAATACCAACTGACAAAGAATCAATTCACTGTTAAGGAGGATTCTTGTCTGAAATTTATCAAAATGTCATGTTCATCAATTCCACTAAGATTGATTAACCTCCCTGATGCCAGACACCCTGTTGTGTGACAGATTGGTGTCTCCATCCAATCTTCTTTCTCTCTGACAGAAAACAGGTGAACTTTCATCCAGGTTCAAATAAGCATGTATAACGAAAGTCCAAAGGACGATTGTGAATACAAAATCAACAAAAGCAGTACACATATACTGTATATATCATGAAATATGTATACCATCTAAATACTGCAATAAGCTTTCAAACCAAAAGGAATCACAATGCAATTCCATTACATGTCATAAATATTCCAGGACTAAAGTGAAAGCTTAAATTGACATGCTATTTAAATAAACATCCTGGATAACACTCCACCTCAAGAAGCAGCTTTCATATATACATGTACTTAACATATACACATGGCACAACGAGGGTTAATGAAGCAGCTCAAACACATCCTGCAGGTCTGGCGGTGTTAATGAGGATTAGCTCAATAATCAGTTCTGGATTTCTAGAAAGATCAGGTGTGCTTTCTTTCCCAATGAAAAAAGGGCATGACCCTTGCATTCACCGAGTGCCTTTCTCATTTACTCGATAAATACCCTTCGTATGACTAGGGCTGGAAAGCAAACCTATCCTTACAACGCCATTTTCAAACAAATTTCAGCGCGACACAGGTTTCAGGCAGGTTGTTGTCTCGCGTGAACCTTGGTGTTGGGCAGCCATTAAACTTTAGAAAATGCTTTTTAAATTGTTAAATAATTTAAATATAAAATGTTCATATGGGAAATTCTTTTTAAAATATTCTTGAAACATATGAAATTTATTTTTACAAAAAAAAATTCAATGTCTACATATAAATATTATTACATAAACTGCAGAATGGTACATTTTGACAGACAGAAAATAGATAAGTGTGGAGAGAACAGATGGCAAAAGAGCTAAAACAGCGATGAGAACTACTTTCGCCCCGAAAAGAATGAATAATTGATTCCTCATTATCTGTTTTAGCATACCAGGACAGCAAGAGTCATTGACCTGAAGGAGAAAATGGTTCTCCAGACCTTTCCATCAGGAAACAATGTCTGCCTCTAGAATGTCGCATTATTACAGTCTTTTTAAAAAAACATGTATGAATTTATAATGTTTGGTGTAATATTATACCTAACAAAGTAGGCAACGGATATTATTTCATCATTGAATTTTTTCTCAAATTGAAGAATTAAAATCAATCAATAATTTGATCGAGACTCCGCATTAAAAGTTAACATATGTCCACAACAATCAAACTGTAGTGTTAACAGGGCCACATAAAACATAACCCATTTTTACTATTATCCATAAGGTTATTATTTTCAATGTGATGTTTATGTTATGTGCATGCATCAGTCAGACTTAGAACTGCGACTCAGCAGGCTGATTTGAGAAACAAAGCCCTCGTAACGACCTACATAATATGTAATCCTACGTGGGCTAGTCGGGTTATGAAATTCATGGCCACTCTAGAGTCGAGCAATGACATCCGTTGTGCTCCCATATTGCCCTCAAGCCTCTATCAGCGACATTAGGAAACATGTTTACTTCACTCTTAACAAGTAAACAAGTCAAGGATATTTGCAAATTTCAAAATTCAATTTCAGCCAATAAGAATTCAACTTCAGAGCAAATAACAATTCAATGTCATCAACATCACACAATTCTGTTGGCAAATCTAAATATGAAAATTTTTAAATTTTAATTTTTTTAAAACCTATCTTCATGCAAACAAATTGGATATATCTGAAAAGCCTGCCTCTCTTCCAGTCCCAGCCACAAGAGATAACATTTCAAGAAATCAATGACAGGCCCATAAAGCCAGCGAGTGGTGTTAAACAGGCAGATTGAATGTGGAGCTGAGTGTTCATATGTAAGGCATGCCTGCCATGTTGGAGATGGGCAACTATCTAATGATGAGACAGGCCAGGCCTATCTGGTTACATCTCCTGTGAAGGCAACATTTGTACACAGACATGGAGTGAGGGGCGTGTGCCTTGAAGATATTTCACTCAAAATATGATCTTCCCCCCCCCCCCCCCCCCCCCCATTTATCAATACCCTCCTCCCCTCTCACTTCTACCAACCCCCCTCCTTCTACCAACCCCCCTATTGACATCCTTTGAGGTTGCAGGGAGAGAAATATCCACTATTCTAGATGTGTGTGTATGTATCTCCTAGCCTACAGCTAGTGTAAAGAACACAACATGTGTTCAGGCTTCATGTTTATAGATTGTTATCTTCTTCTCTTGGCAATGTCTGTCTCAGCTTCACTAGTTTTTCATCTACAAGAAGGCCCTGAAGCAACAAGATAATCTGTTTGGGCTGTCTTAACAAAAAAAACTTTAATAGGAGGAAAGTTTTCATTACAAGAAAATAAATTGAATAAAATATCTAAGTCACGGACTTGAAATTTCTCAACAGATTTGAAAAATATCCTAGATAAAGCCCTCTATAATGACATTAATTTGTAATCAGTTTCACTTTATAATTAAGAATTAAGTGGCACACAAACAAACTTAAAATTTAAAGAAAAGAAACAAATGTACACAACAGGTGACAATGTGATGATTCAAATTGCGCACCAAGGTAAATTGTTTTCCACTTGTGGCGGAGCACAGATAAGGAGGTCAACTGACTATGTATACAGTGACTATCACTGCCCATCCTTCAGTCCAGATAGTTTCCACCTGAACGACTTAATCCCACTCTCTCTACCGACATACTCTCAAGTATGTAGGTCACATAGTTTATAGTAAGCACTGTACTACAGTTCATAATCCATAGTAGCCTTATTATCTCAAGTTCACCTAAACTCTCTAGCCCAATCTCAGGTCAGGTCAAATGGTTCAAATTCAGAATGACACCTTGCCTTGTATCAGGTAGAAGAAATATGAACAATAATATATGAAACGGAAATATGAAATTTTGAATGATTCATAACTGTGAAATGTTGACATCAAGCTAGAAATATTTTCATGGGAGAATTGACATTAAGAAGTGAGTGATATGGCTGCAATTCTTACTACTGACATCTATCGGAAAACATGAACAAAATATATAGAAATTGTTGTTAAATGGCAACTCTGACATTTGATTGAGAATCGTTATAAACATCAGTTCACTGGTTGTGGCAAATATTTAGATAAAAACTGACATTCAAAAGCAAAGACTAGAACCTGTCAATAAAGGAAGGAAGCTGAATGAAACACAAGAGAAAAGGATTTTTGTTCATAATTTACAATCATTGATTATAATGCCAAACTGACCACACCTGGTCTTTCACATAATAAACCCTTATTTTGATGAAAATTTTCTGAATTGAATTTAAGCTTTTCTCATTTATCAGATAATAAAATTACATCAAAATGAAGAACATCATGATTATGTTAATGTCATGGAAATGACAGTATCACAAATACTGGCATTGTTTGGGGGGAACAAAAGGGTATGTGTCACAATTCCACCCTGGTATAATGACTCATCATAACACTGTACAGTAGGCTCACTCAGAGTGCAGTGAACAACCTGTCCAGGTATTACCTGACAAACATTGGCAACAGTTGTGACAATTTACATGTCTTGAGATAGCAAGGTTGTCAGTTTCTATTTGTTTGTTTTTAGTAACTTTTTACATAATTTTTTATGTTATGAGAAACAAAATACAAACAGCAGTATATTTTAAACTACTTCATTTAAAATACTGTTTTTAAGATATATAAAAGACAAAAGGTACATACGTGATTCCAGTGACGATTTGTGCCTTCAGGTAACTTTTTCCATCGTTTCACTAACAAAACACAAGCATTGCAGATTTCTCCACTTCTCTCCTCCCGTATGCGGAAGCATTTTTCAAATTCTGCTTCATACTTGTTACTGTCAGTGAACCTTGAGCTGGATGATTTTGCACGACATATGCAACATCCATTTATGCTACGGTAGATTTTGGGCTTGTGGAAACTGAACATGATGCGTGTCTATGGTAAATTTCCACACCTGAAAATAAAAGAATAACACGCAACCTGTAAATATTGTCTTTAGGATAATGCCAATATCTATGAAAATCGGCCCGATTTCATCATCATGATTCACATGGTGAATCTGAATGGTGGGGTACGCCCACGTAAAGTGATCTAAACACGAGTCAGACAAGACTGTCCGCTTTGAAATGGATTTCACATTCCCACACATCAGACGCTGTGTCAATTTCTCGCCAGAACATCTACATTCATGCATTTACCTTCTCCTGAATCTACCACATCCTTTATAATTACAATTTATCACTGACACTGGGTTCATTGCCCTAAGCGTGTAAGTTCATTTGGTACGCTAATAGTTTGGCTACAAATATGCATGTCAAACGCAGACTTCATAAAAACACAATGTCAACGCACTTACCGTCACAAATATATTTCCGAATATGTCAGTTAGTCTATTTGACAACTTCAATCCGACATATGAGTTAAATGTAGGCTAACTACATCCAAACTGAAGAGTTACGCAAATCCAAACTGCTGCGCTGGTAGAGTTGAACTTACACTGACCTCGTTTGGGAGATTCCGGCTAAATTTATACACCATCTCATTTTCATGATTTATGCACCACTGGGTCAAACCATACGCATCCGCCTAGTTAAACCCACCGGTTTCGCACTCGAAAACAAGTGATCTGAACATTCAATAAACATGAAAACTGAATTCATGAACAAATAGACGAATAGACTTTGAGTTGTCACGAAGTTAAATGATTGTCACTTTCAAGAAAGGGTAAACTTTACCGCCGAAACGTCGAACAAAGGACCCTCTTTGTCAAGCGTACTTGGGATTCGTGTACATGCTTGTGCCACGAGGCATCACCTAACACTTCAAAAGTTATGACAGCAGTTTATTTTCACTGACATGTCTACAACAGTTAGTCTCCAACATATTCGATCACATATCTTCTCGTTTTACTTCTTATTTATCGCCCCCCACCCATATTTACTAACGGGAAAAACTTTTGAAGCCAACGAACCAACAAACAAGGTCAACATACGCAGTTCAAAAAAGCTCCGAAACCTCTATTTTCCCGTACAAATTCACTTTCAATAAATGAAAATGTGTCATTAAAAGCCTATTTTATCCAATTCAAAAGTTGTCACTTACCGATTTGACTGTAAAACCTTGATCACAGATTTTTTCTCTGTCTGTTTCAGTTGCCACGACCGAACTCGGCTTCTCAGCTGTTCAATGAATGCGCATGTGCAGAGCTTTTGTGATGCAAATTACTTCCCACACTCAAAAACGCTTCGTGAGAGGCTCAGAAAAACGTATTCACGTTAATGACACTCAAAACGTCTTGCTTTCAATAATATCATATTCCACAATATATCGAAGGCGACGTTCTGTTATCCTAAGAATTACTTATTAATTTATATCGATGACCTCTTTCAGGGACCGGGAGGTCGTGCGCCTTATATGGTCATGTTCGTATTTTCCTAACCACTGGTATCACGATTCTTTTCAGTACGGACGTCTGTGAAACTTTGATAATTTTATCGTGTGTCGTTTGATATCATTTCGTCGTGGCGGCCAAAAATCGTTTTTGTAATTGTATCTGTATTGTATCCGTAGCAATATCTAATAAATCTATGTTTTAATCATTTTCGCTCTGAGGGGTCTTGTGGGCGGGGCCAAGATATTCATATAGTCAAAGGGAAGTAACTCTGTCGGTTGCACTTTCCTTAGAGTTACATTGAACGAAAACGGGAAATACTTGCCCGGTGTTTCTTTTTAATCATGATCTTGCAAATTTTTAATTTTATTCATATAGATTAAGTTGCGTCAGAAAAGTCGAAAATTACGTGTGATACCGATATACGAGAAGAATTAAATATCACAGTCTAAGTTTGTTGTTTTTAATATTCTAGTCTTACATTTTTATCTCGGGCCTGAAAAATAATGACCAACGATCATGAGGGTTTCACGAAAACACTACAAAGCTCTTTCCTGATGTGTCGAAGACCTGGTCCTTTTATCTGAAAATTTCTCTCTATGTAAACAATTTCTTACTTTTATTTTATGCCTTTAGAGTATGTAGTCATGGTTTTATCTATAATGACTTGTAGTGTGAGTTTGATCAATAAATAGCAAGCTCATTTAAGCGTCAAGTTAATAAACAATATGAAAAACGAACTTCAATAGTAACAATTCCTGAACAATTTATAATATTATTTTCAGAACGTTGTTCTTTAATTAAAAAAGCATGCGGTGTAGACTTAATCGTTTCCTGCACGTTCTGACATTATTGATAGTAAAGTATAATTTGAACTACGTCTAAACCTTTAATTTCTGGTTCATAAAAATGATTTGCACAAGGTACGGCTACGCATGAATAGTGTTTCACACTTTTGAATGGAATTAAAGACGCTCCTTGCTACAATATTGTCTAGGCAATCACGAGTTATCTCCCATGTTGCATTCGTCCATTTAAGAAATTCAGTATTATTTCAGTCATCAATATCAGACTGGCATTATATAATTTTCAAACTTAATAAAAGGAAATAACAACTCCAATCATTGTGGGTTTTTTCAAACCTTCTTTTTGATCAACACGATAAGAGAGTAATGGCCGTAGTCACATTCGATACAGTACAATGGAAAAGAGTTTTTAAAATTACACCGGATTTCAAATTACTTCCCTAATTATACATTTTTCTTGATAGAATGTCAAGGGACACTAGTATTATGTAAATCAGTGTTTAAAATATTGCCCGTCAGCCAGTCCTTGAACTGGCTACGTTTTGCCAGGACTGGTTACTTTTTGGTCAGGACTGGTAACTTTTTGGTCAGGACTGGTAACTTTTCAATTTTTTTCTTAAATTTCCCACAGGCATTGACCAATGAATTTTCAGGACAGGCTAGATTTCAGATCTATGTTATACACTGTGTAAATAGTCTTTTATTTTTAGATTACTCTGTGTACATAACATTAGACAAGTAAACGTTTCAGTGCAACTAGTTTACACGAGATATCTCTCATTCTGAATCTCGAAATACGGCCACCTTTGCAGATTTTATGAGCGCATGTTTTACAGGTTCTCGCAGTAGTCAAATACGCGTTCTGAAAGAAAGAAATATTCATTTATTATTAACTTACTAATCCCATTGAGTTTATATTTCGATCATTTCTGTGTGATTAATTCAAAATTTGACGATGCATTTGCGACAATTTAGTTAAACAAGGACTTAGGGGACGACAACATTACAGCTAGTTTTAATAACTAAATTGCATTTGCGACCATCTAAAATCATTCTACTTCATGTTTAAACTGACAGTTTGTATGACTGAGCCAAGATGACTGACTTAGTTTTGCTGAAAATTACAATTTTGATTTTTTGCTCAGTATAAAGACAAACACGGTCCCAAAACGTGTTTTTTTTATTTTGACTGTTTATACTTTCACGAAATAACTCAAACGCCAGACATTGAAATTAGTTCAGAATTATGCTGTAAAGTAAGATATGGCTTCATATTATCAATCTACATGTATGTTGCAAGAGTATTTTTTTATCTAAAGACATAATTTACCATTTGTAAATGATACTTTAAAGTTATATCGCAAATGTCTGAAGAAAGATTGATATAAGTAATTGTATTTGCCTTTGGTGTATACATGTCTGCCTTGCAAATACGACCTCGCGATTATACTCTTAAAAATAAGAATCGTCACAGTTTGTTAAGAAAAAAAAGAAAAAATGCCTATGTGAATAAAAGATAAGACAGCTACAAAGTTTAAAACTGATAATTTGCATTAGCTACAGCACGTTCACAAAATATTTAAGTTTGGAAAACCTTTTATTCCCCAGAGAAAGTAGTAAAACTAAAATATAGGTTTTTGTGAATCTTTTTGTCCCTATTTCAAACTATCATATGGAAACATCTCTACGAAAGGCACAGTAGCTTTAAAATGCTTCAATAGTAGATTATTCGATCAAACAAACTTCTCCTCTAGTTTCCATCCTGCAAAGAAATTATTCTTTCACGTGTTGACACCCTGCTACGTCTATATTTGAAAGGAGTTAAGACCAATCTAAAGAGTTTGAGTTCCAACGTTACAATTATGAAATTCTGATAATTTTGGTTTCCTTTGTCAACCGGTTTCTGGGGAGAAGTTACATAGTGCTAAGATAGTTATTTAGGCCAAGACTATTAGAAATGAGGTGGGGAAAATAGAAAAAATAGAAAATAGAAACATATAAAATATAATCCTAATATCAGTGGCACAATGTTCTGCAAATTCCAGCTGGTGTTATTTTCAAATTGACAACCATGTCCACAATGGTCGCCAGGGATATGCTGAATTATTGAATATTTTTTACATTTGTGTTGTTTATGGCATATCGTTGATAAAATAAAAGCTTGTTTGATAACCCTTTAAAATATGCACTTATTAGTCATGTAGAACATATTTGTAGTGAATAATTGACCATAATGCTTGCAAAATATAATGTAAAACAAAAACTGTATACAAGCAGAATTAATGTGTTCGCAATTAATCAGTAGGCCTATAGTCAGAATATAATCATTTCACGCAAATTATTGCATCCGCAGAAACCATTCTCGTAACTTTTGCATGTGGCCTGATTCTGTAGGAGCAAATATCCCATCTCTAAAATACTGGACAATCTTCTGTAACCAAACCATTTACCCGCCTGTTACTTGCAATTAAAAAAAAGCTTTAAAGCCTATTACTACATCTTGTGTTATTCAGATAGGAAATCAAAAGCACATGTAGTCCAAATGGCAAGAAGAATTTGATGGTGATCTTGATTGTAATTGCATCTTTTTAAAACCATTGAAATTAATATAAGACACAACATTAAGATGGTTTCAGCACAGGATACTCCATATAATTGTAACTACAAATATATTCTTAAGAAAATTAAAATTAATGACTGATTTATGTACTTTCTGTATTGAAGAGCAGGAATCCATTTGTCACTTATTCTGGGATTGTGAATTTGTACAAATACTTTTCTTTCTTGGTTAACTGAAAACTGTGATCGTATCCATAACCACAAATTGTCTTTGGAATTGATAATCTTTCGCTGTAAAAAAATATTTTTACTGATGCTGTTTTGATTTATTCATATTATTAGGCAAATACTACTTGTACAAATGTAAACTAAACCCTTCATTACCAAGTTTTATACTCATTTTAAGAATGAGTTAATATTAAGATACATTATAGAAAAAATGTCTTACTTCTACTTGACAATTAATATAATAGTGGTGTGAATGTTCTGTCTGGGTTGGGTTTTTTTACAAAAAAAGCTTCCTTGAAACCCAGGCTGAATACGATTTCATTTATGTCTGTCCACTTTCTGTTGAGTTCTTTATTGTGACAGGGATAAACGAATAAAAAAATTTAAAGTTAAAAAATATATTATCTCTGTGCTGCAATCCCAATCACTTGGTAATTACTTTCCTAACTATTACTGTACAGTAAGGTATATTCCGAAGCTGTGGAACTGACAGCTGCAGATGGGAATGATTCAAACTTTAAAGAGAATGAAAAGCTGACTATAGACTGATTTGAAATACGTTTTGTATCGATGATTGTCTAGAGATAACGCTGGTTGGTCAGCTGGATAGATTTTCAAGATGAAAGTTGTCATCTTTGGAATACCATTCAGAAAGAAACGCCCATTGTATGGAAGGTTTGAGCATCTACCAGAACGTTCTTCTTTTCTGATTATAGCTTTCCTTGATTATAGCTTTTCTTGATTATAGCTTTTCTTGATTATAGCTTTCCTTGATTATAGCTTTTCTTGATTATAGCTTTTCTTGATTATAGCTTTCCTTGATTATAGCTTTTCTTGATTATAGCTTTCCTTGATTATAGCTTTCCTTGATCATAGCTTTTCTTGATTATAGCTTTTCTTGATTATAGCTTTTCTTGATTATAGCTTTCCTTGATTATAGCTTTTCTTGATTATAGCTTTCCTTGATTATAGCTTTTCTTGATTATAGCTTTCCTTGATTATAGCTTTCCTTGATTATAGCTTTTCTTGATTATAGCTTTCCTTGATTATAGCTTTCCTTGATCATAGCTTTTCTTGATTATAGCTTTTCTTGATTATAGCTTTCCTTGATTATAGCTTTTCTTGATTATAGCTTTCCTTGATTATAGCTTTCCTTGATTATAGCTTTCCTTGATTATAGCTTTCCTTGATCATAGCTTTTCTTGATTATAGCTTTTCTTGATTATAGCTTTCCTTGATTATAGCTTTCCTTGATTATAGCTTTCCTTGATCATAGCTTTTCTTGATTATAGCTTTTCTTGATTATAGCTTTTCTTGATTATAGCTTTCCTTGATTATAGCTTTTCTTGATTATAGCTTTCCTTGATTATAGCTTTCCTTGATTATAGCTTTCCTTGATTATAGCTTTTCTTGATTATAGCTTTCCTTGATTATAGCTTTTCTTGATTATAGCTTTCCTTGATTATAGCTTTTCTTGATTATAGCTTTCCTTGATTATAGCTTTCCTTGATTATAGCTTTTCTTGATTATAGCTTTTCTTGATTATAGCTTTCCTTGATCATAGCTTTTCTTGATTATAGCTTTTCTTGATTATAGCTTTTCTTGATTATAGCTTTCCTTGATTATAGCTTTCCTTGATTATAGCTTTTCTTGATTATAGCTTTCCTTGATTATAGCTTTTCTTGATTATAGCGACATGAAACTGTTACACCTCGAAACTGCATTAGCAATCACTGGATGTTGCTTTGTCTCCATACAACATATATCATTTTATGCAGCAACCATCATCACCAGATCCGAGTACTTCAACCGGTACTTCTTCCTATTGGGCAATATCCATTGCAGTTGTTACAATCAACCAGTCCCTTCCAGGCCTGTATCCGCACTCATTGCTTTTTATTTGAGTGATTAATCTTTAATTGTGCCATAACAAAGAAAGGCGGTCCATAAATGCAATTGTTTTCATTTCAGGATTGCAAGGAATCTCTAAAATTGTTTTGAACAACATAAATCTTCCAATCTGCTTCTTTCCGTTTCCAATCAATCCTGAGACATTACTTAATTCTAACACAAAAGTCAAACGGTGATTTCATTTAACTTCGTGGTTCATCAAATGTGACAGAGAAAATGCCAAAGATCAATTGTTGTTTAAAACCAAGGGTGGAGTAGATGGTGCCAGACATGGAAGGATCTTGATTTACAAAAGGAAAATGGTATTTACTCCTATACTGATTACCACCAAGGATTGCCTACTGCACAATGCCACTCAGAGATGAATTGGGACTCTCAAACTTGCTAACCAAATACTAGTCTTTTTTACATTGGAACATAGAAGGCTCATGGAGGGTCCAATCTTGATGGATTTAACCTATGTACCATCTGGGTACTGTCTTGGTTTTTGGGGAGAAAAGTTAATGCAAAAATTTCAAAAAGATAATTATGATTAAAGTAATCACTGTATGTTAGATAACTAAGCATTTTCGAAAAACTGTCATCTGATGTATTGCATGAAATGATCATCAGCAAAATTGGAACTTTTCAAGTACCTTGGTCTGATGGATTCGCATCAAAACGTCTTGAATCGTAAGCAGGTTTTCTTCAGTCGTGTATTGAGTTGGGGTGGTCGTTTGTGGCAACTGACTTGATGGTAGATTTGTTAGTTCACCCGTCCCAAAACAATAGATTTCAGTTTCAATCCAATGACTTCTTTGAGAGGCATTTTAGAAACTGGTTGAGGAAGAAGAACAAGTTGTAATGGATAGTCAACTTCTATATTGCATGGTTTTAATTGCAAGGTACTTTTATCTTTTTTGTACTGCAGGGTTTTAATTGCAAGGTACTTTTATCTTTTTTGTACTGCAGGGTTAAGTCTGTTGAAGACATGGCGTAGATGGTGTAACTCGTTGTGGTGGTGGAACAGATGTTCTGCCAGTGAGAGTAGAGATGATGCCTTTCTTAACTTGCAGGGGGTGGTTGGAGTGAAGTGAAGGTACTGGTCGGTATGGGTTGGCTTCCTGTAGACGCTAGTGGTGAGTATGTTGTTGTCTTTGTGGACGAGGAATGTCAATTCCTGTTCCACTTCTCTACTTCCATGTTGAATTTCATGCAAGAGTGTTTTGCCTTAAGATGGCAAAGGTGATGGTTGGGGTGGTCGTTGGGATTGATGATTACGAAGGTGTCGTCTTCTTTACGGTACTATTTGTTTGGTTTGATTGGGGAGGTCAGGAGGGCTTTTTCTTCTAGATGGGTCATGTAGATTTCAGTGATGATTAGGGAGATTTGGGAACCCATTGGGAGGCCATGGGTTTGTTGTTGAACTGATGCAGGAGTCGATGAGGCGGAAGATGCTGTCTACAGTGATATGGGTATCTAGTTGGGGATGGATATTTGTTACTCTTCTTCTGATGACCTCAAGGGCTTCTCTGGGGACATTGGTGAACAGGTCAACCACATCGTAGCTAATAAAGCTTCCTGGAAGGTTTATGGCGTTGATCTTGGAGCAGAAGGCGGCGAATTCGGAGATAAAGGATTTGGCTGAGGGAAGTGCTGGGCGGTATTGTAGTTGACAGTGGTTGTGGGGCAGACTAACAGGCAGGCTTTGACTGGATCTTTGTGGACTAATAGTTTCTGTGATGGGAAACTGCCAGCTGCTTGTGGAGTGTTCTTTCAGGAGGGCTTTGTGGCCTCATTTGAAGGCGGTTGGTGGGATCTTTCTTCAGATGATTGTAGGTTGATGGATCGTTGAGGATGTTGTCCTTCAGGGTGGTGAAGGCGGTTGTGTCCATGATGACATCAGCTCTTTCTTTGTCAGCTGGGGCGATGACGATGACCAGATCAGAGCGCAGTATTTTTAGAGTTAGCCTCTCTAAATTGAATAAGTTATCTTGTTTATTTACATGGAAGCTTTTCTTTTCTAAGATGTTTGCTATCTAATGTTTTAAATAGTCAACTCTACCACCAGGGGCAAGTTGCTGCAGACCTTTTTCTATGTTGGCAACGCAGATGGTGTTGTTCTGGCGGGTGGAGGGTGTGATATCCTGTGATAAGAGACATAACAAACACATTAGTCACAAGTGGGCTTTTGCGTTTATATAAATGATATAAGACACTATAATATTATCGTGTTGAAAGTCAACAGTAAAGTGGAAGTGAACTTAAAGAATATTCATAAATAAAAGTGAAGAGTTTGTGAAGTGTCAGAAAATTAAATTTCAAAGTGACCTGAGAAAACGAACATGCCTGCGCCCATGATTGGAACGATGAGTGAATACTCGCCCGGTAAGGAAGATTGGCCAAGCTATCAGAAACATTTAGAAATATGGATGAAGGCAACTGAAGTAAAGAAAGAAGATAGAGCTACGATTTTCCTTGCTACAGTTTGCCCAACTGCTTTCGAAATGCTAATCTCGTTTTTGCTCCTGATGACATCAGCCATGTAACATAATTATGAAGTTTTGACAGATGAACTTTCAAAATACTACAAGCCCGTGAGAAACGTAATTTGGGAACGTCAAATGTTTACAGAACGCAAACAAAATGTAGGGGAGCCCGAAATGATTTTCATGCTTGAACTGAAGCGACTTAGTAAACACTGTGAATTTGGAATGACTTTACAAGATCCTTTACGGGACAGCTTTATAGGTGGTGTTAGGGAGTGGCCTTGCACAGAAAGTTATTGTCTGAGAAAAACTTGACATTTGAGAAAGCTTGTGAAATAGCAATCGCAATGGAAGTTACAGAGAAACATGTTTTAGCATTTACGTCTGATTCATGTGAACATTCTGGCAATGTCAATCAGATGTACTAAAACAAATCATCACCCTGGCGACTGTTATTTCAGAAAGAAAACATGCCTCAACTGTGGAAAAGTAGGTCACATTGTGAAAGCCTGTCAAGACAAAAAACAAGTTTACAGGGAAAAGTTTGGAAGTAAAGGTAGAGGAAAAGCCCATCTTGTAGCTGAAGAAAGTGGTGAAGAAAGTGATGAAGAAGAAGAATATGACAGATTGTTGGCCATTTATTCAACACAAGGGCGAAAGGAAAATGGACATAAGGTACCATTACAGATAGGGGGAAATAGTGTGTAATTCTTCTTGGATATTGCTGCAAGTCAGTCAGTGATAGGCGAGAAAATTTTCAAGATACATTTATCAAAACTGAAACTGAAACCAACTAAAGTTTCTTTGTTGGATTATTCTGACAATATCATTCCTTTATTGGGTGAAGTTATTGTCAACGTCATGTTAGAGGATAGAGAGTACAGTCTACCTCTTGTTGTGGCAGAAGGGAGAAGAGTGCCATTGTTTGGATTTCACAAGTACAGTTGAATTGGGGTAAACTATGTGCCATTTCAGAGAAGTCACTCAGTGATGAATTGAAGAAATCATATCCTTCAGTGTTCGAAGGTAAAGGGGTCATAAAGACATTCAAATCTGACGTCAAAGTTCAACTAAATGTTAACCCAAAATTCTGCAAGTCACCTCCAGTACCATATGCATTGAGGGAAGCTGTCGAAACAGAACTTGATCGATTGGAGAAAGAAGGTATCATACACAAAGTGGAGAAAGCTGACTGGGCAACACCGATTGTCGTCGTGCCGAAAGCCAACAAACGTGTACGGCTGTATGGAGATTTCAAGGTGACTCTTAATCCGGTCTTGGAAGAAATCATCTACCCTTTACCTACAGCAGAAGATCTATTTGCAAAGATGGGAGAAGCAACATTGTTCTCAAATTAGGATTTGTCAAGTGCATACCTCCAACTGCAATTGACAGACAGATCAAAGCCGCTGCTGGTGATCAACACTCACAAGGGACTTTTTGAATTGCAGAGACTATGTTTTGATATATCAACAGCGCCATCCATTTTTCAGTCAGTCATGGACCAAGTTCTCCAAGGAATCCCTCACATGGAATGTCTACTCGACAACATACTCATTGATACAGTGAAAGAGAAACAACATGATGACATCCTTCATCAGGTACTCAAGCGCCTAGACTCTTATTGAATCAAGGTAAACTTAGACAAGTGCAAGTGCAAGGTTCACAGTGTCGACTACCCAGGGCATCACTTTGACAGGAATGGTCTACATCCAATGAAAGAAAAGATACAAGCTATCACAGAGGCACCTATAGTTCAAAGAATATCACAGAGTTGAGAGCTTTCTTAGGAATGCTCAACCACTACAGTCGGTTTCTAGGGAATATGTCTACCCTGTTGGCACCACTGTATCATCTGCTGAAGGCAGATACAGATTGGAGTTGGACGGCAGAACAAGAAACTGTTTTCCAATAATGCAAGACATTGTTGTCTAGTGAGAGTGCTAGTGCACTATGACATGAACAAACCCCTGATACTAGCTTGTGATGCATCCGCATACGGAGTTGGATGCGTACTGTCGCATCAAATGGATGATGGATTAGAAAGACTGATAGCCTATGCATCAAGAACACTGAACAGCTTGAAAAGGAAGCTTTAGCTATCGTGTACGGAATCAAGAAGTTCCACCAGTACATATATGGCCGGAAATTCACATTGATCACAGACGACAAGCAATAAGACAATGCAGCCAGATTACAACGTTGGGCGTTAATCCTAATGGCTCATACCTATGAGATCCGGTACAGAAGATCGGAAGATCATGAAAACACTGATGGACGCTCAAGGTTGCCAGGTAAAGATGACCTAGAAACCATTGAAGGCCAGGTCAACTATTTCACCAATGTGGATAATCTACCTGTTACAGCCAATGAAGAAAAGCAACCAGGAAGGATCCAGTACTATCAAGAGTCTTGGATCATACATTACGAGGATGGCCGAACTATGTTACAGATGAAGGTCTCAAACCATATTTCAAGAGACGACGTGAAATCTCACTCGACCAAGATTGCACCTAAAAATGAGAGTGGTGATACTGGCAGTACTACAGGATAATGTACTCCAAGAGTTACATGCTGACCATCCAGGAATGGTAAAATGAAGGCCAGAGCTAGAAGGTATAAAGATGACAGTGAAGAGTTGCAACTACACAGCGAGATCTACCAACAGCCCCACTGCAACCATGGAGTTACCAACAGAGAGTCTGGGAGAGTTTCGCAGAATACAAGGGACATAACTACTTTGTACTGATTGACTGCAGTTCAAAGTGGATGGAAGTCAAGGAAATGAAGTCCACAACAGCGGAAAAGACAGTTGAGACTCTCAGAACAATATTTTCAAGCTACGGCTTACCAGAAGAATAAGTGTCTGATAATGGGCCACAATTCACAGCTGAAGTGTTTGAGACATTCTTAGCCCAGAATGGAGTGAAACATTCCCTCACACCACCATACCACCCAGCATCAAACGGCGCAGCTGAGCGATCGGTTCAAATAATCAAAGCCGCACTGATGATGTGGATTATCTTTGTTGCTTCATCAAGACAGCGGTATTTCTTCTCTAAATTACTTAGTTTATTGATGCATGTGATTGCCACGTCTCCATGTACACAGCGTATAACTTCTTTGAGTCATTTTAGAAGCTGGTTGTACAATGATGTAGTTGCAGTAGACTAACATGAAGAAGCCAGATGGACAAAGTGAGTTACTGATGACTTGATTTAATACCTGACATATCCATACGGCTTTTGTATGGACCGGTATTGGTGGAACTTGAGGTCATTGGTAGGGTTAATTGTTCAAACGATGTTCTCTCCTACATTAGAGTTTTGGGATCTACAAAAACGCATAACAAACTTAAAACATTATGCCAATCGTAGGATCACTTGTGGTGTGGTGGATGTTTCCCTTATGTCCTAAAGCTGGACTTAGTGAACCCCATGGACAAGAGACATTTACAGGTGCTCGTTATATCAAGGATGTGCCAAATCCAGTTGCTATTCTGGGCCACTCTTCGTAGATGAAAATTCCCGTCCCCATCGTTCTCGGGCTGCCATATGGCATATGGGTAACAATGGTGTATACAGATCTCATGACAAGCAATATCTCCTAAGTTATACCCCATTGACCATGTCTGTGACCAAATTAGTTGGCTAAAGAAACACTTCTCAACCAAACCCAAGGGAATAGGAGGAAGCATTTGATGATAAGTTGCAGCAAATCCCAATAGAACGATTCCGGAAGCTTGTGGGGGTTTTGTCGAGAAAGGAACTTCGCACGCTATGCAGATTGTATAGAATCTATTCGAAATGTTCTAATGGGAAAATGTATCAAGTCAATAAAAATCTGGATTTCCGTTACTGGAAGGTTGTTCCATTCTTCCACTAGGGCAGGTCTGATCCTTTGGGGAGTTCTGGGTTGAATCTGACGGCTTGAAATGACGACCTGCAGCATCTTCCAAATATGTGAAATGGGGTTCAGGTCCAGGAACAACGCTGGTCAATCCATACAAATAATGATTCCTGTTCAAGAAACATTTAAACAACCCGTGCCCGGTGAGGACGGGCGTTATTTAGTAAACAATACTATGGTTCTTACCATATTGTGAGTAGTATATAATGGCAACTGCATAGATTCATTATCCGGGTCCCTGTAACTACTTTATATAAACACTTTCATTTTATAACTGAACAACAACACTTATGCAGATTTAAGAATAACTATTATTTGTCAACTTATATAGCATCCAACGCCAGGTAATGAATATGATGCAAGTAAATCGCTCAACAAATCCTTTTCTTTTTGTATCACTTTCTTGAAAGGTTCATCTCAATATGTATCTAACAATTCTGATACATTAACAGTCAGTCAATCATTCTTTTTAAGAACATCTGGATGCTAGTGTCTGTTCCTGATCATAGTTCTCTACAGTCCATTCAACGATTTTTGTGTGAAACAATACAAATATTGGCCGGTCTTTATAAATAATGTGTAAAGATACATATTCAAAGCGAAACCTGCCTTCCCAGTGAAATAGCATGGGTTATTTTTTCTGTGTGTGTTTAGAAAATACAATCAAACAACGTGGAGTAGGCCTACTAAATACAAGCAGCTTTAAACGAACAGTTATCTTCTTCTTTGAGAGGCATTTCAGACGCAGGTTTGATGAAGAAGAACAAGTTCTTATTGATAATGAACTTCTTTATTGCATGGAATGCGACGTTTCGGTGTAGATACTAACAATGCTATACTATCAAGCAAGTGATACAAGTGATTTGATGTAGGAGACTTCATACATAAAATGATGTGATGTTTTTACAATTAAAAGGTTTGATGTACATATAGTTTAGATAAGACGTGAGTAGTTGATACAAGGAACAGGGTTGATGTACAAGGTCATGATGGGTTGAGATTACATATAATGGAAGCCTGTGGGAGAACAAAAGATTACTGCTGATTGGTACAGTATTATGAAATTAACAATTCACGAAATAGGGAATTATCTCAAGAAACGTTATTTTGAGTAGAATTATTCTTCGATAAAGTGACATTTAGTGTAAAACGTATTCATTGTATTTTGTAGCAACATTTTAGGAACAACCTTGAGAAAATCGTACCCGTCCTCCTTATTCTGGACAACCACGATTCCCATGTGTCCATAGACGCACTGAATTTCTCCAAGGACACTGGTATCATCCCATCATATGTCACCGACCGACCAAACCCTTTCCCAGAATCAGAACCAAGTATGCCCGGTGTAGATCAATCAATCTTCGAAGTTGAACAAATGTAAAACTCGCCAAGAATCCAACCGGGTCCACCGACAGAGCCTGATGTCCGCCCTGGGACATCCACAGAGTCTGATGTCCGCCCTGGGACATCCACAGAGTCTGATGTCCGCCCTAACATAAATGACAGCCTATCAATGTATGCAGATGTTCTCTTTTCTCGCCAGAGGTGTGAAACAATTCCAAATGGCAAGGGCAAGAAAACAAACCAAAATCGGTCGAAAGAAGCGGAAGTCTGAGATTCTGAGTGACACACTTGAAAAAAGGAGGTTAGAGTAAGGAAAAAAAGAAACTAAGACAAAGATGCCAAACACGTACGCAAATCAAAAGACGGCTAAATCAGAAATTATCCTTGGTCTGTTGTGATTCATTTGCCAATAGCCGTTCAGGTGAGAAATGGGTTCAGTGTGTGTCCTGTAAATATACTGGGCCCATTATAACTGTACTGCAGGGGCAGAAGCTTTATGTGTCAGAACTGTACATCTGATGAAGCTGATAATGATTTACAATTTCATAACTCCGTTCCAGTTTGTGTATCAGGTTCTTTATAATGTTGCATTTTACAAACAAAGAATTCGTTTTAGAAACGTTGGGCTCGTATAAAAGCACATTATGTTTAAATTGGAGAATTTTCAGTTATTTCAATGTGATATTGTTCGATGAAAAATGAAAACAAACATTTGCACTATACCTTTTCCTAGATACTGTTTTCCTTTCTCATAACATTTGTGGTTATTATCACATTTGGATTTACATACGAGCAGCGCGGGACAAAAAAATGTCTTTACATACATTTGATCATTGAATTATAAATGTTTCTGAGTTAATGTTTAAAAATGGACGAGGACATGATATTTGAACTCAATTTTTGTGCACAATGGCGGACAAGTGTTTACGCTCTAATTCTGTTCTATTAAGAACTATTAAAATTACATGTTTATATGTGTATTTTTTAAATTAACATTTGTTAATATTGACACTCTTGTGTTACTATTGACCAACGTATGCGTCACAATTGACCCTTACACGGCGACGATTGCAACATGCTGTAAGACCATTACTATAATTAAATTGAAGTCTCAGAAAGTAAAATGAGAGTGGATGTTGTAGCCGAGATGCCATAGTATCACAATTCACCAAGTGATTTGATCTGGGATTAATAGTTTGAAACGCAATATTTGATGAAGAAAGTTAATATGAATGCAACACTGGTGATGCTGGTGTTGCTACCAGTTGTCCTGTAGAGTCGTCTATGAAAACGTAACTCACAGAGACAAACCTGTTCACACAGTGAATATATATTCTATTCATATATTCCATTGAGGCTTTCCTCGTTTAAAAAATACATCTCAGTTTGTTTTTGTGTTTTTTTTTAAACCTAGGGGTAAATAGTAGACTTTAAAAATTTAGGCCTATATGCAAACAAGCTCGCTAGGCATTTATGCTATTACCCAAAAAAATCTTTATCTCCATTTACAGAACTCATTTGATGAAATCATATTTGTCTTTTGAATCTTAATCCAACCATCAAGAGACTACTCTCGTTGTAGATATCTCTGATTTCGAAATAAAAGTGGTTCATAAAGTAGGCTTATATTGAACGTTGTAACATATATTTATGACAATCTAGCTTGTACGTTTCTATTTGAATAAGGTTTGGATACGTTGGCCCCTAGTTGTTAGAAACTGGGAATTATAAGGCAGTTATCGTAATCAGATTAAACACCAAGTACACTGCAGCATGTCGCGACTGATCTGGGCAAGCAGCATATTTCAGACCCGAAGGCTTCAAGGTATATATGTTTAGCACGGCGTGCCATCAGCAAGTCTAGAAGAGGATACGGCTGCTTGGTTTCGGCAATCCTCCGGGTTGTTTATTACATATCGTGTTGGAAAAGATCTTTGTAATTGCTTTCACATATGATAAAATATCGTATAATGAGTCTTGCGAACACCGCCTTGCATTTTTAATCAGTTGTCACGGAAAGGGCACCTTGCGAGGAAATCTCGCGAGATAACGCAACATTATGGGCTGTGCGTGAATTTCGTTTTCAGTGGACGCCATTTTGGAAGTGTCTGGTATTTCCCGCCTAAAGGCATAACTTTTTCATTTTACTCCGTAATTTGACATGCTCATATGGTGACATTTGATCATATGATCAGAAACACATCAATGTAGCGTCTACTTAATGTAGTTTGTCTCCCCAAACGCACTGTCATTGCGATGGTGCGGTTTTTATCATTGGACTGTTGACCCTGCCTGTATCGAAACAAACATGATCAGATAGGAACATCTCTGCGAATCTGATCGTCATACTTGAGCATATATTATATATTCAGCTGTGGACATCTCTAAAAGTGAGTTCCTCAGGCCAATGCATTTATTGGAATGTTGCGATTACATGTTTTATTCTCGATTCTTTATCGTAATACGATCAAAACAATGTCGTGAGTCGTCTGTCAGAAACGCCTACTCGTAGCATAGAATTCCAAATCAGATGATAAATCAGGAAGTGTTACCTTTGTCACTTATGTCATCAACTAATCCGATAAACATCGATATGATCATGGTATTGACGCATTTGTCAAGTTTTCATTTTTGTGAAAACAGTAAGGGAAATAGGTACATCAGCATGCATGAGCTTGAAACTTCCTGTTTTCTTTTTCTTCACAAAATAAAATAGTGATACCATCAATCACTGGATGCATGTTGAATGTTGATCACATTTATTTGCTCTAATATTTTAGTCCTTTGTCCCCTGATAAATAGACTTCTTTTGCCATAAGATGTTTTGTAGACAACCCTTTAATCTTGTATATCCTTGTATCCATTTGGATATTTTAAGGGTTAGTAAATCATTGCAGTTGATAACCACAGGTGCCCAATAAAAAGAAGTACCCCCCCCCCCCCCTTCTCTTGGAAGTCTGTTTCAGTCAAGAGTGTTTTTTTAATTTTCGCTGTTACAAAACGATGTGGTGCATTCATACCCTAAACGAACACAAACCCACAAATCTTCATCCAATGGTGGATGCACTAATAGGGCTGGGACGGGTAACCTAGATACTTTAGATGGTTGAGTAACAATTTTGACCCAGGTCCCTGTCACATCAGTCATCACCCAGGCTTGTTTTGATCATGTTACAAATAATGAAATGAGTGAAGATTTTTAAAGTGTCAGTGTTTGTGATATTTCTTTTTAATTCAAATTGAAGTTTTTCCAATTTAAGACGTCTTTATATTCTGTAAACTTTTGCTCTGATCCAACCCACTGAATATCTATGATAATCATAAGTAGTTGACTAGTTGGCGAAATAAGTTTCCTAGTATCCATGTGTTTGATGTTTCATACAAAATTTATTAAATGGTGACGTGTTAATCAAATAAATAATAATCTCATCTTTATCTGATATTATCAAATTTAACATGAAGGTAGCGATTTTTTTATCATATGATCCAAATTTACAAATCAGAACATTGTATTACCTTATGAAATTTCAAACTTATCTAAAGTTCTACTTTGCAAACCAATTATTTGTTGTATTAGGGATTTTTGTATTCACAATTGACTAAATACTTAATAAATAAATATCGGACTGTTTAGTTTTCCAAAATGTTTGTTTATTATTAAAACAATGATAAATGACAATAAACCAATTTATAAATGTGCATACGAAGTTACTGTTCTATTTTGGGTACAAGTTAATTTTGGATACAAATTCTTGATAGGGATTACTGGACAAGTATGTTTTAGATTTACCAAAAGCCATTATAAAAGGTTTGATTAAAGTGGTTGTATTTTGTTAAACATTCCATTTAAATGCACATCATGAGTTGCATGACAGATGTACTCATAGACATTATTTAACAGCACTAATGTCTATTCTAAGAAATAAAACTGCAAGTGCAAGACAGGATTGAACATCTTATTACCTGTAACAGCAGTAACTGAAGTTCTCGGCCAGTTCTCTTGCTTACCCGGTAGATGATTTTCATGTTTGAGGGACACCGATTAGGCGTGTAATTACCTAGATTTAATAACAGATCTTCATAGCTTGTTCTGAGTTGATTTAGTAACCAGCCTTTTCACTAACAAATTGAGTAGTAGGTTATTATAAGAAAGTAGCAGGCCATGACCCCGAAGGGGTCATCCCGACGACACTTGTGTCGTCGGTGGGGAGAGTATGGGAGGGTGCGCCCTCCCATAGGTGGGGGTTTGGGGGGCCTCCCCCACGAAAAATTTACATATTTCAACATGAAATGGTGACATTTTAGGCACATCCAGCTCCATTTAGAGGTAAAAATGTAAACAAAATTTGTTCAATTTTAACATTGTAATATTAGGTGACAGGTCAGGTACACATTTTCACAAAAAGGAAACTCTGAAAATGACTCAACAACATTTGAAAATGTAACATCTATTTTAATAAATATTATCTTGTACATAATCATTACTGTCAAATATGAATTTTGAACATAAATAGCAGATCATACTCCACTGAACTTCACATACCTTGATTTATGTGCTTATTATTAAGCCAGACAAATGTATCTATTTTATGGACGCCTTAAATGTGTTACTAAGGATTGGTCCCCTAATTCAAGAATGTTGCAAGGATCTGCCTCCCAATTAAATTTTTTTTTTAAGTTATGGCCTTATGAGACTAAGTTTGCTTACATTTAATTATAATTAATTTTTTTATGGCCAAGTGCAAATAAAGTGCTTAGTTAAAATTCATGTGTTTCGTTTATTTCACCTGGTCGGCAAAAGAAACTTTTTAGGAACAATATTGAATTTGTGATTCGAAAAGGTTATACATGTATAAATAGATTGCTTGAAGAAAAACAAATACCGTATCTTGAAAATAGGGGGATTGGCTTTAAACCGTGCAAGAGTGAAGACCCAACCAAGAAAATCATTGATGCGAGTTGCATTGAAAATTGACATCGATACTTTTGACTTCATCTTCTCAAATGACACTTTTTCTAGACGTATATTATTGAAAAGAATGATAAAAGATATTGCAAATGCTAACTTACATTGTTTGTTGTTTGTTTTAATCAGGTTACATAATATTATTCTCATGAAAAACGAACGTGAATAATCAGTCGAGAGCTTTTAAAATGCGGCATGTGTTTACCGGTAGAGTGATATTTGTTACAAGCCTTTTCATTGGCCAAGAAATGTAGGTCAACCAATCAGCAAGTCGATTTGAAAACGATGTATGAAACTGAAACGTGGTTGTAATAAATTGATGACAACATATTGTCGATACAATATTAAATTCTAAATATTCAAATATTTGTTAAAATTTTCGATAAATTACATTTTACAAAACAACGTGCAATTAATTGAAATATTAAAAATATATAAAATTTGAAGAAAAACTTGCACAAATTACGATAATGAGCACGAAGAATATTAATAATGTTATTTGTCGTCAAGAAATTACGATTGAGATTCCAAGTACAGTAAAACAACGTGCTTTCGCTAAAGTATATTTGACAGAGATATCTTTGAACTTTGATTAAATATGATAAATATGTTTGGAAATATGCCATATTAAACATTCAGAATGGTTAACAAGCCTTATAAAGCGATAGTTCTTGATAATATTTTGGGAATCAAATATTTCAATTCCCGATCGCTGATGCAAGTGAAGCCACATACATCGTGATTTCTGCTAAAAATTTAACAGAACGTTAATGATGCATGAATATTTAAAACAATACATTATTTTATTTTTAGTAATTTACAATGTATATAGTCATTAAAAACAATAACAGGACAATGTATTTTTATTTTGCAAGAAATGACATCGATGTAAACTTATGCATTTTGCTTCCGGTGTAAACATCGCTAACTCGATCGTCTGACATCAATCGTGTCACACTTCCCAGAATTGGGGAGTGGGCTTTAAACCGAGAATGACCCCAACCTGATCAACCCTGAAAAATGGGGGTGGTCTTTAGCTGGAGTGTGGTCTTATACCCGCGAGGATAGGATTTTGCAATAATCAGTTTATTTCGCCAAAAAGTAGACGGCTTGGCTGAACAGAGTAGACGGCAAATCTGCCGGCTGCCGGCTCATAATGAAAAGGCTGAGTAACATCTTTGTTATGATTCTTTGAGTGTTAAATTCTAGCCATAGTGGAAACGGACTAAATCTCAGTTATTGCAAAGTTAACTTTGATTGAACAAGTTCTATTGTTCACACCATCTATTGTCAAAAACATGAAGGAAACTGGCTTAATAGAGCGCTCTAGAGCAACCGTGCTTGGAAAGAATGAGTTGCCTCTAGAGATAATGTCAGTAAAAACTAAAAAAATACTAAAGAAGTATTGAATCTGTGGTTCTGTTCAAAAGAAAAGTTGATTGACATTATCGTTTGAAGTAAAATTTTGTGATAGATAAAAACTCATCAGTGTCAACTCATTCAACATGCTAGTACCAGATTATTTTGCTGTTGGGGGTAATAGAGGGTACATACGTTGTATCATAAGTTTCATGGTGAATGTGTCGATGGAATATCTTTGCAATATTTGTGACTTGGCATTTTTTTTAAATATATAGATATGCATATGTATACTAACATTTCTTTTTCAGATCAACCATGTTCTGGAAATTTAATTTATTGACGTCGTCACATATCGACTCCCTACTTGAAAAGGAGGTGTGTATTCAGTTTATTCTCAGATTTGAGTTTACTTTATTGTTCACAAAGATTATCTACACAATCATCTAACATGAAACTAAAATGAATTGTAACAACACTTGGTCACTAATAATAAGTGGTTCACTTGAAAAGCCTCAGATGAATTGTCATCGTGAAAAATTTTACCAAGACAGTGTGTTTACTCTGCCAGAATTATCTATCTGCAATAAATTTAACTCCTAGGATGACAACAATATTGTTAATCAGGAATGGACTTATTGGCAGATCTTCAGATCTGTGTGCGATGGTGTTAGTTTGTATGTCTGTGATTACAGGATGTGACTCTGAGAGAGTTGATGGATGAAGATGACATCTTACAAGAATGCAAAGCACAAAACAGGAAACTTATTGACTTGTAAGTAGAGATTGTAACTTAAAATGGCATTATTGCCTTAATTAGTATAAAAAGGACAAATACAAGTATGACAGCATATCGGAAGTACCGTATTTAACGTAATAAGCACCCCCTAACAGTGTTTTTATCTCAAAAAATATTTGGGCCCCCTCACCAGGCTTGCCCTACATGACAAACCTATGAAATTTTACATAAAAAAATGGTTTGGAGAATTTTTTTAGTCCTTTTCTAATCATGGTCATTGGATTTGTAACTTTTCACTAAAAACTGTATGTAGATCAAGAATATACAAAAATTTATATCATTCAACTGAATAAGACATTTTGATAAGCGCCCCTTTATTAAATTTTGTAATCGCTCAGGGTGCTTAATAGGTTGAAAACGGTCAAGCAAATTGTAACAAACTCTTATATAATTTGAACTTGACCAAGACATTTCTCTTACATTCACATTACTTGCCTCTTTTTATGTTACACTTAATAAAAATAGATTGATTTTCAAAAATAATCGTAAAGTTTAGAGGATATAAAAAAAACCAGCTTAATTCTAACAAAGGAAAAATAAAGGAATAAGACATGTTTGGGTAAGTGCAAAAGAAAATCAAGTTAATGTTTTTGATACATGATTTAACTATGCTGAAACAACTTCAGAAAGAATGTTACGTATGTATGTTTGATTTTGCTGCAGCATCATCCAGCCAGAGAACATGGAAGAGATGGTCAACCTCATCACTAAAGAACCCCCAGAGGACGTGGAGGAGAAAAACAGGTTCAAGTACGTAACGTTTGAAGTCTTTTTCGTCTCGATGTATTATTAGGTCAGGTTCTTTTTGAAACATTGATTATTGAAAGCCCAATGAAATTTGTTATTTAATGTTGTTTGCTGTGATAATCTGTTTGTAACAGTTGACTAATTATCAAAGTTCTCTATGTCTACATAATTGACTAATGAAGATATTAGACACCAGTATTCTTTTTTGAAGAGATGATGATGCAATGAAAATTGTTGTGAAACTTTGCACCTTTCTTTTGACGCATGTCAATATTGAACAGAAAAATTTTCTGTATCACATGTATGTACTAGGGATCATTTGTTAAAAAGGAGTGACTATTTTATCAAAATCATATCAGTTAGTATTTGTCAGGTATTGTTCTATGCGTAGTTTTCAATTTGCTGTGAAAGTAACCATGGTTTGTGTGATTTTGTGTTGTTTTGTTTCTGTCGACTGTCTATTACAAATTGTGGCCTTAATAGGCCTGGAACGGTGTCTTTCAGGTACCCAAACACGGCCTGCGAGGTGTTGACGTCAGATGTGACCCAGATAAACGACAGGCTGGCCGGAGAAGAAGAGCTCGTTGATAAACTCTATGGTTTTCTTGAGTCTGAGAAACCTTTAAATCCACTTCTTGCTAGCTTTTTTAGCAAAGTTATGGGTTTATTAATAACAAGGAAAAGTGAAATGGTGAGATAATCAAGGTTGGCAGAGAGGCTGGCACTTCTTGGATCAATCTTTCCTTTGTCTTCTTATTTTCATCGTGTAACACTTAACTTCTCATTTGTTTTCCTTGCATTTTAATTTCACCTATATCTCAGTATTATTCTCAACTCAAAAGACCTAAAAGGCCTGATGGGTTTATGGCATAGCATGGCATTCAGCGTCCATTATGTCGTTTAATCTTTAGACCATAGAACTTTTAAAGTACTACACACCACAGTTTGTTGAAACGTATCTCTTGGCTTTTGGTATTTTCAAGAGGATTTCTTGTCCACACTTTTGCAGCCCCAACCATAAAATTGTTCTTCAATTAAAGTTGAAGAGATAGAATGATTTATCCTATCGAAGCCTGATGAACTGCAAAGCCAATGTCTCTTATCTTTTCATTTATCTGAACCTCTAACTTAAATTCCATTCTCTAACAAGCTCTCCTTGATCAAACATGTGTTGCCTTTCAATGTTATTGTTTGTAAAATGATTGCTGTGTATGAATGGCAGATATTTGAGTACCTGAAGAGCAAGCCAGATTTTGTTGGGAGTCTTCTGGACCATATCGGCACGTCCGCAATAATGGATCTGCTCCTGCGTCTCATCACCTGTATAGAGCTGCCCGAGGTCCGCAGAGCAGTCATAGAGGTAGGACGACTTCATTGTCACTCCGTGGTGTCTTTCAGTGATAACTGACTCAGATGAGCAGAGCTTTTAGCCTTTATGCAAATTCTGACTTCCAGTGCTTGAGATTGTTTTCAGTCACAGTGAGAGACAAATGTCTCATGAAGCTAAAAAAATGATGAGATATGTTCAAAAACCAGCATTAAAACAAAAAAAGTCAAATATTTTAAGATATAATAAATCATTTATTCACCTTCAGTTATATTTGTGTCTTTTATTTTTACTTAAACATAATATATTGTCTGAAACCTAGTTTTCAATTATATATTTTTCCATGGCAACAGTTTGGACTGCGAAGGGAAACCAAAACGGTTTATGTTGTTTAATAGAAAGAATGGTTTTTCATTTTAGCTTTGAAAAACTATAAGGAATTTTCAAAAACATATTTCAACTGAAATGGGTGTATGGGGGAGACATCTGATTTTTACGAGTAAAAACTCTTTCTAGTTAGCATATTGTTAATCTAGGCCTCCATTTACATAAGAAACATCTTGAAATGTCAAATCACCAATCTCAAACTTTCAAATTTCATGTGTTTACAATAAATATGTTCTTTTGTTTCAGTGGTTGAACGAGCAACATGTAGTAGAGAGACTTGTAGATAGCATAGTCCCGTCGAAAGATGAAGATGTGAGTATCATCATAGGATTTGATTTTATCAACAAATTACATCTAGAACCATGTGCATGTTTCTTATTTGGCAAAAACATTTCTTCATAGCAATAACAAATCATCTTGGTCCATACAATGTGCTGTTACTACAATATAATTTATGTTATTGAAGTTAAAGAACCGCTTAATCATTATGTCCCTTTTAATAGAATTCTGTTTTTGTGGAAGATTTTTTGTTAACATCTGTCCAAAAGGCATAAAATAAATAAATAAATTATTTTGAAAATCATAGCTGATTTCAGTCGGGCTATTTATATATATCTATATTGTATCGACTGCTTGGGTGGCACAAATGTTCAGTAAATTGTAATTAAAAGTCTTTTTTGAGAGTATTAAATGAGATTTGATCTTCTTCAGATTCACTGCAATGCAGCCCAGTCCCTGTGTGATATTGTACGTCTTGGAAGAGAACAAATTATACAGCTTCAAGACTCGTCAGATCCCGATCCTCTCCTTGTTACTATGGAGCTGTAAGTTCATTTGAATGATGCGATAAATTTCTTAATCAAAAGCACTCCAATAAACCATCATCCCTCTTACCAGAACCCCATAATGACATCTTTGGTCTGGAGTAGTAACAAGATTTTATTAATTATCAGAGTTAAAAAAGCCACTATATGAATTGTTGTCTAAGATGTTCAGATTTGTTTAATAGTACCAGAGAATGTTTGTACAACAAGAATTTTTTCTGTTTCAGAGAGGAAACTGTGGCTCAGTTGCTAAAAAACCTTTTAGACAATGAAAAGAATGAATCTGTATTAGTAAATGGGTTATTTGTCATTCACACACTCCTTGAAGTCCGGAAACAAGGGTAAGTTGAGATGTCAGAAACTCTCATTCTTAATGAAGTTAGCGATAAGATAGTAAATAATTGAGGATTCAATTGTGAACACCCTAAAGAGGGTCCCTTTATATAAAAGAATAACAAATAAGTATTTCAATTTGTCATTGTATCAAAAGGTTTTGATATTGTTTTGTGACATTGTCTACAAAAGCATGTGACATTAGAAAATTTAATTGTTAAATGTGATCTTTGAATGTTATTGGCCTGTTGCATCCCTATAACCTATGAAAAAGTAATACTGCTATCTACTAAATATAACAGCACTTTAAAACAACTCACTCACTGAGGTTCTCTTTCTTCTCTAGACCAGAGGGTGCTGCAGAACACATGGCTGCTATCGACACTGAACGACTTGCTCAGGGAGTCAACAGCGTACTAGCAGCCATCACTCCTAGACTTAAAGACTTCCACAAACTCCTTCAAGAGCCACCAAAGGTACTACATAATTTATTTATTATTTTCATTTGTAAAAGCCTACTTGTTTCTATTAGCTCACGAAACATTTTGCTGAAGATTTTGTCTTTAAATGTTAATTTTGAAATTGTTTTGTTTTCATAAGAGTTAGAATTTTAGTTGAAGTCTCATTGCCAATGGCTAATTAAGATGAAATTTGGGTTTTGAAAAATATATTAGATGTAAAGTTAAGAAGCTCAAAGGACTAGTTTTATTTCATGACATACTTGCGTGCAGAATTTAGATACTTGAAATGAATTTGGGCTAGTTCTTACATAAATGCACTCTTTAAAATAGTTATTACTTTATGATTGTTATTTTCTACCCTTGTCCTTAATTTTCCCTTATTACATTATTGGTTGTAATCCTATATATGAAGCTATATTCGTTTGTAGCAACGGTTCAGTGCAATGCCGACAACGTGCGGGACCCTTCAACCTCCGCTCGGCAACACTCGTCTACAGATAGCCAAACTTGTCACAGCTCTTGTATCCACCAACACTCACACGGTCAACGTAGAACTAGCAAACCTTGGAACCATGGAAATTCTGCTGGTATGTACTATAGTTGTGAGATTTTATGATACTGTTATGGAGTTTTTCTTGTAGCACTAAATTTAGTCAATATTACAGGAACAAACCTTTAAAGGGGGCTGTGTTCAAAATAGCTGCCTGTCCAACCATCAATGGCTGGTTGCTTTCAGATGGGGCTTGAGAAAAGTCAGCAAGCCGTCCTGGCATGTGAGATTTTAGAGATACCATCTTCAAATTGCAGGACATATCAGTATGTTAGGAGGGCAGGGATTTGGAAAGGCATGAGCCATTTTGCACATTTGTTTTTATTTATAGCCGCCACTGATGGCTGAAATATCTTAACTCAACTCAACTTACTCAAGAATTTATTTTTGATAATATAGGGAGTTGATTTTTTTAATGTATTTAAAAGAAGAATTGTTTGATACTATGATGACCTATCTTGATTTGTTCTTTTGTTGTGTCTACAGAACAAATTATTTAAGGGTTATCAACTATTGGGGATAATTTAAGCCATGATAAAGTGAATTATGTGTCTATTTGTTCCAGGATCTATATTTTAAGTATGTATGGAACAACTTCTTACATACACAAGTAGAGCAGTGCATCAACACAATACTCATGAACCCTCCTATAGAAGTTGACGACAAGAAGGAAAGTCCTCTTTTAGTTCAGGTTTGTACATGATCTGTCACAAGCATGTTCACATATTGTACTAGACAACTATGACATTTACCGACATTGTCTTTTGAATTGCACTCAAAGTTATTAATCATTTCGTTGAGCTTTGATTGCAAGTAATCCTGTTTGTCCTACCAACCTTCAATTGACCTATAAAAAAAAGGTTTAATATAAAATCATTTATATGAGAGAAATTGGAACAAGTTGTCTATCAAATTCTTCTAAATTGTTAATTTAAAATTGGAAATATTGTTCTTTGTCTATCATAATGCATTATGTATACATATCATTATAAGGAATAATACTTATAAACTTTTGTTTTGCTATCTAAACTGATTTGGCTCTTTGTTTTCAGTTATTTTCAGGTTGTAAAATACTTCAGAGATTAGTTGATGAATGGGAAGAAAATGATCAACAACAGTAAGTCTTCAAGTGCTTGTAGTCTTAGAATAAGAGAATCGTGTTATTGAAAACTGAACTATTATACATAGATATTAAAATGTTTGCCAAGTTGTATTTCAAACCATTTACTTGCTGAGCCCAAATCAGTCCTTTCAGGGTTTTACGGTTTTTCTCTTTTGGTAGTCTTGACAGTTTAGTCAGTTGAATTTGAACAATTGACAGAAAACAAACCTTACCTTCAATAAACGAGTCATGTCATGGCATTCTGAACAATTCCAATGACACTGTCATTTAGAAAACTTAAATAAAAACTATGTTCTTCATATGATCATGAATTATATCATTGCAATCTCACATTTTTCCACAGGAGTAAAGATGGAGGTAGAAGGCGGGGCTTTATGGGACACCTCACCAAAATGGCCAACACAGTAGCAACAAGTCTAGAAAAGGGAGAAAATGCTGAGTTCATCAAAGAACATTATGAAGGTAGAGATTGTCAATTTGATATTCATACTTGCATGTGATAAGCCATCTCAGATAATCATATATTGAATTTCTTTTCATATGCTTTGTTAAGTTTCAATGAAATAAACATCCACTAACCTCGACTTTACCACTTCTCAATTTTCATTCAAAGAATTTTCAACAAAATAAAAACTGTACTTTATTTTTGTTAATTTGTCCAATAAACACCTTTAATTAGCCATTCATTAAGACGGCGACATATTTGAGTAGCGACCATTGAGGCACTATACAAGATTGTAATCAGACTTTCATATATTATATATATATATTTAACTTTAGGATTATGTGGTTGAATTGAGTGAATGTTTGCAATTTACCTTTTCTACTTGTAGCAACTCCTGAAGATGTACGACAGAGGTGGGAATCATTTGTGTCGGGAACGTTAGCAGATATAAACAAGAAGAACACAGTAGAATTGGTAAACATTAAACTATTTTGAGGAATATTTTCAAAACATAATGTTTTCAATAATTTGTTTGTCTGTTGACAAGATTGTATTTCATATTTCATATGTTCAGGAAGTATCTTAGAGTGATTGGCGAAGCTGCTGACATTTATGTCACAACTCAAGGTGGTTTTTAGCTATGTAAGAAAGTGTTTTTGTCTTTGCCAGATACGAGGTCATCCCTTGGCTTCTAGCAGTGAAGATGATGACAGTGACTTTAAAAACATTCCTTTCCCTCAGGATACAGCCATGCAACAGGTAAATATACACAGCTGTTCACGATTAATTAGACAGCAAACTAAATATATTGTCTCTCAAAAATGATTTGACTTGTAAGTTTTCTATTCATCGTAGGTTTTACATTCTCGTAAAGAAAAGGTCCTTTGAAAAGATTGTTTGATTTTGTGCAATGAAGTATGTAAGACAATGAGAAATACATTTTTATATAGCTTTAAATCTACCATATAGTTGAAGTTTGATTTATAAAAATATATGAAAGTGAAGCTTGATTATCAGAAATAAGTAAGATCTGACAGTATATTGTTTAAACAGACTGTTTAATGAAATTCAATATTGATGATAATTTGGTGTCCGTCAAACAGGCAAATATTGATGAAGATTTCAATAGACGTTTTATTTCTGTAGGCTTACTGCATAGTTTGCTGTTGCATGGCCTTAGAGGGATTTCATTCAATATTGTATCTTAATGGTTATTTTTAACATACAAGTGGTATCGTACTTGAATCATTTATAAATTCACTATTTGAATGTTATAAATATCAAAATGTAAACAAGTTTTTAAATTGATGTTAACATACAAGTTTTCAGTAACATGATATACTGAATAACATCAGCATTTGGAGTTAGAGATTTTATTTTGTTCACCAATCAAAAGTGGTGAAACTGTTCAAGCATGTAGCATGTGTAGATGTTTAGTGAAAGTGTTGTGGGTACAGCAAAAGATTGGTGCACAAGACTAGAAGCTATAGCCTGTAGTCCTCTAAAAACAATAGATGTTGTCAGTTACTGTTCCTCCTATGTCCCTAATGCTGTATCAACCAGGGCATGTATTTAGATAAAAACCAAGATACATTGCTCTCCTAAATAATAAATACAAAAGTTCCATTTGGATTGATTCCCTGCATGAAACTCAGTTGATATATTATGCCTAACATCCAAGGATCCCTGCTTGTTTTAGCGCTCATAGTGTTGTGCATCCAGCAATGTGTTCTTTGTACAGGGTTTTACATGGCTTGTTTGAAAACATACTGTCACCAGTATGTCATAAATTTGGTCTTTAAATGAAACTTTTTAGAACATTGAAATCATGTTTGTAAACTCAGACATCCATTAAACTTTACTACTAAAAACCAATTCTCCAAAAAGGATATCAGTGAGGATTTGTTGACGAAACGTGAAACCCTAACTCACTCACTCACTGTGAGGTATCTTACTCTTATCATGTCCTAAATTGAGTCCCTGAAACAATTTCACTGATAACTTCTCCAAATGTGACTGTCCAGAGCCATGTTAAACCCTGCTAAATGTGTGTGTGGTTAAGCGTGAGATAGATGCTTTAGTTGGCTGCTGACTGGCTGCAGTGTTGTAGTACAGAGGCTGCCACCAGATGGTCGGTCCTTTATTTGCTGTTGACACCTTCATTGCCTGGTTTATTCATCAGGCCTTCTCTGATTACCAGCTGCAACAGATGACAAGCAACTTCATAGACCAGTTTGGCTTTAATGAAGAGGAATTGATAGAACAGGAAGAAAAGATTGAGTGAGTAGACATCTCTTTCTGAGGTTGCATGTCTGAATGGTCCGTCGGTAAGACTATTGTCTTGTCATCTTGCACCGTTGTCTTTACTTCATGCCTTCAAACTGTTCACGCCTGTCATGTTGGCAACTGTTTTGGTGGTCGGTGGTTATGGGGGTTTAAATTGTTTTCTTTTCATTAATTTAGCAATAATTAAATCTTTGTTGTGATTGAACAATTTGATGTCCTTTTAAGCCCATAAATATGCTTTTTATGCAGTATATTTTTAGCTCATCTGGCCTGTAAGGCCCGATGGGCTTATGGCATGGCATGGTGTCCAGCGTCCGTCCGTCTGTCCATATGTCCGTAAACTTTGTGTAATTTCGACTTCTTCTCCAGAACCATAAGGCCTAGAAAGCTGAAACTTTGTGTACATACTCCTTGACTAGTGAGGATTAATAATTGTAGCTTTGGTGGCCCTGTGACCCCTAATAAGGGCCATGGGCCGCGCCTTAAAAACCTATTTTCATCATCTTCTCCAAAAGCATAAGGCCTAGAAAGCTGAAACTTTGTGAATATACTCCTTGACTAGTGAGGATTATGATTTATAGCTTATGTGGCCCTGTGGCCCCTAATAAGGGCCTCAGGGGCCAAAGCCTTAAAACCTATTTTCATCTTCTTCTCCAGAACCATATGGCCTTAGCCTAGAAAGCTGAAACTTTGTGTACAGACTCCTTGTCTAGTGAGGATTTATAGTTGTAGCTTTGGTGGCCCTGTGACCCCTCATAAGGGCCACAAGGGCCACGCCCTAAAAACCAATTTTCATCTTTTTCTCCAGAAGCATATGGCCGAGAAAGCTGAAACTTTGTGTACATACTCCTAAGTTAGATAAGGAGGAATCCAACAAAGTAAGGGGGAACCACATTTGCCACACCCTAAAGCAATATTGATATGAAGCCTGATGAGCAACAGAGCCACTGGCTTTATTTTGATCCTTTATAATCCTTTTGGAAATAAAAAGTTAAAGTAAAGGTTAGCAAGACTCTGCATTATCGAAATATGTTGAAGTTAGGTAAACTACGTTAAACTGGTTATGTGTAAAAACTTTGATTTCAAATCATAAAGGACACAACACAAGTAGTCTCTGTAGTAATTATAATTTGATCTTCGTCTGATCTATGTTATATTTTAAACCTTCTTGAGTACATTCCTCCTTTGAAAAAATTTCCATTATAGAGCTTCATGATAACCTGTTCTTGATCTATAAGCATAGCCCTGTTGCCAACAACATTTTTCATTTTGTCTCATCAATTCTGTCCCTAATGTCTGATATCATTATTGTATATGACACGGTTTTGACTTAAAATTTCCACTTTTCAGTGCGCCATTCGATGAGAGGATATCAAGTATTAACTTCAACATACAAGCAGGAGAGGAAAGTGTAAGTAGATTGTTACAGAACACTCGAAGCCACACTGAACAAATCTTCCTTCTCAAAGCCTAAAATGCCAGTTTCCGAACTGTCCTTTTTATGCCTAGCTGCAGACCCTCGAGTTTTCTGTGCTGATAACAGCACCCCTACAGGCGATTGTTAGCAATCTCCAGTTACTTTATGATTGGACTATTGTTTTCTCTCATAGTAAGCTAGAGAGCAAGCACAGAAAATTCAAGGCACAGCAGAAAGGCATAAAACTGACAATTCGGAAACTGGCATTTTAGGCTTTGAGTAGGAAGATGGACTGAACATGGCAATAAAAAAATGCTGCAAAAATTTGTGCATGAACTTGATCAGACATCACTATGGACATTTCTGGATTGATTTCATTTGTGGAGTATATCAGTAGTGAGGGACAGACTCGGTTCTCTGTAGCAGGATGGACTAAAAGTTTTCTCTCTGTCCAACACCTCAGTTTGATGACATTAAACAAGACAACTAGTGATCAACAATCTCAATTACTCGACTAATTATCTCCCCTTTGTTCCAGCACCCCGGCTCGACAATGTTTGAGCAGGCTGGTCAGGAGAAGATCCAGCAGTTTGACGACGACAGTGAGGAGGATATCTGGGAGGAGAAGCCGATATCCTTCAACAAGGGGGCCCAGCAGAACAGGCCAAGGTTCGATCTCTCACCGATACACTCACCAGAATCAAAAAGGCTAGGAGATTGAACAAATTATTTTCCTTTTTAGAGAGTAGAAATCTTAAAATCATCTCATCTTTCTTTATTTGTAAATGTTAAAATTCAAAGATTGAATAAAGCATATTTTAAAAATTAGAAAGTTTATGAAGAACTTTTTTTATTTTGAAAATGTGTAATTTGTGATTCTGTGATTGTATTTATGACCTCATATACACATCAATATTAATTCATATGATATGCCTCAATTAATTCTTTGTTATCATATCAATTATTCCTTTGTTATGTAAAGCAAAATTGATTTTTTTAATGATCTGATGTTGACTTCTAGATTTAAATGGACATCCACATTTGTAAAGAAATATTTTTTCTCTACAGTTTAAATATCCAAAGTTGTTTTCTAAATAACCATGATAATACTATCAAAATTGCAAAAGCTTTGAGATCTTTTTTATATAGCAATTGCAAATTATGTATCGGAAACATATTTGTAAACAAATCTTTGTTTTTCTTTACAGTCGGTTATCAGGGGCTACGTCAGGAAATGACAGTAGTGGAGACGACAGCACAGATAGTGAAGAAGAAATTAATTCCCCTCAAAGGATTTCCCAACGTCCAACGGAAAAGATGGATATTGATGGTAAATTTTGCTGAAAGATGCAGAAATACTGAGAAGTTTCATTCATGTGTTATAAGTGCTCTAAAGATCATTTCCACAATTAAGAAGAATTTTTTTTTGAAACCACGATATTTAAATCAATCAGGGTATTTTTTTATGGCAATGAAATGCTATGGGACATTCCAGTTTATACATATGTGATAAGTACATGATCATTACATGACCCAGCTGAAAGTGAGGGTAACAAAAGTTTATTTATATTTCGCAACTTGTAGACAAAGAGCCATTGTCCGTCGAAAAAAAATAAAGCCATTCATTGCCACTAAGAGTGTGAAAGCCTTGCTTCGGCATAACAAGGCATTGCTAATTAAAATTGGCAATCAACACATGTAAATGAAACAATATTTTATAATTACATATAGTTTATTTTTATGATTTTTCTTGTGATTTCCTCAAAAATTCAAAATGGTGGTGGGATGTTGATAGAACAGTCCATTTGATAGTGAAATAACTGATCATCTTAAAGTCACTTCAAAAAGAAAGGTTGTACAATGGGAAATGGTACCTTTGCAGCAGGTTGGGCCAATTTTGATGATGTTCCTATGGAAAGTGGCACTGACCCTATGGAAACCGGTGGATCATGGACCAAGAACACTGAACAGAATGATAACTGGGCAGATTTCTCCAATGTGTCAAGTCAATTAAAACCGTATGTATCGATTTGGTACTTGTTCCCCTAACGAATAAGGGATGATTAATTTTCAATGTAGCCTCCTAGTTTGCTTTCCATTGTTGTCACATTATGACTCTTGTTAGATTAGTATGACTAGTATCTGTGGCCTCTTTTCAAACTCGATGTAAACAAAAATCTTTCATCCAATGTCCGAAGTTGTAATATTGATTATATTCAAGTTTTTTTTTTTTAAATTGTTGCTACTTGCAGGCCAAATCCAAGAAGTAGTTCACCAGATGAAATGGATACAACAGAAAATACGAGAGGAAGTGCATATGGTAAGTATAAGTTTATCCAGAGATAGGCAATAGTCTATGATTGTACCTTGATGACTCACTTATACAACCAGTATACCAAGTTATGTTTACATGAACAGCGATTGTACATTTGCTAGACTCTCAAAGCTGTTGTACTCAACAAAATACTGGATTGAAACCCTGAATCGAGCTAATTATTGTCATTGGATTACTAATAAGGCTAACACGACTAGCAATAATAAGTAGTCGACTAGTCGGCAGCCGTAGTCGACTAGTAGTCGACTAGTTGACAGTGAAAAGCATTGATTGTTTTCTTAGATCGAGTCATTTTTGTAAAATAAAAATACATTGTCCTTTTGTTGTTTTTAATGACTATATACATATAAATAAAATAATCAAATGTTATTAAATATTCACGCATCATTCACGTACTGTTAAATTTCAGCAGAAATCACGATGTACATGTGGCTTCACTTGCATCAGCGATCGGGAATTGAAATATTTGATTCCATAAAATATTATCAAGAACTATCGCTTTTTATAAGGCTTGTTATCCATTCTAAATGTTTTATATGACATATTTCCAAACTTATTTATTATAATTAATCGTCGAAGTTCAAAGAAATCTTTTTCAAATATTCTTTCACGAAAGCACGTTGTTTTACTTTATTGGGAATCGAAATCGTAATTTCTTGACGACAAATAACATTATCAATATTTTTTCGTGCTCATTATCATAATTTTTGCAAGTTTTTCTTCAAAATTTATTTACGTAAATATTTCAATTAACTGCATGTTTTTTTGGAAAATGTAATATATCGAAAATAGTTAACAAATATTTGAATATTTAGACATTTGATATTGTATCGACAATATGTTGTCAGGAACTTGTTACAACCACGCTTCAGTTTCATACATCGTTTTCAAATCGACTTGCTGATTGGTTGACCCACTTTTCTTGGCCAATGAAAAGGCTTGTAACAAATATCTCTGTACCCGTAAACACATGCAGCAAAAGCAGTCGACTGATTATTCACGTTCCTTTTCCATGAGAATAATATTATGTAATCTGATTAAAACAAACAACAAACAATGTAAGTTAGCATTTGCAATTTCTTTATGATTCGTTTTAATAATATACGTCTGGAAAAGTGTCAATTGATATTTAAGAAGAAGACCTGCCCAACATAGTCAAAAGTATCGATGTCAATGTTTCAATGCAACTCGTATCAATGTACAACATATATAGTATGAATAAACAACACATCTAGACTGTGTAGAATTAGTAGAAAGATAACAAGCCAACACAGTAATTTCACAGCAATTTATTCGTTTGTTGACATACTTTTTACCGACTAGTCGACTGTCTGAATGTCAAGTCGACAGTCGTGAGATTCAACTAATCGTCGACCAGTCGACTAGTTCTGCCAGCCTTAATTACTAATGAGGCCTACCACCATTATACCCGCCGCTAATGGCAGAAATATTGCCAAAGCAGTGTTCAGCATTAATTCACTCCCCCCAAATACCACCATGATTAGCATTGTTGAACTAGGATATTTTCTACTTGAAAGCTTATTGACATACTTTTAAGCTGATTTCTCTACAGTTGGTATTAGTTTTCGACAAAGTTACAAAATATAACTTAATTCAAGTTATTTGTGTAAGTACAATTTTCTATGACTCTGTGAACAGTGGTGCCAGCGAGCGGGAGCGACCTGGAGACGGACCTGAAGACACCCCACACAGACCTGGAGCTGGAAGACATGGAGGGGGAGGAGAAGACAGAGATGGCCAGTCCAGCCCCTGCCTCACCAGCACAGACGTCCAGCACAGAGACAGCAGACCAGCAGGACGAGGCTGAACCATCAGACATACCACCACCGCCTCCTTCGTCCAGGTAACCATATCTATATGTAATCATCTCAAATTAAAGGATAAGATCAAAAGTTATCGGATTCCAGGCTGTTGGATTTCTTATGTTGTCCCTTGCTCTTTGCAGCATTTCTTCCACTTTCCTTTGATTCTCGTTAGACTCCTTCGCCTGCCGCTAATGGCTGAAATATTGCCCAAGCGGTTAAACATTAACTCACTAGACTCCTTTAGCTGAAATTGAAAGTGCAATGAGAAATCTTATGAGGATGTTAATAACACATGTTCGCACTAAATATGCAATTTGCATACTAATGCATTGCAAGGGAAGATGCTGACCAGGACCACATTGTAAATATTTATCTGGTTGCATACAGTATATTGCTTCCAGCTTTTGTAATGAGTGGATGGCAATTATCAGACATAAGTAGAATAAGTAAGTTTCTTTCTGTTTGATGTTTACAATTGAAGTTGTCTTGAAATAGTAGAATTCAGTAGCAAGAGATTTCCTATGTGGATTACAACAGTATAAGCACTATTCTTAATCATTTTGTAAATTGATTGTATTTGTCATAGGAAAATTTGTTACACAGGGTACTAATGTTTTACTGCCTTATTTTTTGCAGTCCACCAAGAGAAAATAACCTTGAAGACAACATGCAGGCAGTTTCCAAGGAATCTGCTCCAGAAAAAGTTAACTCGAGTGAAAATGACAGTGATAAAGCTACACATGATGAAAAGTAAGATAAAAGTATTTGTTATGATTTTACTGTTTCAGCGTATGTTATTTGTCGGTCGGTCTATGTTTGAGTCAGGAGAAGCATCTAGCAAATGTTAGGACTTCTTTTTTTTTTTTCTGTAGTCTGTGTCTCAGGTTTATCATTTTAAATTAGGTATTAAACAGAAGCATGTGTTATTTATTTGTGATCAGGCACATTTCAAAGTATTTCTTTTCTTTTGTACACAAAGCATTCAGGTTCTGTTAAAGTTTCTGTTGTAAATGTACCATGTCTTATGAAAATTAATGTATATGTATGTAATGATTGAAGTTGTATATAATTAAGATGTATGTACCAAATTCTATGCACCAATAACGATAGGTTTATTTCTAATTTATGTTACCAAATCTACAAACATTTCTATTTTTTGTCAAAAAATCTCTACACCAGTTAGAAAAGCTGACAGTTTATGATAGGCTCAATTCTCTTTCTGACAAAAACCACCGATAGACTCCTTTCTATATCTGACATAATGCACACGTTATTGATAGGATTATTTCTCTTTCTCTCTGCGAATCAAGGAGACAAATAGACAAAGCGGCTGCTGAAGACAACCTGAATGCAAACTTTAAGTGAGTCGGTACAGCTTGGGTGGTGAGAGGCCCATCTTAGTGTTTGAAGCTGTGGTATTAGTCACTTTAATCCTGCACCATGTTTATGCTTAAGTATTCTTATAAACTTGGCCGTTTCACCTTTATTACTTACAGCATGGCTGTGCACTTCTACTTGTTAAATATTTGCATTACGCTGGTTTACGGGGCTTAGCAAAGTATTGAAGCACTTGCAGTTAAAGATTCTTATTACCGTATGACAAACTCAAGATCATCATCCAAAGTTATAGCCATTTTGTTCATTTGATTGATAGAATGTTTGATGTTCATGTTTTTGCATCTTTTTGTTGTGGAAGTGATCATAGAAGTATATAGAAGATATAGATGTGATCATGCATGAATTCAACCACCTTGGTATTGTTGTTTGATGTTCATTTGATGTACATCCTTATTTCAAATCAGTCTGCATGTCTGCAAACAAAAGAAAATATGATAATGAAGAGGAATATCCAGTCTGATTAAAAGCGACTGTACTTCAAGGAAAAAGAGTGTAAAAATATTATCTCTATAGGGGTTCGAACCACACCCAGCCCGGCTTTCCTCTCATTCACAGGGTGATGGCACCTTAATTACCCGCACGTTCTAACGTAAGCCCATCTAGCCAATCACAAGGACAGCAGCAAAAGCTTTCGATATCACAGCAAGGGGCATGTAACTCCTGTGAAATCCATTTTCTTCATGATCACAGCCATGTTGGTTTTTGAAAGGGACGATGTGATTGGTCCGCTTGTGACTAAGTTTTGTCTGCGCTAAACTGTTGTTAAGCAAGCGCCTAGCTTTGGTGCTTTCAGACCGTTGTGGAGGGGAAAGCCCTGATACATATAGGAATATATGGATAACAACTTCTTTATTCATGGTATTTGACGTTTCGACACAGGTTCTTGTGCTATTCACAAGCAGAATCTATGTCAATACGTCGCATACAATGAATACAGAAGTTGTCATCCATATATTCCTCTCCCATACTGTCCTTCCATCTTCAAAAACTAAGTTCAAGCAACTTTATATATAATGGATAATCTATATTTGCTTCAGAATAACACAAAGCAAGTGTCCTCATCTATCTTAGCCCTCAAATTATCAAACTTTTACCTATATTTGGAGAAAATGTTGCATGTTATATTGATTTGTTTAATGAAGAACTTATGGTCTACTCATAAGAAAGGACTAAATTGGGTACATTTCTGATTTCGGTTTAGCTCGACATTAGAAACTACATTGATGCAATGTATGGGTTGATACTTGTAAATGTAATAATTACTGTAATTCCTCTGGATATTTTGAAATGCTGTTTTTTAACTCTAAGCTTATGCTAAGTTCCTTCTCCTATGCAGCGTCAGTGGCTTGGAACAAACTTCCTCAGAATCTCAGAGACTTTAGTGACTTGCCGTCAGTCAAAACCTAGTTTACAACACATTTCTTTTGAGAGGCTCTCCAACTGTAACTGTTTCACATTCCTTCTATGTGCGCTTTCAGCATGATCTACATGGAAAACCGTGCTTTATAAATATGTTATTAGATTGATTATGATGATGATGATAATGAATAACACTTACAGTTTCAGTTATAACATCAAAATGTGAAAATTCAAGAGATTATTTATTACCAAAAAATAATAAGAAGAAAGAAGTGTTGAAATGCAAACTGTTTGTTTATTTGAATCTACTTATTTTAGATTGACACATACTTTATTCAACCTAACACCAGTTACCTTATTTGTCTAAACATTTTACATGTTATTTGTTATTGCTGTACAACTATTGCATTATTATCTTCGTTGAGCAATATATTGCAATATTATACAGTATATCAAACTTATTCAGATATCTCTTTTTAAGGCACAGTTAAGTATTTGATATTCAACAAAATTCTTTTGGTGTGTACAAACAGTTGTCGGACTGTTTAAAAAAGGAATTATATATCATTGAATATACATACCATCAACATTTGAATTTTGTCTTTTTGAGTAATACTCTTTTTTAAAAAGTATAAAAAGTTAATCGTAGAGACCATACAATGTATTGCAATATTATTTCAATACATGAGTTGTTTATATTGCAATACCAAACCTGGTGCAATACTCAGCTCTATTATTTGTTTAGGTTACAAGTGTTGTATTTATGAATTTCTAACAATATCAATATCTTACTTACTAGTGTATAGACATGTATTCTAATCTGACAAATTTACATGTTCATTTGGCAATAATCTTGTTTTTTAGTGAAATTTGAGTTTTGTTACCTTGTGAATGTCAACTTTGTTTTATTGTTTTGTATTAATTTTGGTTATCATCAATCTGACACACACTGTTATTTTATTATTCAATGTCTTTAGTTAAACAATTCTGTTTTTCTATCGAAGAATGAATATTTGTTTCGCATGTATAAGCCTGTCTATCATCACCGGTGAATGAGAACCCAAGTTTGTGCTTCTGCTTTCATAACATTAAGATAGGTGTCTTAGGTACATCATGTCAAATTGAAATTAAACAAACCAAAATCTCATGTTTATGGTCAAGGATGCAAGTTATCATTTTTGGCCAGTTAGATATTTTGTTCATTCATTCACATTTTCGCTGCCTAATACTTTCAAAGCTCTTTAACAGTACAAGAGTGTATATACATATGATATAGACCCACCACTGCCAAAAAGAGCTTCAAAAATCAAGTGTCAAAAGAGAACATTTCTTCACTTCAATTGCTTCCGAGACTGAATATAGTCTAATATGTAAATATGGCATTTTTCAGTTTCCTTGCTTCATCGGGTTTGATCAAGTCTCCCAGCCCGGCTGCGCCGTCTCCAGATAGCTCGAAGCCCACAGAGGCTGGTGACATGAAGCAGGGTAATGGACCAACAGAAGACAAGGAGAAAACAGAGGAGAAGGATGCGGTAGAGGAAGCCAGGTGAGTTATCTCCCCTTTGTTTGACATTTCATGTGAATATTGAAACAAGGCTTTGAGGTTTTCTGCTCTTAGAAAAACATGAAAGAAAACCTTTTGTTTTTTAGGCAGAAGAAAACCGAAGATGTAATGTTTCCTCCAATTTATTTATCATCAAATGTTAATATTTTCATTTTATTATTTAAAATTCCCAATTCTGGCATTATAGAGAAGATGTCTCCCTTCTTCATCAAGGCACTTGTGTGATAATTATTTGTTTGTAGGTCTGACAACTTATTCTAAGTCTCCCTTTTGGGCTTTGTTTCAATTGTAATCCTGCTATCAAGTCTTCCTTTCAAACGTAAAACATCATTTAGGCTTATTCTCAGAACTAAAACTCCTTGAGAGGTTATTCATAGAAATGATGCAACCTACAAAACAACAAATAATCACCGTATGTTTTTTTTAAAGGAATCTCAATGAAACCTCTCCCCAGCCAACTATGAATATTATTGCAAATATTCTCAATAAACACACAAAAGGAAAGTTTAAGCATTATGAGACTGGAAGGCTGTAGTCTTAATAAGCCCCTTTCCCTACAAAATTAATATGCAATCTTAGATCTATGATTTATTTTCTGTGTATTCTCTTTATCACAGACTTTGTCTCATCTTTAAAATATTTCTTGTGTGTTTCAGAACCCTAGCCAAAGGTGCAATGGAGAATTTCAATAAAGTTGTGCCGGAGCCTTCTTCCAGTGTACCTAACGGCCCAGTCTGAGTGGGCAACTATGTCTAGACTAGCAAGAAACGAATATATGCTAAGAGGCAGCTGCTTCTGTAAATAATGCCTTATCAAAACAGGGATGCCTGTGAAAGCAGCCAGGCTTTTAACAGTTTTAACCTCCTTGTCTCTTTTGACAAGCCAGTGTGCTGTATGTACCGTACTGAACTGACTGTACGTCCGAACAAGCCTGAACGGTGATGTGCTTCACGACATCTGTATCATATCCTTTGATGACAAATGGCCAGCTCAAGAGACTGAACCAACCTCAGATAGGACTGTTGGTGTTGTCCCCTTTAGGTGGACGTACACATGTACGTATATACAAACAAACACTTTGTGATTCCTGTGATGTTTTAGTTGTGCTAGCAACAGGAGCAAGTTTTGTTAGTCCTCACTCCCCAACAAGCACCTGCCACCATGAACACTAAAGATTCAAGAGAGGGAGGGAGGGAGGGAGAAGATGAATGAGTGATTGCGTGAAAGTGAGAAGCAAGCCCGTGGACAAAGGGAGGACTTACAGTTGCTGTCATGGTGCTTTTAGAATCTATTCACATACCTCCCAATAACTGATGAATGTATGTATGTATGCAAGTATGTACACACGTCTGATCACTTAGTGGGCAACTGTTGCAGTCGATACAGAGACTCATCAAGTCCTAGGTTACTTACTGTCTGTACATGTCTTGTGATGCACTATTCTCTTCTATACCTTAGGGGTGTAGTTACTTACTCTAACTCTGTTTTGCTCATATATAGGTTTTTGTGTTGTAGGAATATTTGAGCTTGTTCGAATCAGTGAAAATCAGTTTTGCAAATCTATATTGAACCGGCTACTAACTTTCAAATTAATTATATGTTTGAAGGAACTTGTCAAACTTGTAAATCTTGGTTGAAACCGTTTTCCAAAAGGTATGTGTTTTAATGCAACAGATATGTTTCTGCTTTTTACCACCATGTATCTATCCACATCAAGATCTTATATCTGCTTCACTGTTAATTTTAACTATGCATGCTATGTTGAGAAGGTCGATGAATGTTATTGTATTAATTTATATCCTGTTATTTTGATGAACAATACAAAGTAAGTACACCTCTATGTTCATGCTAATGCTGACCAATGAATAACTTGAATTTCTCTTAATACTGAGGCTTTGTCAGTCCAAAGGTTCACCATTATTTTATAATTGTTTGTTAGCATGATTGTCAAAATTGTAAAAAATGTTTCCTGAAATGATAATGAAAGAATTCTCTAATCAGTTATTTATGAAATCCAATATATATTTTTTCAATGATAACTTATTACAAAGCAACATCACAGCTTCCATAATGTTTACTCAACCTCTTAAAGAGTTTTACACTTTTGATGATGAGGTATCTTTTGGGAGGTGTTTTCTAATTAATCAGCTTATTTATCATTCATTAATCATGAGTTGTATGCATGCAACATACGATGATCTGTAGAGATAAGGGTAATTAATCCAAATGCAAAGACGTGTATATTTTAGTATCTATTTAATTGAACTCACTTCATGAATCACATCATTGCCATAATGCCTGTAAGTTATGAAGGAACTAGTGGCATTTGTACCAAAACTGTGTTTGTCTTAGTGTGTGGGGCAGTTGAAAAATTGTGATAATCCTATTTTGTTTCACATAGAAAATTTATTTTTCATGATTTTTGTCAAACAACACTTCAACTCTGATCACCTGTGGCTGTTAGGGAGGCAAGTTATGATTCTTTGAAAAGGGAATAACTTCCAAGTCGTAGATCAGATGTCAACTCAGTCACACATGATCTGTATCAAGCAAATAACATCACCTGTGCGATCTCAAAATGCATTCCTGTCTAAGGTTGCTCTGTTACACGTTTCTCACCAAATATGAGGCACTTTGTATAAAATTTACTGTTTAGATGGGGTTAAGATATTTTGGGTGAAATGGACATGATTTGTTACTATTTCAAGGATGAAATGTTTGCTGGTAACTTTAAACCTGAATTTTGTGTCCTATTTAATGTTCATTTTCAAGTATCTGTTAGAGATGTTGCATCTTTTTGCAGTGGGCCCTTACACAAAGCAGTCTTAACACTAGATTGATGCTTATGTTAAGTCAGAATTAAAACTAAGATTGCTTTGTGTAACAGTCTGCAAAGCAGGGGTTGAAAAATCTGTAAGTCAAGATCACCGACTCTCCTAAAAAAACATTTGGAGCCCAATGCCTCTCCCCACCCCACCCCCCTTTCCCCACAATTAAATAGCTTGTCCCTCCGTGACATAATGTTACAAACTTCTGAAGTGCATCACTTGATTCCAAAAAGATTTGTTGACCCCTGCAAACTGCAATTTAAGCACATGTGTTTGCCAACCGTTATGGTAACAGTGCCTATGGTTTAGCCCATTCTAAAGTAAAGACTGTTTTCTATCCTCTTTCCTCATGCTCACAGATAATCACATCAATGAAGTGCTGATGTACTATGTATATATAGTAGGTAGGTAGGTAGGTAGGGATGCTGTACGATAATACTGTAATACATGTATCTGACTTGGCAGGTACCCCTTGGGAACAGTAGCTTATGTACTGTTTGTGATATCTTGTATATACTGTTATATATGAATCAATCCAATTTTGTAAAGTGGGGACAGCTTGCTGTTCTTGTAATGTGATTATAGTGTCAGCCGTCTTCATAACTAAATTCATCAGGGTCGTCAATCAAGTCTTAGATGTTTAGTTTGATTTGTCTGCATTTTCTGTAAGTGTAATGTAAGGAAATCATGATGACAATTTCAAGTAGGTTTCAAGTCACAAAATCAGTCAGTCCTGATTTTCTTTGTCTGGTCATTTTTTTCCCTTTCAAATTCCTAAGGTTGATGTCTTTAACTCTTTTTTTTTATTATACTTAACCCTTGATCTATATCTATGGTATCTGTTTTTATTTGTTCTTGATACTACAATATGAATTATTTCATACAGATCTATATTTGTCACCAGTTGGGATTTTGGTGAATTCAAATCAATTTATTGCTAACACAGAGTTTTTTCATATGTCATTTTTGTTAACAGATTAGATATATTTTTGAAAATATTGTTTGTAAAAAAAACTTATTCAATTATCTCTAAATGAAGTCTTTTTTAAATAATATCTTTTTGGGTTGGAATTGATTACTTGTCATAATTAGACTCCTATCTAATAGAATGGTTAATTATCTAGTTATCCATAATAACATAAATTCACCACATCTAATGCATATCAGTTTTTGAGAGATAAGGAACAAGGTGTCAAAGTTATTGTTTCCATAATACAGACTACCATTGCTCATGTTCTGCAGTGTAAATGCATGAATGATACTGTTGATCTTTAGTGTGTCTAATCAACTACAATATAATTATCATGTTTATCTCATAATTGTTTGATCATAAACAGTTTGTGATAATTTCCAGTGGAAATAGATAATAGTTTTGTCGCGTTCTGTGTTGTGAAGATGTAAGAATCAAAACTGCCTGCTATTATTATGCGACTGTATTTCAACCACAACTCTCCTCACAGTCGATTCATAATGGGTTTATTTGATGCGAGGGTAGTAAAGGGTATTAATACTCTTACCTTATCCTACAGATTCTGAAATTTAGTGAGAGAAACTGTCAACTTTATTTGTCAAGTCAAAGCGAGGAAAGTGGCACATCAATAATGCCGAATTCTCTCAATTCTAGTCCTTTTTAAGTATTCATAAACTTCAATTTATCTACATTCTTCAGTAACCAAGACAATCAGCGTGTATATTGTTATAAAACTATCTATCATGTCTTGACTGTGCGAAGAGTTGTGGAGAGAAAAAAGTCGCAATGGATCATAAACCTGCTGTAGTTACAGCCCACACTTGATTATGGTGTGGACATAGGATCTTCAACGTCTCCCTATCTCGTACAGACCTAGTATACTCACACACTCGTCTTGTTAGGGGCTGCACTTTGTTTGAGATCAGTTTCCTCTCAATTCTAATGGAGCACACTTCTATTTGTAACATGCTACAGTGTAAGCTCTATCACTCCAAATCATGCCACTAATGGCTGAAATATGACCAATGTGGTGCTAAACACCAACTAACTCACTTCCAAATCAAGTACAGCCCTGGTTCAGTCACTTGTATCAGGAAAGTTCCCTTGGTTTGAGGTGTGAAGCTCCATCAGCCATTCAAGCACATTACTGTCTTTGACGTGTGACAATGCTTGGCTCTTATACTTTCAAATCAAGTAAAGCCTTAGTATTACTCCTGTGTGGGGTTGTGCTTGATTTGAAACCTGTAAGCTCTATTGCTTAAATTGATTCAAACAAGCCAATATACCCCATATAACATGAAACAATGCTGCTTTAAATGTAAGCTCTTTCTATCTCAAATCAAGTGCAGCCCCTGTTCAGTCACTATTATATGTTATGTCTGCTGACTAATGTTATTGTATCCCTGTGTGTAGTTGAAGTCCAATCCACTGGTAAATTCTCACAAAGTTATTTATCACTTAAAACAATTGACACAAATAAGCTCTCTTGTGATGAAGTGAAATGGTGACGTTAATTGTATTTTGACAACTGTGGTTAAATCATTGCTTCAACAACTACACTGGAAGTGAGAATGAAGTTCATGTTTTATATCATTTTAAATGTCTACTATTGTTTGCCCTATATCATAATACTGATCAACTTCAATTGCAAAATGCTCTGTTCAAATGTATTTTTAAAACACTCATATTGTGCAAGGGAAACTTAATTTTATGGGGTATTTTTAAATGTAAATAGTCTGTCTAATCATGTTACATTATTATTTTGTTTTGATTAACTGAAAAGAATAATCTGTATTATGTTAGATCCTTAGCAAATGATTGTGTGCCAAAATTGGTTGCTTTAACATTGCATATTTAAGATTAGGGTGTCTTGGAGGAAGTACTAACTAGCGGTAGGAAACACTTGGCAACACTGTGATGCACCAGGCTCTGATGGATGTGTCGGAGCTTGGTGCTGTTTCTGTGTGCAGACTGTCGATGTATAGGTCTTTGTATTGTTGATATGTACAGAGATGTACAGTGTTGCACAAGAGTTCGATGTAAGTCATAATAACTAATTTTCTACATAAGGAAGATACATGTGTATTTTAGGGTGGAGGTGGCCTCATACTCTTACCATGCAGCATGAAAATCTTGTAGTTTGTGGACAATGAATTTGTGTACAGAATCACTTGTATCCCTACAGTGCAGGGCTGAGACACAGAGACAAAGGCTGTTGATTGACAGTATTTATAAATAAATTATATAAATTGATCAATGACTTCTGGTGCTGTTTTATGTGCGTCTTGCCTCATGAAGCATATGACGATTTTGAGAAAGAGACAAATGGAGAGAAGGAATCAAGATGGTAAAAGCTTTGCCCTGATGGAGCAAGATGATGATGATACTGTGCCATCAGTTCATTTACAGTCGGACCTCGATAATCCGAACGCTTCCGTTTTTACTACCGAAACGAATCTTAACAAGTTGGATTAACTCCCCTTTAAGTCTACAGACAGACCAGAACGTATTTAGAATATCATAGAGTTTATTACATACACAAGTATCATACTTATAATACATAACAATGAAATTTAGATGTACAGTGTTTTGGACGATGTAAAATTAATCAACAAATCAAATCAAGTCGTGCATATAAAAAAAAGTTTATACATTGAACATCCAAGGAAACTCTTTTCAAGAAGATCTATGAAACATATCTAAACAAGTATTGAAACAAAATTGAACAACAAAAGAATCGCTTCTCTTGACATCTATTTTCATCACAACAAACGACAACTGAAGTATGGGATAATTTCAACACCTGTCATGGGCACCTTTGTCAGTCAAATTCATAATACACCGTCTGCGTGTGAAGTGAATAAGACGGTTTATAGTTTTCATGAGGATGTTTCACACCTTGAACGAGCCATAATCAAACATCATTACACAAGTGTTCAGCGGGGTAATGATCCGGTAAAAGGGACATCAATTGCGTCATGTATATGTCATGGATTGCGATAAGCCTTGAGTGATTCTGGAAGATATGGGACGAAGTTGGCACTTAAATGGAAGTGTAGCATTTTTTCTGTTCGTCTGTTCGTCTGTTCGTCTGTCCCTCACAAAAGTTAATCCGAAGCATATCCTTCTGGCTGAAATATTGCCCAAGCGGTGTAAAACAATAACTCACTCACTCCGTATACATGCTAACTTCACGAAACTTCATACACATTTCAACCGTGGCTTCTTTTAGTGTTTTCATCATAATTTGAATTATATGCTTCGTCCTGTTTGAGTGACATTCTGTAATTTGTTGGGTTATTGACTACACGATTGTATAGATAACCAACTTTTTTATTCACAAAAAAACGATACCTCACAATTATGTATACGCCATGAAAGACATAACCTCAATTAAGAAATAATTTTGGTTGCAAGACAATTTTTCTTGATGACCAAGAATAATATAAGCCATAAATAGTGTAGGTCCTTAGAATTTGAAATCGAAAAGAAAATACAACATCCAATTTTCCCTTCTTTTTACAAAACATAACTACATATCCAAATGGCTGTGGAGATATAAATGACACTCATAAACAGAAAAACTCCGAAACTCTTACATACCGAGATAAATGGCGAAAGGATTTAAACGAATTCATTAACGAAAATGTATCGGAAACCAAAGAAAGATTGACATGTAAGTACTACAATAGCATTAAACATCCATCGCTCCAATATCACTGTGTATAACCGTACACCGGAACTAGCGAGGTGTACGGCGGAGAAATGTTGCTAGCGAGGAGCGTGATCGCAAACGGGATCACTTAAAAAGCAATCATCGCCGTTTCATCAACTTTTTCTATGTTATTATCATGTCAATAGCTTTCCGAGACATAACTATTTAATGTCATATCCTGTTCACAGTCAGAGATAGCAAATATGTTACTAACAACAGCATTCCTCGCAACTGTCATTGTTACTGTTCCTTGGATACAGAATGACAGGCACATACATTTTACTAAGTATGTGTGCTAAAATTACCACATGATGTTGGTTATTTGAAAGATATGAAGTAAAATATACTGGCCCAAAAAAGAAACGCATAGCGAAAATGTGTTTTTCAAAGTATGATATTTTTAAAATTAAGGCTTGAAATTTTGTAAAAGTTACTGCTAAAGTTAGACTATAGTTTTTACAACAATTTCTTGCACTTGGACACAAAAATTTGTGAATTGCCGCCAAAACGCAGCAGCTTGAATCCAACCTGAAAAAATGTGCATGGAGAAAAATCCTAAAGCATGTTGCACGTGCAAATACGGGTACTTAGGCTTGATACCGATGGGTATAAAACCTGGGTAGTCCCATTGCGAATCACTCTCAGATGCTCCGTATACACGACTCTAAAGATGCCAAGACTTAATGAAGAGTGCAGAAACCAGGCCATTGGACGTCTAGAAACTGGCGAAAGTCAGTCAGCAGTAGCCAGGCACTTCAACGTTACTCAGAGTACCATATCTCGTCTCTGGCACCGCTACACAGTCCACAACTCCACGAGAGATCGACCGAGATCCGGCAGGCCAAGGGTGACAACTCCGGCGCAGGACCGATACATCCGGGTGATGCATCTTCGCAACAGGACAGTCAGTGCCACCTACACAGCCAACAACATTCCTGGACTTCGTAGAGTATCAGCGCAGACCATCAATCGCCTTCGTCAACATGGGATACGTCCTATGCGACCATATACAGCGCCATCTTTGCAACGCCATCATCGTCGTGCACGTCTGCGATGGAGCAGAAACGTTCGCCCATGGACCCTAGTGCATTGGAGAAGAATCTGGTTCAGCGATGAGTCGCGGTTCACGCTCTATCGCCACGATGGTAGGATGAGGGTCTATAGACGGAGAAATGAACGTTACGTTCAACACTGTATCCGTGCAATCGATGCATACGGTGGAGGGAGTGTAATGATGTGAGCAAGCATATCCTTTAATGGTAGGACAAATTTGGTTCAAGTGCAAGGAAATTTAACTGCTGTACGCTATCGAGACGAAATCCTGCAACGTCACCTTCTTCCCGCAATTGACGTCAGACGTGAAATTTTTCAACAGGACAATGCCAGACCGCATACTGCGCGTGTTACCATGGATTATCTTGCCAACAGCAATGTGAATGTACTGCCATGGCCCTCCAAATCTCCAGACCTGAACCCAATCGAGCATTTGTGGGATTTGTTGGATAGACGGGTACGACGTCGACAACATCCACCGCAGACGCTTCAAGAACTGACCCACGCACTGCTGGATGAGTGGGGAAGAATTCCACAACGCCAGATTCTACGACTCATTCAATCCATGCCCAGGCGATGCACAGCAGTGATCCATGCTCGTGGTGGTAGCACCCGGTACTGACTTCGTCACAGTGATGTCACAATCACAGACGTCCACAGGAGGATTAAATGACTGCATTTATTGGAGGAGACATGCATTTAATGCTGTGAAAAATTTGGTTGTTGTACATTCCATATTTAGTGTGCAATTATGCTGTAAACACATGACAATAAACTCTGATTTTTCTGTTATGCGTTTCTTTTTTGGGCCAGTGTATTACCTAACTTTCGATTTCGGCTCCTCGCTAGCAACATTTCTTCGCCGTACACCTCGCTAGTTCCGGTGTACGGTTATACACAGTGAATATAGTATATTGCATTGACTTCTTCCAACAAATTCATTAGCTACAAACAAAACTGAGATACAAAGAATCAACCAAATGCATATTTTGGAAAACAGAATGAGTCAATTTTATGATTATAAATCTATCAAAACTACGTGTAAAACATTTAAAGAATGACTGTCTAAAAAAGGGAACTTAAATCGTTTATACAAAATATTATTCCAGGATATTAAAAAAACGAAAGTATGTTCTGAATTTGTTGAAAATCATTGTGAAATATAATACATTCAAAATGAACACGTTAAAATCCAAATTCCAAAGAAGATATAATGTATGTTTTGTTGACCGATTTAACGCCTACACAAACTGAACATATGACAGATATATAATTTGTTCTGCAATAGAATGAAATGAATCGAATTTTACCTGGCCATTCCTCACATATTTTAAATAAATATAGGAGCTATTGACATATTCATTTAAAATGTTCACCCCCCCCCCCCCTCCCCCCCCCTCCCTCAATGAAACTGTTTACAAATGTGCCTTTAGTGTTTTTATGTTAATGCTCTCGATTATTTGCGTGTATTGACAAAGTAATTTTTATACTGATGAACGTGAGTTGAAAATGACATCCGTTATCATTAAGATTTTGTAGTATTGCATGTTAAACCTAACCCTGGTGTGGACTGGTTCAAGTAGTGAGTTCTCTCAGACTTAATTTATTCTTCGATAGGAAAATACCGAGAAATGTTTTTAACAGAAATATGGTAGAAAGTGAAGAGTTAGAAACAGTTAGGGTTCGTTATTAAACTGCTTTAAAATCTAATATGTTAGTTTCTTATAAAGATGGTTGTTGCGCAGCTGTTTCCTCCTGAATGATTTAATTCTACATAATTCACATAATGACATTGCGATGAATAAACATGCAAATATGTAGAAAGCGGGCAACAGTGCCATTTCAGGCAAAATCGGAAGAAAACAAGAGGTAAAAATGTATGCAAATAATATAGAAACCCCAGAGGCTATTTTCTATATTATTGCATTTTTAAAGATATCTAGTTGGACATTTTAACCAAGTTTTGAAATTGAGTCTAACATTATCAGTATAATGGGACTATATAATTTAGTTCAATTTTCTTCCATGTCAAATAAAAACTTGTTATTCATTTAAGAGTGGTCTAGTTGATTCCTGTCTAACGACTTTTCAAAAAGACATTGAAATGATGCATTCGTGGGGTTGAAACGTTTAGAATCATTACTACAACGATTTAAATTTCAAAATGATCACTACACTTGTGATAGGCCTACTTTAATATAAGAAATATTAACAAAAGTATGAAACTGTTTTCGATGATATATCCTCAGTTGAATTCACTACCTCGGTTCAATACACGATGGTTTCCGAACGCATCTTTCAGTGTTGCATGACGGGAGAGAAAACGTAAACCAATGAAACGTTCCAGAATTGTCACGTGTCATGACAACGTCACCTTGGACACGAGAACAGAAGGACGTGAGTACCTTTGGCGGAAAGTTCAAGCTTCAAAATGAATGAAGAAAACGAAAACCATTGTCAAGCATGGACGAAAGCAGCACTTCAACGTTTTACACGTGGTCCAGAGTAAGATTTGGCTTTCTTAAGCTACATATTTAAACCAATTAGCTGTTAATGAAGCTGTCAAGGAAGTGTTTACCAAAAAGTAGAAAATAGGGACATCCTTCAGTTCATCTCACAGTGTATAACTAAAACAATGTCTGTTATGATTTCTTGCTAAATGTTAGCGACGTGTAAATTTACACCAAACTACTTATATTATATTAAACAATTTAATCAACGCACTCTCAAGTCGACAGCAATAGAAATTCAAAGTCGAAACATAAAAGATGAAATTGATTTAGTTTATAAAATCTCTTGTCTGAGACAATGATAAAACTTTAAAACTTTGCAGAATCATGATGACCCTTTCAAGATTTCTGGATGAAAAGGTGGAAATGGAGAAAAAGTTGCGACAAATAAGGCATGAGTTTCTAACTAAATGGGACAAGAGAGTTAAGAACAAAATAGGTAAGAAATATTGTTTTATTCAATAGGCTGGTCAAAGGCTAGACGATGTATGCTCGCCGTGACTATCTCCGGTAAACCTCCATTCCCAAAATGTGCTTTGTGCGGCTTGTATAATTATATAAATTTGTATGTGTGTTGTTATTTGTATCTAATTTGTATTGTATAGTATTATCCTTCGATAGTATTTAATTCTTATTGTTAAGTTAATAAGTTTTACATGTATAGTGTCATGCTCTGTTGGATGTAAGAAGAATTCCCTTTTGTGGCTTTTAGGTAATAAAGTGTTATCTTATCTTATCTTATCTTATCTTAATTTACATGTTCATTTTGTATTTTTGTCAGGAAACAACCTGCCACAAGATGACCTGAAAGAAGTGATGGAGAAAATCTTGGCAGCAGAAAGTCAGAAGGCAGAGTTTCACTCTCACGCCATAGGTCAGCTTCAGAACCAAAATGGACCAATCCCAACACTCCATAAGTGAGTCATCTTTCTGTAGGGAATAAACTATATAACATTTTGTCATTGCTTATAAATTGTAAGGATCAAATCTAACTGTTGACATGCAAAAGCCATAATGCATTATCATAATTCTATTTGTTGATTAGATAAGCAGGAAAATATAGATATTCAGCACATTTGCTAACAAATATTTGCAAAGTCAGTAAGTCATTGGCTAACAGTAAGTTTTCACGTTTTGTCAAAAAGTTTATCTAAAAGTCCAGTCATTTTGAAAGCTTTTTCAGAAAAAAGCCCCAGATAAGTCGATGACTTTTCAGTAATGTTTTGGTAAAGATCGTGATTCAGCATGTATAGTTTTCATATTTTCATCATTAGATTACATTTTGTTTTCTAGATTATACGAATGAAGAATTATGTATCATTCTAGAGCATCCATTATTTTCCAGTTACATCTACGGTAGTGGCTACATGATGGACATCATCAACCTAAAGACTCTTTACAATGATTCTGTCGAAAGGCAGAAAAAGATGGAGAAAGAGATCAAGAATTCTCAAAAAGTATGTTATGATCCTGGAACATTATCTCATTTTTTGATGATGAGAAATGAAATGTTTATGTTAATTCTTATGTTTTGGAATAAAATCATGGACTTTAATACTTGTCCAAGCTATACTGTTTTTTTTTCGTGTTCGAAGCCCTTTTCTTATATCCACTAGTGATGCTACAATTGTCATCTACTTATGTATTTGTCAATTATTTCCAAGTTGTATTTCTAAATGTTTTGACAAATGTTGCTGCAATACTACCACCTTGATGTTATATCTTATTGTGGTGCCATAGTTCTCATATGTCTGTTACCTATATTTCCAGTAACTCTGGTACCTGATGGATATTGACCAATATTTATTGACTCTTGTTTCAGTATTATCACTTTCTGCAGCGTCGAGAGAACAAACTGAGGAGTGAACTGAAAGAGTTGGAACAGCAGGAAGGACAGAATCACAAAATCCAAAAACTGACGGAAGAACTGGAGGAACATGAGAGTCACGTGGCTCGGGCAAAACAATCTTACCTCATCACCGTCAGGGCAGAGGAAAGATCTCGCCCAGATTTCACCGATGTGAGATTATTATTAGATAGTTTTATAAACCTTTCCTGCAAAATTGACTGACCTAGCAGGCTAACTGCAATAGCCCATCATATTTGGTTCACTTTTATGATGCCTACATGTCAGTCCTGAGCTGATTTATTTTACATAAATATAGGTGTTCAAACTAAAATGTTTCATAACAGATCTTATTTTGAATGGTGTCATGACAAATTTGAGAATATATTTCATGTTTGTAAAGAAAGATTTACTTTACTGCGTCTCTAAAGGATGAAATTAATTAATGATTTCAGGACATGGAGAGGTTCCACATCGGTTCAGACAGATATGAGACTACCCGGTTGGATAAAGTGAAAACTGTCCTAGAGAAACTGATGACAGATGAACATGCTGCTGTTAACACGAAGTTAGTTATTGAATGATATTCAATTGGTTGTATAAAAGCATATAATTATTAACAATTGAAATTGTCGGTGCCAGGATGAAAACAAATGTCATGGTTATTGACCATTAGATGAAATCTCCTTTTGTATGTCAAAACACATTTCTTATTCTAGAAAATCATAAGAATTTACTTTAAAAAAAGATAATTTGTTGTTCTTTAGTGTACAATAATATTAATGCTGTATAACCTTATGCATGAAAACAAGATTTAGTTGTCACTAATTAGTACAGTTATAACAAAATTATTTCTTTTTTTTGCAGATCCCCCCTGGAAGCTCTCTACAGTGATGGTCTGAAGAGACTGAAGAAGTTTGATGTTCAGACTGAAGTTGAGGAAAATAACAAGTTGTTCGCCTTCCAATACCAGTTTCCAACACAGGTAACAGCAGTTGTGTGGAAAATACTCTGAAATTGACATTTGCATCTGATTCACAATTATAAAGTGTTAATTTGTTTCCTTTGAGAAAGTACAGATAGCAAACGAATTAATTTTCAACAAATCTGAGTTTACATCATCTTTGTTTATAACTTTAGTTTGTATGCAATTTAATTCTATCCTTTGTTATTTACTTTATTGCATTTCATTTATCATTTCAGGATGACAAAGATTCTGACATTAAAGCAGAAACTCAGAAAGCGACCAGAAATGAATCAAAGCGTGCAAAGAGAAGATTGGAGAAGAAGCCAGCCATCACTGATGAAGTGTAAGATTTAATATTATTTTGTTTTGAGATTAAACAGAATGAAAAACTTAAAAATTACAATAATCTAGAAGTTGATATAAAAAAGTTTGCAAATCTAAATATAATATATTGTACTGGTAAATTAACTAAATATGGACATGTTAAAATTACTGATGACAATAGAATTTCTTTTGCTTTATTGCACACATTGTATATTGTGATGTTCCAGGCAAGTTTTCAAACCCGCTCCGATTGATGACAAGGTGCTGTTTCAAAAGTCATCTAAAATCAGAGAAATGATCGGTTAGTGTCAAAACTGATATTTAAGGGAAATAGATGTCAAATTATAAATGTATTATCACAAAAAGTTGCGTTTTTTTTATGTATGAAATTCTTTCAAATATTAAGATAAGTCACAATTCATTAAATATTTAAAAAATTAAAACCTACAAAAGGTAAAATTAAAAGATATAGGAATTGATACTTCTCAACTATAAAAGTGTTTGATTTCGTTTTTTAATTTCTTAAAAATAGACACAAATTTTTCAAACCCTCGAAAAGGTTGAATGCAACTGCTTTGACAATAATATTTAAAATGTCTTGTTTAGCCGAAGTCACTGCAAGCCCACATGCACTGCCTCTCCCATCTCCAAGACCAACAAAAGTTGACGTCTCAGACTTTGATCTGCCAAACCTTGTGACTGACCACAAAGTTTACAAGGCTCTGGAGAAGAAAACTACAACCATTGATATGGAATATGACAGTAAGTTATTGGGTTTTTTTTTAAATTAATAAATAAATAGTAATAGGTAAGTTCTGACAATTGTTTAACAAAATTAATATTTATATATTTATTTATCAGGTAACTGTTGTGATATGATTGAAGAAATATTTTTTCGTGTGGGAAAATAAGTTTTCGTTTCTTCTCTGTTTGTGCACATTTATTCATTTTGAAACCTTGATCCGTAGCCTTGTTATTCATTTGTGTATTTCTGTTTGTGTTTCAAGGTGACTCCTCTTCAGATGAAGAAGAGCAAGAGAAATCTTCAACTCGTGGATCTGATGCAAACACATCTACCATGATGAAAGTGAAACTGTATGCTGTCAAAACATTCACTGCTCGCACATCGGATGAGATCTCTTTCAAGAAAGGTATTTACTCATTCATTTATGTTATTAAAATATTCTCATCATTTCATATACATCTTTTTACTGTTATAAATGATTTGATTGGGCTCTGGATACAATTTGAAGATGCTAATATTTTTGTTAGGAAGATTTATACCAAGATCTTATGACCATCATTCATTTACAAAAATCACTAACTTTTGATTACAAACATTCTTATGCAACTGAATTGTGAGTTGAGGGGATTGAACGTACCTTTCCCCTTTTGTTAAGTCTTGCGCATAATTTATTTGTAAAAGTCTCTTGCAAAACATTTGCAACAGTAATTGCTATTCCCTTGTGATTTATGAAATTGATCTTTCAGAACAAGAGGAAACTACATTTAAAACTCTAAACTGATGTTTTTTCCAGGCCACAAGGTGTACATGATTCAGCCCGAGAACGCAGAAGGACTTGCCTATGGCTACGTGAAGAAAGGCAAACTGAAGAAGAGGAAGATGTACGGTTTCTTCCCAGCAAAACTGGTGAGCAAGGACGGCAAGAAGAAGTCGACTTTCACGGCCATGAACCCCCTCAAGAAGTTGCTGACACAGGAGAAGGGAGAGCAGGACAGCAGCAAAACTGTCCTCGGCAAACTCAAGATGTTCTCGTAGAATCATCAGTGGACTTGAAATGGACTGCTATTTTGTTAACCGTACCATGGACCTGATATGAACTGTGATATTTTGTGAAAGTACTATGGAGTCTATTAACTTATTACCATGAACATGATATAAACCACTTATTACCATAAACATGATAATTTATGAGCCATACCATGAACTTTATATGAACTGTGATATTTTGTTACAAATTACCAGATGTATTACAAACTTTTGTAAACCAGTGCGTTGTTTTAACTTGAAGAAATATAATATTTGTGAGCGATGTTTTTTCAACTTTAATAATATTTACTGTATTTTTGAAACTGAAAGAAAATTGAAATCTTTAAATTTATCATGCACCATATACTTGTATTTTAATACTTTTTTACTCTATTTTGTACTTTAAAATGACCTCTGAATAATCAAAATGATCTCTTGAATGAACTCTGAAGTTTCTAAAATATGATTTGTGATATTTGTATTGAACTAGTTTGCTTATTACACATAGGATTACAATTTTTTTAGAAACATCATTTGAGAATATTGCAAAAATATTTGTTTAAATATAATTAAAAAATTGGATAGGTTGTTTAAAGTAAGGTTTCATCTTTTTCAGGGAATCATAGTTTAATTATTGTATAAACAAATATTCATTGAAAAAAATCCTTTATCTATCCTCTTATTAAGAAATGAAACAAGTGTAAATAAAAATAGCTTACCCAACATTTTGATAGATGATTTTTATCATTCTTATCTCTTTGTCAAACATCAGTAAATATTTTAAACTGTATTTAATATTGTATCCTTTACATTCTACCTGAATAAATTATTTTAACTTTTTTTATGTTTTTTCTTTCCATTAAAGGGACAGTCCAATCAGGGTATTTTTTGTGAAAATAAAATTCAAGATTACTTCCCTGTTTATACTTATCTCTGATTATTACATGATTATTTCACTCTTATATCCAAATATGTTAGTGAGGGTTAGTTGTTCTAGATTTAACATTTTGACAAAGAATGCATCACTCTGTCCCCTTGAATTTTGTTTCCACAAAAAATACCCCGATAGTACTGTCCCTTTAAACAGAAGTTGAAGCTGGTTTCTAGTAATCAATGGACCTAAAGGTACATTTTTGAGGTAGAAGAATCAAATCAAGAAGGCATTGACCTCTTGACCTCTTTCAATATGGGTGTGGAAGACTATTTCAAATTGCTGCCACTTAGAGCTTCAACACTTCAGTGAGTGGTGGTAACCTTGAATTAAATTTGTTTTAAAACGTTAATTATATCATTTCTTTTTTCAAATTGATCATCGCTCTAGAAATCATTTGAGGTAAAGTGGAGATAAGAAATATCAAAGTGATCTTTTTTTAAGACTAACATTTAGTCTCAGAAGTATTTTTTTCAATATTGACAATATTTTAAAACAAATCATGTATTATAACAAAATGGAGCCCAGAAGATGCTTTAACTTCAGACTTGTTATACTTTTCTAGACTTGGTTGGTCATCAATTAAATATTTTTGCTTTAGGGTCTGGATGGCAGACTATCTTTTTTTCAGTTTAGACGTTCTCAATACTGACTTTTTTGCTGAAGTGAAATACACATGCTTTTGGTTATCAACTTCAAAAACATTTGGCTAATTAATTGTGAGTAATTCAAGACAGAAAACAAAACATGGAGAATCCACTTAAATAAAGATGTACCAAAGCTAGAACATTGAGTGTTGGCAGTCTCAGATTATTTATCTTGAATGATGGACTAGATGCAAGTCTAGAATTTTAAGGGGAGGCAACTCTTTCTCCAGGCGTCACTACTTTCCAAAATGGCGGACGATGGGGATTTCGATGGAGATGAGTAAGATATATTTTTGATTTATTTGAGGAATTTCATCGTAATACATCTCAATTATCGTAAATATATTCTCATCAACTATCCTGCAAAAAATGTAACGCTTTATTTTTAGGTAACGCCCACTGTTTCTGAAATATGTCTTTCATTTAGAAATGAAAACAATGAACAAATTATCATGTTGTAAACACGTGTTTTCAAGTTGGAATTTTGTTAGGATGTCAACAATTCATTTTAATTTTTAACTTATTTGAATAACAGTTCAATAAAAACTTGGTTTTTGATATGTTGATAAATCCTTAACATTTGATCATTCTGTTTTGTCAAGTGTTTCACTGTTTGTTGATAATAGAATTTTCTGTTGAACAGTTTTGATGAAGGTAACGATCTGGATGACGATGAACCTTTGGATGAACCAGAAAATGCTGAGGTACGTATGTAAGAAGTAAATGAATAGAATATCAGGACTTCCTTTGATAACCTGACTAATGCTTATATTGATCAGTCATCATGACCAAACAAAGGTGACTTCATGTGAACATTTTAATAAAATCTGAGAGACAAGACAACCACCCAAATTTTCCACTTCCAGATTTATTCACATGAAGTGATTGAATTATATATCAGTACTAAAAACTTCGTAGAAATTGGATTGTTGTTGACAAGAGATGATAATGTAAGCGACGTAAATTATCTAAACTATTTTCATTCTATGTTGCAGGGTGGACAGGAACAGATGGAGGTTCTCCCGAGCGACACTCCTCGCCAGGTGGAGCCACAGAAGAGGATCACCTCTCGTTACATGACCAAATACGAGAGAGCTCGCATTCTAGGCACAAGGGCTCTTCAAATAGCGTATGTTCACATGCCACTTAATCACCATCATTAACTCATTAAGTTAACTAAGTTGTAAAAGAGTATACCAGACAAAAGCTATCGTCTACAATACAGAAGTTGATCAAAGCTCTTTGTCTTTCTTGTGTCTCCAACTTACAAAAACAGCTTGTTCAATAACAGAATAAAAAAAGGTTTTAATCCAACCTAAGAAATACTTAATGTAATATTGCTCCAAGATCATTATGAATGTATAAACAATAATGTTGATATATGTTTATGAAATAAATGAAAGTACATGATGCTTGCTTGTTCCAGGATGTGCGCACCTGTGATGGTGGAGCTGGAAGGAGAAACTGACCCTCTTATTATTGCCATGAAGGAACTTAAGTCAGTTGAGATTTATTTTCAATGAATTACCATCTTGATATTGTAAATCAATGCCTAGAATGAGTTGCCTGATGAGATTTATTGATAATATGCAACAAAAACTTTTTGACTTTGTTAATGGTTGTGACGCAATGATTTGTCATTTATTGTTTAGAAATTGATTTTGCACTGATAAATTCATCTGAAAGTCCTGCATCAAACTCTTGTATCATTTGGAAAAGACGTATAAAAGACTAAGCTATTAATTTCTGGGACCTGAGGTGTGTTTTTTGTGGTACTATTTGTTTACTTGTAGCAAGACTTACTTAATCTGCTCATACTACTGAGAGTTTGTAAATTGGATTCAATGGGTCATATTTGTAGATTTACCACTGACTTATTTGCATTTTAATATAAAGTGACATGTCTTCATTACAGGGCCAGGAAAGTCCCTTTCATCATTCGCCGCTATCTACCGGACGGCAGTTATGAAGACTGGGCTCTGGATGAACTCATTATGACTGAGTAAAGGAACCTCTCACACAGTCATAATTGACTCCAACTTTCAACAAGTCGTTGCAGCTGAAACAATGAAACGTGTCGTGTTCTCAGATACAAACTGAATCCTCTGTGGAAAGATACTTCTGAGGTCACATGGTTGTTGATTTGGAACAGGAGTCCAATGGAACATCAAACTGAAATTGTTTTATCTCATCTACACCATTTGTTAATCATTGTCAACTTCATTTTCATTCTCATTGTTTACATTTTGTAATAAACAATTATGATATTTAATTTGTGTTATGAGTTTAACCTTAGCATTGAAGTTATTCATAATTTTAGGGTTGTTCTCAAAAGGGCATTGCAAAATTGTGTGTGTTGTCTGTTTGGGCACTATATCAGCCATTTGTGGCATGAAAACTATGTTAGATTTAGGAGATAAACATACTGTGTTTGGAAATCAGCGGCATATAACGGAATTATTACAGCTCTTAATTTAATTTAAAGTCGAACGCATAGCGTGAGGCTTTAAATTGATAATTTAGAGCTATAATAATTCCGTTATATGCCGCTGATTTCCAAACACAGTATGTTTATCTCCATTCTACCATAATAGCGATTTAAAATTGAACTATATTCTTTCGCATTGACTCGGGTGTGCTGTGTCATGATGCCCGTGCACGATTTCCACGGAGCGTCATTCACACAGTGTTGACGAATTTGGTTATCTCGAATGACGTTACAAATAGAAGGCCTCGGAGATTACCGACAAATATCAGAATGCTGCAAAGGGAGCTCACTCTATTCAGTAGACGTTTTATTATTTCGTGACAGTTGTTAGCGTTATGTTAAGTTCTGCATATATTCACGAACTTGATGTCGGTATAATTGCATTGGTGTTGTAAATAAATATAAGGTAAGTGTATGCCGCATTTCGATTCATATTCGTATGAAGTTCTGGCCGGTTAAACTTTGAAGAGCCCGTTTTGGTCTAACGCTACAGAATGATGGACCGTGCGAACGGGAAATCTGAACTGTTGTCAGTGTCGTGTATTTTACCGGTTTCGACAGGCTGCAAGCGTTTAGGTGGAAAGTTTGAATAAATTGTATAAATAATGTACATACAACGCAATAATTGCATATTTTGTGAAAATTTTCGACACAACAGCAATATTTCAGAACTACTTGTTGCTAGACAACAAATGAATTCTTGTGCATTAGACGAAGTAAACAGAGCACCGTATAACCAAATTATACGCCCTCTGATTTTGCACAACAGCCAATCAGAAACAAGTATTTTGCACATTTATGGTAAAATAAGTCTTATGACTCCCTAACGTATGCACCTGCATGTGTGTCAAATCTTCATTAGCAGCCCCGTCTAAGGACGGGGCTGCTATCAGTTTTTGTGAAGTTTCCACCGCCGCCACCGCACTCGTATAACTAGCTATAACTTTTTTCCACTAAGCTTTCCAGAACTCTTATCCATAACTTACTACTCATACCTCGGGGGAACGATTTTGACATGTTCACTTTCAAGGTCAAAGGTCAAGGTCACGAGCTATGTAATCAGTCTAAGAATTCCTTGTAAATGCGATAACTTGAAAAGTTTTTGTGCTATGAAGCTATATATCATTCTTGGAAGAGCAAAAAATTTGAAAAGGTTTTGGCTACAATCCGTCAAAGGTCAAGGTCACAGCGAGGTCATGACTTTAGCATGGTTTAGCTAAAATGCTTTTTTCTAACTATGAACACTTTTAATCAATACATGATTGTTAAGCTCAATAAAAAGTGTTCATTAATTGTGTGACCTTGAAGGTCAAGGTCATGAAATATGAGTTATTGCAATGTGCACCTAATTTGGGTATAACTTTATGCTATTAAGCTTTTCAGAACTGATGAACATGTCTAAGTGTTTACACCTCCGGGGAATTATTATGTTCACTTTCAAGGTCAAATGTGAAGGTCACGAGTTATAAAATCACTACAAAATTCCTTGTAAACACGATAACGTACGATAAAGTTTTTGTGCTAGGAAGTTAAGATTTTGTATATATATTATCTCTTGAGAAGATCAAAATTTTAGAAAAGTTTTGGGTACGAACTGTCAAAGGTCAAGGTCACAGCAAGATCAACATATATTGAGAAAATGGATTATTTTTACTTTTAACACTTTCATTCATTACATTAATGTTATACTCAATTTAATGTGTTCATTGATTGTGTTATCTTGAGTGTCAAAGGTCAAGGTCACGAGAAAATGACCAATTTGGTGAGGCCTGTAAAAGGCGGAACAGGGTAAGGCGAAAAAACCCAAGTTTCGGGGCTGCTCTGCTTTTGCGGTGTCCCGCAAACGCTAATCTAGTTTATAAATTCTTTTAATAGAAACCATTAACTTGATGAAGGTTTTATCTCCTGAAGGCATAGATTGGTGTCCATCCCCAAGCTGTTCTCTATTTCAATTTCTTCCTAGAACAGTTGACTTTCTCCCAGAGCTAAGATTGTCATACATAACATACATTTACATTGGCTTACTATCTTTGCACAAAGAGAGCTTAAAACATCGAGGCACCAACTTCTTGAGTTAGGACAATAAATTATTTTGATTATAGGATTTAGCATTACTGTGCCCCTCTGACCATTTATATATAAACTAGAAGTATGTGCATGTGGTGTAGTGTTTGAAATATTGCCTGCACGCCTGCCAATTGCTTGTTACCTTTTGATGTAGCTTGTTGAACAGGTCAGCAAGCTTGCCTGGCTTGAATGATTTCATAAATAGTTACTGTCCTTTCATTGCAAGGTTTGTCAAATGTTAACACGGCCTGGTTGGTTTTTGCAAACTACAAGCCCTTCTTACTATTAGGGGACTGAAACATCTTTCGAACACTGCTGTGATGTCCCCCCGCCCCAACTTTCAATCAAACCGCATAATCTTAGCGGTATTTGCCAGTTATACCGAAGACAATCCAACAGTTCTGGTTTATTTATCTTGCAAACTGTTTGTTCATCAACAAGGATATTGCAAGTAGCAGAAAGAAGCCCTAACTTCAGTTTTCAGAAAATCCATTTGATGCAGTTCCAATTGCTAGACAGTTCTGGTTTATGCCCTTTCAAAACATAAAAACAAACACATTTCATACTATACAGTTTTTATTTTTCTGCTTTAAAAAAGCATATTTACATATTTTGGGTTATATCCCCATAATTCACACAATTAATACACAACAACATAATTCTTGACAGTTTCATTCGCACATTGCAGGTATTCCTACCGAGTTCTGATACATCAAAGTAATAAATAGATAGGAAAAATAGAATCTGAGAACTGTTTTATCTAAGCAAATCTTAATTGCAAATTCACCACTAATGATTTCAACCATTCAATTCCTTTTTTCGTCAGACATGAAATTTTCTTGACAAATATTCATGAAAATGCCATTTAAATACATATTCTGAATCAATGAAAAATTTACCGTGCATGCAATTATATCCTTTTAATTGCATCAGTAAAGAGATCTTTAAAATTTCATAAAGTTAATGCCATCTTGACTCACTTGATTCTACGTGGATTTATTTCCAAAAACTAAAATCATTGGTCTAATTAAGTGATGATTAAAAAAACATGGTACCTTATTAAGAATCTCCAAGTGAGGAAGAAAAGATACTGCTTTCTTCCTCCCAAGAGTTAAAAGATATGTCAAGGAAAAAGGCATTATTACTATGTTATTTGTGTTGGAATTTCAAGGCAGTCTCATCTATATTTGCTTTAATTGGTAAACAGTGTCAGTGCATGCATGTCATCTATTGTCACTATATCTTGACACAGCCTTAAAAATTATGAGTTGTGATTTAATATAGGGATATTAAAACCTTATATTATCACATCCAACATTTTGTGTCATTTCAATAGGAGTCAATATATAAACTTTAAAGGAAAGGACAATTTAGATGTACCAAGGATTAAATATTCAATCTTCACTAGTCTGAGAAAGCAAAAATAACTTTAAGAATTTAACATATAGAATCCTATCAATCATCTAAATGTCTCAATCCATTCTTCATCTCATAGAAGCTGCTATTTTAACTTAACATAATTTATTCTTAAGACAGTTTGGGCACAATTTGAGGCATACCTTTCTGAATAAGCAAACAAATAAATTCTTTGCATGTGTGAAAAAACACCGAACAATTCTCAATCTTGCTGCGTAGATAAAGTAAAAAGGGTAAACAAAATCTTTGACCTTTGGCAACACATTGGATAATCAATATCATATGAATATCTTTTTTAAAATGTTAATGAAACTACATTTTTGTCTTCAAATTATGATGATGTCAGAAATGTCAATAATAATCATGTGTAGTGCTAACTTTAAGTTTAAGATGATGACAAAGGTCATTAGTTATTCGGTTAATTCCCTGCTTGGCATGTTACTTATTTTAATTTTTGTCATTGCTAATTCATTAGCAATAGTGAACAGATAGATCATTTATGATTTCAGAGTCTCCTATAATAAACTTGCTCAGTTGAAAGTTGATTTCTCATTGTTCCACATACATTTTGTAATCTTTTATGAACAAATGATGAATGTGCGTAGTGTTGAAAGAAACAATAAGTCAACAATCCCATTAAATCATTTCGGGGGGAGTGAGTCACATTCTAACATGAAAAGGGAATGCAGAGCATAGAAAGGGCAACCTGAATTATCTATGAATGCAAATTGCAATAACCTGCAAAAATTACATAAATACTAAGGTATTATCCTTGAATCTGGTGAATTAATATAAACTTTTTCTTTCGTATTAGCCTTTACCAAAACCTGTGTTCTTGTCATGGAAACAACGCATAGACTTGAGACTTCACGTATCTTAGCACAAGTTTCAAAAGTGCTTTCATCTTAAAATATTCTCCACACACAGAGGTACCTAGACTCACATCTTTCCACATTATCTCTGTCACAAGTGGATTCTTGGGAAAGTCCACAATCATTGGACATGGATACCACCTATCCATATATGTATCAAATGAATCTTACTGACTATAAATCTCTGGCTTCTGTCTTAGATGAGATAGTTGCATACGTCACAGATGAAAGAATCGTTAGTTATCGTGATGGTTGTGGGAATTGACCAAATACTTTAGTTGAAGCAAACATATCTCACTGCAATCACTCTGGATTCTGTCCAAAAAAGGCTCCACTTGCAAAAAGTCTTCTGGGAAAGAAATGAGGAACTTCTGTTGAGAGAATGTTGGCAATAGTTACTCTTTCTGTTCGTCTGGCAGTCTGTCAATTTTGGTTGTCAAGAAACACAATTTGGTGTCAAGGCACTATGTTTCTGACTTGTGTATTGCAAAGTGATGTGAGAAGACAAATTATCACTTTGAACTGCAAAAACTTGTCTTAGAAAATGTCACAATGAAGATAAACACTTTGCTAAAACTTTCTCGAAGAACTGTCATCTCTCTGTTGATATTTTGTCGTTTTCCAAGACAATATATTTTGACGTCGATATTATTTTGTCTAACAATAAGACAAAATGTATTTCCGTTGATATTTTGTCTTGTAGGAGTATCAATCTGAGGATTCTTTCAGACGCAAACATTCAATAAATAGACAGTGATTAAAACTCATCCATTTGGCGAGAGTTCAAAGTCGTCTATGAAATTTTCACATCCCTGAAAATTGCATATTTTCCGTTATTATTGTTCACGCCATGTAAATAAACATGTTGATATTCTCCTCATCTCGTTTCATGTATTTGTGTTCTATGAGCCATTCAATCTGCTCTTTTATCAGTTTCTTAGAAGGCAGAAACATATTTTTCAAAATTTCCACCAGTTCGGTCTGTAAGGCAGCATTTGTAATTCTTTTCCTCATCTTCATTATTTTTACTATTGCCTCCTGAAATACAAATTGTAAATGTCAAACAAGTGTAACAAATGCAAAATGAAAAGGTTTTTTTCCCATCCCATCAAAATGTTGTAACATCTAAATACTAATATTAAACCATTCATGAAAAACGTTTGCTACAAGATGAGTTTAAGATGAAAATATAAAAGATCCCTCAATCTTCAAGCTCATGCACTTGCATAAATTTGTGGAGAGATTTTGCACTTCTGCTATGACATTAAAAGTTATCTGAAGGTGTTCAAATTTTCTTGCCACCAAATGACTCAATACAAACTTAAAATTTTTACAAAAAAGTCTTTTCTGCAATTCTGCAAACATCAACAAACATTTTGTTTACCATAATTTATAGATTATGCCATTAGGGAAAAACAAAGACAATAATTTCAGATTCTGTCAACATAACCAGATTGTGTGTCCATCATATAAAAGCTTAATGTTTAACGTACCTGAACACGTAAAATTCTGAGCTGCATTATGCCTTCATTGTCCTCCTCTTTCGTCTTCTCCGTCGAGAGCTGTAACCGACCAATCAGGTTCATCTTGCCTCGCTTCTGAACCTTGCCATTTTTGCTGCAGGAGAGTAAATATGTCTAATCATATTCTTCACAATTATAAATTAAATCAAATTATATTTTTCAGGAAACCATCCTGTAAGAAGAAATAATGAATTTTACTCTTTGAATTCTTAGATCACCTCAGGGATGCAGAAATCAGTCTATTTGCCGGACATGTCCGATTGGGAATCCAGAATGACCGATTTGAAAATTACCCTATCGGACATTTGAAACAAAAAATTGACCGAGTGAAGAAAATAAAGAAAACTTATTTTTTACTGTCAAAAGTGTTATAAAGACAAACCATGATACTTGAGTCAGTCATAATCTTACGCCGGATTGTAATCGAGTCAAGTGACTTCACTCGCGTCAACGAACAGGTATGAAATAAACTCACATTTATTTTCAGAAAATCACCCTATAATGGATTAGGTGGAGAGAGGATTAAACACAAGTGAGAGAGTTAATGCCTAACGCTTCTGGGGCAGTATTTTAGCCATTAACACAAGACCAAAATCATTCAAGTAACATACATCAGCGCAAACTCTTGATTGATCCAGAACTGAGTGTTGTCATCAACGTCCTTGGGAGCCTTCACATTGGGACTGCACATCAGGATCTGACGCTTAATCTTCGGGAACGCTACCAGGGACTGAACACAGATTTAGTGAGAGAATGTTAGCCTTGATTCTTGCTAAGCACATGACGCTGTATTCAAGATAAACTGTAATCAATTTCTTACTTCTGCTAACGATTCTTATTTCCTGTTACTTATTAGGGTAAAAACAAATGACTGATAAGTATGATTTAACGATGTAGTTGTTACCAAGGTTGTAAAAGTTGTACTTTTTCCCCATTTTTATAACTATTTCTATTAATAGAGTGCATTGAACGATATATATGAAAACTCCATGGGGTTTGTGTTTATTATTTTCAATAGGTTTAAACCCCAAATGAACATCTATTGACAATTTTCCATCTCCACATTACATTAACAAATATGTTTTGAATGAAAAACAAACTGAGATGCTGAATCATCAGAATAGAAAGCAAGCATCCCCAGATCCGAACAAAAACGATTTATAATAAAGTTCCTACCCATAATGTCCTTCTCAGTTCAGCATCTGGTAACTCTGTGGCCAGTTTGAGACTCTCGTAGGATATTTTATCTCGTGGCCTTTGATTCCAGGCAAATAAAACACCCATTTGAAACGTTGTCACCTCAAGATCATATCTTCCTAAATCATTGCAAAATGTTATCTGTGGAACGGAATAAAAGCAATCAATAAGACAATGATAGAATTTTGAAAAACATTAGTATCACTGTTTTTTTCTATTCAAAATACAGTTTGGACAAAAGCTTTTTCTTAATTAAGGACTGTGCATCTGCTCTTCAGTGAAATTAAACCAAAGTTGAATTCTTCTTGTATTTGATATGAAATAATCATTTATTGTATTTATTTATTCAAAAATTGACACAAAATGAAACAAACATTGACAAGCATTTATAGCAAATATACCATCAAGGTAGATGATTGTAACTTCTTTCCCTCCTAATTTCATCCTCTCTTTAACCACCAACAAACTGTCACCTTCTACACAATAACCCGTACTCACAATGCCGTTAGACATGAGATGGTGCCACTGAAGTTTACGACCGCTGTGCTTCTGTTTGTAGAATTCCTCCACCTGAGGAATATAGTCCTCCAACTCCATGGGTAGTGATACAGCGACCCGATCACTCGACCTCGCCCACGCACCAGCATTCAGGATCTTTATGTTTATTGCATCTGCAACCAAAATACATTTAGTCCATTTACAATTTACCAAATTCATAAAGCAGGAATGAAGAATTTGCTTTTTCCTCTTCATATACACTGAATATCAATTTACATATTTCAAATAATATCGGGTAATACTTTCTTAACGCTGACCTATTGCAAAATGTGACTTTGTCATGGTGACATGACGTCATTAAGAATCACATGTCATTACATTACGTTCTAGATGTGGCAAGTAACAGGACAAGGAAGTTCAGTAATTCATAGAACACAAATTTCCTGACCATGTCATACTATCAAAAAGACAAGAAAATTTTGCAAACTAATGCATATTTCTACAATATTTCATAGCACAACAATTTCAGATTCATGTCATACTATTTTAATAATAACCCTTCCTTCATTTATAAACCTGACTCAGGTTCAAGAAATACCAATATCTATTCAGTCTTACATCTCACAAGCTTCTCCTCACAACCTCTACGAAGTGAGTACCCACCAGCAAGACCTTCATTGTTGTTTCTGTGTGCATCCTTGAACTCTGTGTTGAGATCTTCGCTGACCTTGATATCCTGGAACATTCTCGCCAACTTGTTCACGTAGTCGGCCGGCATTCCTACTTCCTGTGTCAAGACAAAAATGTGAGTTGAGAAGGTTTTCAAATAAATAAAGAAGCAAATAAGTTATTGATGAATAATGCGAGAATTTCTTCCCTCTTAAGTACTTAGGAACATGGTTGATCTTGTATAAATTAATTGCACTTTAATAACAATGAAAATGGTTAAAAAAAAAGAAGATGTTTTAAATTACAAATGAAAGTTAAATACAGATAATGGCTTAATTCATAAAGAATTTTGTTTAAGAAATGATTTGTTGAATAAGGTTTAGGATTCCAAAGACTGTGTAATTTGAACCACTAATGGTCGACATAATCTGTCAAGTTTTAAGAAATCTGTAACAGAAGTTTCATCATACCCTGAGCCACTCGACCATGTTTTCCTCCTTCTCGTTATCTGCCGATGTGTCGAGGATGAGTCGTCGGGTCAGGTGGGCTTTGTGGTAGCGCATAAACACGTCCTTGTTCATCACATACTTCAACACTAGTAACTGTTGGGGCAACAGAGAGAAGATAAGGATTGTGAACAAATATTATCAACTCATGAATAAATCTTTATATAAGGCCTGCCGAGTTGAAAGAAATATCGCACAGTGTTAGTATCTACACCAAAACTTTGCAGCTCTTTGCAATAAAGAAGTTGTAAACCCACATAATCTGTTTTTCTTCATCATACATTCTTCCAAAATCACACAAAAAGAAGTAATTTTTTAAAAGAGTCTGTAAAAGTTGAGTGGATGATTGTTCCAGAGTGATGGGGCTACATCTGAGAAGGCTGTCTTATTTACATAATCAGCTTGATGAGCAATAACGGTATTGATTTTTTAAAGTTTGTTATCATACATTTTTCAGTCAAACAATAGAATTGGACAAAGAAAAGTGTGGATGAAGACCTATTTGTTACAGAACCTAAATTACTTACAACATCCCTAAGTTTCTTTTCGACTTCTTCCGAGGTTAGTTTTTTGCTCAGAGGAGTTTTCCTCAGCAGCATATCACAGTAGTTAGCCAGAAGCTCCGGGCACTTGGACTCCGGCTGGGTCTTCGTTCCAACCCTGCCGAAATTAACAAGATGATGTTAATTGCCACAAAATAATCCTTTTTTTTCTCTAAATTATGATATTCAACAATTATGTTATCTAATCCCTTCGAACACATGGACTCCAAACTTTGAATAGAATTTAATTAATAGTTTGTCTGCAATCTGTCAGAAAAATTCTGACCTTGGAAAATGACAAGTACAATACATAGAAATTGGTAAAAAAAAAAAAATTGACGAAATCATGTGCAATTTGGCACTTTATTCCTCCGAAAGTGGACAGAATGATTGACATTACTATATTATTCACCTTTTGGTCCTGGGTATAAAAATAAACTTTGAAGTATGTTATAATTTCTATGACTGTCTCTGATATATTGACAGCATTTGGCCATGTTTGAATCTCATGGTTAATTTTCATTAGATACCAAAAGAGTAAATGTAAGAGAAAGTGTAATATTTCAGATTAATCAAATCGATACTTACCCTTTGTTTTTCAATGGAATTTCTAATCTAAATACTGATGTGTCGTTTACTACACTCTTGTAAGCCTGAAACAAAGAAAATGCCAGTTTTAGGTTTTCATAAATTGATATAATTTTTTTTAATTTCAACACAATTTATTTTTGACAAGCTATATCATTTTGCACATATTGCAATTTCTTGATAATTCTAGAAAGTCGTTTGAATCATTTGACATTGGTAGCTTCTTATGACAAAGCTTGTTTATTAAGCTATTGAGTATGCTATGTTACAAGCATGCACCTTTTGTAACATGAAGTAAAAAATAACTTATGTTACATCTTTCACCTTCGAAAGGAAGAGGAAAGGGGGATGTTATCATGTATGAATTTGAAGGTTAAGTGGTTCTCAGATATTTCTTTAGAAATTTCAGGTAGTATTTGGTATCAAAGAGTTAGTGTAATTTGAGACCTGTGAGAATAGAGACAACAAAAGCACTAAGCAACGTTATCTAACCTTATCTCTCGAGGTAAGGAAGCGAGGATCATCGTTGAAAGCTTCCCGGGCCAGCGTACTGAATCTGTTGAACAAGTCTAGGAGCTGCTCCACATACTTCTCAGAATCCTGTAGGTGATAAATAATTAAGTTGACGCCACCTAATTGCAAATTTTTCAAGAACAGAACGTCTTCTCATAAAATCCTTAAAATTTATAGTAATCAGAACTAAGGGAATATTCAATTACTGGCAACTTGATAAAGAAAAAAAATCATAATCATATTTATAATCATGGAACATAAGTAGAAGAGAATGAAATGAAACTCACTGAAGTGATTGTCTCTGCTGAAGCCATCATGTCTGCTAGACCCTGGCTGACAATATGGGACTCTAGATCGTGCAACATTGGGGTGATTCCGTCAGCCACCCGGTCCATCAGACTGAACATCAACCGCAACTCTGGAGGGAAACAACATGATCAAAAACTGATATCTAGACAGTCCATCAGTACTGGGTCGGAATCATATGAAAAGGGTCTGAGGGAATAATTCTGAAAGCAGCAGTCTATTGCAAAGACCATCTGATTGATGAAAGTAATACCTAAGATTCTCATTCATTCCCACTTTGCAAGAAGCATAAGTGATAATTAAATGATGCCTAGTAGTTAACATGAACGTAAGACATAAGAAAACACAACCCAATGACCGTTGACAAAAATGTGATCAGTTTCTTTTCCAAAAATCATTCAGTTTCATTTGGGAACTTACTCTCTGTTTCATTGTTCTTGATCATAAAGGCGCACTCTTGTAGAATGGTCTCCTTGAAGTCTGTCACTAGAACCCTCACACAACATTCTGTCAGCTGCAAACACAGGAAATAAATCATTTCTAAGGTTTTAGTACTAATAATTTAAGATTATTTTTCATAAAAAGAATTAAAAAAAAAGTCCCAAAGGGTTCATGTCATTTTCTGTGACCTTAGAATCTAACTAAAATGCAAAGTCATGCTCAAAGCTTCTAGCCTCTTCACTGATTGGCTGCAATCAAAGAACTGAGTTATCTCCCTTACCATTCCAACGAAAAAAGCTCCTCGTAAGAACTCTTCATTAATACTCCTTTGAAAGATTTAATGTGCTGATGCATCAATTCTCTTGATATCCCTGCTAACCAATGGAAAGACTGAGTTATCTCCCTTACGATAGTGACAGAACAATGAAAAATGGTGCCCACTAAGACTCCATTTACTCTTACTCATTAATATTCTGGTTATGCCAGTCACCAACGGTGATGGTGGGTAATGTAAGTATGACTGAGTTATCTCCCTTACCGCAGCGACTGAACTACACCCGTATCCCGTCTCGAGGTATCTGCGAGCTCTTGACTCTTCTTCCTTGAGTTTGGAGTCTGCGTATCTCATGTAGTTCTGCACTCCGTTGTCCTCCAGGTAGCGAGGGGCCTTCACCTTGTAGAACGACTCGGTCGCATCCAGGTATGCCTTCTCGAAGTTATCTCTGTAGATCTTCAGTTTGTCTTCTGTGTCCGAGCTCAGGTTCACTACACAGACAGTAAATCATCATATTCATGACTGATATAACGCATTCCTTATTGTTCACAGTTTTGATAACAGGTCTCAATCTAGGTTTATCAAATTAAATAATTTGCCTAAGATAAAACTACAAGTATTTCATTCATTCTTAATTTTTGGTAAGAAATTGACCTTTCAACTATCAGAATACCAAGCAGGTCATCCTGACTGCATGCCTAACCTTGTTGATGAATTCATCAAATGGCTCTCTTACTCCTACGACCAGCTATGAGCCTATAGACTTATTCAACATAAAAATCAAGTCTAGAAGAGGATCCCCTGAGCTTCAAACAAATTGTGCTGAACAACACTGATAGTGGTTATTTAATGAACCAACAAGATCTCTAACCACTAAGATTTATTCCACAAATAAAGGTGTCCTATCCCACTCACCATACGATTCTCTGACTCCGATAACCAGCTGTGAGTCGAAGGCTTCTCCGTTCCTCTCCGCGTGTACAAGCTTCATGGCGCTGTCCTGCAGCCTCTGTTTGATGTTGGAGAAAATGCTCTGGTTCCAACTGTCCAACATCAGCTGTAAATACAAGAGGCATGTTCATTCGGTTGTAAACATCTTAATGCATCAGGGCGTTCCTCGGCAAAGCCAACTCTGATTGCCTAATTTATGATTGCCCGCTTCTCATTGCTATACATGTGGCAAATGAAATGAAGGAATTGAAGGAACTTCACAGATAGAGTTCAATGAATCTCCAAAGCCCATAACTCACTAAATACATGATTTACTGCTATGAGTGCTGATATTATTGTTGACCTTGAAAGACTTTTTTGGTGCAGTATCATGGCATTGTTGATTAAAGGAGATACTTAAGGGGCTTTCTTATTTTAATTTATGTTGGGTTAATCTTTTAATGAGCAGGATACAACTTTCTAAGTTTAATCTACTTTCTTATTCAAATCTAAAATTTTCTCAAGTTATTCTTCTTATGCTTCTTATGCTCTACATGCTTTTAGCAGATTAATATTCTCATATCATATGCTCTGTTATAAGCTTAATACAATTCTTGGATGAATAAAGGAAATTCTTTTAAAACAGATAAAAACTTAATCAAAAAGGGTATTATCAAAATGATCCAATTTCTAATAGTTCCAGCCAAATATTTCGAAGTCTCCTGCGCACCTCTCAAAGTCAAATCAAGCAAATTCTTTAACTGTTACACCAAGAAAATATCTAAGAATCTAAATGATCTAATGTCTATTAGTGCTAGCAAAATAACTTGTATAACTCCTGCGCACCTTTCTGACGAGACTCTCCTCCCCTCCCTGCGCCTTCTTAGGCATGCTGCTGTGTAGTTTCCCCAGTAGGTTTGCCTCCAACTGGTTGAAGGGCTTCGGCAGGTAGTTACACTGTGTGAAGAACTTTCCCCACTCCGCGATGTAAGCTCTCAACAGGGCTGAGTCCTCTTTGTGTTGGAGTACACGCTGTAGGGAGTAACACAATGTCATGTTATGTTATCATTAAGTCTAACTTAAAAACGGTTTTGGCAGTGTATGAAATATATAAATTTAACTTAATCGCAAAATTGAATATTAAATGTCAACAACTTTTAAGCAATGACCTATTTACAATCCAAGTTTTATTTGCCAATGTTTGACAATGAAATAATCTGATAACTCACAGTTTGTGCTTGTTTTATGAAGTCTAGAATATCCTCTTGCAGAGCCTGGTATATTTTGGGCGGTCCATCCTTCTCGTCCCACATACACACTGAGTGGACAGCCCTACAACATTCATACATTATGTATCTAAACGTCCTTTAATTAGTAACACAAACACAGTAAACAGTGTCATATGTGGGCACATGTCACAATCTCACCCAGTTACAATTGTTTAAGCCATCTTGACAAGTATGCCCTTCACTACCAAGAGCAACTATGCAGCAAAAAGGGTTTTCAATAAACGATAACATAATACTTTCTACAAACCTGTTTTTCTCTCATACAATAACGATTTCCAATTTGTTCAGAGATTTTCATGTACAAATAAGCAGAGTTCTTTGTCTTGTTGAGGAACCTTATTCACAATGAAGTACATATTATCACAATGTCTCAAAACTGAAAGTATAAATCTACATGTTTAATTGTCCCTATGCTTCATTATTTGCTTAAACCCTTTTTACAAAATATTTACTTCAACTTTTACACAGATAGAGGAAAGCTAACAAAGGTAACAACAATGAATTTGGTGTGATAATTGATACCTGTTTGTTTACATTTTTTCAGTTATTTCAAAAGTCAATGATGAGTTTTCAGATAAAGACAATGTATTACGATAACATAATGTCCAATTAAGTATTGCAATACACAATTCTTTAGCATATCATCAAACATCCAGTAATAAACTAGAAGCAGCTACCCACCAGAAGAGTCCGTGCCACTCGTCCCGTGTGACGGCTTCTTGGCGGAGCAGTTTGAGGACCGTGGGGCGCATACTCGGCCATTTGTCCTCAAACTTACACTGCCCCTGTTGCTGCAAGTAAAAATGTCACGACATAAAAAAGGATTTCCAATATAAATATATGACAATGACATCTTTAATAGTTTATTTTTAAAATAAATTTTAATCGCTACAAGGAAGCCAGACATGAGATTTGAAAAATGCACCAGCCAGACTAAAAAGATGACAAGCCCTACACTTTGAAGACCATTAGTATCACATAATTCACACTAGCTCCCTCCGAAAGTAACCAGTAATTGGAAGGTGGGCAGACTACTTTAATCATTGGTTAGCTTACGTCATTACTTTCAACATAACCTCTTTTACACTTGGGACTGTACACTATAAACCGTATTTGCAAATCGCTAGGGAAAAAAATTAACATCGTTATTTCTATGCAAACAGAAATGGTCGGACATCTTCAAAATGTAACATAAATCTTAAAGGAAATATGTTTCTTAAGCTAAATGCTCAGCTTTCAACAATGGTACTAGGCCTAATTGTGTTTCTAAATTTTGATTGCAACTATACTACTCATGATTAATGTTTGCTGACCAAGACTTATAAGTAACAGAGGTAACAAAGGAGGAAATAGCTTCTAAAAATAGTAGAACAACAATAAATAAACAACATCTTAAAACTTGAAACAGACTTCACTGCTACTTTTACAAATTAACCTGAATCTGACAATTTCCAATAATCAAATAATTGGCAAACACTAAAATATGCAATTGAAAACACTTCAGGAAATAAATATACATACTGTATGTCATATTTAGTATGCGTATTTAACAAAATGAAAAGATAACAGTGGTATTCTTAATGAACATACAGTCTTATGTAACATTATTACAGCTATAAGATAAACATATCTAGCCTATTATTATTAGAACATGACTAAATATATTTCAACCTTACAGGCCTCCAGTGACTTATGTTTGTGTTTTATTGTAGAACACAATAGACAAATTAAAACTATAATTTACAAATCTGAAACAAGAGGTCACAGAGAATACATACAAAATATGCAACATATATTTGCTGACAGATTTTGAATTTATCAATAAATTCATATCCTATTTCACAATTTTCTAAATCATAAACCAATCAGGTGATACAACATTGAGTTGATTAAATCATTTACAATCCCTTAAAATAGTCGCAAAGCTTTTCAAATTAATCACAAATGATAACTTAAATAATCGATTCAAAATGTATGTTCATCAGAAATGTAAGAAAGCATATACGCTGTTACAATGACATTGATCAGGATGAAAACTCACTCCTAACATCGCCATGATTTCTTTATGTTCTCGCGAGAATATGCGATTTTAGCGGTGCATATGAATTTTCACCCCATGTAATTCAATCGCGCACCTGCCAATATTGCTGTGTCTTATGAAATCCAAGGATTTCTTTTTATGAAAATTTGATTTCGATATTTACAATTTTTGATTCATCGAAGTTCATTGTGAATGATTTTGTTTAACTCAGAGATTTCATGCAAGAAATCTCAAGAAAATGGAAACGAAATCAAATGTTGATAAAATCTATTACAGATTTATTAAGATAAGGATTTGATACGTATGCCTATATTATAATTTGCCATTCAACGGATTTTGATAATTTCTTGATAGTTTTTATGAGCTCTTTACATTAGTTTTCGCCTTAAAAGGGCAACTCAGTCGTATTTCTCGGAGATAGATCAATGTAACATGACTGAGCTGTCTAGAGCTATGGGAAGAGAATGGGAGAGTACGTAGCCCTACATGGTATTTTTTTAAATATAGCTTTTTGGGAAGGTGTTTTGTGGTAAATGTGACAAGGTGAGTAAAAAGCATTCCTACTGGCTTTGGCTAGGGGGATATCTCTTTGGTTGAACAGGTAGAGTGTAGAACTCTAAACCCAGGCATCCTGGGTTCGAATCCCGCGGTGGAGGTGGTTTCAAAATCACTTCTGTTACATTTGGCGCCCAACGTGGGGCCCGGAGCAACTCCCTAGTGTTCACAACACCCTGAGTACGTCGAACTGAGGTGCTTGATAACTCCAAATGGCTTGACTCGGGGACGAGTCAATTTGTGGAGGGGTGTATGTGACAGGGTGAGCTATAAGCATTCCTACTGGCTTTAGCTAGAGGGATATCTCTTTGGCTGAGCAGGTAGAGTGTAGAACTCTAAACCCAGGGGTCCAGGATTCGAAACCCGGCGGAGGTGGTTTCAAAATCACTTCTGTTACATAAATGCCTGCCATGCCTTTACAAGTGGAATCACCAACCAATCAACATGCAGCCTATTTGTTAATATGCCTAGTAGCTATATAAAGTATTGAAATAACGAATATCTTGACGCAGGTCTGTACTTTTTTAAGTTCACGCGAATGTTCAATGTTCACTGTCATATATCTGTCCGAGACGCCGATGATATTGTTATAGTTAGATATTCACTTTTATAGCCGAGAAAACCTTAAGTCTTGGAATAAGACAATAGATGTAACGCGGACAAAGACCAAGTCGTGAATGAAATCTATTGGCTTGAATAGTAATTGCAAATGAAAGAAATTGTCTTGTTCATTGGTCGCACAGAAATGGTCAGAGGAGCAGAGAAATAATAAGTTAACAGTCAATGGTCATTGGTCAATAGAGATAGTCTTATGAATGGTTCCCATATAAAAGCTCGCTTGAAAGTGAAGTAGAGCGCGATTCTGGAAGTTACTGATGTACTCTCAGAGAGAGAGAGAGACTGTGTCTCGTAGATGTTTTATCATGGCAAGAGATGTCACATAGCTACGTGATTAAAGAGCGAGTATAAGTCATTACTTGCGTTTGTCTTTCTTGGACGAAAGTCCATGTAGTTTAATGAAGCGATTGCAAGTACCTCTAGATTTAAGCCAACGCGAGTTTCCCCAAGACTAGTCCTAGAGAAGATGACTTCAATAAGGCAAATAGTATTGGTCGGATCATCAAGGCCAGATCCGAATATAACAGTATGAGCAAGAGTAAGGTCTTATACAGCATTTTATTAATTAACTATCAATGATATGGCACTAATACAATCTAAACGGCCTACACTATACGATTCGGCAACTGGGCCAATACAGGTAAGCTGGGCCAATACGGGCCAAACTGGGCCAATACGAGCAGACTGGGCCAATATGACTCTGAGCATGCGCATATACACAAATGGCGCAAGTCCGAAGCTATCGCTTCAAAACTTTCAACATATATTACAGTTCACCAATCTCTTTTATAATTTTGATTTCGATGAAAATGAACTCTCTAATGTTGTACAAGTAAATCACAAAGAAGTTAATTAATAAAAATGTTATTAATCAAGTTTTTCCATATTGGCCCAGTTACAGGTCCTCGGTCCGCTGTATTGGCCCTTGGCTTCGCCTCGGTCAATAGAGATAGTCTTATGAATGGTTCCCATATAAAAGCTCGCTTGAAAGTGAAGTAGAGCGCGATTCTGGAAGTTACTGATGTACTCTCAGAGAGAGAGAGAGACTGTGTCTCGTAGATGTTTTATCATGGCAAGAGATGTCACATAGCTACGTGATTAAAGAGCGAGTATAAGTCATTACTTGCGTTTGTCTTTCTTGGACGAAAGTCCATGTAGTTTAATGAAGCGATTGCAAGTACCTCTAGATTTAAGCCAACGCGAGTTTCCCCAAGACTAGTCCTAGAGAAGATGACTTCAATAAGGCAAATAGTATTGGTCGGATCATCAAGGCCAGATCCGAATATAACAGTATGAGCAAGAGTAAGGTCTTATACAGCATTTTATTAATTAACTATCAATGATATGGCACTAATACAATCTAAACGGCCTACACTATACGATTCGGCAACTGGGCCAATACAGGTAAGCTGGGCCAATACGGGCCAAACTGGGCCAATACGAGCAGACTGGGCCAATATGACTCTGAGCATGCGCATATACACAAATGGCGCAAGTCCGAAGCTATCGCTTCAAAACTTTCAACATATATTACAGTTCACCAATCTCTTTTATAATTTTGATTTCGATGAAAATGAACTCTCTAATGTTGTACAAGTAAATCACAAAGAAGTTAATTAATAAAAATGTTATTAATCAAGTTTTTCCATATTGGCCCAGTTACAGGTCCTCGGTCCGCTGTATTGGCCCTTGGCTTCGCCTCGGGCCAATACAGCAGACCTCGGACCTGTAACTAGACCAATACGGAAAAACATGATTAATAACATTATAGTAAAAAAAAGAAAAAAAACCAAAAACAAAACAAAACATTATAGTAAAGTTGGTATGGGGAGGAATTACAAACTCTCATTGAAAAGTGGCAATCTGTGTATTTAATCTAATCTAGTCTTCACATTTATTAGACTGATGGGCTAAAAAAGGAATATACTATTTAGTTACTTATGTTTGTTGTATGTGTATTTGTCGTGTGTGTGTTCTCCCTCTTTAAGACATGCCAATAATAACAAACGCAAACTGTGTTTTTAACCATATATCTAGATCTTCTCTGAGTACACCGTGTGGTTTTAATCGCGCACCATTTCTATTAAAAGTGGACTTTTTATAAGCGAACCTTTTGCCGAACTAACCCTTGTCATCCAACCATTACATTTTACTTCTTTCTAATCATTTTCTGCCCATTTCTGTGTGACCAATAAACTACCAGATTTCTTTCATTCTCTTCTACTACCTTCAAACCAATGGAATTCATTCATGTCTTAGTCTTTGTCCGTGTAACACATAATTATTATGTTGTCTCATTCAAATATTAAGGTCTTCTCGGCTTTAAGTTATATTTAATATTTAACCGTTTTCTTCAATTTTCACTGATTATATAACTACAACATTATGCAGCATTTTCGTTTGGAAGGGTGCACTCTGTTGGTATCACATTAAGTGCTACTATTGAATTTATGACTTGGAATCAATGATATGTCTATAAATGTGAACTTAATTTTAGCTCCCTGCTCTACACTTTTGTTCTCTACTATAATCATGAAAAAGAAAACAAATTCTCAATAGGTTCTATATCCGGAACTGTGCGGAGCACCCTGACTCAATTATTGATTTGACTCACTTCAAGTTTATTGCTTTGTTTCCTGATAGAAACTTTCAGTGATCAATTAACCTTCCATATTTTAAAAAAGTATTAAATTCTTTATCAGATTATGATTTGCGGAGGAAACCTCTGATAAATACATGTCACGGGTTATTGTAGATCAAAATAGTTCCATTTCATAATATTAAAAAGTTTGCACATAGCCTATGCTTTGTTTGTATCAGATATAAATACTGTTAACATGTTTTTATTGTAAATATTCGTATAAATTTCTGTCGGATTAAAGACTTTTATAATGAGCTTTAAAATTTATTGGTGGGAGGGAAATTTTTTTGGTGGTTGGAAACATCGTTCGTCTAAGGGAGGTAACTTACCGACACGGTGAATATATTTTCACGAGTAACAGTTTCAGTTTACACCGTGCAGGAAGAAACATGGCGACAGAAGTATCAAATTCAGAGACTACTCAAACCGGCATTCCCCAAGCAGAATTTGTGGTCTGTTTTACATTTTAAGTGATTAAGTGGCAGTAGAAATGTATCATTAATATAATAGCACAAATTTCAACGATGACTCCTGCTCAGTAATGAATGGTTAGCCCATAATCACTGAACTGATCCAAAAATCAAAACTCAAAAGCATGATCAGCACGTGCATGTTTATTGGCAAAGTTCCATACCGTTGTAAGAGAAAGTTGTACGACCAAACTTCTAACTGATTATGTACAGTTTTCTTGTTACTCTATCCTTCCCGATATTATTAGCACAGAATTTGAGATGATGACATGACATTAGTTAACATAGGCAAGAAGCTCTCAATGCAACCATGGAAACCAAAAGTAGTTCATAATTTTGTTCACTTTTAAGCTCATCAAGGCTAAAGACCCAATTACTTATTGCATTGCAGTTTGCACTGATCTGATTGTACTTCTTATTTAGAGGTTGGTGATTCTAATACTTATAATGCTGATCAGGGTTGGTCCTTACTCTTATTGTGGTTAAAGACTAAGCTCATTTCCACGCATTTCAGCTGTCAATGAAGAAATCAATTGCCATCCTGTAGTTGTAAATTTGGTAATTTTAGTATTCTGAACAGTGAACACAGGCAAATCTGGTGACAAGAAAGCTGTTCAAGTCTTCCTAAAACGAAAGAATTTGTTATTGTGTTGACCCAGGCATTATTAAAAATATTCCTAGTTAGATTTGTAGCTAACACATGTCGATACACTAAAATATGAACTATATTTGTGGTTTAAACATATTTATTTCTTTTCTAGAAGAACTGGATTGGTAAACAAGCTCAAAGCTTATCTGAAGACCGGTCCAACTACATTTAACTGATTCAATTAAATCCGCTTTTAAAAATTGATTTGCATCTAGTTGTCACTCAATTTAAGATATTACCAGTGCTTTGTTTATTGCAAGTGTGTTAAAGATTTGAACCTTTTTGTGATTGCAGGAAGATGTCGAGGCCTTTATGAAAAGACCAGACAACAATGAATCGGCAGAGGTGGTACTTAAACGACTAGATGAGATGCATAGTAAATACAAGTTTATGGAATACAATCTCAACACAAAGAAAACAAGGTGAGAAATGACTACTAGTGACTTTGTGCTATTTTTGGTTTTGTCAAAATGATTTTTAAAAGTCTGAAAAAATAAATAGTTTATCATTTCCTTGCATCAAGTTATCATAATTCATCAAATCTTTACAAAAAGCATTTAAAGAAATTGTAGATTTTCTTAAAACAGATGATAATGTTTTCCAAGAACCTCATTTTAAATGAAAATGGGTATGAACTGGAGTTAAATTTGATTACCTGTATTGTCCTCAATCAATGCCTTTTTTCATGCATTTGATCTCCGATTCTTTTTTCAGGTTAAAGTCCCAGATTCCTGATATCTCAACAACACTTAACATTGTAAAACATCTGCAATTTAAGAAGGTGAGTTGACGTTAAACAGTTTCTGAAATAAGGCCTGTCTGCCAGACTAAACCTTGTTACTTTTGCTCAACACTGATAACCTTTAAATCTACAAGTGTTTCTCCAATTTGCCTATAAAATCTACAAAACACCACTTTTGTGCTTACTACTTTTCATGCTTCTTCCATACACTTGTTATACCGGTTGTATTATATTTTAATATTTATAAGCAGCTGACAAATCATGAATTTGCAAATTTTTGTTTTTTTTCAGGATTCCACAAAGCCTCTGGAAGCTAGTTTTCTTCTATCAGATCAAGTGTATGCCAAAGCAAAAATACCACCCACAGAAAAAGTGTGTCTATGGCTTGGGGTAAGTTTTTGTTAGTGTTAATGGAATGCTGTTATCAGTGATCCAGATGAGCAGTGTATCTGCACTTTTTGCTCAATAAGATCATTCAAATAGTCATTGGTTAAAACACTGAGTGTGCAGATATGCAGACATTTTCTTTAAACCCAAAAGGATTAAAAAGCTTGCGTGCTAGTAGTACACAGCAAGTTGTAAAACCTAGCATACTCAAACATATAGGAGATAGTTCATTATACTCTACAGCAATGTTTGTATGTGAAAAGCAGAGCCTATTCATTAAATTTAGTTAGTCCACCGTAATTATTTTCATTTCCTCTTTCCTCTACATGCTGTTACACATTTAACAAGCAAAGAGTAATAATTTTCAGTAAATCTCATTAGACAGATGAGTTTTTTCATTTATGCAGACGTGAGAAAATACAAAATATTATTAGAGAGTTTATATAACTATTTTCTGTGATGATAAAATTCAAGCTTGACAGATAAAAAATAAATTTTGATGTTAGTAGTTTGGATGTGATTTTGCCATTCTGACATCTTTCTTCCTCTGCAGGCTAACGTAATGCTAGAGTATAACCTGGATGACGCGGATGCATTACTAGAGAAGAACCTTAGTGCTGCTAAGAAATCTTTATCACAAGTAGAGGAGGACCTCAGCTTTCTTCGCGATCAAACAACTACTTTAGAAGTCAGTATCCTTTTCTCTCAAACAAGCTGGCCATTATGACACAGGTAAACTTGGTGATGGTAAACTTGGAAAATGTGTTTTTGTTTCGGAATTGTTTTGCAGATCTGACATTACCATGTTCTTTGTATTGTTGGTGGGTTGGGTCATATGACCACGTAGCAAACGACTTTCTACCGACCCCCGCAAGCAGAAATTCAAAGCAATAAATGGCCTTTAACTTTGCACATATTAATATGCAGCTTTGAAACGATTTAAGAATATATTGGAAATATAGGGGATACCTAGGCAAGAGGTGCCTGTCAACAATTTATGATGAGATTTCATGTTTCAGGCGGTTTGCTGTGCAAATCAGTCAGGTGGGACCTAAAATTTTATTGAGTTTTTATTAAGTGCCTCTTTGGCAATATTTCAGGCAATAGCTGCATTTAAAAATAGAAGATTGTAAATATTTAATATCGAAAATTGTCTGTGTAATCTTTAACCATGGAAGATATGGCTCGAGTGTATAACTGGGACGTGAAGAGACGACAGGGTGCAAAGACCGGTTCTCCAGCGGTCAAGTCCTAGTGAGATTGAATCGTTAGAGTGGTCGTCTGTGGCATCTCATGTGGCATATACAAGTATACTCCATGTCAGACCATCTGATCAAGCTGTCTGTCTATCTGTCTATGCCTGTAACATACATTGTGAATGTTTCTACTTGTTCAACTGTTCAGTGTGAATTGGACTGAATAAAATGTGTACAGATATCTTTGAGAATTAATCATATTTGACTTTCTCCTTGTGGTCTCTCTTCATTTTTTATCTGAGTTAGGTTTTGGTATTTTGCAGACAACAAAAATTGAGAATATAGATGTAATGTATGTCTGAAGTTTGAAATAACAATAAGTTGTCTTTAACAAAATTAGAAGAAAAAATGACAAAATGTTGTAAGATTACCAGTTTGTTTCTATTTTCAAACATTGCTTAGTAATTTAATATCTATCTATAATTATAATATCTTCAATGCATGGAGGTAACTCTTTAACAGAACTTGTTGTTTGTGCTAATTCAATATGCAAGACTCTCACCATAACATTATCTTTGGAATTTGCTCCGAGTTAACTTTTAAACCATGCATTTGTTAAATGTCTGTTTATTTGTTGGCTATCTTTCATACAGTGATATTTGTTTCATAATAAAAGTGCTATTATTGTTTACATCCAAATCTAACCAACATATTTTGGTAATGTCATATGATGTTACATTCTCTTTCAACAGAGGTAGATCAAGTCATAAGGTTGATCCAAACTCTGTTCAAACTTGACCAGATCCTGTTAATTCGCAGGTGCACTTGTAGAAAACATTTCACCACAAACCATTTGAAAAATTAACTAATTTTGATTGCATCCAATTGGGCTTATTCTTTCTAGACCAAATACTCAGAGGTTGGTTCAACATTTTATGACATGATTACCTCCCTTGGAGAGAATGCTATGGTTACTGCAATGCATATTGTCTTGACATGTTTAGTCAATGGGCCTTGAAAACTTCCACTGAAAGAATTCAAATTCTTAATCATATTTAATATTTATCATAATTAATCCCTTTTTGATATTTATCATATGAATTAGTACAAAGGCAATACAAGTGAAATCCAAAGTTTATAAAATATCACTGTAAATGGGAACTGAAACAAATTATGTCAGTCATGAAGTTTGAAAATTTTGTTCTTGAACAACTGTTAAGATTAAGGGGAGACCCAGTTTGATCAAAAGAAGTTGTATCAAGTTCAAGATTCCTTCTGGATTACCAAATTGACCTTTCTTCTAACATGGCTTTGGCACTTAAAGTTCTAAATACTTCTTCAATCCTACCTACTTTGAAAGTACCATAAAGAGTTACTGGTACTATTGTAAGTCTGACATTAACGCAGTTTGAGATTGAGTACTTGTGGTCATTTCAACATTTCATGCTAATGACAATTGTAAAGTTTATACAGAGTAATTATGAGGACAATAGATCATTGTTAATTTCTTAAAGAAATGAAATAAAATCTTTGACTAAACTTGATGCATGTTTTGTTCTGAAAGATGTTTCCATCAAAATTGCTTGGACATCACTACAAATAAGATGAAAAGGATCAATATTCAATATATAAAAACACTGAAACACTTCTTTTATCACTTTATTCAATATATTACACATTTCATGAACATTGGTTAAATATGACAATGGAAATAAGAGAGCCAATGGCTCTGTAGTTCATCAGGCTATCTGTAAATATCATTTAAATGGTCTTAGTCACCAAAACTGAAATAACGATTCTCATCAACTAAGTATACTCTACACAACTCTCTATGGTTTCAAACGCCTTTTTCTTTTAGAAAAGGAAAATTTGGTTTTTAAAGTGTGGTCCTTGTTTGAGTCACAGGGTCATCAAATCTATAATTTGGAATTCCATATTGGCTAAAAAATCTAGACACTAGATTTGAGTCGTTAATTAAAAGTTATGGACACAGACAACCAGAAGCCCATCAGAACTCACCAATGATAAAATACTCTTGGTTTTATTGCTATCTCTTTTACACATGACAAAGACATATAAACAAAATATGATTTTTTCAGTCCAATGTTTTGTTATCATTGACCAAAATACCCAACTTCTTCCATTTATATAACCCTCGTATACAATACAATGTTGACTACCAGTCAAAGCATATATATTCATTACTTCTTTGTGTTCACTATAACATTAACCATAGTTTTACAAAGTCTAATACAAAGCATTGGCTTGTATTAGGAAATATAAGAATACCATTGGGAGATTGTGCACTTACTCATTGTCAACTCATTGATTTCATGATCATCACATGACATCTTGAGATTTCGTAGAGAGATTGGAAGACAGTTCGATATGTAATGCCATCTGTAGTTCATGATCGCTATTTCAGCAAAACAAAATTAGTCTAGGCAAACATCAACTAAGCCTGCAATCACCTGGATGAAACCTCTCTGCACTTACACCTTTAGAGGAACTGCTTGAACTAAAATTAATTGAATTATTACTTGCCCATTGTAGATATTTCTGAGCTACAAATTACAAGAAGAAAGTGAGCATGGCTCACATACCCCCGCATCCTGTCTGATTTTTCTTCAACCTCGAGATGAAACAGGTTTCATCAGGTGAAACAAAAACCACAATTTCATCTACCTAACTGTTAAAGTTCAGATAAAACATGTCCAAATTGGAGCATCAAACTAGTCATTTGCACCAAGTTCAAACCCAAACCCAAGGGCAAATTTGGTAACAGCTTTCAAACTCAATGAAAAGTATCATCAAGTGGATCCATTTTCAGTCAAATTGCAGAATCAAGGGCAATAACTCGGTGAAAAATAATATTTCGGGAATATCTTTCAAACTCGATGAGTATCATCAGGTGTACCCATAACCAAAATTTTGTTTATCTAGGTACAATAGTTTCTGAGAGAACTTGTCCCCATTGAAGCACCAAGTCCGCTGTTTGTACCAAGTCAAATTGGAGATTCAAGGGCGATAACTCCGCAAAAATTAATTTTACGGAATCGGCTTTCGAACTCTATCAAGAGTATCATCAGAAGCATCTATAACCAAAATTATATTCATCTAGGTCCAATAGTTTCTGAGAAAACTAGATTAGCGTTTGCGGGATACAGCAAAAGCAGAGCAGCCCCGGAACTTGGGGTTTCGCCTTACCCTGTTCCGCCTTTTACAGGCCTCACCAAATTGGGAATTTTCTCATGACCTTGACCTTTGACACTCAAGGTCACACAATCAATGAACACATTTCATTGAGTATAACATCATTGTAATGAAATAAAGTGTTAAAAATTAAATTAATCCATTTTCTCCATATATGTTGACCTTGTTGTGACCTTGACCTTCGACATTTCGTACCCAAAACTTTTTAAAAATTTTGTACTTCTCAAGAGATAATATATATACAAAATCTAAACTTCATAGCACAAAACCTTTTCAAGTTATTGTGTTTACAAGGAATTGCAATAACTCATATCTCATGACCTTGACCTTTGACCTTCAAGGTCACACAATCATTGAACACTTTTTATGGAGTATAACAATCATGTATTGATTAAAAGTGATCATAGTTAAAATTAAGCATTTTCGTTAAACCATGCTTAAGTCATGACCTTGCTGTGACCTTGACCTTTGACGGATTGTAGCCGAAACCTTGTCAAAAAATTTTACTTTTCCAAGGATGATATATACCAAGTAAGAGCTTCATAGCACAAAAACTTTTCAAGTAACCGTGTTTACAAAGAATTTTGCTGTGATTTTATAACTCGTGACCTTGACCTTTGAACTTGAAAGTGAACATGTCATAATGATTCCCTGGAAGTATTAACATTTAGACATGTTCATGAGTTCTGAAAAGCTAAATGGGATAAAGTTATACCCAAATTTAGTGCATTTTGTAATAACTCATATCTCATGACCTTGACCTTTGACCTTCAAGGTCACACAATCATTGAACACTTTTTATTGAGTATAACAATCATGTATTGATTTAAAGTGTTCATAGTTAAAATAAAGCTTTTTCGCTAAAACATGCTTACGTGATGACCTTGCTGTGACCTTGACCTTTGACGGATTGTAGCCAAAACCTTTTCAAAGTTTTTTACTTTTCCAAGGATGATATATACCAAGTTAGAGCTTCATAGCACAAAAACTTTTCAAGTTATCGCGTTTACAAGGAATTCTTAGAGTGAATACATATCTCGTGACCTTGACCTTTGACCTTGAAAGTGAACGTGTCAAAATCGTTCCCCCGAGGTATGAGTAGTAAGGTATGAATAAGAGTTCTGGAAAGCTTAGTGGAAACAAGTATTTGTCACAAAGGTGGCAAGATCCCCCGCCGCAAATTGATGTTAACAACAAGAAGCGTGACGGACGTACGGAGCGGAATACTATGTCCCCCGTGAAGACTCAAGGTTAATGTGTTCATGAGATATCCCGCTAACAACATTTTCAAAACTGGTCTAGGTCTCGCCGTGACCTTGAAAATGAGGTCAAGGTCACCGAAAACTTTTCAGGTCTGCATATTCCCCAGATGAAGACTGGTACCAAGTTTGAAGATTCTAGGTTGAGCGGTTCATTAGATATCCCGCTAACAACATTTTCAAAACTGGTCAAAGTCTCGCCGTGACCTTGAAAATGAGGTCAAGGTCACCGAAAACTTCTCAGGTCTGCGTATTCCCCAGATGAAGACTGGTACCAAGTTTGAAGATTCTAGGTTGAGCGGTTCATTAGATATCCCGCTAACAACATTTTCAAAACTGGTCAAAGTCTCGCCGTGACCTTGAAAATGAAGTCAAGGTCACCGAAAACTTTTCAGGTCTGCGTATTCCCCAGATGAAGACTGGTACCAAGTTTGAAGATTCTAGGTTGAGCGGTTCATTAGATATGCCGCTAACAACATTTTCAAAACTGGTCAAAGTCTCGCTTTGACCTTGAAAATGAAGTCAAGGTCACCAAAAACTTTTCAGGTCTGCGTATTCCCCAGATGAAGACTGGTACCAAGTTTGAAGATTCTGGGTTGAGCGGTTCATTAGATATGCCGCTAACAACATTTTCAAAACTGGTCAAAGTCTCGCTGTGACCTTGAAAATGAAGTAAAGGTCACCTAAAACTTTTCAGGTCTGCGTATTCCCCAGATAAAGACTGGTACCAAGTTTGAAGATTCTAGGTTGAGCGGTTCATTAGATATCGCGCTAACAACATTTTCAAAACTGGTCAAAGTCTCGCTGTGACCTTGAAAACGAAGTCAAGGTCACCGAAAACTTTTCAGGTCTGCGTATTCCCCAGATGAAGACTGGTACCAAGTTTGAAGATTCTAGGTTGAGCGGTTCATTAGATATCGCGCTAACAAGAAGCGGGACCGACGTACGGAGCTGAATACTATATCCCCCGCTTCGCGCTAAACGCGCGGCGGGGGATAAAAAGTTATAGCTAGTAGTACGAGTGCGGCGGCGGCGGCGGCGATGGAAACTTCACAAAAACTGATAGCAGCCCCATCCTTAGACGGGGCTGCTAATTAGTCCCCATTGAACCCTATTAAACTAAGTCCAAAAAGTGACGTTTCCATGGAAACGACCAAAAATTAAAATTCCAGAATGCTACAGATGGTCAAGAATTGATGAGAATGACATGTTTAACAATTCTGCAAAGTTTGGTTGATGTAAACCAAGTAGTTTTGGAGATATGTGACCGGACTGAATGACTGCTATATACCCCCGCTTACTTCGTAACGGAAGTATAATTACACATTGTGTTATAACATTGAACACTTATGATCGACGTGAAATCATAATTGTTTAAGCATGACACAAAGCGAATGCTACGTCATGCTATGGTCATTTCAGCAAATTCTTTATATTTTTGATGATGTAATTCAGCAAATAATGAACAAAATACTAAACTCAGTCCCATTTAAAACATTTTTATAAAACTCATGAATGGTATTTGATTAAACTCTTGCTCATCAAATACCAAACCAATCTCTTGTTTAATAAAAAGTTGATAAACAGGAAGTTGTTATTGTCACCCCAACTTTCAATTGAAAAGCTTATTACTTGTATACTAATAAGTTTTCTATTTTGAAAAGGGAATCCAAGGACTTTTGACAAATCATTTCACAAAGGGAGGTAATGTATGTAGTGAATAACTTGGAATTGTGTTTGAAGAAATGGAGTGTAACGTGAAAGAGTGTAAAAAGTGTACAAATAGGGGTACAAATATTTAAAGAAAGGATAGTAATTGATGAACAGCATCTGTAAAAAATTGCAAAAGTGTAACCTCCCTCAAATAAGAACAGTAATCCCACATGCTCATTTCTAAGTTATCAATTATCAAATAATTATCTTATTGTTTCAACTAAAATTACAGAAGTAACACATGCAAAGTCTGAAACCCAAGAGTGCTTAAAACAGAATATACACAAACTGCCCTGATTCAATGCTGTACATTATATTTGAATTGACAATTTTTTGGTCCCCTTTTTTTTAAACTCTTGAGCAAGAAGGTCACAACATCTATATATACCAATTCAAAATATTTGAATCTGGGAGAATTACCATGTGAACTTGGGATTAAGAATAGATTAATAAAGTAGCAAAATTCCTACTCACCTTCGTAGGATAAGTACATTAATGAAACAACTTCATTAAAAAACTTTGATTCTGACAGTTTGTCATATATATAGAACAATGAAACACAAGAAGAGGATTTGATGAAAGGGAGATAATCTAATTAAAAGTACAAGACTTACACAATGCCAGATATCTCTCATCACAGATAATACTCAAATCATTCCTCTGATGAAAACTGCTTCCAGTGAGCGATATTTCTTGCTTCAACAAAAATCCCTTTCTATCAATTAAATGATTTTTAATAATGTGTTCATTGCACATTGACTGATAAAAGCAAACAAATAGAGATTTAAGTAATAAGGCCACAATTATGAAAGAAGTAAATATATTCAAATTTAAACCTTTTCGGAATAAGAATATATGTTTTAAAATAATCATGTTTGTTCCACAAAGTTTTCTTCCATTGACACAACTAAAATTAGAATTTTTATTTTAAAAGGAATGAGTTTTGATTTATTCATTGAAATACAGCTTCTATAAACAGAAGATTTTAGGCACTTTAATATTGGTCCAACAAAAATCCAGTCAGAGAATTTAACACTTCTAAACCCTTTCATCCTTAATATACAAATCACAAATACAATTATTAGCCAGTTTTCAGTCTTGTAAGGCTGTTAGGGTTAATATATCTAATTGTCATTAGATTTCAAATGACAGTCATACACTTTCCATCTTATCACAGTAAAATAATATCTTGAGTGATTCAGTTGATCTGCGCAGGCACTAGAAAGTGAAACATACAGGTATATATATATGAGAACTGTTTCTGTGAAGCCCAGTAGGATATACCAGGTGGGATACAGCTTCGTATCCCATACCAGGGTTATAAGAACAATGTCCACATAGCAACGGCTACATTCAAGAGGAGGAGAACAGTCCCATATAGAATACACAGGCTGTAGATGAGTCCTCGCACTTCACTGTCCGGTATGGTGGAACGTAGACTCAGTTCTATAAATGCTTTGCAGATCCACTGTCCGTCCAGAGCATAGCACGGGACAACGTTGAGAATCACCAACGCACCGGACAGTGACATCAAATATCTTCAGGGTTAAGGATAATATGAAGATATGATCTTGGAGATGTTGTACACATGAAATCTTAATGTCAATTGTAAGCTATTGACGCAGGGAAAATGAATGCATCGTTTCTAATACTAGTATCCATTGGCTACTGAACTAGATAAATTTCAAACCCTGACCTAGTGTAAAGAATTATTTTGTATCTCCAAAGAGTTAATATTTTGAATTATTCATTCCTCAGAACTAGACTGATATTAATCAGGGCTGTGAACAAAACTGAAGGATTATATGAAAACTGAAATAAAACAATTAAATGTTTAGATTATAGCTATCTTTTGAAAAGGATACTTGCAAAATGTTTCAACCACGTATGGAAGATTCAATGGTATAATGGAACTGTTGGGAACATAGTTGCTCACTGATACTGAAACACAGAATAGATTCAAACATTAACACATCACAGGCTTACAATATTGATTGGGAATGAAAAAAGTATGAAGGTGATCTCAAGTCATTAACATTGCTCCAATTATCATGTTGTACAACATACTCATAGTTTTTCATTTGTCTATCACCCACTTACAAATATTAGAATCTGTTGGAAAAACTGTAAGAAAGGTTATTATATATTCCAAGCTTCACTTTGAAAGGCCATAAGTCCATACTCAAAGGAAAATATCTACCGTATATAACCACACTTATTTCTGAATATGTTAACCAGACATCTTGACTTACCTGCATAAAATAAATCAACAGGATGACCAAGAAATAACAATGGAGGACGGCGACCATGATGAATACGTAGAAGTTTGGTCTCATTATCAACAGCAGGGTACACACACACCATTTCTACCTTGGGCGTGTAACAATCACTCTGTAGCTTGCACACTGGTCGATCTGTCGTCGTCCTCGCAGGTAAACATGCATACTTCTGCAATAAGAAAACATTTATCTCAATATTTAAACCTTCTGATTCCAACCCAGCTGCATCAAAGTACACTGAATGTTCAAAGTATCGCAAGATAATTGGGGAATTATTTCTTAACTTTCATGCAATTTACTCAACTTCACTCTCGTATCACAAGTATGATTGTATACATGTTTCTTTAATAATGTCTGTTCATCTTTGATAAATTCAAAATGTCAATTTCAGGAAAACATTTTTCTAAATAAGTATCTGTAAGAAATAAGTATAAACTTCTTACACAGCATTAGTGAGGTACTCTATTTAGCCCTCTTCAAATACTAATATAACTAGATTAGCGTTTGCGGGATACCGCAAAAGCAGAGCAGCCCCGAAACTTTGGGTTTCGCCTTACCCTGTTCTGCCTTTTACAGGCCTCACCAAAATGGGAATTTTCTCGTGACCTTGACCTTTGACACTCAAGGTCACACAATCAATGAACACATTTCATTGTGTATAACATTATTGTAATGAAATAAAGTGTTAAAAATTAAATTAATTCATTTTCTCAATATATGTTGACCTTGCTGTGACCTTGACCTTTGACATTTCGTACCCAAAACTTTTTGAAAATTTTGTACTTCTCATGAGATAATATATACAAAATCTAAACTTCATAGCACAGAAACTTTTCAAGTTATTGTGTTTACAAGGAATTGCAATAACTCATATCTCATGACCTTGACCTTTGACCTTCAAGGTCACACAATAATTGAAAACTTTTTTATTGAGTATAACAATCATGTATTGATTAAAAGTGATCATAGTTAAAATTAAGCATTTTCGCGAAACCATGCTTAAGTCATGACCTTGCTGTGACCTTGACCTTTGACGGATTGTAGCCGAAATCTTTTAAATTTTTTTACTTTTCCAAGGATGATATATACAAAGTTAGAGCTTCATAGCACAAAAACTTTTCAAGTTATCGCGTTTACAAGGACTTCTTAGAGTGAATACATAGCTCGTGACCTTGACCTTTGACCTTGAAAGTGAACGTGTCAAAATCATTCCCCCGAGGTATGAGTAGTGAGGTATGAATAAGAGTTCTGGAAAGCTTAGTGGAAAAAAGTGTATAGCTAGTAGTACGAGTGCGGCGGCGACGATGGAAACTTCACAAAAACTGATAGCAGATAACTGCCTATAAAACAAGCTAAAGCATTAATTAAACAAAATAATTTTTTGACATAAGCCAGATTTGCTTCAGCATGTAAGTTTATAAATAGTCATCATAACTTGATTTCTTTCACAAGAAAATGAATATGAAAACAGCTTATAAATAAAACTTATGAATACAAAACATAAGATATCAAACTCATAATACAGCCTTAAAGTTAAGTTAACCCACCACCAAATAAACCTAAGCTCTAAATCCGTACACCCTCATAATACTCTACCAATAAATCTCCAGGCTGCAAGAGAGGAATATCAGTGACAATCACAAACAATTATTTCAGATAAGTTATGAGCAGTTGACTTTTTACTTGGTCAGGTTTTCAATGTTTCTGTATTATTTAGGAATGGATTTTGATTTATGATAAGACACCCAATTGTTATTCCAGACAAAGCTATAAACATACTACACCCTTGTCAATGTCACCTAACGTGAAATATCTAATGATGGTTTCTTACACATTAGTTTATTCTGTGGACAAAACAAATTCACAGCAAACTTGAGAGTCAGCAAGGAGTGGGAAAGGCAGGGGCCATTGGCCATTTTGCACATTGGATGAAAAAATGGCTTATCAAAATTTAGAAGTTTACTATTTATTACAAGAGCAATGTCCCATTTTTAGTTCAGAAAATTACTAAAAACCCTGAAAATAGCCCATTTTCAAAGATGTCTTTCCCAATCCCTGAGTCAGAATGTCTTTTCTATTAACTTGTGCCCTATTATGAGTCGTTTGTGATATTTGTTTTTGAGTTAGAGAATAATTGATTGGGGAGATTTTGTCTCAATCTGACTGCACAACTCAAGCGTTCATCAATCTATCTAGATTACATCTGAATTCTTAGGCAGCAACAGGTATCATCACACAAAACTCAGGCTAATCATGATGCAGTCTATGCGGCATGTGGTGCAACCGTAGTAGGTTAAATGATTGTACAGTGAGTGACCCGGTACTTACTGTAACAGCTTTTGTACGGACATGATATAGAAAACACAGGTGAGTACTGCTGGTTTCATTACAACAGTCCAGGGAGCCCTTCGTTACGGTAAAATCTAAAGGAGAAAAAACACAAATAACTTTGACTAACGGGCATTTTAGCATTTTCTCAAAAGGAAAGTAAGGAAATATCATGAGAAACATATTTTTATAAACAAATAACAAATCAGCATATACTACAAACTACAGAGTGAAGCATGTTCTTTTGAAATTTGATCCCCTAGGTTTTTAATTGCTTCAGTTCCGAGGTCAAAACTAACAAAGGCCCAATTCTTTCACCCCTAAGAAACCATTATTGTAAAATGACTGTTGTAGTTTTTGAGAACTTCCAATTTTCGGAACGTTGTTGATTTTACGTTGCTTCTGCTGAAATTAATCCAGATGACGCGGGTGTTAGCCTCAAACAATCCAGCAAGCTAAAGGTTAAACAATCGATTCGAATCACTGAAGTGATACATAATGTCCCCTAGATTCGGTCGGACTCAACATTTAATTGTACTGTTTCTCTTTATATCCATTGTCATTTTCATATAATGAGCGTACAAATCTCTTACTCTTTGGTGAGGTGTCGAGGTCTCTGATGAGTTGTACAGGCATACAGTGACCTAGGGATTGCTGTTTCATGCTGGTCACGATACAGTCATGCCATGAGTCCAGGTTGGTCACCTGACAGTCACTGATGCGTGTGATTGGTTCTCCTGGTAACAGCCCTCGCGGACCAGATACAGCAGAGTTCTGCAGCATTGAAACAAAGGTCAATTGTGAGGTCTTGTATCTTATGAAAGAGGTTTAATGTAGCTACAAATCACCTCAAACTCCTTGTTTGAAGAGTATCCGCCCTGAATGATAAAGTTTTTAACACAAAATGAAATTATAAAGATCACTTTTGGTTTGAAAAAACCCCAGAAAAGTAATTCGTCAATGTTTTCATTTCAAAAGGGGGCAACAGTCAGCATTGACAGTCTACCAGTGCTGTCCCGGTGACATCAAAGTTTTCAGCTGTTGTAGCTCAATCTAACCATCCTTCTATAGCTCGAAGATACTACTGTTAGATTACCCTATCATATCTGGTTTCAGGCAATGCCCAAAGCGGATCAATTCAGTACTGTACTTACAGGTACGATCCCTGTGACGGCGACGGCTTTATCAAGGGTGTAAAAAGGAACAAGAGTGAAGGGCATGAGAAGGAGGACGCAGAGGGCGACGATGACAATGATGAAGTTGTGCCACACCCCTGCACAATACACACGCAGCTGCCGTAGCGGTGATATGACCTGGATGTGCTCGGACGAGAGGTCAACATACGCTCCTGGGTACATCAGCAGCAGGAATATACCGAACCCGTTCACTCGCACCTGCTCTCTGGAATGTTTCAGAACAATATATGTCATTCCTTAATAACAATCACCTTAAAACAAATGTGTTTCTGATTATGAAATTGGATTCATCTAACAAATGGACAAGTTCAAATTTACCTACAACACCACTTTGATTTGAATATGCCAAATGCTCATCATACATGCCTTATCCAGTGTCTTTTTCAGTTATATTGATACATTTATTTCAATACATGGCAGGGCCTGTAGAATGTTTGAAGGGCAGGTTGTTTGTTCAAACCACAATGCCATCTATGGTTACTAAAAGTTATTTCCAACTCTTTTATTCTTGAAGTAGTAAAGTGCTGATATAAGATATATACCTGACTGCAGCGACTGCGTGACCCATCTCGTGAAGGATACCACACACCAGAAGAGTCAGCAGATAGTACCAGATCTGGCTCGTCGGCAGATTCACACCCGGCATCTGCACATCAGAGTTATCTCCCTTTACAATATTGTTATAGTTGTGTTAACCACAAGTCTTGTCATGGTTTATTCCAAAGGTTAAAACTTTGGGTGTCCATTCTTTTTATAGCTAGTTATCAATGATTCATGATGTTACTCATCCTCAAAAATAAAATCATTTATTCAATATTTCTCCATAACTTGAGCAGCCAGCAAGGGGAGGTAAAAGAATCATCAGACTTAGTCTTCCATGGATCCAGGGCATGAAAGGAGATTATCTGAATGTTCCTTGGATTATCGTGACGTGACTTGAATAAAGTATGATTCAGTTAATCATATTTTTATTTACATTTAAATAAAGGAGATTCAATAAAAAAATCAATGAAAATCTTAATAATTCATTGTATTACATAGCAATTAAACATGATTTAAATAAAAACATTTCCTCCAACAAATTTTATAATTCATATACAAAACATATGCAAGTGCATACAGAATTATCTATTCCTTATCTTTTACAAATTAAAGTAGATATATACAAAGTTTGTATATTTATTAATCCTTATCATAATGAAGTAAAAGGTTTCTAAACATGTTTTAATTTACTTTAATGTTTAAATAAAGGAACAACAAACATTTCTTTTCATTTTATTCATGAATTAATAATACTTCAGGATCCCCATTTTTGGTCAAAGTTGAAATGTATGATTGGCAAAGTTTTAATCTGCATTCCAACTTGATGCAAACAAATTTAAAGTTCTGCAAAATGGTTATCAATTATGAATATAATCAAGCTAAGCATACGAGCTCACCACTGGTGTCAATACTTGTTGTTCAACGGGCTGTCTGCGGAAGGTGTTGAGGACGAGCAGCGTGAGGACAAAGATAGAAATCAACATGGCCACCAGACTGAAGAACACGCCCACTGTGAACCAGAGTCTCAGCAGGCGAGGCTGCCACTGCCCCAGACGCAGGAACAGGCGGTTCAGAGACTTGGTGTACCATCGCAGCTGACATATCGACAGTGTCAGTCCACTGCTGTCTAACAGGTTCCGGTAGGATCGACTTGTCGACTTCTTTGTCTTCAACAGAATTAAACTAAAGATATTAGTCTACCATCGGACACTCAACCCAACCATATTTCAAAGGGGAACAGAAAATGATCAATCTTTTTCCCCTTTTATCACTGAGGCACAATATCTAAACACAAATTGAGAAATATTGAAAAACTGTGCACATTTCATAATCATATTTTTATTTCATAATTCCTTATTCTTTGATGTGAATACAAGTGTGCATACATATGAAGAGCCAAACTAATTAATACTAAATAGGTTTATGTGGCCAGTGCAAAGTTTTTTCTTTCAAGAGATTGCATCATGAACTCTAAAAACCCTTTCTTTAAAACTAATGGTTAGATAGATCGAAAACATATTTATTATGAGGAATTCAGTTATATTACTCATTCTTTCAACAATGTTAAGTATATGATACAATGTGTTTAAACACTTGATAAAACCTTAAGGACTATGTATACAGTTTTGTTTAGATTTGAAAAATAATGGTTAATGAGTGTTAATTATATTTCTTAGTCAGCTCTAAATTTAAGCTTACTTGCATCAGATCATTTCATCATATCCGTAGGCACTCATATAAATTCATGACAAAGTTTACTTCTCTGCCATTCAGAATAATGTAAATCAAATACACAAGATATAAGAAATATTTTTGGGAATGGGAGACACAACCAACATTAATAAACGTAAGTAAAAGGAAAGATTGTTTGTTTGAATATATATCAATGATTATAAATCTACTGTTTCCATTCATGAGTTAATAAAACAAAATACAAAACCAAATTCATTTTATATAAATTCAGCATCAACACCTTAAAACATGAATATGAAATTTTTCTTTACATTTCTCCAAAATAATTTACCAAAGAAAACAGAGCAAGAAAAATATGCCATTATTGGTGATATGATAATAAGTATCATTTGGTTGAGATATGAAGACATAAATCTTCTAACCCGGATGTCCTTTCTCAATAGGGATATGTAAACAATGGTCTAATTTGGTAATTGAAATAAATGAATTAAGGATAAATAAAAATATTCTTAAAATAAATATACCTTTAAAAATGCATCCAAAAGATACAGGGTTGACCAAAATCCAAGCACTAGAGCAAACCATGTTGACTGCAACATAGCTGCGTTAAAATAATTTTTGATAAATGAGCGACATGTGGTTTTTGATCAATATTTTGGACATGGAAATAGACATGAATCATCAAATACAACTCGACAAATTTGTCGTCGACAGTGACATTGCATCATGAATGTCTGACATCATGTCCAAAACACCTTGGTCTGAGGTCCATAGAACTGTTATGATCGGACCGTTAACAAAAACATTATCCTTTCGTGTTTTTTGCAAAAATATCGTTCTTTCGTGTGGGCCGCTTCCTACAAAGTGTGCGTCCATTTATTAGGTCAATAACAATCCCGAGGTAAATCAGGAAATTGGTCTGCGATTGGTTAGAATATATACTATTTGTGTCAAAACATAATATTTATATCAAAGTTGATTACTTGAGTATCTCTTTAAACCTCCCATAATATTGTTTTGGTGTGAAAAATAATGTTTTTCTTTCGTTTTAGACTTATTCAAACAAAACATGTGTTCACAATTGAATTTTGTATTCACTTTTCTGTTATCATAGAATGTGTGTCTATTTATCTGTGATTAGTTGTTAAAGAATAGTATAACAAATTTATTCAGGAAGTGAGAAAAGGCTTCTGGGATACGCCGGACTTGCATCAGAAAGCAGCATGGCAGGAGAAGACGAAGACAAGTCAGCAATCAAACAGCCTCACTTGTCACGTCAAGACCTTACAACTCTTGTGAGTAACATGGCGGATCAATAAAACATATTCCAATTAAACAAACTCAATGGGAATTTGACGCCCGGGTCTTGAACAACATGCTGAACAACTTGACATAATGCCGGCAAAAAAGGGAAATAACAAAATAATATTGAAAGCTGTTTGACTGTCTCTGCGTTTGAGTGAATATTGTTTACGCTTAGATGTTGTCGATTGCTTCGACACGTGGCAATATTGATAAAAATTAGAGCTGATAGGAATATGTTTACAGGAATCTTTAATTGACTTACTTGCAAAAGTGCGAACATTTTCAATACAATGTTTGTAATCAGCTGATCCACACTGGTTATCAAGATAATGATCAAATGTTCTATTATCCATTGGCATTTATAGTTTTGCAACTTGTTTTCATTACCTTTGTAAAAAAAAACTTGTCATCTGCATGAGTATACATCAATATAAGAGCTATGTTTTTTGCAGGATGTGAACAAGTTGACGCCTCTCACACCAGATGTCATCAGTCGACAGGCCACCATAAATATAGGTAGGATATATATATGTTCAGAATATTGTACTAATTAATTCTGTTTCACTCTAGATGCAATTCTTTTGAATGATACTGTTTAATTTGCTTCAGATTGAATATTTTCACTCATTAATAAAAATACACAATGATCTTATTTTTAGGTACTATTGGACATGTGGCTCATGGAAAATCAACTGTTGTCAAAGCTATATCAGGCGTACAGGTATGTCTGATTGATCATCCTAAACAACACTATGCCTGAATACATATTGTGGAAGTTGATTTGCAGTAACCATATGGTGTATTGTCAGTAGGTAGAATGTTTATCAATACTGCTGATCTTTGATAATCATCAATAGAACAATTAACTATCAGGATTTTAACATGGTTTCTGTATTTTCCTTATTCTCAATTTTTAACATTTCTTCTTTCAGACTGTCAGATTTAAGAATGAACTGGAAAGGAACATCACAATCAAACTTGGCTATGCCAATGCAAAAGTGAGTGAATTGTGTAAAATTAATAAAAAATAATCATAACATTATTCATACCTCGATAACAAACCTTTTGGGGAATATGAAAATTATCTCTATCTCTGTGCATAAAGGCAATTCTTTTCCTCACCACAACTTAAAAAGTATAAGGCTCAACACAATTTGTAATGGTGCCTTTTGGGGGTGTCAACTTTTTCCTACCTTATTTTTGGTCCCCTCCAAGGAAATAAAAATAAGATTTTTGTCTGGACAAGAAATCAAAGGCCTATCTGGCATAGAAAACAATTATCATTTATTGTGGAGCTTTGGGGGGGGGGTTCAACTTTTACAAAAGATATTTTTTTTGTCGATGTGGAGAAAAGCTTAGAAATTTGTTATCACTCCTTGAATAGTAATGCCTATGAGAATGTATGTTATAATACAATATAAACAGTTATGTTTGCAATACAGTCAGGATATTTGCTGATTATGTCTGCTTGTGAATTTTGATGTCGAAAACCAACACCATCTTAAAGTTGATCTTGCATCTAAAAAGAGGGTTGGAAAACGACATTGCAAGACTGTGATTTCAAAGTCTCTAATAGGGGTGACTATTGACCCCCAAGGGACTATTGCGATAGCGATAGTCTATTGCAGGGTACTATTGCGATAGCGATAGTCTATTGCAGGGTACTATTGCGATAGCTATTGCGATAGTTTATCAATAGAGGAAATAAAAACAATTTTCAAGAAAAACAGTGTTTTATTGACTTTGTCTAATTGCACTCGTGGAAGTCGCCATTTTCTTACTGGTTGCTCTTAGCAACAAGAAAGATAATTCGTGTTTTCCTGTTGCTATTTTTAGCTCGCTGCGATCTGTTTGCTGTTAGCCGTTTCAAGTTTTTTCCAAATGTAAAAATATGTGTTTGTGTGTGGATTTTACTTTTAACATTCAAGTTAACAACTGATTTTTTCAAATTGTCGATACTATCGATAGTTAAGACGTGCTATCGATGCTATTGATCGTTCTAAAAAAGACTATCGATAAAGTACTATCGGCAGAGCAACTATCGCGATAAGTCGATAGTTTGATCTATCATTACACCTCTAGTCTCTAAATGAATTAGATTTTCTGCTAAAGATAAATTTTGTTCCTATCTAATGTCTTGTTTTTGTGTATTTCAGATATATAAATGTGATAATGAATCTTGTCCAAGGCCGGGCTGTTACAGATCCTGCGGTAGCGCTACCCAAGACGTCTTTCCCTGTGACAGAATCGGATGCAGTGGCAAGTTTAGACTTTTAAGGTAAATCTCTTTTTTCTTTCCTTTAAGTTTTCATGCTAAATGTTATTATGTCATACATTATGAATTAGTAAGTTCAGGGTTAGAAATTAGTCCAATCGGGGTACTAGCCCAAATACACTGATATAATGATATTTGCGGTAAATTCAACTAGTCATTTGGTCTACCAGTCATTACACTATACTAATCCAGCATCTTATTAACTAGCCATGGGCTACGGGGCTAGTGCTAATTTCTAACCCTGCAAGTTGTATTATCTTTATTATGGAACTATGTTTGATTGTTATCTATCAGAGATAGAATATGTTCCCTTGTTTTATTTCAGACATGTGTCTTTTGTTGATTGTCCTGGCCATGACATTCTTATGGCCACCATGTTGAACGGAGCAGCTGTCATGGATGCAGCTTTGCTTCTCATAGGTAGACTTTTTACTTGTTTTATCACAATTATTATGAAACTTTTTTTAGGAAATCAAATAATGATGCCTCTGAAAGGGTAGAAGACAAACGTTGTTTTGACCGACTGTACTATTTATGATGTTAAGCTTTATACATGGCATCAGGATTTAGTTAACTATGAATAGATAAAAGTTCAAAATTGCTGGGTGTCAACTGTAAATGATAATGATATCTGGAGAGCTGCAATGCTATGGGATCTAAATTTATCAATTTGGTTGTCTTGGGGCTGATTCTTATGTAGGGGTGGTAAAACCTCAAATTAAGCCATCTTCTCAAAACAATTTAATGCTACAGAGCTAGGCACAGAGTCCAACCCCTGATTTTTAAAAAGAACCTTTGTCACTCTTAGCTGGCAATGAGTCGTGTCCACAACCGCAGACCTCGGAGCATCTGGCAGCGGTGGAGATCATGAAGCTGAAACACATCCTGATCCTCCAGAACAAGATCGATCTGGTGAAGGAGACGCAGGCCAAGGAACAGTACGAGCAGATCCTCGCCTTCGTCAGAGGTACGTTCTGAGAGGGGGATACTATTGCAAACTCAATACTGTTGACATAAGCCCCCTATATATCCCTTGCCCGTCAGAGGTACATCTGAAGGATATCATTGCAAACTTGACATGAGCCCCCTAAGTGGCCCTGGCCTCTGACAGAGCTATGTTCTGAGGGGAGGATACGATTGCAAACTTGACATGAGCCCTTCTGTCAGAGGTACAGTCTGAGGGGAGGATATGATTGCAAACTTGACATGAGCCCTTCTGTCAGAGGTACAGTCTGAGGGGAGGATACGATTGCAAACTTGACATGAGCCCTTCTGTCAGAGGTACAGTCTGAGGGGAGGATATGATTGCAAACTTGACATGAGCCCCCTAACTAGCCCTTGCCTCTGTTAGAGGTACGTTCCGGTAGGGGAAAACTATTAAAGATTAGAAATTGCTTAACTTGACCCCTATCTTTTGTCAGAGGTACATCTAGAGAATGGGTTATTGGTAACATGACACCCTGGCATTAGACTACTTTCAAAGATTTTATTATCCTCCTTATGTTTATAATAAAAAAGCATGTATATGTATTAATTGTGTTAACTTTCTCTTCAAATTAATCTTTCTTAAGTTTAAGTAAACATATACATACTGCTACTTTGTTAAACTGATATGTATTCAATATATGTCCATTTTTATGTAACATGTAAATATTTGTATTTTTTATGGCCTTCATTCATGATAAAGATTGTTTGATTCAAACCCTCAAGTTTTATCTTGTACACTAATTTCCAATCCTAATGCTAGCCACCATGTGTGTTCTAGGTACAGTAGCGGAGGGAGCCCCAGTTATACCAGTGTCAGCTCAGCTCAAGTACAATATCGACGTTGTTTGTGAATATGTTGTTAAAAGTATACCTGTTCCTTTGAGGGACTTCGCATCGGAGCCTAGACTTATAGGTAACTCTTTGCTTCTTATTTTAGCACTTAACAAGAAAAATTGTAAATGTGTTTGTAGTAGTCACACCGAAGGCCCGGGTTCGAATCCTGGTGGAGACACCAAAACTTTGTAACCTGGGCTTAACACTGTGTTGTGTCCTTGGGCAAGGCACTTCATCCACACTCCACTCAGTTCACCCAACTGTGTAAATGGGTACCTGAACATGGGGAAAGTACTGTCCTATATTGTCGCAAGAGGTGCTTGTTAGCTTGACTCGAAAGTACAATTCCTTCAGGGTAATAATATTGTACAGCCATTCTATCGCCGTTAACAGTCCTGGACTGGATACTAGGCGTTAATATTAGTATTATCATTATTATCATTATTCAGACTCATGTTTATGAAAGAACTGATTCTTTTTATTTATCATATAATGGGCAGTGTTATCTGTGCAATAAACCCATCTTGTAATCATGTTATCAGATCCCTGATAACAATGCAAATGAGGTCAAAACCCGAACTATTTTCTCAAAACTCCATGCATGTCATGCGAGTCCTAAACCGGTCTCTAAACATTGATAACGTCGTCGGGAGTTTTCAGGTTTTTTTGGGTTTTTTTATCGAATAAAATATCGTAAACAAAATCTGTCAAAACTTATCACGCATTCATATTTTAGAAATAGCTTGGTTATCGAAGCATTTCAAGTTGTTTTCATTGTGCATTTAAAAATAAAACGATATGCAGCTAACAATATCGGCTATCGAAAAAATAGGTGCTTCAATTTTCGTGCATAACCAGCTGATAACATACGCCTAGATCGCCTTGGTCGTGTCGATTACCAACTTATCAGCATAAACAAATCATATTCTAGTGATAGTACAGATTATCTAGTAGCGGAGTAACAAACGCAACAACCTCACCTTCGCAAATAGTCGACGTTTAGTCTAAGGATACCGTAACTGAACTGGCGTAACAACAATGACAATGCAGCTTTTCTAAATGCAGTTAGAGTTACTTCCCCTGTTGTAGCGACGTTGACAACTGGTTCTTACACATTTTGTGTTATTAAAAAATACAATGTTTACTCGTGCATTGGAAATCAGACTGAAATTGTTCATAGATTGAAGGAGACGTTTCTATCACTGTGAAAAAAATCATTTCATGAAGGAATATTTCTAGACTGTTCACAACTGTACATCGCCGACAATATGACCTTCACCTTGGTTTCTTGTGAAAGCAATTACTCCGCGAAATCTAGGTCAAACATATTTTTAGAAGGTATCATATTTTCGTTGAAATCCTTTTATTTCAAAATGACATTATATGATAAAGAAATTATTAACCTCGTGTGTTTCCTTATCATTAATATCATATAATAGGAATAAAATATATGTATTATGCTCGCCAAAGGCTCGCATAATACAAATTTTATTCCTATTATATGATATTAATGATACGGAAACACACTCGGTTAATAATCTCTATATATTGCATTTGTTTCTTACATTCTTTGACATAGATTTATATCAAAACTTGTGTACTTGTAAATATTCAAATCCCTTGTTAATTGCAATTACACAATTTGACATGGATAATTGATTTGCCTGCAGTGGAGGTTCACCTCAACTCATGTGTTACACAATCATCTTTATGAACACCTGTTTCTTTGCCTAATATGAAAGAATTCAGGCCAAATTTAGGTCTTTAAAGTAATTAAATTATGTCTGATGGATGAAAATAAGGTTATGAAATTGATGTCATTTTTATAGCAAGTTCTTTATCAAATTATTGACGATTTTCAGTAATTCGATCATTTGATGTGAACAAGCCAGGATGTGAGGTTGATGACTTGAAAGGGGGCGTGGCAGGAGGAAGTATTCTTAGAGGTGTACTCAAGGTATGTATACTGAACTTATTATTTGATTATCAGAAGGTGGCACCAGAGTGACAGAGAGGATATACCGGCTGGATTAAGTTTGAACCCTGATAGAGGCAATTCAAATTACAGCGTGGCTTTGTGAGCTTTGCTCACTTTTGCCTTTTTTTCTGTCTAGAGTTTGAAACTTTTTGTAAGATTTATATGCCTTGACTCTGAATTGTTAGATTTATATGCCTTTGATTTGATGCACAGTGTTATTTGCAAAACCATTGCTCAGATATTTTATTTTAGATAGGTTTTAAAAAGTTGCATTCATATCCATTTGTTGAGAATTAACTTCCTTGTTAGTGTGCATTTAACGCTGCATTTGTGACTTTCTGGATCCATGTTACAGGTTGGTCAAGAGATCGAGGTACGACCTGGCATCGTGTCACGTGACCAGGAGGGCAAGCTAACGTGCAGACCCATCTTATCTCGGATTGTTTCCTTGTTTGCTGAACAGAATGATCTGCAGTATGCTGTACCCGGTGGACTCATTGGTAGGTTCAGAGAAAAACTTTTTGGACTCTGTTCGAGGATGTCGTCAAAGGGGACAACTTTTCTCAGAAACAATTTAAGATAGGTTAACCAAACTTGCTGTACGTCTTCATGGTATCAATACCTTGATGGAGTTCCAAAATCAGAACTGCACAAATATTTTTTATGGAGTTATTGCCCTTGTTCCATGTTTATGGACTCTATTTAAGGGTTTCGTCAAAGGGGATTTCTTTTCTCAGAAACTATTTAAGACATGTTATCCAAACATTGTTTGTGTCTTCATTGTATCAATACCTTGATGGAGTTTGAGAATCAGAACTGCAAAATGATTTTACAGAGTTATTGCCCTTGTTCCATGTTTATGGACTCTGTTCGAGTGTTTTCAGGGTATCAATACCTTGGAGTTCAAAAATGAGTAAATACAGTAACTTATTGCAGAGTTACGGCCCTTTAAGAAAATAATGGGAAGTTTAATGAAAACTTATTTGACGGGGATGTTGATGACCATGTCTTCTTATCATTGACTTACGGCAAATGGAGGGTCAAGATTAAGTCCCGATAAAAAGTAATATCACTCCTTTAATTTGGTATCGAACAGGATAAATGTTTTTCTATAAAAAATGAAATATAACTTCATTATTTTCACAATGACACTGACAGCATTTGAGTTAAGCTTCTGAACTGTTGCAAGCATGTTTCAAGGATTATATATGGATCATTTCTTGTCTCTCAGCTATAATTCTAACCAAAGGTGTCAGTAAACAGAGGCTCTCAACTTCCCTGCTTTGTCAATTCACTGGTTTAATTTGCAGCAATTTCCCCTCTTTACTGCCAAACCTTAAGTCTACAGGGCAGAATGTATTAGTTTTTTTTTAGTTTCCTGAAAATTGCAATTTAACATCGAAAAAAGATGCTTCATCAGGGTTCATCAGCTAACAATGAATAAGGCAATGATGACGACTTGCCAGATGCCTGGTTTCTACTATTTATCTTCCCTCTCTCTGATCAGGTGTTGGTACAAAGATCGACCCGACCTTGTGTCGAGCTGACCGGATGGTGGGGCAGGTGCTTGGTGCTGTGGGAGCTCTCCCTGACATCTACACCGAGCTCGAGATCTCCTTCTTCCTCCTGCGACGTCTCCTCGGGGTCAGGACGGAGGGCGACAAGAAGGGTGCCAAGGTGTGCAAATTGTTCATGGAAATTAATTGTTTTCATTTTTTGGATTTTGCACATACAGTATCACAAATCAGTTTCTTTAAAGAGTGTATCTTTTGTGGAAACAAAATACCTGGGGCCATGTCCATAATTAATTTGGATATCTATCTGTCCAAAATTATCAAGTATGATATAAACTAAAGCATTTTAAAATGTGTCACTATTACAAAATATTATAAATGCCTTACTCAATGTCCAATTTAAAGATTTGTAGATTTAAAAAGAATATTACAAGATTGTTTTTACAATGTAACATCCTGAGAGTGAAGTCTTTGGCTTTTTTAGGTCCAAAAACTAGCCAAGAATGAGATTCTGATGGTGAACATCGGGTCGCTGTCGAAAAATAATCATGTGTAAAATTATTAACTGAAATATTTTCAAAAATATGTTTCCATCAATGCTTTATGAAACAAAACAAAAGGTTAATTCATTATCAATACTAAGTAATTAAATTTTTAACCTACCTAACTTAGTATATGCCACTTACCTTTCTCACGAGAGACAGAGGTTTACCGCGAAATTCATCGTGCTTACCGGATGGGCTGCCCCCAGCCCACTGCGCATGAGCGGGAAACCGGAATCCTGGGTAAAATTCGTATCATACTTTCTTTCTCTCTCTTAGAGAACGCACGTATTTTCATCTCGCTTACTGATTTTCTTCACGGTTGGTTTTTCTGATCTTTTTCTTTCCTTTCCTTCCGTCATTACTCCTTTTGCTGCCCCCATCGTTTCTAATGTATCGATGTTTCCTTCTAACTTCGCTTTCGCGATCTTTTTGCACTTGGTGATTTTGATCATGTACGTGGCTCCTCGCCATGTTTACGTCCTTGCATGTTCTATTTCACTTGGAAATACCTTCTGGGGGGTCGATCTACCTGTTTCGTACCCCCCTTCCTTCTTTTCCTTCTTGTTTTTCCATCTACGTGGGCTGGTTCTGTTGACCTGCTTTTCTGCACGTCCGCATTTCCTGCTTACGTCACATCTACCTTGCTTTGGTTCAAGTACTATGGCTGCCCGTTTTTTCCTTCTAAAAACCCGTTTTGCATTTCTAAACACTTCCTAAGTGTTTCTATGCATTACTTCCAGCAGCTTATATCCCATTTCATATAAAAATAATAATATATCGCATTATATTTTATTTCTTATATCTTTTTCACAAAAAATTTCATAAAAATTTTTTCAATCATAAATTAATATATATCATAATCACTTATCCCTATATATTAATTTCATATTACATTTTCCATCTAATGCATTTCATTTTGCATTCATTTCTATTAAATAAACTTGTAATAATAATTTTTTCCCTTCAAAATTATTTCATTACATCTTATTTAATTTTCTACGGCAACCTTTCCGGGACATAATTTTTCCCGTTTTCGCTTGCCCTTAAAGGGGCACGCTCTTAATCAAATTTTTAAATTCTTAATTTTAAATTTTTGTATGCATTCCCCTTGTGTGTGTCTCCATGATTGGCATTTTTCTGACTTATGTGTTACAGTATTTATGCCAAGAGTCTACTGTGTGTCGTGTCGCTCCTCCAAGTCGGCCAAGGACCCACACCTCCGCTGCCCAGATTGTCTTCCCAGGATCTGCCTTGTGGACGACCGCTGCGCAGAGTGTTCTGACCTCTCCCCCATCGACTTCAAGGTCTTCACCTCAGCTCGCAGGAAGAGGCTTACTCAGCGTCGACGTAGGAGCATGTCCGACCCCACCACCGACCTCCCTCCTGTCGAGCCGGCCGGCTCTCTGGACTCTCCACGCCAGGAGGAGCCCCGTCGCTCACCCACGCCGCCGCCTCCTCCTCCTCCTCCTCCTCCTCCTGCTCGGCAGTCGCCGCCTCCGACGCCCAGCACGTCTTCGACCCTCTCTCGCCCGGAGCTGGAGCTCATCATGTCCAGCATGTTCGACAAGTTGATGGCCCGTCAACCTCTGTCACAGGACCAGGACCAACGCCAACGCCAGGACCAGCGCCCGGACTCTCGCCTGGACCAGCGCCAGGACCAGCGCCCTGACAACCGCCAGCGTCACGACCAACGCTCGGACCAGCGCCAGGACCAGCGCCAGCACTCCAGGGATCGTGACCAGCGTCAGGATCAGCGCCAGCGATCGGGAGATCGAGACCAACGCCAGCGCCTGGACCCCAAGCAGCGCTCAGACCGGCGCCAGCGCTCCAGGGACTCTCCTCCTAGGGACGTCAGGACATCCCGCTCACCTCGTCGCTCCAGGAGCCCCTCCCCTCCTCGACGCCATCGACGCTCGCGGCGCTCTAGGACGCCTTCCCGCTCTCGCTCTCCGTCAGTGGACAGGTCCACCTCCCGGCGCTCACGCCGCTCCGGCTCCCGGACGCCACCGAAGACGCCCAGATCTTCAAGGAAGAGGCGCCACTCGCCCGTTATCTCTGATGATGAACGTCACTTCGTCCCCGACTACGATGACGACGAGGCAGAGGGCCCCACCTTCTTGCCCTTGAAGATGGTGTCGAGCTGGATTGCTGACAGACTCCCAGAGGGCTCCTCCCCTGGTGGCTCGGACCCTCTCACTTGTGTGCGTGAGGACCCTGACCTCAAGCTCCCCCCTCACCCTGATGTGCTGGAGGGTATAGCCGCGCTTCAGGACGATTTCCAGAAGCTTTCGCTGTCCTCCTCCCTGAAGTCTTCGAAGCTACCGGCAGCTACGCCCGTACACTCACTCAGCCGATTCGACAAGGCCGCCGCCCTGGACGACGCCATTGGACGCCTGGCCCCAAACCTCAACCATACGTACAAGGTGTCTGATACCAAGATCTCTTCGGTGGAGGCCGCCCTCAGAAGGACTTTGAGGCCGCTGTCGATCCTCCTCACCTCGACTGACGCGATCAAGGCCGACTTAGAGGTTGACAACCCCTCTCGTCTAGATCACCTCCACACACTGATGGACTGGCAGCGGCGCAACATGGTGCTTGTCCTCGACAACGTCAGAGCTGGCCTCGGCTCCCTCACCCACCTTCGACGCTCAGGCTTCCTAGATCAATGTGCATGGGACTCCGAGTTTAAGAAGTCCCTCCTACAGGCTCCCCCCACGGCATCGACGCTCTTCGCGGATAAGATCCCGGAAGTTTACAAGGAGCAGGCTGCAGTCACCCAGACGGAGGTTGCCTTCCGGACCTTACAACATGTGTCTAACATCTCGTTCCGGAGGCAGAACAACAACAGTCAACGCCCTTACAAGCGCCAGCGGGTTAGGACGCAGCCCTCCAGGTCGGGTCCCTCCTCGCAGTTCCAGCGATCTGCCAACTCCTCCAGAGGAAGGGACGCCCCCAAGCCACGCGGAGGCAGGGGTGGCAAGCGACCCTACGCCAGACAGTGATGCCTGCGCCCCACGCGGCTGGGTCCTCCCGCCCCCAGTCGTGCCGGTGCACCCCACACCCGTAGGCGGGAGATTAGGGATCTTCTGGCGCAACTGGACAATACTAGAAGATCCTTACGTCACCAACACCCTGAGGACAGGTTACAAGTTGCCATTGACCTGCCCTCCCCCCGTGACCGCGACTCCCCTGGCACGGGAGTACTCAGAAGCCCAGAGCGCTCTTCTAGCAGAGAACATCAAGACGCTTACCGACAAGAACGCTCTGGAGTTGGTGCTACAACCCGATCACGCCCCAGGGTTTTACTCACCAATCTTCCTGGTTCCGAAGAAGAATTCCACCAAGTTTCGAATGATCCACAACATGGCGACATTCAACGAGCTCTACATGGAACCACCATCCCACTTTCGCATGACCTCCCTAGACGCTCTCCGAGCCCAGCTGTCTCCAGGCGATTGGATGGTCAGCCTCGACTTACAGGACGCCTATCTCCACGTGCCGATCTACCCGCCTCACAGGAGGTTCCTGCGGTTCATCTTCCAGGGCCTACATTACCAGTGGCGGGTCCTGCCGTTTGGAATTTCTTCGGCTCCGTGGTTATTCACGAGGATCACAGCTCCCATCTGCCGCTATCTCCATCTCAGAGGGATGCATTTCGACCCCTACATCGACGACTGTCTCATGTCCAATCCTCAACCACTCGTTCTACGCAGACAGGCGGCGTTGGCCCTCGACCTCCTCCGCCAGCTGGGATGGCTAGTCAACCGGGAGAAGTCTCAGCTCGTTCCCTCCCAAGACTTGACCTTCATAGGAGGGCGCTTCCGAACAGACCTGGGCCTCCTACTCGTTCCTCCAGACAGGTGGACCAAGATCCAGTCCTTCGTCCATCGAGCCTTGGTGTCTCCTCTCCGACTCAGAGATTGGCAATCTCTTCTGGGACTCCTCACGTCCGCCCAGGCCCTCACGCTCAGAGGTCGTCTCATGATCCGCCCTCTCCAGGTGTTTCTCAGCCCTTACATCCGGTCGGACGACACGTCAGCAAGGATCTCCCTGCCTGCGCACCTCAACCAGTACCTCCGTTGGTGGACACAGCCATCGAACGTCTGCGAAGGCGTCTCTTTGCTAGAGTTTCAACACAACCAGGAACTATTCGTGGACGCTTCGCTCCAGGGCTGGGGAGCTCATCTCGGGGATCAGACTGCGTCAGGCATTTGGACGCATCCTCAGACCACCTGGCACTCAAACAATCTGGAGATGCAGGCAGTAATCTTAGCAGTGACGCATTGGCTTCAAGCTCTACGAGGCAGCCGCCTTCTCCTGGCCTCAGACAACTCCACGGTCGTTTGGACAATCAGGAACCAAGGAACGACAGGCTCTCCTCAGCTCCTAGAACAGGCCTTCGAGCTCTTCCACCTTCTGGACGAGAATCAGATCTTCGTCAGAGCTCGACACATTCCAGGCTGCAGGAACGTCCTCGCGGACGCCCTGTCCAGACCAGACAAGCCGTCACCCACAGAGTGGATGTTGAACCCGGAAGCCTTCGCTCTCATCGCCGCTCAGGTCCACCGTCCTCTCCTCGACCTGTTTGCCACGAAGCAGAACCATCAGCTTCCGGTGTACGTCTCGCCTCTCCCCGATCCAGCAGCTTGGGCCGTCGACGCCATGTCCTTGTCGTGGGAGAATCTGGACGCATACGCTTTTCCACCTCCGATTCTCCTGACCAAAGTCGTCGCCAAGATCAGGGACACACTTCACCTCAGACTGACTTTGGTCGCGCCCTACTGGCCGGCGAGAGGCTGGTTCCCCGATCTTCTTCGTCTCGCCGAAAGAGATCCGCTCCCCCTTCCAAAGTGGCCAAACCTGCTTCGTCACCCTCTCAGTCGGCAGCTTCACCCAGACCCCGAGAGGTACGCTCTGCACGTATGGACCATCTTCAGAGATCACTCCGGGCCAAGGGTTACTCAGGACGAGTAGCCAGCGCCATCTCCAGAGCCCATAGGCAATCCACGAGGTCGCTGTACGATGACAAGTGGCTGTCATTCGAGGACTTCTGCAAGGACGCAGGCCGGGATCCTTTGTCTGTGGACCCCCAGTTTGTGGCCAACTTCCTCCTTCATCTCCGCCAGAAACGTCACCTGAAGGGTGGAACTATTTCAACGTACCTGTCGGCGCTCAACTCTGTCCTCGCCGTTAAATCAGACAGGAAGTTCTCCAAGGTTCCCGAGCTGGTCGCTCTCCTCAAGTCGTTCAAGCTGGAGGACCAGAAACTCAAGTTCAGACCTCCGGCTTGGGACCTCAACGTCGTCCTCAGATATCTGCGAGGAGCTCCCTTCGAACCCTTGTCAGAAGCCTCTTTTCAAGACCTCTCCAGGAAAACAGCCTTCCTCCTGTCCTTTGCCACGGCCGCTAGAGTGAGTGAGCTGCACGCACTGGACGTCACCAGAGTGCGGTTCGAGCAGTCTAGGAAGGGTTCAGTTCACCTCGGCCTCTTGTGGAACTTTGTTGCCAAGAACCAGCTCCCCGGACAACCGGGCAGGACGTTCACCATCCCTCCCCTCTCCAAGATCGTGTCGTCCTCTGATGCGGAAGAACTCGCTTTGTGTCCTGTACGTGCCCTTCGGGAGTACATCGACCGCTCTGCGCCCAAGAGAGGCACCAGGAAGAGACTCTTCATCCCCTTTTCACCATCTGCCAAGGGAGAAGTCACCAGAAACACCCTCTCGCTGTGGCTCCGGACCGTCATCCTAGCAGCATATGACGCAGCCGGCTTGCCTCACCCTGTCGCCAGCAACCCGCACGAGATCCGGGCACTTGCATCCACCATGGCCTTACATCGCAACTGCTCAGTTCCAGCCATCATGGAGGGATGTTTCTGGCGCTCTACGACGGTCTTCGCATCCCACTACCTCCGGGACCTCGCTGTGGAAGACGTGGAAGGCCTGCAGACCTTTGGACCGTTGGTGGTAGCCCAACAGCTAGCTGCCCCAACGTCTCTTTAGGGTAAGCTGAAAACTCATCTACTTCGTTACTTCTCACCCTGCACCTGTTGAGTTGTTTCGTTGTTGGCGACTTCGTGGGGTTCACCGTTTGCTTCTCTGTGCAGTTCGCTTCGGTCGTTCCCACTCCGGGAGGATGTTTGATGGATGCTTTTCTGCCTTGATGACTCGTCCTCCCTCCTCCCTACTGTCGGATCAGTGGCATATACTAAGTTAGGTAGGTTAAAAATTTATTAAAATCTAAATATTTTAGATATTTAAATACCTACCTAACTTAGTAGGAATTACTCCCGCCCGGCCTCCCCTTCGGACTTCATTGGACGTCTCTTACAAGACTTCGTTTCCAGAAAGTATGATACGAATTTTACCCAGGATTCCGGTTTCCCGCTCATGCGCAGTGGGCTGGGGGCAGCCCATCCGGTAAGCACGATGAATTTCGCGGTAAACCTCTGTCTCTCGTGAGAAAGGTAAGTGGCATATACTAAGTTAGGTAGGTATTTAAATATCTAAAATATTTAGATTTTAATAATTATATGAATTTGAAAAGATATAACAGGTTTGCTATGAAATTCTTATCTGATTTGTTAAGTCTTCTGGTTATAGGTCCAAAAACTAGCCAAGAATGAGATTTTGATGGTGAACATCGGGTCGCTGTCGACGGGCGGCAGAGTGGTGGCGGTGAAGGCTGATTTAGCCAAGATCGGACTGACAAACCCTGTGTGTACGGAGATAGGAGAGAAGATTGCTCTCAGTCGTAGAGTTGAGAAGCATTGGAGGTAGGTCTCAATTTGGAATACATGAATCTAAATAAAAAGGAACAAAAGTAATAAATGTAGATCCGAGAAAATTTCTTGGAGATCTTGGGCAAGGCTATTGACTCCTTCTCCATGTACTATGTTTTATTTCGCATCTTATAGTTTAATGAAGTTATATAAGATGAAAATTACTCTTTGTTTGCTCTAAGCATGTGCAGAGAATTTACATACGTAATGTTGGTCTCCTAAAAATATTCTTTTTTGATTAATTGATTTTTAGCTCATCTGGCCTGTAAGGCCCGATGGGCTTATGGCATGGCATGGTGTCCGGCGTCCGTCCGTAAACTTTGTGGAATTTCGACTTCTTCTCCAGAACCATAAGGCCTAGAAAACTTTAACTTGGTGTACAGACTCCTTGACTAGTGAGGATTAAAAATTGTAGCTTTGGTGGCCCTGTGGCCCCTAATAAGGGCCACATGGGCCACGCCCTAAAAAGCTATTTTTATCTTCTTCTCCAGAACCATAAGGCCTAGAAAGCTGAAACTTTGTGTACAGACTCCTTGACTAGTGAGGATTATAAATTGTAGCTTTGGTGGCCCTGTGACCCCTAATAAGGGCCACAGGGGCCACGCCCTAAAAACCTATTTTCATCTTCTTCTCTAGAAGCATTAGGCCTAGAAACCTCAGACTAAGTGTACAGACTCCTTGACTAGTGAGGATTATAAATTGTAGCTTTGGTGGCCCTGTGACCCCTTATAAGGGCCACAGGGGCCACACCCTAAAAACCTATTTTCATCTTCTTCTCCAGAACCATAAGGCCTAGAAAGCTTAAACATAGTGTACAGACTCCTTGACTAGTGAAGATTAATTATTGTAGATTTTGTGACCCTGTAGCCCCTACTAAGGGGGGAAACACATTGGCCACACCCTAAAGCAAAATCAAATATACAACCTGATGAGCTACAGAGCCAATGGCTCTATTTTTTAAGATATGGTATTTAAATATTACGGAAACAAACACCCGTTTATTTTAGCTCTATGTAGTGCTGTTGATATTGAGCATTACAAATGATACTTTACATCGACACATGTTATTCTTTTCAGATTGATTGGTTGGGGCCAGATAAGACGAGGCGTTAAAGTTAACCCAGAAAGTTAAACCATCTTACCGACAGCAGGAGATCCTCCTTGGGTCAAATAATGTTATATGGAAACTCTAAGATCTGGCATATTCCATCTTCCTCTGAATTTAGTCTCCAACAACTGGACTGAAGATAAGTAACATCGTCCATTGGAATGGATTTTTGTGTGATAACTGCAGTTATATCGAGCTTAAATTCATCAATTATTACTTCATAGGCAGAAGTAATTATAACATTTCAAATATATAAACATTGACACTGAACATCTCGTCGATCCAAACAAATTGTGGTCTTGAAAATATATATATAGAATTAAATTGAAGTATTTTCACTAAACATGTCACACATATTAAAAGTGTGAAATATTATTGATATCTAAAACTTATTTAGGAAGGTATTAAAAAGTTCAAAACAGAACACCATAATTCCCATCCAAAATTGTTGTTTAAAATGTATACACTCATTTCTTAGTAATCAGTCGCTGTCATTGGTGGCTTATTTTAGAAAACATCCAATATAACTATATTTAAAATAAGAAATGATGAGTAAATGTTCCCAAAATATAAGGGAGACAACTGGTTAGAAAGTATTTACCTAATCAAATTTGTGAAGGAATAGAATTTGTCAAATACCACATCAGTGCTGTTGTTGACCACACTCTAACTGGCCAAGGTTTTATTATTTAATTGTTGATATTCATGGATTAATTGGCTAAATGTTCAATCTGACAATTTGAATTGTTAGGTTCTTTCATCTGTATCATACAACATCATGTGAAATAAATTTACATGAGGTAAATTCACATTTATACTGACTTTTGTTGTTTATTTCAAATTTTCATGCAGTGTGAGAAGATAGCTGTGAATTCCGATTAACAAGCACTCTGCGCAGTCGTATAGATCCATACTCCACCGCCACCCATTGTGTCACGACAGTGTCACGTCCATATGTGCACATTCTTACCAATTTCTCTGTTCTACATTTAGGATCTGTTTTCAATAGTCAATAGGATGAGTATAGTTTCTTTTCATCATTGTGTATCAAAAACATAATGTTACTTAAGTAAACTTTATGAGAAGTAAATGAGTACTGGTAAGTCATTTTAGATATGGCTAAAAAAGAATTCTGTTATAGGTGGATACAGATTTTGATACATAGTGATAATTTTCAAATAATAGTTTTATATATCATAACATAATTTGTCAATTCAGATATTTTATATGCATTGAAACAACTGTTTACTCAATTTAAGTACAAGCATTAACAAATACATTTCTCATTAACCAATCCTTGTCGCTCATGGCTGCAATACTGCCCATTTACTCATTTACCAACAAATAGCCATTAAAAATGTAATGAACAGAATTTGCTCTATTTATTAAATTCTAGTGTTAGACACACACATTTAAATAATGGTTAATTTACACATTATAAGTCGGGTAACATGAACAATGTTATGTATATTATTGGTATGGACGTAGTATTTATCTATTAGTTATTGGTTGTTAAATTAATTTCTTAATATATCAGGAGGTTTACCACCAGTTTGAGGTTTCACTTAAAGGGGACAGCTTTTCTCAGAAACTATTTAGGATAGGCGAACTAAATTTGATGTGTGTCTTCAGGGTATCAATACCTTGATGGAGTTCGAAAATCAGAACCGCAAAATTATTTTGTGTTTCGTGTTTTGGACTCTGTTCGGGGATGTCCTCAAAGGGGACAACTTTTCTCAAAAACTATTCAAGAAAGAATATGAACATTTGCAGTGTGTCTTTAGGGTATCAATACCTTGATGGAGTCCAAACATGAGGTAAATGCAATTACTTATTACAGAGTTGCAGCCCATTTAGGAAAATGTTGGGAGTTTTGATGAAAACGTATTTGGCGGGGGATGTTGATGACCATGTCTTCTTGTTTTATTTATTTCTTCGATAACAAGGCATCCGATATGTCGTTGCATAAATCAAAATTCAGTGCTGATAACACACTTTACGAAATGCCATAACTTGTCTTGACTTATGAGATATACTGAACCGAAAAGGTTACTAAATTGTTGAATTTTAAAATTCTATTCGAAGGTTTTATTTTTCAATCATTGCCGATTCTATCTCCATAGTTATCTTTTACAACGCTTCGCATGACACGTGATGTTATGAATGGATCTCTGACATCATTGCTTTCTTCAATATTCCTTATCAGTTCGCGGTATATATCTTGTTTCAAATGCTTTCAATAATTTCCTTATCTCTGTATGTTGACGTATTGGATGACACACAGGAAGCGTTAAAAGACAAGACATTCGTTAATTAACACTGCATCCTATGTGTTAACACAATACAGGGTTTGTTAAGATGGTATCTGTTATCATCATTAACATGTCATCAGATACGTCAACATCTGATGTGCAAAGAAAAATATAACGGGAAATCGGCAACTATGGCACCCTAGAATTTGATAAGACAATACGTTGACTTTTCAGATTTGCTGATACATTATCAGACACCTTAACAAGACATCAGAAACCTGAAAAATACAAGATGCGTTAACGAAACTTCAGAAACCGTATAATTTTGTCAGAAACGTTTTCGATACATCAACAATATATCAGGTATGTTGTTGCAGAATCATAATTGTTAATTCACGGGTTATTAACATGAATGAAATATTAACGTGACCCAACTCAAATGAGATAAGATTTACACAACTAAGAGGACACTTATATATTATTCACGTTCAACATCTCAAGAATCAAGACAATGCGTATGTAGAAAACAAAGGTTCTTAATGAATGTTTCAGAATGGAATTCGGTTGATGAACATCTCAAGGTTACAAGCCGTATACACAACGTACACTCGGTCTGTTCCTTATCAAGTGGGTTAATGCGATTGAGATTAATTATGTTAAACCTTCCTTGTACACGGACATATTCTTAATTGTTACTGCGAATTCTGTACAATTTGTACAACTTCATTTTATAGATGCTTTGATATTTGTACAATTGCAAGAAGTATTCGTATTAACTTTGAAACAATGTATAATAACTGTATTACGTGATAAAAACAACATCTATATTAAGTCATTAAAGGGGCAGTAGCACGTTTTTAGGGGGAATATAAGGTGATGTCAGGAAAATGAAAATAAATGGTTCCAATCTTTAGACAATGTATAAAAACTAAATGGAGCAGTAATAAATCAAATATACAATGTTAAGTTAAGCCATGCGATTCCTTTTCTTACACAAAATGAATTAAAGGTGTTCACACAAAAATGGCTGCCAATGGATTTTATGTGAATCCTCATACTTTGTTCTCTGACTACGGATGATTGGTTTGTGTTATGAGATTTATGATACTATCAAAGCAATACATTTAGCATTAACTTATAGTTATCAGTGAAAAATTGAAAATATAAAATTGTCAAAAAACGTGCTACTGCCCCTTTAACATGTTCACATTTTCAGATGATGGTACTTAAATTCATTTTCAGAAGAATGGAATGATTCTAACAAATAACGTTAGGATGATATAGTGACAACGTCTTATGATATGAACAATGTTATATACTGGTATAGACGTAGTATTTATCTATTATTATTGGTTGTTAAATTAATTTCTTAAAATATCAAGAGGTTTTACAACCAGTTTGAGGTTTCACTACGACCCACATAGTTGAAATTTACCTAAGACCACTTCTTTGAGAGGCATTTTAGAAGTTGGGATGAAAAGAATGCTGAGGAATATATGGATGACAACTTCTTTGTTCATTGTATGCGACGTTTCGACACAAGAATCTGTGTCGAAACGTCGCATACAATGAACAAAGAAGTTGTCATCCATATATTCCTCAGCATTCTTACCTAAGACCAGGTTGGATTTTATCTTTCAATACTTACTCCAAATTATTCTTACAACAAAATTTCGAGGTTTGTTGGAGTTTGTTACCCAATCTCCAAAACTTACAGTATACAAATGTATACAGCTAAAGCATGAATCTACAAGCAACTGGACTGAGTTTCTACTTCAGAAATCAACCTTTCATGTCTAATGATAAAATTCCTTAGACCTTTTATTATTTTAGGATCTAGCTGACATCTAGAACTTGCGAGGGTCAACCGAGTTTTTCATGCTCCGATGTCAAAACTGCGACCTTGTTTTATCCAGAAGACGCACCTGATAGGTCGCTCTATTCAAGAGATGAACACAGAGCTAACACGTTTATTGACACTACGTGATGGTATCAAACCTGATTGTGGGTAACCGACATTTTTTGGCATTTATGTTTGCCATACACCTGGGTACACGAACTTGTCATCAAATTACTTTCATTGAAAAACTTATGAATGGCTGTTCAATCCATATTTAGTCATATAATTCTAGCGGTAGATCCCAAAGCAGACGGCAAGTCAGATGATTACATTTAACAACAATCCACATTGCCTTATAATATGAACACTTGGTTGTGGCTGAACATGTTGGGCGTTTCTGTTTGCCACTCAGTTTGTTAGTTCACAAAGTTGATATATAGAGATTATTACCCGAAGAAGTGTGTCATATGACTTTTACAAACGAGTGAATTTTTGTATTATTCAGAAATATCCGATCGACAGGCCGCTTCCCTTGCGACAGCCGGACACAGTGACGTAATGAACAATGGTGTTATGACGTCACAGGCAAATAACCCTCACGCTACAACTATCGTTGCTAGGCAAATGTGTTATGTGCACATGTGCTCATATTGAAAATATGTCACTACTTATGTTCAACCATATGGGTAATAAATAGAGAATCTCACCAAGTGTCATCTGATATCAAAAATATCAACATAAGTTGATAAAAGTAACAAATATCCGAGGCTTATACACAAATTTGCACGAGTTTCGTACAAGTCATACGACACACCTCCGAGGGTAATAATTTCTTTATTACCAATTCTTTTCTTCCATCTTAGAAATATCCAAGAAACGGGCCGCTTCCCTTGCGACGGCTGGAGATATCGCTTTTATTTCCCACAAGCGATATCTCCCGTGAAACACAATTTTGAATGATAAAACCTTTTTTATGATCTCATATATACCGCACGTTTCCATCTCGAACATACCTCTCTGTCATCTGTCAAAAGATAAAAGACGCTCTCTTGTGAGATGAGGACGAAAATATACTGAGGACGGAAAAAGAAACTGTCAGGAAGTGTACTCGTTGCCCTAGCTTTGTTAAATTCAAATGCTATAGAGTAGTGACGGGCTCTTATGAACAATAAGTACTTCATACAAAAATGTGTGAACCTGAAAAGTGAAAGTGAAACGTACCACAATAAACTTCAATATCCAAATATTGAACATATATAGCCCTTCATTGTATGGAAGAGTATATTTGTATTGAAAGCAACACCGTATTGTGGTTGTAATCTCGAGTGCATGGGTGTCTCAACTCGAGTTCGTACCTGGCAGTTATTTGCCTGTATTGTGACTCATATAGAGTGTGTGAATATGTAAGAAAATGTCATATGCTTGTCTATTTTAAAAATAAACCTTGGGATATACATTCCATTGATGAGTTTTCAGTACAGTTTTTTTCATTGAATCCGCCGAATGTTTACATGGTAATGGACGAAATAGGTTAATCTTAGATTTTATCATTATGTGGCATTCAATGCAGAAAGTTATGATTAAATTGCATATCCCTAGCGTCCAAGATAAATAAAAGATACCATACACAATATCATTTTATCATTGACGTGTCCATTAGAAGTATAATATGTGGCAATCAATGCAGATCGTTATGATTAAATTACATATCCATAACGTCAAAAATAAATAAATGATATCTTACACAATTTTATTTTATCAGCAAACCAAATATCCTACATATTTAATTATCAGTATAAGGAGTAGAACATGTTGATAGTGTTCGCGTATACGGAAGGTGACCATGTGAAATAATTAATCTCAATCGCATTAAACCCTCATGATAACGGACAGGCCCAGTAAGCGGATAAATGCTTGCGTAACCGCGCATGCCCTATTAACCCAATTCCCGTGAGATATATGTATTATGAACATCTTTTTCGATGAATGTATGTCTCGTTTCTTGTTAGAGATGATCTTTAGGCTACTGATTTTATCTACCGACACAATATTTAGATGAAGTGAAGTTTGAAATAACAGATCATAACTTTTATTTAAAGAAATGTTTTACACCTTGATGTTTCCATTTCCTTGGTAACTATACAAGTTTATGTATTCTTAAGATAAATTGTCGCTCTCTGACAAAAAGAGCAAGTGCGTTGTGACGCTACATCCCTCCAAAGTTTCAACTTTTACACTTATATGTACCAATATATATATGCCACCTACTTTTCTAGATTTCACCAACCCAAACAAACCGCCAACAAACCAATTTCACCTATAATTGCATGCTATAACAATTAAGCGTATATTTAATTGCGAGATGTGCGTGACATGAAAAAAGAAAGCGCTATGCGACACGTGTACATTACAAGAGTTGTTTCTTTTAATTTTCCAATGAAATGAACAATTAAAGAGTTGATTCACTTCACAATAGACATAGACGTAGATGCCCTATGCGTAATATTATGTACAGATATAAAAACAAAACAACTTTGTCACATCTAATTGTTAATTGCATCGTGGATACGATTTTTTTCATCATTTTTTATTTGTAAGGGGTAAGATTAATTTGCGTTTACATTCAGCTTTCAAGGGTAAAATGTCAAAGTCACGCTGTAACCTTGAAATGAAGGACAAGGTCACCAAACACCATGGGGCATATTTCACTTCCTTCGCCACATTTGTGCATAATATTCGAAAAATCCTGACATGAGTTACGGATATCTTTGATCTTTGAAATTAGTAAAACACGCAAGAGGGATTTTCAAGCTATTATCTATTCAGTCATGTTATAGGTCAACTTTGCTAAATAAATTTGACTTGTAGTTACAGAATAGAGAATTAAACTTTGCATGCATTTTTATCAAATGCTTAAATTAAAAAAAATGCCAATTGTCAACAAAACACATTTTCGATGCCAACATACAACAATAAAGGTAAACTGGTGATGGGATCCTTTTAACCTATTTTCTATAGAGAAGGTTCACCTTCACCGAGTTTTGACATGCATGATTAATTACAAGAAACATTTTGGTGTGAATAGGATGTAGAGATGTTTCTTACTAATTATTTTGTATTCGGTTGGTTCTATCAGCAGTTGTTCATGCAAAGAAGAAGAAACGTTATATTTTTTTTAATGGCCTGTAATAAGTTGTTAAAACGTTAAAAACAGCCGTCTTAGGCTGCTGTCTAAATGATAGCCTATTTGTCGGAGCAAAATCCTCAGGAACGTAAAATATGAAATTCTGTTTAACATATTGTATATAATATCTAGTGTGCATGTATATGTTATTCTAATGAAATATCTTAATCAAATTTTTACGTGGCAAGAATATTATCACAAAATATTTTTGTTGGTGATTTTAAAGAAGTCTTTGCGCGGAGTTACCTCCCTTGCGTTCATGGAATATTGACATTTTAGCAGCCGGATTGGATTCGCTTTACATTCGGTTACCTGCTAAAATGGCAGTTAATCTTTCGTTACAGGTTGCTAGAAGGGTGACAACACCTGCCTTGGCTCAAAGGTATGTTTTAGTTCGCTGTAAAGCTTATAAAAAAACGTTTATCAGCGGCTAAAAGTCATAATGACCCCCGCCGGTCTTTCAATGTCATCTTCACAGCTGATCAGAGATGGAACAATCATCGAGATAGCGCCATGCATGTCGATTGCGTTTGGCACCGATAGGCATTGACCAAGGTCAAAGAGTAGTGTATGTAAATATAAACTTCGTGTACTATTTTTTCATCGCAAAATAGGATATAATTGACGAGAGCGTGAAAAAAAAAATAGTCAGACATGTGTTGGCAAAATGAAATCTGTCAGGGAATCTCTTATATGTTAAATGATCTACTGCCATACATTCATATGTTTTATCACTTTGAAGGTGACTGGGCGTGAAATAAGGTCAAGGTTTGGAGTGTGTCTGCACACTGACATTTAATATCTCAGCAAATAATACAGGTCCACCCGTACATGTATTTGCATTTATACAGCAAGCGGTGCTGCAGCTTAAAGTTATGGCTGTATCAGGTATCTGCCATTTTTTAGGGATAGTATATGTTGAAAAATAAATTGAAAAAAACTCGTGTTGTTTAATTCCAGCTGTTGTATATATGAAGTGGTACATTTGAAATACTGAAATTATATCTTAATACACATTCTGGTTTAACTCAATGTCGAAGACAAGTCTAACAATGCATCAAACATTGTGCCATTTTCACTAAAAGTTATCATAATGATTTATAACTTTTAGTTAAAATGGCACAATGTTTGATGCATTGTCAAAACTTGTCTTCTAGCACATTTAAGAGAGGCTGATAAATGTATTCCATCAAAAGTGATGGACGAATTGCCTTGGACAATAAAAGTTATACCATTCATGCGCAGGGGGCATGGGGAGATATCAGCCTCGAGCTTGGTGTTATGCGACGAGCCGAAGGTATAACAAATTTATCTTACCAAATGTTTAAACAAAACGCATATAGTATTAAAATAAAGAGTAAGAAATATGTTAACTGCGTAAGCCCTTTGACTATAGTTTGTTCAAAGCTACATATCGGTTGATCAAAAGTAACCAGCTTGGTCATGTGTTCGGGGTAACATTTCAAGTCGCTCAATCTGCACGCTTTTTTTCATGCTTTTTATGTGCCGGGGTATAAATAATTTTATCACCCCGCTCAAGAGGGTGATATCAGTATTTATCCAGGGTCACGTGGTCCAATCACAGATCGAGATTCTTACATGAGGTAGGATAATGTATTTTGAGACAAATGTTAATTAATCATAAGAATAGTTTAGTTTGTCAATGACTGGGAAAATTAAGGTGTATTTCTTAAGTCAGTTAAGTAATACTTAGACCCAAAGATTGTCTTTGTTCTTGTAAATCGTTAGGCCTAATAGGGCAACTGGCCTGGCATTGACAATTTATCACAATCATACTGAGGTATGAGTTATGATCACCTTAGTTCAAAGTTGTGTAAGTGTCAGTGATCTGAGTTAATTCGGTGAGAGAGATGGGATTCGGTGAGATGAGTGTGGGGAATTCATTAAATGTTTAGCCTTCATGGTTGGGGATTGGTTTGCAAGGAAGGTGGGGAGAGTGATTGGGGATTGGATTGTGAGGTGGTAGGATATGCACAGTCTTGTTATTTCATAAGACTATACACAAACTGATGAGCTACAGAGCCAATATCTTTATTCTTAAGCAATGTTGATTAAAGAAAGTTTGTGTCATTAAGCGAAATTGTTAATAATTGTCTTACAGTACTTGATTTAAGTGCATTCATAACACAAAAAAAACAATGATATGAAATGATATGATTTAATGCAATATATTAGAGTGTTGCACACTCGGTTTGTTATTACTTGATCATAGCTTAACCCTAGTTATGTTGAAATAATATGTAACTTTAAAATGTGTCATGACCTGTCCCTCCAAGTTCATGCAACATATCAATGTCATGAGATCCTGGCTCTGAACAATGAAAGCCTAAGTACCTGAATTATCATTTCCAAACACTGTGAATCCTATCATAAATCAGTAGAGGTTTTGCGGAATCTAAAGATTTTAAGGCTCTTATGTAAGTTCAAAACACAAGACATGATAATATTGATTTATCATAGATCAAGTGGTGTTTCACAATTATGGTGACAGAAGATATTGATTTACTAGCATTCAGCAAGAAGCTTGTGCTCTGTAGAGTCTAATTAGGTGGCTGAATGATGCTCTTTACTTTTTCCCTTATTCAGCAAAATAACATGCAAAGTGCTCAGTCACTGAAAAGGATTTTATCCTGGTCTCATTGTTTGTTTCCAATATTCATCTTTGAGTTAAAAAAATGTGTTTTGATAAGCTCTTTCACTACAATCAAACGTTTCTTAGAATATTAGCAGGAGAAAAATGGAAAGCAGTCAAAATCAGAAATTGGTTTATCACAGAAAGTATTATACATTTTCAAAACTTTAGATGACAACTTATCGAGAAGAAGTTTTCAGCTCAGATGGACTTGTGGAATTGGCAGATCTGATTACAATGAACCATGCTCTGGGGAATAAAATTGTCAAACCATTGACTCAACCTGAATTCAAAATCAATCCAAAAGAGGTTTCCACCCTACAGATGGCAGGAAGAAACCTCTGATATGATATGACAAGATTCTGTATCACAACAGAATTAAAAAAACATTTTAATATTATTTCTCGAACCACAATAAATTATATCAGACTGGACATGAGCAGTTGTCCAGTGTCTATCTAGTGCTCATTAGGCCTCATTTGTTAACTACACATTTTCTATTTCTCCTTCTATTTCTATCCCAAACATTGAAATTTAAAAAAATTTCAGAATTAATTCTTTACTCTTTACAGACTTTATTTTTGGGATTGATGACTCCTCATTATGGTTTACTCCATGCATATATCCTCAATGCTACCATGTGTTGTAGATGCAGTGCAGTGGTGGCGAGTGTACACACGACGGCCAGACAGCAGGGCAAGGACGAGGACATGCATGTGTCGGCACGACCCGCCAAGTTCCTTATCAACCACTCCAATGTGCGCGGTATCGACATCATCAGGAACCCCAAGTTGAACAAGGTTAGGTTTGATTTTATATTTAGTACCGTTAGTTGTAGTATCCAGTAGTTAATCCATATGATTTGATACTTACTTGTTTACACTTCAAAGATGCACAAGATTGTTTGTACATGTAATCATGATAATGATAATAATCTGAAAGGTTGATGAGGGTAAGTATTTATAATTTTTTTGGTGTTATGGCAATGTAAAAGTTACGACAAACCATTGTTATGTTAATGACTATGTTATCTTAGCAGTTAGTTTGTAGTGATATCGTCACTGTAGATATCAGTTGAAGATATTGTTTGATCAAATTGAACTGATTTCTTATAACTTAGGACTTATGAAATCATCACATGCATCAATAATGTGGCATCATGGCATTTTCAGTTTCATTTGTAGATCAATTTTAAGGTCAACATTATAAATTAGCTCTCAGTCTCATTGTGAGGTCTATTACTGATACTGTGAAACAACTTTATGCAATTGTATCAATGTCATTTGCAAACAAATTGTGTAATGATGCTCAAGTATTATCAATGTAGGAGCCTAATTTAGCTAAACAAATACTGTTCCAGGGTACAGGGTTCACCCTACGAGAGAGACAACTGATGGGTATCCACGGTCTCATACCCCCGGCCGTGCGGACACAGGACGAGCAAGTGGTGCGTATCATGACCAACTTCTACAAGCGCAGCAGCGACCTTGACCGCTACGTCTACCTCCTCGCTCTACAGGACCGCAACGAGCGACTCTTCTACCGCGTCATGTCGGAGCACACGGAGGAGATGATGCCGATTGTGTACACGCCCACTGTGGGCCTCGCCTGTCAGGAGTATGGTGTCGTCTTTCGGAGACCAAGGTAGGTGGAGATGTTTGTGTTGAAAATATGTTTGCAACAACTCACTCATGATTGATTAACTTCGGTTTTTGATTATTATTTCTTGGTTCAATAATTTTCATTTGATTTGCATATCTTTAGGATACTAAGGTGGCTAACTATGTTCTGCATTAAACTTGTATGATTATTGAAAAGGAAATATTAATACCTAGAAATTATCATTTGATGATAAAGCATATATGTAGCCTGACGTAGTTGTCTTGACAATGCTAAAGTCTGAATCATTTTCATGAACCCTTTTTGATAATGTCAAAATTTAACCATTTTGCTGAATGTAAAATGACATTTGAAGAAGGATCACCACAATTTCATACGTTATGATAAACGTCATGAATAACAGGTTTAGACTTATTACATAGCAAACATAAGATGTAATTTCTTTATTATATATATTATATTTACTATATTATATTCGTTTCAGAGGCCTCTTCATGTCTATAAATGACAGAGGACACTTGTATGAAATGATTTGTAACTGGCCAGAGAAGGATATCAAGGTAAGAATATTCATTTATTAATGATCATATTTACCAAATTTTATCAAATTCAACATGATCACATGATTATGAAATGTTTAGAATGTTGTCATGTTAAAGTGACTAAAGACAGAATCAAATTTTGGAAGAGAACTTGAAAATTGTATGCAAATGATTTTTTTTTTGTTCATTTGTGTTATTGCAAATATACTTTTATAAGGTTGAGGAATCCTGAATGGTGTATAAGGGCTAAAAGTTGTCTACATATTTGACTGCAGGCAATAGTGGTGACAGATGGCGAGCGTATCCTGGGTCTTGGAGACCTGGGAGCCAACGGGATGGGTATACCGGTGGGCAAGTTGTCTCTCTACACGGCCCTGGGAGGTATACGTCCAGATCAGTGTCTACCCATCACACTGGATGTCGGAACTAATAACAAGGTTTGTTATACTTTGTGATTGATTAATCTTTGTATCGGATATTGCTGTTTTGTTTATGTGATGATTTTTATTTCCTTGTCTGTAAGAAAATGAAACGCTCACTCATTTGTATAAGGTATAACCAACCTGATCATTGTACATTGAATTCTTGTGTCCGTGCTTCAGAAACTACAAAACGACCCTCTGTATATTGGATTAGACAAGGCAAGAACAACTGGACAGGAATATGATGACTTTATTGATGAGTTTATGCAGGCAGCCACTCGCAGGTAAAACTGAGTTCATATTTGGTTTTCTGTACTATCAGCCTTTAAATATCAATTGTAATTGAGTAATTAAATACTTATGGCCAAAAGCATTAACTGGCCTGATGCAAGAATACTGTTCCAATATAGAAAATCCCAGGCCATTATGAAAAAATAATTTGGCCAATTTAGAAAAAGTGGGCCGATAAAATAGCTACAACTGAGACAATTTTATTTCGAACATGTTTTTATTCACAATTGGAAAAAGTTTGATGTTTGAATCCTGTGTGAATAAAGGATAAATCAATTATCATAAATCAAGGATTTCTGTATTGACACAGTTGCAAGTCCACAGCATGTTGTAGTAGTCATGTATGTAGTAATGCTAGTACACATACACAATGAAAGTATCTGGGTAAATGCAGAAATACTGTAGAACTGTACTAAATAATTTTTATAACACTATCATTTTCAGATTTTACACAATATTGCAGGCAATTTAGATATTCAATCATACCCTATCATACCCCAAAACAATTCTTAGGATGTTTCTACCATTTGCTTTATGTCTCTACTTATGATTGATATGTCCCTTGTTCCAGATATGGTCAGAATGTGTTGATACAGTTTGAAGATTTTGCCAATCATAATGCATTCCGTTTCTTGGAGAAATACAGGGACAAGTACTGCATGTTTAATGATGACATCCAAGGTAAAGTGTCAAAGTTTTCCTTATTTCAAGCTGCTTTTATTATGTCTCTAAGATTTATTCTTCTTCTAACCTGTAATGGTGTACTTGTTAGCTCATATATGAATAACAAAACATTTCAAAACACAAAATTTCATGTTATGATATGAATGTTTGCACAATTCAAAAAACTTTCTGTCACTTATTTAAATAAACAATAAATAATGAAACATGGAGAGTGAAAATGTTTTTATATTACCAGGAACCGCAGCTGTTGCTGCTGCTGGCGTGTTTGCCTCTCTGCGTATCACCGGAAGATCACTCGCAGATAACGTCTTTCTATTCCAAGGTGCTGGTGAGGTAGGTGCCTTATGTTCCAGAATGCAATGAATTGTATTTCAGGATTAAACATAATAGAGATACTGTATTTTCTCAACCAATTTGACCCTTCTCCCCCATTCCCAATTTTTAAGGGAGTTTCAAGTAATGTTTGAGGTGAGTGGGTGGATGGATGTAATGATGTATGGATGGTTTGTTGGTTGGTTGTTAACTTTGAAAATTGGTGTATGCAAGGGAGATAATTTGATAATCTGCTTGCTTTGTGAAAGGGGAGACAACCTTACTGCTAATCATGTCTTTCAGTTATTATTTATGAATACATATTATTGATGGAATTTGTGAGTAAATAAACCAAGACTTTTGTATTTTTGTGTGAAGTTTGGTTTATGAGGTATTTGCACTAAGATTTTAAGATGACCAAGATATTACACAGTATTGCAGACAACCCTAGATATTCCATACCTTTTATCACTAGATTTGTTGTGCTGATGATAATTCTGTTAAGTTATTGTTTTGTTGTACTGAAGACTCTAGCTGTAACACCACACTGTTACAGGCGTCTATAGGTATTGCCCACCTGCTGGCGCTAGCGATGCAGGAACAAGGTGCTACTCGAGAGGAGGCTCTCAGTAAAATCTTCATGGTCGACTCTCGTGGTCTCATCGTCAATGTAAGTTAACAGGATATTTTCTCACATCTTACTTTATTAGTTCTGTTTTGTTCAGTATGTATAAATCTATCATTTTTCCTTCGTTGGTACCATTGTTGGCAACAAGCTTACACAGCATGTAGGACTTAGCATTTGATTTTAACATAAATTAATATAGCATATTCTAACCACGTCTCCTGACATAAAAAAACAACAATTTATGTTCGCTGTCATTTGTCAAACTGTTTCATAGTAATTTGAATTTATTTATATATTAGTTATATCTTATATTGCTGCATATAAGTCAACCCTGAACCCCCTAAATCTAGTGTACAATACCTATTGCTGGAACCCCTTCACCTGCAATCTTGCAAGCAACAGGTCATCATGTCAGTTGGCAAACACTCCCTGATAAACTGAAGATATCAAGTTATATACATGTGGTTACTAATTTCAAGTATTTCTTATTGCCAACAGAACAGACCAGCTGGCGGTGTGACAGGTCACAAGGTTGATTTTGCTAAGGATATGGAGCCCTTGAAAAGCCTAGAAGAAATTGTGCCAGTTGTTAAACCAACAGCATTGATAGGTAAGTCTGTCTGCATAATAAATGATTTATAGTAGCGTTAATTGTCTATACAGTAGAACTGGGATGTAACAAACTCCAAGGGACCAAAGAATTTAGTTCACTATATCCAGTGTTCGCTATACACATATAATTGATATTATATAGGGGGGACTTGAAATTTTTTTCACTATATCCGATTGTTCGCTATATCAGTTCGTTATATCCGTGTTCTACTGTACTTTTAAAGCTCTATTAATGTAAGATGAATAGAATTCCTCAAATCTGCCTGGTCAGTATGAGCCTTGGACAAATTTACAAAACATTGATGCCTTTGATTTTGAATCCTTTGATTTTGAATAAATCAACTTCAGGAATTGGATACAGATTCATTCATGAATTAAAATAAGGACACCTGCTTTAAGATTTCTATTGCTGAAATATTGCCCAAGAACTCGTAAAAGAGTAGACGTAAAAGAGTTCTTCGTATCTCCATGTTGCAGGTGCTGCCGCAGTACCTGGAGCCTTCACAGAGAAGGTTTTGAAACAGATGGGAGAGATCAATGAACGCCCCATCATCTTCGCTCTCAGTAACCCAACCTCCATGGCTGAATGCACAGCTGAACAGGCCTACCAACTTACTCAGGTTAGCAACAGAATGTTAAACTTATAACTCTTTAGCTAATCAGGCCTGAAAGGTAATCAACATGTCAATTGTTCTTTGGTGTTATTAAGGTTTATGGAAGATTGAATTCCTTGAGCATGTTTAATTTAAATGATATGATTAATTTGTGCTTGTTGATTAAATTTGGTGCAACAACAAATAACATGACGCATGAAGTATACCGGTATATAAAACATATTTAATACATGTTTGGGGAAATACATATGAAAAAAAAAAATTTGGGGGGCTGGCTTGGATGAAGATTTACGGAAGTGGTGAAGTCTTTGGGTTGTAAGAACCTGTAGGCGGTGTGATTTAGACATGTGCCTTGGGGGACAGAAGATATTTGTAAAGAATAGCTGAATGCCCAAGCCAACCCCAAATAAATGTCACAAAGCATGTTATAATGAAAATATGATTGGAAAGCATGTAACCGAAAAGGCAGTTAGAATGAATAAAGTAATAAACATATAAGGCACATGAAAAGTAATGAACATGGCACAGTGTATGGCAGCTGCATTGATAAGTTTATTATTTTTCATATATTACTAAAATATTTTTACATTGAAGCATATGAATTTGAATGAGATTCTGTAAGTTTTTCTGAGCTGGGTATTATTTTTATTTGTGCAAACCCATTCTTTAGAAAAGGAAAATAATACAAAAATTAAGGAAAAGAAATTAATCAGGTATAGCCAAACATTTATTGCAGTCATCTTAGTAGAAAAAGTATTAATTATTTGTTACAGGGTAGATGTGTGTTTGCTAGCGGCAGCCCCTTCCCAGCCGTCAACTACAACGGCAAGACTCACTACCCCGGCCAGGGTAACAATGCTTACATCTTCCCAGGGGTCGCGCTCGGGGTCATCACGTGTGGGGTCAGACATATCCCAGAGATCATCTTCCTGGCCGCAGCACAGGTCTGTATGAACTTTCTGTTTTCTTGTAATTTCTTTTGATTATGTAGAGTGATTTCCTTGATTACTCATATTTTGACTGAGTTACCAATTGTCGATGGGTATTTGCAGATACAAAAAAATGAAACTTTTAGAATCATGTCTTAAAAAGCTTCATGCAATGTGTAGGTATATGTCGCCAAACTTTTCTAAAATTTGCCTTCTTGGCTAAAATCAGTGGCTTATATTTACAGTGCTAGATTTACACCAAATGTTTGGTTTTTATGTAAGAATATTTCTGAATGGACGATCAGTTCAGTTGCAGTTTGTTGAAAAGCTGGCACGCCAATGCTATATCTGCCAGAGATTTAGATTGGCACTACTAATAATTTGTATAGAGCCAATATCAAGCTCAGAGACTATTTTCCTCACAAATTCAGTAAAAACACTCGTTCATTTTTGCAACCTCCTATCATTCTAACAAATTGATAATATAATAACTCTATTGGTCCTGATTTCTAGCTTGTAGAGATGAAAAGGTTCAGGATGAAAATATTGAGTAAGTCATCCAATTGAGGAAACATTGTCTAAAACCAGGTATCTTACTTCCAGGGTTTGGCAAACATTGTGACCCAGGACGATCTGGATGTGGGACGCGTGTACCCCCCACTGAGCAACATCAGGGAGGTTTCCGTACAGCTTGCCACGAATCTGGCCGAGTATGTATATGAGCATGGTCTTGCGTCTACTTACCCTGAACCCAAGAATAAGGAGGAGTTCATCAGATCACATACATTCGACACGGACTATGAAAGTTTCGAGCCGGAAGTTTGGGACTGGCCTGAGTAGAGTTTGGAGAGATTAATCTCAGCATGATTGGGGGTATGTGGTTGAACTTGAAATAGGAATTGTTTAGGCTTGCAAAAAAAATTATGGGCAGTTGTTAGTAGGTTTGGTATGTAATCAATTTGCATAATGAATGTGTTTGGTGGAATTTGAACAAGTGATTGTGAGGGTTTGCTAAAATGTTTCACAAAGATGTTTGATGGAATTTGCAGAATTTGAAAGCAATATTTGCTGAAGAACTATGGGTCAAATAATTTGGCAAAATTTAGTATAGTATGAAAATCAAGCCATACGACCCTTAAAAAAGAAAATATGATAGGGGTTTAACGTTTTAATTATTGATTTTGGAGGGTATTCAGTGAAATGAATAAAAAGTATCAATGAATGTGTAGATTGGAATTAAAATTGAATGCATTATAAGCTTGTATTCATTGTGAAAGGAAATGAAGTTGTTCTCCAGAATTATTATTTTCATGTGGCATTTAAGGGTAATTTATAAAAAATTACTCCAGTTTATCGTGCAGCATTAAAAGTTATCATTAGTTAAAATTGTATCTTGAAAAAAAAATCTTCTTTTAATTAATTTGAGTTGAGGTTGAAATTCATCTTTTTCTTATCCATATGTATTTCACAAGCCCATATAAGAGAAAGCAAATACTTTCATATATTTTATTCTATCCCTTCCAACCATGTCTGAGAATTATACTTACTTTGTTTATATATTTTTGAGATCTTTATTAGCTACTGATGTTGTATGCAAAGTTTGAAAAGATAGATTTTCTAAGTTGATGTATCATATTCATAAAGCTCATGAGAACCCTGATTATGTCACATAATCATGTCTGTTTGTCTGGATATGTCACTGCCTGTTCATCATCTAGTGGTTGGGGTCTAATTATTAAGCCTTTTAGTTACTGTACTTAATTCAAATTATTGAGACATAATAATCAAATCCTTTCCAGCATGTACATGTATAGTCTTTTCTCATAGTCTTTTCAAATTTTTCTGCTATTTTCTTCTATTGTGATACAAGTTCTCCACATCATAATGTGAAAGATTATTTGTTTAATTGAAACCACGAAAGAACTAATCCTACTTAAAAATGTTGCCAATTAAATGAAGTAAGGAAGCAAATTATGATCTTCTGTTCCCTTTCTATTTACATGAAAACTTTCTCATTATATGTGAATATTTATTTTCATTAGGGGTAGGTTTTTTGGTCAAAGGTTGACCATTTTATTCTAAATATCATTAAACAAGGCATTAATTCTGTGTGGCCTTGCATATGCAACAAAGAAATAAGATAATGAATCTGATGCCTGTTGTGCTCACAATGATTGGAATCTCAACTGTTCAATTTATTTTAATTTGTGTTAGGCTAATTTTAATCGGGCGAAAGATTATTGAAATGCAAGAAGAAGGTCCGAGAGTTCAATTATGTGTGTACAGTATGAGTGCTATTTTTCACTTTTTTATGCAAAAGACATCAATATTTGAATTGCAAATAATCAAACAATTAATCATGAATTATTGACATGAATTGAATTAAAATGTTAAACATTTGAATTCTTGATAATTGATTTTGATGTAATTATAAATTTAAAATAAGGAATTGTTTCCTCCTATAATAATCAGTTATGAGATTGACGTATAAGAACATGAAAGTCTGGCAGTTACATGACTAAAAACATCAAGAGTAGAATCTTGCTCACATTATTTATGACAGTTTGTCTCTCTAATGTCCTAGACATCCATGTAATGTAGCCCGGTCTTGAATGTATGTTTGTATGTTCTTGTTACTGTTCTTGTTATGTGTAGATATCACTTGAACTTTTGTTATGTTTTGATAAAGATTTCAGTATCTACTTCCTTATATCTCAAAGTTTTCCCATCTTATCCCAGTGAATTGTTATCTGGTGAATGCTTAACTGACTGTTTTTATCAATGATAAAGCTTTTAGCACAAAAGACTATATTGAAGCATTTATCATTTCCAGTTTATGCTGATGTTGTATGTTCTAGGATATAAAATCTCTAAAATGGGTAATCTCTGATTAGAAATGACTCCCCCCACCCCCCATTTATTTTAGAATTATGTTATTTGCATGCAGCTAAATTTAAGTTGATGTCCCTGTGATGATTGAAAACATAGTTTTTCACCTCCATCATTTTCTGACAATCTGAATGTAACATATCATGTTTGCTTCACATTTTATGGAATCAAAATTATTAGTCGCCAAATTGCCCATGTAAGCATTTTGCGCTGTAAACTGAAAAAGCTTAAAAACATATTTTGTTTACTGATGAGACGAGAATAATTTTGTGTGTATCTATGTCAGCAAGTAGGTCCTGTTATGTTTTCACTTGATTTTAAAGATCTGGTAAGCATGTCAAAATGCTTTCTGTTATGTACTTTTACTTGTATTCAAGAAAGTAAGAATCTCTAGGATTACAATTTCTTTCAACTGATACAGCTTTTCATTTATGGTTTGTTTACACCAATGAGTTGTCTACTCATTGATTTCAATTTTTGACACTGAGATTATTCAGTCCAATGTTATGGACTATCTCCACCGGAAAGTTATCTTATAAATACTGTTACCCTAATTTCACAGCATTTCATCTCATAGCGTGCTTGCCTATTACTGCTGTATGCTAATAAAGCTTTAGTGTTTTCTTTTATTATGTTGTTCTGTTTTGTTTAATAGTTACTGACACCAAGGTGTTCCAATTCGGCTCAGCAAGGATTGTTTGTCAATTATTGCTTTGTTTCAGATAAGACCAGAAGAGAAAGATTGAGAGAGAAAATATTGAATTTAGTGGGAGTTGGTTTTCATACCATAACCCCCATTGCTGGTATAGACAAAAACCTACTGCAAAAACATGTTCCATATTGTAATAACTCTTTTTTTGGAAATAATGATAACACTTTATTGTCCTCAGTACATGTACATTGGAAATTTGATTTGTACCCATGGCACCCGGCAGCCACGGTGCAGCGCCATTTAATGCGTTGTTCTGACTTAACAATGCTGAGTGTCAAGTAAGGCAGCATCAACTCCCACCTTTTAATGTCTTTTGGTATGACACGACCTGGAATTGAACCCAGGTCTTCCGGGTGACGAGCGGACACTCTACCACTGAGCTACGCCCCCCCCTGAATGAACAAATATAACCTTGATAACAGAAACATTACACTGTGAAAGTAAGCAATATTTAGTTTTGTTTATGGAAATAACAATAATGTCACATTAATGTGTTTTGAGAGATTTTTTTCATAAACAATGAAAACAATGAAAATGTGTTCGCTTAAAATGTGTATTTCTGTTAGGCGACATGTAAAATTGATGAAGATTATGAGCAATGTTTTAGCATCATTATTAGTTGCTTTTAATCACAAGTCAATCATTAAAAAACAAGCTCCATTTCCACATGTTTATTAAAAATTATTAATAATCATTACCATAAAAATATTTGCTTAAACATTGGTAATGTTTATATAGCACCAGGCTGTCCCAGAGAAGGGTCAATACACAAAAACTTTTATACAAAATAAACTATTATAAAATATTCTGTAAAGTCATTGATATTGCATTATCCTTTACCAATTAAGAAGACAGTTAAACTTTCAAAATTAAAAAATGTTAGTTCTTTGCATAAAAACAGTTTACCGGTATAAAACATTGTCACAATATCGTCACAAAATATCACAGTTCATATGTCAGTCCATATTAAGTCCACTGATGAGTGTAAGGATGTGTTCACATGCCATCAAATACTTAAATGAGTATTTTTGCTCACATTTAAGAAAAAGTAAATATACTATGCGTTCACGTGGAGAAAGAGTGTCAGGTGCAAAACACATTTGCTTATATAGGTTTTTGGAATTAGTAGTCTAATGAAAGCATTTTGTCCATTTGGAAGATTGAGGGTCAAGAGTAATTTTCAATATCCGGTATCCATATCCATTTAAAACAATATCTTTGACTAATGTTAGGGGAAGCCCGAACGACAGTTTAAATCAGAGATCCATGGAAATGGCTCAAATTCCTCGTAAACCTCAGTCATCATGTTAACATGCATGATATTTCTACACGGTCCAAGGCAGCCAGCACCTTTTCAGTTGAAAGAGTCACGTTTTTTTAGATGTGCTTAGAAAACCAGGCAAACGTTTTTGGACAGTCTTAAAAATATCATGAAACTGCATTTGTCATTCAAGCATATCAACTATCTCATTTCAAACTCATTCAAATCACAGAATCATCTGGGGTAGAAACATAGATGAAACACTGATTTTGGAAGTCAAGTCTTTGTTTGATGATCAACCTACGGAACAAACTTCCCTTAGTTAAATAAAATGATGGATAAAATGTGTTACTCTTGTGTTGCTATGTAGTGTAACATAGATAACAGTGCCAAGTCCACAGCAGGTTAGTCTGGGGAAATCTTTCAACAAACTACCCTCATACATGAGGTTTTAACATCTGTGCTGGCGCCCTTGATGGTACGCATATTCCAATCATCGCTTTTGTCTTTGCCAAACTGAATAACAAAATCTAAAAGAAGTTCACTCTGTGATTCTACATTTGTGACCATCTTTACTGACTTAACTAATTACATCAGGATTAAATCACTCATGATGTGCGAGGGTTTGGTAATTCTTTGCCCAATGACAAAGGCTTCGTTCTAACCTTGTTTCCAAAGAAGGAAACAAGAAACGGACATATGGGAAGGAACAATTATCTATAAAAGCCAGAAAATAACTACATGTATAAAAGGCCAGATGAGGTACAGAGCTAAGGCTATACTTTTCTATTTTTCTTACCTGGAAGATTTGTTGATAATTTAAGCTTTGCCTTTCACGTTCATCATTCACGTTTTTTAGTTTGATATTTAGGCCAAATTTTAAAAACTCAAAACCATTATATGATGGGAATAAAACTCTTAGCCATAACACTAGGTTATTAAGTTTCCACTTAAACATTCCTTTAAAGTTTACTAATAGTAATTTTTACTTTTTCACGTGACTGAAAATATTTGAGTATATCAACGCTGTCATAAGGTCAGTAATTTTATATCATGAATACCAACAAGAACATCATCATTATCATCATTATCCCAATCACTATAATGAAAGGACAATCCTAAAAATAAACAAGATGCTTTGTTTTATTAATTATAATTTGGAGTTGACATGACTTTCAGGAATTGTTTATGATTCTCTATGTTACTCATTTATGGAGTGTTGTGATTGGTCCATTTTGTTTCTGAAGCTGGCCAATGGAATGAGAGTGAAACTCTGCCTTCTGACTTTCTGCTGCCAATATTTCTCCATCACCCGTTCTAGATCATCTTCAGGTATCATCATGTTTCCTATAATAAAGGATTCAACTATTGCTTAACGTATTTCAGTGATTTAAAGATCCAAGAACACCACATCAAATTATACTATGTTAGAAACCAGCACTTGTTCGATAGGACGTACAGAAAATAAGCTTGGCGAGAGATGATTTAGTAAACGTTTTTTGAGACCAAGAAGAGTTTAAGAAATACTAGTAGAAATGTTAGAGGTAGAGGTATAACACAAGTTATCCAATCAAATGACTTCCTATTCAAAGAAAATAAACTTACAGTTTTTGGAAAATACTTCCTATCTAGTTCAAGGTCATACGGTCAATAATCATATCATCAATACCAACAACTACATCATCATTATTATCATTTATCACGCATGAACCATCGATGAATCAACAATCATCTTGAATCAACCATCCATTCATTCACGAATCATTTATCACAAAGTTTCAATCATGATGATCAATTTATATATCATTAATCAATTCAATCATCAAGCAATCATCAATCACCAATAAGAAAACACTAAAACAATCTTAAAATAATCAATCATTCGACAATTAAACATTACCATTTACCAATCCGCAATCAAACATCAATCATCCATCAATCATTGTTTACAATTCAGCAATTATTCATCAATCCATCACACCTTCATCAATCATTCAACAAGATAATTTATCTATATAAATCCCATATGATCTGTTCATCGATTCGATCAATCGTCCCCTTCATCGAAAATAAGCAAACCTCGCTCTCACTAAAAAGTAACCCCCCTCCCCCACTCGGCAATCCATATAAATCATTGTTGGAATTTGTTTAAAGGCAACCCCCCGCTCTCAAACACAAGAATTTGTCCCCTCAACTCAGCAATCCATATCTATAATTGTTTGATTTCCTTAAAAGGAAACCCCGAATGTCGTGCATAAAACATTTTCTGAGCGATATGAATCTTTATTCATTTATCGATAAAACCAGATAAAACTTCTATTCCTTCATATTCATTGCGCAAAGCATTTAAAAGTGAATGGCGATTGGACTCGGGATTTAAACAAATTCTAATTAAGAAACTTCAAGGCAAAATATAAAATATTTCTCGGCGCGTCAAAAATATGTCTGTAAAAATGGCTTTCCACCATTATATGCTTTCAAGTACCTCCAAACTATCTGTAGATAAAAATGAAATATTTCCTCCTGCATCCGTCTGAAATATGTCCGTGAAACATTAGACCTCAGTTTTTTACTACAGACTCGAGGTTGTGCATCTTTTGAAAATGCTACTTTATAACTCATGTGAGTTCACTAATAAGTCAATGACATAGCTAGGTCTCTCAAACATGAAAGGAAATTGACACTTTTCAATATTTTAAGTATATATAACATATAGATAGCAACATTCCCTCCCTTTTCGATATTAGGGAGGGGAGTATTTTCAATGATTTAATGTACGGCGTTTGGAGTCAAACCTAAGGAAATCGATCAATGTTTGTGGTGACATGCCAAATGCAGTCATGAAATGATGAATGTCATATAACAACCGAAACACTGTTTATCTAGATATAATATCAAATCGTGTAGCCTATGTCTTAGTATTGTCAAACATGCATGCATATTCTGCCCGACCGGTGGCACCTGTTCGCTACACGTGTCAATACCCTCAGAGATTTTCGGCCTGCACATTCACGTGTGACTAAACACATTTCAGGGGAATGTATTTTCTACGCTAGTCATTTTATAAGCGCTCGCCCAGCTCGGCATATAAAAAAGTAAAAGGCTTAAACAAATTATTATTTTTTTAATTTATGACAAGTGACGAGAAGCAATATGAGAACATATGTATAAATGCATGTCGTGATAGTGACACCTATAATTCTTTTGTGAAAGGTAGCCTACGTCAGGTTGTGTCTTTATTCATGCAAGGTTAACATAATATACCTATGGTTTGTATCACGAGCTTGCTGCGACACGTTGAGCACTGTGATCGCACTTGTCTTTATATTGAGGTCACACGTGTCTTATAGCGGGGAGGCACGATAACGCACCTAGGTAGATGTACCCAGACTTCGTAGATCAACCTAGTAGTAAATACGAGTAAATGCGAGTGAACGAGAGCCCCGGAGATGTCGTCAACAACGACGGAGTGCCATGCCACTCTGACAGACTACATGTTAGTCCAGAGTAAGTTTGTGGTTATTAGAGAGAAACTCATAGTTGAGTTAGGAAGTCTTGTTTAGTAGTTTCGCTTCCTGGTTACAACTGATTTTCAATATTAATATATGAAATGTTATATTGGTAATCAAAGTTTAAAATGTATTAGACTAAATCCATAACTTAGATTGATTGGTCTTGTCGATATTCGCTTGAAATATATTATTATGTTAGTGAGTTACTCGACTCCATACGTAAATATGTACATGACCTACTTACAACCAATGGTGGAATTATAACACATCGAATGCATTGCGTTTGAAGAGGGTTCTGTAATGGGCTTTTGAAAGTTATGGACGATTGTGATAGTGTAGATCAGAATATTATAAAACTTTTTTGTAATTGTTGTTTTATTGATTGAATAATAATTAATGCATTTTTTCTAGTAAAATTAATAATACATGTCGGTGAATATTATTGAATAAATGAATGAGTGTTGAAAAGTGCACCTTGCTTGTTCGGCATTTATTAAGCTTAAATTTGACAGCACGATTTGAAAGATATATGGTTATGTTAAGTTTTGTTTGTAGGAATCATTTTTCGTCCATGCAATCGTAATTTTTCCATTCCCAAATTTGCAAATACTTCCGTCATGCGCGATACTCACATGGAGTTTACTTCCGGTTTCTGTGCTCGTCCCTTTTCTGGAAGTGTTGCAAGGAAATATCTTCAAGTAAAATTCTTGTTTCTGTCTTTAGTGAAGAGTTAACATATGAATTAATTCGTCTGTTGTGTTATGCACTTAATTGGGCTTTGAAATTCATCACACTGGGAGTACTGCACTTATCCGGGCGCTAGTGATTTTATCTACAATTACGTACCCAACCCATACACTTAAAGGGGGTCTGCGGCTAGGGATGTACTCGTGCATAAGACCACAGGGGCACGTCACGAGTAAATTTCTAAAAAAAAATAACCTGGTTCTTAATAAATTGACAAGGGAGGAATCTCCGGGAGACGGGAATCGCTATCCGCCTCGGAAAAATGTTTATTTTTCGTATAAAAATGTTAATTTATTTGAAAATAAATACTCCAATCGATAGTTCGATGTTCAGGCTTTGCGATCCATACGGTCTTGCTTACTGTTATAGCTATCTACTACCCCAATCTGACTTCGATTCGTCCGCTATCTAAAATTAGAAAGTCTCGATGCTCAGCGGCCATGTTGCTGCGCTGGGCTTGGCGGGCTGCTTCTCTCTGATTGGCTAAGGAAAGTGATTTGAATTTTCCGCCAATCTTGATAACTATTTTAGCCAATCAGAGAGAAGCAGCCCGCCAAGCCCGGCGCAGCAACATGGCCGCTGAGCATCGAGACTTTCTAATTTTAGATAGCGGACGAATCGAAGTCAGATAGGGGTAGTAGATAGCTATAACAGTAAGCAAGACCGTATGGATCGCAAAGCCTGAACATCGAACTATCGATTGGAGTATTTATTTTCAAATAAATTAACATTTCTCCCGGAGATTCCTCCCTTGTCAATTTATTAAGAACCAGGTTATTTTTTTTTAGAAATTTACTCGTGACGTGCCCCTGTGATAAGACCGCTCGGGTTAGCCTGCCTGCTAACGAGCTTCGCTGCTGAGACGGTGAGCTGAGAAGGGTGTAGGCTTCGCTTCTCAGTGGGGGATTTCCCCCGCGCGAGTCGAGATTGGTTGATAATATGAGAGGGTCATCATTCTGTAGCAGCAATGTCAACTGACTCCCCAATGGTGGCCCTAAATATGAAAGAATTCATTTGAGTGCATAATGAAAAGGGACTTGTCCTGATGCCAAATTGACAATACAATACATACATCGCTTTACGACCAAGATCAAAATAAGGCTATTAGCAATTTACTAACATTTCAATATTTGCCATACATCTTCCCGATACTCAAATATTTGAACAATGTAGATGTTTTAAGTAACTTGTCATTTATTAGCAAAATGATGGAAAAGAAAATTAACAATGGATTCATTCCGAACATAATAAATACTGCAGAGCTCCATATAAGCTGCGTATTTGCGAATTATACGCAAAGGAAAAGTCAAACTACGCAAGAAAAATAATTGTCTGCGTATAGAAAAGCACTAAATATTGCTGTTTACGCTACCCGGTACTCACAAATAACAGTGCATATTTACCCAATACAACACAATCAGTTTGCGTATCCTTCCAATTACACCAATCGAAATGGCTACGAGAAAATCTCAATTTTGAAGATACTGATACAAAATTAAAAACGGAAATTTGCCACTCTTATGAAACACTGACCTATTGGTTGCCAGTTGTGTGGGGAGTTTGAAGGCTACTTGATTATCAAAACTTAACCGTTACCGTTTAGCCTAGGATTTTCGTCTTTGTTTTCAGAATAATGACTCTAGAATGTTTGTAAAACTTGCCTTTCTATATTTGCAAAGCTAGGCTATTAGTAGACAAATGATAATCATAATTTATTAATTTTGCTAATGGTGATTCAAGAACAAAAACAAACTTTCCCATCCTGAACTCCATCAGTTTCGTATGCTTTTTAAGATTAATTTTTATATGTGACAGGGGATCTTAGTGAATAAAACACCCCCTTATTTTTTATCGTGTTTGAAACCTCGAATGTTCTGCTGTTTCTTGGTCAATCAGAGCGAAAGTAAAGTTTTTTTCGTCAGCTATTATGTTAGATAATTGGTGGCCTTGCTATAAAAAGATCACTCAAAATTCGGGTAATATACCCACATAGGCAAAAGCTTATTTGGAGCTTTGAAATACACAATATATTAGGCTATCCGGTGCTGAATTCCTTTACCAGTCTAGAAGTCCTCTCATGCATGCAAAGACCGGCAGTTCTAAATAACATGTGTTATCTAATAGGTTATAATCAATCAGTCGGCCACAATAAAGCACAGCTGTCCTCAGAACAGGAAATGATCGGTCATATCAATTAACATAACGTAACATCAATTATGTTTATAGTACTTACAAGGTCTGGTTCAAACAATCAATCTTTATTTCACAAAAACCACTCACCGTGGTACATGAAAAATTACATTGTGTATTTAGAATGACATTAAGGCTGTGTATATAGATGCTTTACATGCGATATTTATTAATAACATCGCATATGAATGCGATGAAAGTTACCAGTTTCCGTAGAATAGAATATCGCTTTTTTGAAAGCGACCCAAATAACAATTGCAGCTTATTGTAGCTTGGGTTGATATAATAGAATTTATCTAAATAACATTCTCTTTGTTTTATGAAATATGGGCAAATAAATACATAGTAATAATCGTCCCCGGCAGCTTGTAGGTTACATAATTTACAAAAGCGGCATCTATATTCTATATTTGACCATCGGCCAGTCTCCACAGGTAGACAATGATTGCTTGTACGGAATTTTAGAAGAGGGATTGATAAGGGAGGTGAATATAACTTTCTTCTCCAAAAAAGGGTTTTTAAATGTTATATATTGAACCTTTATGAGAGTTTGCCTGATCGGCCTGCCATTTTTGTATAAATTGGTCAGACAAACGCTGAAATACTGTGGAGATAAGCCACTGCCGGTCGAATAGATGGGGGTAATTAAACACAAGTGACAAACCGCATTCATCTAATATATGTTTAACATTTTTAAGCCATGGTGAAACAGACATTTTATTTTGGTGTACATTTGTGGCAAGCTTAAACCAATATGAAATAATTCGTTTTTTGATATGTAAAGATGTAGGTAGGCGTCCAGTTTCTCCATATAGCATGTAGGATTGTGTGCTCTTGCGGAGTTTCAGGACAGATTTTATAAACAGTATGTGAACGTTTTCTAGAATATCTATGTTTGAGAAACCCCACACTTCACATCCGTATAGAAGGATACCATGCTGTCGTAACATTTAAACAGGCAATCAGTAGGAATATGCAGATTTCGTGCCTTTGAGAGAATTATAAAAACACTTTTCATTGCCTGATCATGGAGTGTTTTAATTGCCTTTGTGAATTTTCGATTTCGGTGAAACTTTATTCCGAGGTAGGTATAATCGTCAACAATCTCCAGCATTTTATTATTGAACTTGAAGATATGTTTGCTTTTCTTTGCTGGTCCGGATCCAAAGATAACAACTTTAGTTTTGAGTACATTGACTGTTAACTTCCATTCATTGCAATATAAATAAAAAATATCGAGACAGTGTTGTAACTGTTCTGGATTGTCGGCCAGCAGAACTGTATCGTCGGCGTAGAGCAACAGCATTATCTTGATATGAGATGTAATTGTTTCCACGGTTATTCCCCTGCAGTTGTAATAATTCATATGGGTTTCAATGTCGTTTAAAAATAAAGAAAATAACAATGATGATAGATTTTCTCCTTGTCGAACACCCTTTTCACAGCAGAAATATCCTGAAATGTCATTATTATATTTGATGCAAGATTTGATATTGTCATACATATTAAATACAACTGTGAAAAATTTGCCGTTAACTCCATAAGAGAGAAGTTTTTGCCACAGTCCTATTCTCCAGACGCTATCGAATGCCTTCTGAAAGTCAATGTATGCGCAATACAGTTTTGTTTTTGTCGATTTTAGTACATCTATTAAACTGTTCAACACAAACATGTGGTCTGTAGTTGCATAACCTTTTCTAAAACCAGCTTGCACTTCGGACAGTATCAGATTTTCTTCCACGTACTTGGTCAGTCTGTTATTTAAAACGGAGGTAAATAGTTTTCCAAGACATGAAAGAAGGGTAATCGGCCTGTAATTTTCGGGGTTGTTGGGGTCACCTTTCTTCTTGTATATGGGTTTAATAATTCCAGTTAACCAAGTTTCGGGTAAACTTCCACTTTCCAGAACTAGATTAAATAATTTGTGATAAAATGTAATGAAAATATGTTGCGTTGTTATAATCTGTTCATCCTCAATCTTGTCCAAACCGACAGCTTTATTTGTTTTCAGTTTATTTATTGCTCGATTTATTTCTTCGATAGATATTTCTTTATCAAGTTCAGTGTTACTTTCTAAAAGTTTGTGTCGCCATCTTCTACACTGAGTTGACTGAAAAAGTTTTGTAGTTTTTCAATTGATATCGATTCTTCTTTATTGTTCCTTGATTTGAAATAATTCCAGAAAGCAGAGGGATCATTTTTGGCCATATGTGTCACATCATCTTTAACTTTAGCTACGTAATCCTTATAATGTTTGTCAACAGTCCTCTTGTAATCACGACTGCAATCTCGTTCCACCTCCCTGGCTGCAGTTGACGAGCAGGAATAAACAAAAGATATTATGTCGGTGTCATTGACCACCATAATTTTAAACCGTAAATAAATCACTAATTTACTTATCATTTAGTTCCAGATAAGAGAATATTGTAATTATTCAATGTCATTATCATTTCTTCCAAATATACAGTTATAAATGTGTTTTCAATATGCATACAATAAAAAAAAAGAAACATACACAAATTAAATCAATATCATTTGTGGGTTTGGTTGTCAACTTATAGCTCAAGATAAAATAAACGAGGCGGAATTCCTCCATTTTGGTTACCAACATGATGTAAAGTGTAAATGTTCCATTACATTATTATCTCGGTATTTATTGTAGGGTGTTATATTCAGTTCAGCTCATCACTACATTACTAATGTTTACCCACCTAAAGCCGTGGCCATATATCCAGGTTGCTCCCCCCCCCCCCCCCCCTGGTTTGTGTGAACACAATCACAGAAGAATAATTATTGTTACAATAAAATGTTGAAATATGTTATGTGCACCGAATAATGTGTGTACATCCGACGGCACAGGTCGGATCGTATCTGTTGAAGCAATTTGTCCGAGAGAATACAGGCTCGATTATGTTATCTGAACATAACAGCAGCTAACATATGTAGCATGTAGTTATAGGAATCATTTTACATTTATTTTCCATATGACCATTCTTTTCACAATCAGTGTATTTGAAATGCATTTGCCTTTAAATAGTACATGATTCTACAATATAAAGAACCTTTCAAAATACACATTTCATTAATTTGTGTTCTTTTGATAATTCTTTATAAAATTGTGTAGAAGTTTTGTTTTGACATGATAAGTATGTTTCCAATACAGCAACAAAAATTGAATAAAAATATCCATGACAGTTTTCTTCCCTGTTATTATAAATAGTAGGATCGTTGTAAAACATTTCAGGTTGAATTGAAATTATCTCAGCTTGAAGTACATAATTCAAATAAATGTATTTGACTAATATTAAATTAATGCCATTAGATTTACATCATAATGCGCATAAAAATGTAAATTTTATGTATATTTGTTCCCGTCGTTCCCTAGGTAACCAATGGAAATTTAAGTTAAATTATGATATTGTAGCCCAAATTATTCTTCATAAATGCGTTTTATACTAGTTTACGATAGCAATCAAAATTATTTAGACTACACTATAATAACTACAATAGTCAATGGAAATATCCTAAAGCGACGATTTCTTTTTGAATTATGTACTGTACCTGCACTGACACATGCACCTTTGCAACTGTTCATAAATGTTGATTTTGAAGCGTCTCTTCTCGTGACCGTTTCCCGAATACCACGCATTTTTGCCGAGTCTGACCCCCTCCCAAATTCTCAAGAGTGTGGCGAAAATTCAAAAACGGGTCCATAATTATACACCTTTGACGCTTTTAAGTATTTCGAAATAAAACTCATGATCACTGTCAAAGTTATTGAGATGACTCAATCTTGATTGAATAATCTCCTGTGTACTCATAAAAGATTACACACTGAAGGTTTAGTTATAAAAGCAACTCATTGTCTAAGAGTTGATTCAATCAATCGACGACAATTAACCCTATCAAGCCCCTTGCGATGACGAGCTCTAAGCTCCTTACCGCGTTGGTTTTCATTAGCGCTGCGCTGAGCTGAGCTAGCCGACTTGCTAACGAGCTAACGAAGCCTCAGTCGATAAGTATGAGACACATATTTATCCTCGACGTAGTCCCGCTTTAACAAACTAACCCTTATGAAGATCATCGATACGGATCCAGGGGTAAAAAAGGGGGATAAAAAAGTAAAATGCATTCTCTGCCAATCCAAATTTGCGTGAAAAGTGTGGAATGGCACAATATTGTCTAGGACACAGTTAAACTTAAAGGATTGTAAACGAATCATTTGTTAAAAAAAATAGAACGAAATGGTCACGAATTAAGTGCGCTTGGTAAAATGAATTCGTCGAATGCGTTTTACCGAGCGCACTTAATTCGTGACCAAATGTTTTCTATTGTCATTTTTCTCTAACCACATATATTTTGATGTTTCAGTGATGGCTGACTGTGGGGCTAAAACAATAGAGGGCTTCACAAATGATATTTTGGTAGACTTGGAGAGAAGAGAAATGAAAAGGGTCAGCGAAATATATGAAAAACTATTGAAAATGAAGCAAAGACGACAAACGAAACATGAGTTGAACTTCTGGAAAGTAATGCAATGTTTAGGAGAGATTGGTATTGAAAAACTGATTCTTGTTATAAAAACTAACAATCTTCACTCCTGTCCTTGTCATGTGTATTCCAACTTATTTGAAGCAATTAATTTGTTTGCTGAATGTCTCATAACTGTGAATGTTATCAAAAGAGTGCTTTATCACAGACAGTCTTTAGTTCCAATCTTCTTTGAAGCCTTAAGACAACAGAAGGAACCAAAACTCATTTGCAAAGTTCTCATCATAATGTACAGGTGCCTTATCGTTGGAAAGGCCACAGTTGTGGAAATGTACATGCAAAATAAGATCCTCAAAGACATCCATGTTATTTGTCAGAAACAGTTAGATTTCAATAGAACTTCACTTGAAATAATCGAGTACGGAGTGAAAATACTGTATGGCTTAGCACTCCATGGAGATAGCAAAGTTCGTCAGTCTGTGAAGCATTCTCAAGCAATAGTGGCAGTTGACGAATATAAAAATGGGATTGAAAGAAAGTTGGATGAAAGGGTGATTCGATTAACTGAGCCAGAAATCATCCGTTATTGTCAGGAGTTGCACATCAAACTTGATGGAGGGAAGCCAGTGTGTGACGAACAATCCCTCCGTGATATCCTCAAAGAGGATTGTAAAAGTGACAGTGGCCACTTCATTTTCTGCTCTGCCCCTGCCTGTAGGAAGCAGTTTGAAGAAGAGAAGGACCATTTCCAATATTGTGGAGCGTGTCGCTTGTCTCGCTATTGCAGTAAGGAGTGTCAGAAGCAACACTGGAAAGTTGCCCATAGAGACATGTGTCTCAGTCTGGATTGCTTTACAGAGACAGAGAAATGATTTTTTTTTACAAATATTTTTGTGGATATTCTTGAAGACACTTTTTATATTGTGATAAAACACATCTTCAATGATTGAGCAATTCTACAGATAATGTGTGATGCCTTCTGATTTTTTTCTTAAAATGTAAACATTTTATATTAGGATTTTCTGTTTTATGAGCTATTAATCCCATTGTTTTCTCTTATTTATAGATTTATAGTTCTCTTAAGAACTCTGTGTGGTTTTTAGCTCACCTTTACAAAGTAAATGTGAGCTTATGTCATGGCGCTTCGTCCGTCGTCCGTCTGTCTGTCCGTCCGTCCGTCCGTCTGTCTGTCCGTCCGTCCGTAAACTTTCAGGAAAAAGACTACTCCTCCTAAACGAATCCAGATATCATTCTGAAATTGTAGTATGTTATACCCATGGTGATTCCTCACAGAAAGGTAGATGTTTCAGTTTTGAGAATCCAAGATGGCCGCCATGGCAGCCATATTGAATTTTCAATTAGATTTCATGAAAAAGACTACTCCTCCTTTACCAATCCAGATATCATTCCGAAATTGTAGTATGTTATACCCATGGTGATTCCTCACAGAAAGGTAGACGTTTCGGTTTTGAGAATCCAAGATGGCTGTCATGGCAGCCATATTGAATTTTCAATTAGATTTCATGAAAAAGACTACTCCTCCTATACGAATTCAGATATCATTCTGAAATTGTAGTATGTTATACCAATGGTGATTCTTCACAGAAAGGTAGATGTTTCAGTTTTGAGAATCCAAGATGGCTGCCATGGTAGCCATATTGAATTTTCAATTAGATTTCATGAAAAAGACTACTCCTCCTATACGAATCCAGATATCATTCTGAAATTGTAGTATGTTATACCCATGGTGATTCCTCACAGAAAGGTAGATGTTTCAGTTTTGAGAATCCAAGATGGCCGCCATGGCAGCCATATTGAATTTTCAATTAGATTTCACGAAAAAGACTACTCCTCCTTTACAAATCCAGATACCATTCTGAAATTGTAGTATGTTATACCCAAGGTGATTCCTCACAGAAAGGTAGATGTTTCAGTTTTGAGAATCCAAGATGGCTGACATGGGAGCCATATTGAATTTTCATTTTGATTTCATGAAAAAGACTTCTTCTCCTAAACCAATCTAGATATACTTTCTAAATTGTAGTTTGTTATTCCTATAGTGATTCCGCACAGAAAGGTAGACGTTTCAGTTTTGAGAATCCAAGATGGCCGCAAAAGCAGCCATATTGACTTTTCAGCTGCAATGACACATCATTATTATTAAATTTTAAGCTTTCATCAAGTGATCACTTGCATCAAATAAATTCTCTAATTTGAACTTACTATCATAATATTATCTTGAATATGGAATATTTAAGATTGTCATGCAAGTTGTTCTATATTTTTAAGTGTTTTTAAAAAAAAATTAAGATATAAGACAAACATAATTAATTAATTTGCTTAAAATCTTCATGGCAACTAGCTGCAAAAACCCAATCACATTAAACATCATGTTAAATTTTAAACAATGGTATCTCCCTTATATTCCTTTAAATACCACACATAAGGGGTCAACCAGAGTTCAGATATGCCTCTAGAGTCCACAATGCTATTCTAATACACATCCTGATACAGGCTGCTAGCATCACAGTGTCAGCTGCTAGTCTGTTGCATAATCAACCTGACCCAATTGATATTGCAGAGCAATATGCTATATGGCCATGTGTATGCAATAAGAGTTATGGAAATTAGACTTGTAATCTCATGACAGTGATATGTTCTTTCTAAGAATAACAACTTACACAAAAGTTGTCATCAATAAGTTTTGTGTTTAGAAATCTTCATGATAAGTTGATGTGGAAAGAGTTATTTTGTATCAGGTTCCATTTCCTGTGTTTACTCATATTTGTACCATTTCTATATCTAACAGAAGTTCTTCTTGACACAAAATCAATTTAGGACATAAGCTAACTATGTTTTGTGAAATTATATATATTTTTCACAACAATGCATGTTCTCTCCCGTCAAGTTTTTAAATACCACACATAAGGGCTTAGCCAGAGTTCAGGTTTACATGCTCAGCACACTATTCTTCTCCAAATCCACAAAGCCAAATCCACAAATTGCTACACTCTCCTTAAGGATCTGGGGCTAGCAGCCCTGCCTGCTTGTATGTTGCTTAGTTATCTTTACTTAATTGATAAATACAACATAATGATGTATGGCAATTATCATGTCTAAGCAATTGACTTTATGGAAAGTATATAAATTGACTTTATGAAAAGTATACTTGTATTCTATTAATAATAATACTTTTTACAAATAACAATTTAAACAAGTCAAGAATCAGCTTTTGTGTACAACAATCTGCAAGATGAGTTAATATTAATAAGTCAAGAATCTGCTTTTATGTACAGTAATCTACATAAGTTATTGTAGAAAGAGGTAATTTGTATCAGGTTCCAGTTCCAATACCATATGTTTTATGAAAACCTGTAAAACTAAATGATAATTGTATCATGCTGAAGGGGCTCTGGGAACAACATGTCAACATAGAAGTCATTATTTTTCAATTAGATTTCAGGCCAAGTACTTCTCCTACTAAATCAATTAAGATATCATTCTGAAAAGTGAGTATTTTTTTATATAGTGATTCCTGACAAAGACGCATTCATTTTGTTATCAAGAATCCAAGATGGTCAATATGTCATTTATATTGAATTTTCAATTAGATTTCATAAAATTCATTGAAAAGAATACATTTCCTGGTCAATCAAATGAATGTGTTAATATTTGTATTGATGCACTTGTTGTAATATTTATCAACACTATAAATACAGTTACAAAAAAATTTATGAATCATCTTTATCTGCGAAAACAGCCTGAACCATGAGTGTTTTAATAAATCCTTTTAAATAAAAGATATAATGATATCAGTGGGTTACATAATTCCTGACACTTCATAAAAGGCCAAATAACATAGCCAGTGAGGGATCTGATTACGATCTGAACGATGATTATCTAGATAATTATAATGATCATTCAATTCAAACAAATCCTTTTCAAAAGCATTTAAAATGATTAAATTTGTTCACTCTCAACACTAACTGTTGTTTCCATGCAATTAATATTAAAATACTTCAATAAACATATTACTGAGTTGACCTCCAGATTATTTCTATAGCAAACCTCTCTTTTACCCCCACCCCTTCTATCCTCCCTTCCCCTCCTCCCCTTTCCTTCCATTGCAAACCTCTCTTCTACCCCCCACCCCTTCTATCCCCCCTTCCCCTCCTCCCCTTTCCTTCCATTGCAAACCCCCTTTCCCCTCCTATCCTCCAGCCCCTCTCCTGCAACTCCCCTCTTAATATCTGTATTGCATACTGAATTAAGGGGAAGACACTCACATTATGGAATAACAGTAACTTACATAAGAGGATAAGTTACATAAGCTACATGCAGGTGCAAGAGGTCATCACAGGTCATCCATATCTAGTAATTAGCATAAACCCCCATGTGGCTAGCCTATTCTGACCAATCAGATTGCACTAACATATGTCAAGATTTAAGATATTCAGAAATCTTCAGTTAGAATCACATGAGACATTGACCTGGACAGTTTACTTTGGCAATTGGACTTATCACTAGCTGAATTTGTGATTTGTGTCAGAGGGATATATTCCACATGTTTATGTGCATCTTTTTTTAGTTCTTTGGAAGTTGAGAGTGTGACTAATCTAACATTGGATTAACCAGTTTGTTGACTGTTGTGATTGTGTTTGAAAACTTTGGTCCGAGTACTGTACAAGTACTTTTAAGAAAGAATTCTTGAGATTTTCGGGACTATTTCTTGACTTCAAGAGTCACAAAACCTGTTATTATTGATTGACATTTAAATGAATACTCCTAAACCAAAAAAGATAATGAAATTAATATGGATGCCCACATATAAGTAACATTTTGAAGATTAAAAAATACAAGATGGTCACCAATTCAGCCATAGATATACAAAAAAGTTATACAAAAACCTACTGCTTGTTAACAAATCATGATTTATTAACATTCTTGTATTAATGTTTGTTCGTGCTCTAATTTTTTCCAACAGAAGACTAGCATTTTAAAAGATACAAAAATCATGATGGCAGCCATAATCAATTATCATATAAAATATGGTTACACAATTAAACTATATTACCACATCATTCATTTTAAGGTGAGCTTCTGTACCCTCGGTACTTTTATTAGTTTGTACATTGTTTTAACGCAAAATATCCTTTTTGTGTTTTGGAATTTATTGTGCCAGCTGTAAATTAATCACCCTTGATACTGCTACATACAGTTGAGAAATTATCTATTCATGTGACAAAGATTATATATTTTAGTTATGTTACTTTGGATAAACTCTGCTGAAGTATGTAAAGTAAAATTTAAATACATTTTTCATTTTAAATAAAGTATATTTTAATCATAATTACTGTTCTGTTTTTACCATGATGAAATTTTTCATTTTGCCGTCAAGCCAGGGCCACAAGCAGAGCTACAGATAAGCTGCGTACTTGCGTAAATTACGCAAACAATTTTGTGAAAACCCAATTCAATTGAAGTTTATTGCGTACAAGTACGCTAACATTTTTTTAAATACTCAATTAACTACATTCACCATGCGTACACAAAGCAATTAGAACTCCAAACTTGCGTACTTGTTATTTATTGCCCAAAATGTTCAGAGCTGATATCCGCCTCTCAGATCTATTTTCAGAACTCTCATATACTCTCAGGCAGTGTCAGTTACGCCTTTACAACAAACATGACTTGATTAACGACACAGTTAGGAGTTTATTACCATGTGACTAAGGCCAAGTTGTGTAAATATCCTCCGACTATTTCTAACTACAGATAACTGCATCATTATTTAGTCCTTGGATTATAGTTTCACCGTCTTCTTCGGTCCTAAGATAGCTGTAGACTATCTTTTTAACCTTTTGATGCTCCCTGACGATCTTTTAGCTTTCAGTATTATCTGCATTAAATTGTAAAAGTTAGATAATGGCTTTATTTCTTTTTGTAATGTTGTCTTTATCGTATCTTTTTTTATAAAGTGAAAATCGTGTATACTGGACACAAACAATTTTGGATATTCATATTTTTATGAAATAATGAATATTTGTATAGGCCTAGGTATATATATATATAAAAGTTGAAATTTTTTCACAGTTATAACAGTGTATAAAAGAGATGTTAACCTAGCCTGTCTGTTCTGGGGAAAGTAAAGAAAATGTTTGAAACGTTACCAGTTCTGACCAAAAAGTTGCCAGTTTAAGGACTCAGTGTAGGGCTGGCCATATTTTAAAAACTGGTTATAAAATAACAATTGTGAGGAAAAAAGTTGTTCTTTTACATATTGAAAGTATGAATAATGATATAAGTGATAAATGACAAAAAAATATATATTATATCCCTACAGGGTTTTATATAAGCATCCAAAAGTGAGAGTCCCCGAGACTCAGTGTATATATATTTTTGGGAGTCCTTTTCCTATTTCAGGAGTGTTTAAAAAAAATTATGGATGTTTCATACTTGATTTAAAGGTTACTTAAGTTTTGCCTATGGCGGGATGGTTATTGGTTGATATTTCAATACCATCTTAACATAAAATCTTACTGAAATGTGTTTTTATCCCCCGCAACAACGAAGTTGCGGGGGGTATTAAAATTGGTACCGTCCGTCCGTTCGTCCGTCCATCCGTTACACTTTGTGTCCGGCTCATAACTTTCTAACTAATCAACCATTTCAATTCAAATTTGTTATGGACATGTAGAAACATGTAATAATGTGTCATGAGAAACAACTTTCTGAAAATCTACATAAGATATTAGGATTTTGGAGAAAAAGTGGTAAATTTTGTAAGAAATCTGTAACAAGTCCCGTCCGGCTCACAACTTCTAAACTAATCATCACATATTGATCAAATTTGATATGGAGATACATAATCATATGAAGGTGTGTCATGGAGCACAATTTTGAAAATATTTTTATAAAATTTTGCCTTTTTTTGCAAAAAATGTGGACTGTTGGAAATCTGTTCCAAGTCCTGCCCATCTCACAACTTAACTAATCATCACATTTTGATCAAATTTGTTATGGAGATACATAATCATATGTTGGTGTGTCATGAAGAACAATTTTGAAAATATATTTGTTTAAATATGATCAAATTGATCTTGGAGATCCAAATACATAATACATAAATTCATTCGTTTGATTTTAGTTTTGTCAGTTAAGTCGAATTATGCCCAACAGTGAACATAAAGTTGGTATGATTTAGTTTTTTATTAGAACAGTTTCTTTCATATCCCACGAATTTTTTTGTTAATTTGTGCGACAAAAATTAATCGGAAATATGATAAAGAAAACCTATACATATTGTGCAATTTGCGGGGGATATAGCTCGACCATGTCAGCTGCTTGTTGTTCAAGTATTGGATATTTGTATCACAATAATACTGAGTCGCAGAGGACCCACATGACTCAGGAAAATTGAGTCCCGTAAAACCCTGTCCCTAACCTTTTTTATTCAGCATATATATATTATGGATGTCATAAACTCAGCATATTCTGATAAAGATTGACTAAGTCGTCTTCTATAATGTAATTAATTCATTTCAAATATATTATCATAAAGAAACGCAAAATCCAGAAAGTACCCAATTGAGCTGATTTTGAGGTGTACAAATATTTTGGTTACTCAAATGAAAATTAAAATACCCAATTAAATTATTACAAAGGAGTACATTACCCAATAAGGCAAAAAGTTATCTGTAGCTCTGACAAGAAAAAAATCTCAGAATAGCAAACTTATGCAAATGTGCTTGTTTAAAAAAGGTATGATCACTTGTCTGATGAAATGATTTAAAACATAGAGCCAGTGGCTCTGTAGCTCATCAGGCTTCATATTAATTTTGCTTTAGGGTGTGGTTCCCCCCTTACTTGGGTCCACAATGTACAATCTTCCTTATCTAACTTAGGAGTCTGCACACAAGGTTTCAGCTTTCTAGGCCTGATGCTTCTTGAGAAAAAGATGAAATTAGGTTAAAAGGATGTGGCCCTTTTTAGGGGCCACAGGGCCACCAAAGATATAAATTTTAACCCTCACTAGTCGACGAGTCTGCACACATGGTTTCAGCTTTCTAGGTCTTATGCCTCTGGAGAGAAAGATAGAAATAGGTATTAAGGGTGTGGCCCTTGAGGCCCTTATTGGGAGCCACAGGGCCACAAAAGCTATAAATTATAATCCTCACTAGTGAAAGAGTATGTTCACAAGCTTTCAAGGCCATATGCTTCTGGAAAAGAAGAAAAATTAAGGTTTTAAGGGTGTGGCACCTGTCACCCTTATGAAGGGTCACAGGGCCACCAAAACTACAATTAATAATCCTCACTAGTCAAGGCGTCTATACACAAAGTTTCACCCTTCTAGGCCTTGTGCTTCTGGAGAAGAAGATGAAAATAGGTTTTAAAGGTGTGGCCCCTGTGGCCTTTATTAATCGTCATAGGGCCACCAAAGCTATAAATTATAATCCTCATTAGTCCTGGAGTCTGTACACAAAATTTTTAGCTTTCAGCATTTTGCTTCTGGAGAAGAAGACGAAAATGCACAAAGTTTACGGACAGACGGCTGGACACCATGCCATGCCAGGCCCGTAGCAAGCCTGGGTGCCAAGGGGGGCCTGGCCCCCCCACTAATTCTAGGGGAAAATTTTTTGGAAAAGAAATAGACAGACTATCAAAATTCCAGCCCCCCGAATTTGCAATTCAGCCCCATACAACCTCACAATCCATAAAATGAGCACGTGAAACACGTGTAAAACCCGATATGAGACCTACAACAATGGTTCAACTACGGCCTGCATGCAATAAGCCCATTGGCTCTAGCTCATAAGAGTTCATATCAATTTTGCTTTAGGGTGTGGCAAATGTGGTTCCTCCCTTACTTGGGGCTACAAGGTCACCAAATGTACAATCTAGAATCCTCCTAACTTAAGAGTCTGCACACAAGGTTTCAGCTTTGTAGAGCTGATGCTTCTTAATAAAAAGATGAAATTAGGTTAACGGGTGTGGCCCCTGAGGCCCTCATTAGGGGCCACAGGGCCACAAAAGCTATAAATTATAATCCTCACTAGTCAAAGAGTATATTTACAAGGTTACAGCTTTCTGGGCCTATTGCCTATTGAGGGAAGATGAAAATGCACAAAGTTTACGGACGAATGGACGCCGGACACCATGCCATGCCATGCGCCCATCTGGATTTTTGGACCAGATGAGCTAAAAATTGAATGTCATTGTGTTTACAGTTTTAAATAGAAACTCAATGGTGATAGTATTATATCGAACTGTCTAGACACCCATTCATTACAAACGTCTCGGTTTAATGCTTAAAACAGTTTTCAATGAAATCAGCCACTCATCCTATGCTTGTACCTTAGGCAAATTTTCCATTTATATAAATACAAGACAATATTACAGCTTCTCTTCATAGAATAACAGTGATATTACCCTTCAAACACTATCAACTCAAATTGAACATTTTCTCTTATTAGGTGAGTTTCAACAATTACTTAGGACTATTTGGCATGTGTCATTGTGCTTTTTTAGCTCATCAGGACTGAAAGTCCAGATGGGCTTATGGCATGGCCCGTCGTCCGTCGTCCGTCGGTCGTCCGTCGTCCGTCCGTCGTCCGTCGTCCATCCGTAAACTTTTGACACTTTCGACTTCTCCTCATGAACCATACACATTAGAGAGCTGAAATTTTGTGTACAAGTACCTTAGCATATGGAGATTCTAATTTGTAACTTTGGTGACCCTGTGACCCCAAATAGGGTCACAGGGGTCACAACTTTAAAAACCTATTTTCATCTTCTTCTCCAGTTCCAGAAGGACTAGAGAGTTAAAAATGATATGTGCAGACTCCTTGGCCAATGGGGATTCTAATTTGTAACTTTGGTGACCCTGTGACCCCAAATAGGGTCACAGGGGTCACAACCTTAAAAACCTATTTTCATCTTCTTCTCCAGTTCCAAAAGGAGTAGAGAGTTAAAAATTATATGTGCAGACTCCTTGGACAATGGAGATGCTAATTTGTAACTTTGGTGACCCTGTGACCCCAAATAGGGTCACAGGGGTCACAACCTTAAAAACCTATTTTCATCTTCTTCTCCAGTTCTAAAAGGACTAGAGAGTTAAAAACGATATGTGCAGACTCCTTGGCTAATGGGGATTCTAAATTGTAGATTTCGTGACCCCATGACCACAAATAGGGTCACAGGGGTCACAACCTTAAAAACCTATTTTCATCTTCTTCTCCAGTTCTAAAAGGACTAGAGAGTTGAAAGTGACATGTGCAGACTCCTTGGACAATGGGGATTCTAGTTTGTAACTTTGGTGAACCTGTGACCCCAAATAGGGTCACAGGGGTCACAACTTTAAAAACCTATTTTCATCTTCTTCTCCAGTTCCAGAAGGACTAGAGAGTTAAAAATGATATGTGCAGACTCCTTGGCCAATGGGGATTCTAATTTGTAACTTTGGTGACCCTGTGACCCCAAATAGGGTCACAGGGGTCACAACCTTAAAAACCTATTTTCATCTTCTTCTCCAGTTCCAAAAGGAGTAGAGAGTTAAAAATGATATGTGCAGACTCCTTGGCCAATGGGGATTCTAATTTGTAACTTTGGTGACCCTGTGACCCCAAATAGGGTCACAGGGGTCACAACCTTAAAAACCTATTTTCATCTTCTTCTCCAGTTCCAAAAGGAGTAGAGAGTTAAAAATTATATGTACAGACTCCTTGGACAATGGAGATGCTAATTTGTAACGTTGGTGACCCTGTGACCCCAAATAGGGTCACAGGGGTCACAACCTTAAAAACCTATTTTCATCTTCTTCTCCAGTTCTAAAAGGACTAGAGAGTTAAAAACGATATGTGCAGACTCCTTGGCTAATGGGGATTCTAAATTGTAGATTTCGTGACCCCATGACCACAAATAGGGTCACAGGGGTCACAACCTTAAAAACCTATTTTCATCTTCTTCTCCAGTTCTAAAAGGACTAGAGAGTTAAAAACGATATGTGCAGACTCCTTGGCTAATGGGGATTCTAAATTGTAGATTTCGTGACCCCATGACCCCAAATAGGGTCACAGGGGTCACAACCTTAAAAACCTATTTTCATCTTCTTCTCCAGTTCTAAAAGGACTAGAGAGTTGAAAGTGACATGTGCAGACTCCTTGGACAATGGGGATTCTAGTTTGTAACTTTGGTGACCCTGTGACCCCAAATAGGGTCACAGGGGTCACAACCTTAAAAACCTATTTTCATCTTCTTCTCCAGTTCTAAAAGGACTAGAGAGTTAAAAACGATATGTGCAGACTCCTTGGCTAATGGGGATTCTAAATTGTAGATTTCGTGACCCCATGACCACAAATAGGGTCACAGGGGTCACAACCTTAAAAACCTATTTTCATCTTCTTCTCCAGTTCTAAAAGGACTAGAGAGTTGAAAGTGACATGTGCAGACTCCTTGGACAATGGGGATTCTAGTTTGTAACTTTGGTGAACCTGTGACCCCAAATAGGGTCACAGGGGTCACAACCTTAAATACCTATTTTCATCTTCTTCTCTAGTACTAAAAGGACTATAGAGTTGAAAATTATATGTGCAGACTCCTTGGCCAATCGGGATTGTTAATTGTAGATTTCGTGACCCCATGACCCCAAATAGGGTCACAGGGGTCACAACCTTAAAAACCAATTCTCATCTTCTTCTCCAGTTCCAAAAGGTCTAGAGAGTTAATATTGATATGTGCAGACTCCTTGGACAATGGGGATTCTAATTTGTAACTTTGGTGACCCTGTGACCCCAAATAGGGTCACAGGGGTCACAACCTTAAAAACCTATTTTCATCTTCTTCTCCAGTTCTAAAAGGACTAGAGAGTTAAAAACGATATGTGCAGACTCCTTGGCTAATGGGGATTCTAAATTGTAGATTTCGTGACCCCATGACCACAAATAGGGTCACAGGGGTCACAACCTTAAAAACCTATTTTCATCTTCTTCTCCAGTTCTAAAAGGACTAGAGAGTTGAAAGTGACATGTGCAGACTCCTTGGACAATGGGGATTCTAGTTTGTAACTTTGGTGAACCTGTGACCCCAAATAGGGTCACAGGGGTCACAACCTTAAAAATCTATTTTCATCTTCTTCTCCAGTTCTAAAAGGACTAGAAAGTTGAAAGTGATATGTGCAGACTCCTTGGACAATGGGGATTCTAATTTGTAACTTTGGTGACCCTGTGACCCCAAATAGGGTCACAGGGGTCACAACCTTAAATACCTATTTTCATCTTCTTCTCTAGTACTAAAAGGACTATAGAGTTGAAAATTATATGTGCAGACTCCTTGGCCAATCGGGATTGTTAATTGTAGATTTCGTGACCCCATGACCCCAAATAGGGTCACAGGGGTCACAACCTTAAAAACCAATTCTCATCTTCTTCTCCAGTTCCAAAAGGTCTAGAGAGTTAATATTGATATGTGCAGACTCCTTGGACAATGGGGATTCTAATTTGTAACTTTGGTGACCCTGTGACCCCAAATAGGGTCACAGGGGTCACAACCTTAAATACCTATTTTCATCTTCTTCTCTAGTACTAAAAGGACTATAGAGTTGAAAATTATATGTGCAGACTCCTTGGCCAATCGGGATTGTTAATTGTAGATTTCGTGACCCCATGACCCCAAATAGGGTCACAGGGGTCACAACCTTAAAAACCAATTCTCATCTTCTTCTCCAGTTCCAAAAGGTCTAGAGAGTTAATATTGATATGTGCAGACTCCTTGGACAATGGGGATTCTAATTTGTAACTTTGGTGACCCTGTGACCCCAAATAGGGTCACAGGGGTCACAACCTTAAAAAACTATTTTCATCTTCTTCTCAAGTTCCAAAAGGTCTTAGAGAGCTGAAATTATATGTGCAGACTCCTTGGCAAATGGGGATTCCAAATTGTAGATTTCGTGACCCCATGACCACAAATAGGGTCACAGGGGTCACAACCTTAAAAACTTATTTTTATCATCATCTTTAGCTCCTTAAGGTCTATTGAGCTGAAAGACTGCATGTAGACTCCTTGGCCAATTGGGATTCTAAACTGTAGGTTTTGTGACCCCATGACCCCAAATAGGGTCACAGGGGTCACAACCTTAAAAACCTATTTTTCTCCATTAGATGACAGTCTATGGCAAATTTATTTCTCCTTGGATATTTTAGTGTGGACTTCTTTCACTGTCTGATATTGGCGATCTAGAAAGTGTTGAATAATAATACATTTGTTTTGTAAATTTTTTAAAGGTTTTCTTGCAATAGGTAACATCAGTTTCATTTTTAGCACATCTTGCCTGTATAAAGCAAACTTGATATGATGCCTGATGAGCTACAGAGCCAATGGCTCTATTTTTTAAATCAGAATTGTGACTTCATATCTAAATAAGGTCTCTGCTCAACCGATTAGCCTTAACATTTTACTTTAATAGAAGGTGGTTGTTAAATGACAAACTTATTAAATGAATACTAGTTACCGTATATTACAATGTATAAGGCGAGTTTTTTATGCCAGAAATTAGGGGGTCAAAGAAGGGGGTCGCCCAATACACAAGGTCAAAAACTAGAGGCCAAGTGAGGGGTATCTGCCAACCCAACAAGTCAAGCGAGTCAATGTTTCCACCGGATGTCCTTTGTCTAATTGTTCTTTTTAAATGAAAATATAGAGAGAAATATGAATGAAAATTCAAAATAACTTATCAATCAAAATTATCCATGTACCGGACCAAAGGAAATATTCAACACGTGTTTGCTGGCCGATAACATGTTATGTTAGTGTCGGTGTCATACGAGATAGAACCTCGTGATGAAATACCTTGACATAATTAAAGATAAAAATAAATTTATAATGATTAATTGATTAATTAACATTGTTTTGATAACTGATATTGTGACTTTATTTTTCTCTATGCATATATTAATATTTAATGGTATATGTCCATTAAAAAATATTAAACTATCCATCTGGCTGCTCTAAATGGGCTTTCAAAATTACGTAGTAAATAATAACCAGGTACCGAGGGGTTATGGAAAATAACCTCCGAGGGCGTAGCCCGAGCATAGGTTATTTCCATAACCCGAGGCAAACAGGTTATTATTTGACTTACACTCCCAAGGAAGACTCCTGCAATGGTTTCAACTTAATTTGTTTATATAGTTAATTTAAGAACGTTTTACTGATATTATTCAATGGTTTATCATGTCATTATCATATCAGATTCGGGTTTTAGAAATAAACGCTTGATTTCTTACAATAAAAACTATTTTATTACAGTGTTTTAACTAAATTGGTTTACATACAAATAATTGAAAAACGTTTTAGTGATCCATTTTGCGGGTTTGATATGTCTTGTTAAGAATACTTTTTAGACTACTGACAATACCCCCTACTTAGGGTTTTAGAACTAAAAACTTGATTCCTTACATTAATAACTATTTTATTGCAATATTAATATATATTTATAGGGAAAAATAGAAAACAAAACATCAACTGGCATGGATCCTCGGTAGCTCAACAGGTAAGAGCGCTGCTTGACAACAAAGAGGTCCCTGGTTCGAATCCCACTTTCGTTGTTCATAAATCTTAATTTTCTTGTTTGATTAAAAATCCAAATTTTACAAGTCCAAATGTTTGCGATTGTTTACAATCTTATAACCCACCAAGGTGGTTATGAGATAACAAACCTACGCGGATGGAGCTCACTGCATAACATTCAACTGAAATAAAGGCAAAAACTTCCCAAGGGGTGTAAAGGGTTATCACCTAGAAGAAGGTAGTTATGAGTTAAAACCAATTGCAAAAATAAGGGATATTACCGCCCAAGGGGTGTAAATTTATATGATTGATGCTTGCAACTGTTTGGTTTCATAATCACGACTTTTTTATCTTCATATCATCACTTTACAAACTTTTAACTTGATATTAAAATGATACCTTTCAGCAACATTCTGTTCTTTTCGATGAAATGACACCATTAGACCAGTACAGTTTTGCATATGACACTCCAAAAGCTAGAGGAGCATGTTGTTAACTGTGTGAACTTTTCATTGAATACATTGTTAATCATCGGTTGCTTCTTAATAAGATTTTCTCTGAAAATTAATCCAATATTGTTATTGTATGTAAACACACATTAATCTTGTATAAAACCTAAGTGCCTCAGATTTTGTTCTGTTTGCACTATTTATAGGTAGCTGATAGGAACCGTTGGAAATCAGTCGTGCTCCAAACCATCCATATTGTGTTTATGAGTTGTGAATATCTGATAAATAGGATGGCTGTGTAGTTCAACAATTCAATACCTGGCCTCACCTGGTCAGATTTTAAAATGAAAACTAATGTATGCCATTCAATATATTTTTAAAAAAAATCAAAACAAACTCTGCTTATATTTTATTTGAAAATTGTCGTCACACAATAGCAACAAAGTTTTGTCATAAATCATAAACAAAATCCAATTTCATACACTTCTGATCTACACAAAATCAACAATTAGATATAAATTATGTCTTTGTGTTAATGACTTTAGCACTTCATTATGCAATATTCCATCAAAGTTTGTGCTTCTCACATGGCAGGCAACAGTTTCTGTTCACTGGTTATTACACAAATGCAAATGTCAAGTTCCGTGACAGTTTCAGGCAGCAAGTTTTGCCTCTGATAGCCTCTGGCCCACTCTGTCCCAGTTGGCAATATTAAACATAGCAGACACATAGTCCGGTCTCACATTCTTGTACTGAAGGTAGTAGGCATGTTCCCACACGTCGATACCAAACAGGGGCACCAAACCTGGAAGAGAATTCATAAATCTTTACAGAAGGGAAAATAAACAAAATATTTTCTAATCAAAATTGTCAATAATAGGACTTTCCGTTATGTAGTCAAACATAATCTTAAATGAAGAAAACTTTTTAACTTAAAACACAAATTCCAAAAGAAACTTTTTGTTCTGATAAATAAAATCTTGATCATGTGGAAACAATGTTAACTTTTTACGTGTATATTTCAGTAGTTATTTAATAAGCGCCTGACTAATCTGATCCTGATTCTGGAAACACCTGTTAAATACCCTCTCAAGAATGATCAAGCACTGAGTTTCTACAGCAGGTTATGCTTTAATAATTGAGCCTATAAGAGCAATTGTTAATCCTTTAAAGGCAATTCTTTAAAACCTCCAAAAATATATATATCAGACAGACAGACAGATAGATTTTATACCGGTACTTGGGATCATACTATCTGCAATAGTACAAGAAATTGTACTATAGTAGATAGTGTGATCACAAAAATCATGTTGCTCTTGTTCCATATGTCAATGACATCTATCCTACAAAAAGACATCAGCAATACCAAGAAACCAGGACGTGACTGGCTCTTGATAAAAAACTCAAAATGTTCTTAATGCACATAAGTGAATCACTGACCTGTGGTAGCTTCTAGAGGGTCCTGGTTTGCACAGGTGGACACTCGAAGCCGTCCACTGACCGGGTTGAAACCGAGCCACGCCCATCCTGACCCTTGAACCCCAACGGCAGCTCCTGACAACTCTTTCTTCATGTCCTCGTACGAACCAAAGTCACGTTTAATACAATGCATGAGATCACCCCCCGGCTCCCCGCCGCCGTTAGGACTGAGCACTTCCCAGAAGATGGAGTGGTTGATGTGGCCTCCTCCGTTGAAACGCAGTGCAGGCTGGAGTGAAATCACTTTGTTCACGTCACCTGTAATCAAAGAGAAATAACTATTTTTATTGTGATATCTGACACAATAAAATTATTCCGATCATGTAGTAAATGTAGCCATACATATGCAAGTACAAAATATTGCATATTGTAACAAATAATTGAAGATATGCACGCAATTTGGAAAGAATGAGATGACTATGTCTTCTGATGGATACAATCATACCATCCAGTATCCATACATTAGTGTAACTGTTGGGTAGAAGAATCTGCAAGTTCAAGTTTACCCTTGGCAACAGCTTCAGCCAACTTCTCCTCTGCCACATTGAGATTGTTGACGTATGTGTTGTGATGTTTTTGGTGGTGAAGCTTCATGATGTCTGCGGACACAAACGGCTCCAGAGCATTGTAGTCATATGGCAGGTCTGGAAGGGTGTGCTTCATCCTTGCTGCCATGGTAACCAGACATGCTGGGGAGGACACCACCCTACGAAATAGTGTCGAGAAATTGTTTACTGGTTTCTTGAACACATGTTATTAATTATTTAATGATATTAGTTTTAATAAAATTATCATTTGATTGAATCATTTATGAGGCGAAATAAAAGTAAAACACAGATGCAAGATATGCCAAAGTCTCCTAGATGTATTGAAATTTTCATGTGCGACAATGTGAAGGATTGCTTAAATGTTGCACAATGACAGAATCATCATTTACTCACTAAACACTGAACGTTCACAAAAGAGAAGTTGAGAAGGTTGAGATTTTTTTTGTTTTTTTAGTTCACCCCATATTTCATTCAATCAAATAATAACTGAACTTTGAACTAAATCAAAACCAATCAATCTTGATTTGTAATTTGAAATGTCATTTCTGGAGATGAGAAAGGTTATCAGCATTTTGTTTTATTTCTGGAGATGAGAAAGATTATCAGCATTTTGTTTTGATTTATTTACAAGTCATAAATGAGGTTGATATGAAGTGAAGAAGTGACCTTGCTATATAACTAGGACTCAGTTTTATTACGAATTTGGCAATGACATGCATCATTACGAACATTTTAAGGCATGTGAATTATGTAGCTGTCATCTCCATGCATAATTTGCAAGATCAAATGATTTCTATCGAGTGTACTTTTAACCTTTTGGTAGCAAAAAGAGTTGCAGACAACATGCTTGTTGTGACTGTGGAGATTCACTGAATCCTCTCAGGTGAAATCGTATTTCCCTCTCAACTTATAAACTAAATCGATAATATTTCAGTCTTCTGTTGGAGTGCAAACCTTTTACAGAAATATCAATCATTTAACATAAATACCAATCGCGGAGTCAATAATGGTATTCAGATAATTTATATAAACGTTTCAAATTATAGAATTATAATTGTGTACATTCGTGGTTTATTATGGTGAAAAATTAGTTAGTTTTCATGATCACAAAGCCGAACATCTCCACTTCTTTATTACTCCCTGCAAACTTATTTATTTTAAAAACAAGTTATCAGATCATTGTCATTCAAAGTTACCTTCTGTTCAGGGAACCTCTGCTTAATGTCGCATTCCCGATGCTTACACATTCATCGGTTAGGTATATTAGATATAATTCCCAATGGACTTTCGCTACATGGCAAAAAACGAAGCCTGAGTTATCCTATTTTATCATTTTCTTTTTATGAACAGAAAGGCACGATCTTTTATTGATGAATACCGCTCTCCTGGGTTGTTTTTTTTCACAATGAACAAAAATGATTGTGTGGTGGATATGAATACTTCAAATCAGGAAGTATACAACGCAGAAGATATATGAAGATATGCCCAAGACTCTTAAAGTACATTTACCCCTCGTAGTGCCCTCAGTACAGTTTACTAAAAGAAACCATAAACCAGGTAAGCTTACATGTATATATATTTCCCTATGGACTTTTGACCTCTGAGACAAAACGAAATCTTGATTCACCCCTTTATCATTTGTCGACCTTCGACAAAATGTTATTTGTTAATTTGCTATTGTACAAAAATGCGATAATTATTATGGACTCTCAGCAGAAAGTACACAAGTTGAGGATATAACGGTGATGAAATACCCGAATGTGAAGGGCAGTGGCAGGTTTATGAGAAAATATAGGGGTGTCTCACGAAATGAAAACAAATGTTAAAAAATGCAGGACATTTAATAGAAATACTTTAACGAACGTACAATGATAAACCACTTGAAGCAACTTCCCTTGCTCAAAGATAAAAAGGTGTTCAAACAAAAATGGCTGACAGCAGTTTTCTCTTGATAGCCTAGGCCCTACGTGAAAATTTATTCTTTTACAAAGGTTAATACGGTCGCGTTATTCGATGTTTGAGCCCCTGAAAATAGTACAATTGGTATGAACTATTTATTATTTTGGGGGCCAATAGGAGGAAATAAAATATCAAGACAAACAACGCGTTTGCAGCATATCAAAGAAAGCTGCGTAGAATCTTTGGAAAAAGTCTGACTTCTCAGTCAGTTCACCAGCTAGCACATTTCGAGTACAGTCTGTAGCTATGGCTGTATAAACTTTAGGGTCTTTTCACATTTGCATCTTTCTCATGACTTGACACCCTCAGACTTCCATCTGTTCTCTCGGACTCAAAACTCAGTAGACAAAGACTTGAGTCAGGTGACGACGTCATTGCTGTTTTTTTGACGATGTGACAGAATAGTGCTATGAAAGGTTATCACGAGATCTTTGGTTCACATATTTGATTATTTTCAATAAAAAATAATGTGCGTAATTGACATTTCTTGACTCAGATCTGCGACACAATTGTTATGTTGAAAATTACAATAGATTATTTTCATCGATGACCTATAATTTGAAGGGTAGCGATGTTTTCGTAGACCAGACAAGTTCGTAGACGCGGTGAATTTGTAGACAAAACCGGTTCGTAGACGGTGTTTTCGTAGACGCATCAAAAAAAACCCCCATAAAATGGGATTCCTTCATGTGTTTTTCTTTTAATTGAAATTTATGACGATGCATTTAAGAGAACATTTATTACTTTAACAGGGGCTGAATGATAGTATATACTAATGATTGGAGCTATTTGTTTAATGATGAAAAAAACAGTTCTGCTACCGCACTTACTAACACACTTATTGGCCTTATGGTCAATTAATGACTATGTTCCAGACAAATAAATTGTTTTAAGACCCCGAGAATGCATATATCGGCACACAGAGAGAGTGAGAGAGAGAGAAACATAGTCGTGGTGACCCCTAGTAAATAAGCATATTAAGAAAAATAGAAACTCAGGTAAACAGTTCCCACCTATCACTCATAATGGTAATATATCAATATTAAAAATAATCCGTTCAATAGAATGCCCTTGGGTCAGACCCTAATTCACTGCGTCGAATACCTGTAATTCAATCAACAATGACATTAGATTGATTGTTTATTGATGTTAAGTTTTAGGCAATTGCACTTAATTAGAAAGTAACACCAGATTACACTCCGACTACCACTAGAGTTGTTTTAGCGGATTAATTACTTACCGCCACCGCTACACACGTAATCTTCTGTCTGGCGGCGGAACGGATTTTTTTAGTCCAAATGAATTAGATATGTGGTATTTTTGTGATGTTTTGATTGCTGACAACTTACCTTTTCATCTCCGTCGACTTCGACCAATCTTCCTGTCGATGCTGATACATTTTAAGAGCAAAATAATTTTTCCTACCTGATTTATTTATTCAAATATCAATAAAAGTATGAAGAAAGAATAACAACAAACATGAATGTTATAAACATTTAATGGAAATACTTACATAAATATTGAAATTCCTACAAACATTTTTTACTTCATTTCGTTTAATCTAACAAACAGGTGTTGTGTTCAGTATTTATTACTGCAATGACTGCATAACGTTTCCTTATAAATATATTATTATGTTGTCTACGAACCGGTTTTGTCTACGAATTCACCTACAGCCTACAGGTGTTATTTCTATTAAAGATACAACCAATGAATGGCGGACCATGAAACTCGGGACCAGTAGCCTATAACTTTGTTATCCTCTTTACCAACATTCAAAACTGTTATACTTCTTTTGTAAAAAAAATTAGAAAGACATATAAAACATAATTTGTATGTACACTCTTGTTATTGCTCGAAGCTTCAACAGACGGCGATTCATTTTTTCCTTTAAGCGTATACAGTTGTATGGTAAGTAGCATAATTATTTTCTTCATTTATAAAATATTATTTGTATAAAATAGAAATAGTCGATTTCATAACTCTTAATACATTTTATGCAATGTTAAACAAGTGAACATTTCGAAAAATATTACTGCAATTATTTGTTTCCTACGAGGTTGACATTTTTGATGCTCATTTGCATAGCACATGGCGGCGTCCTTGGGTTTGTGGGAGTTCCGTCCTGCAGTATATTGTCTGTTACGTTTATGGGATTAAAACGAATGATAGAGCAAAATTTTATTGCAGACAACTGCACTGTCAATCACAGAATAAGGAAATAAAGGTATGTAGAATGGTTTATCAAGTGTTAATTTGAAATTGAAAATAATTTTTGAGGAAGTTGCATCGCGGCCATTTTGTTTGAGAAACACTTCTAATGCGTTCATCTGTAAACCACGTCTAGATCTAGTCGCATGCAACCTTCACAATTTGGTTCGTATTTTGCAAATGCATATATCAAAGAAATTGCTGCTGTGATACGTATATCTATTGACTGTCTATGGGCTTCGACATATTCTAAATGTTATCTAATTAGGGGAGGTAACTCCAATTATTGTTATTGCCGGTTTAGGTTTCCATTTCTTGTAAAAGTGAAAGAGGTTTGAATGAATTCTAAGAATTGTTGATTTCTTTTATGATTGTTTGTGTTTGATGGAATCTGTTATATCTTTTTGAATATTATCATGTGATGTTCTATCATGACAATAATGAATTAATTGATTTTGCAGACTCCCAAAAAGATGTCTGATGAACCAATGCCAAAGAGGGTAAGTAACTTCTTCCTCATAGTCACTGCAAAACAGTAATGAAAACCTTACATAATAAACGCTTATCTTTAAAAAATGATAAATCAAAACATGTAATTGGGACAAAGGAAAAAAATGATGTGAAAGACAACGAAACAGATTTTAAGATTATTTAAAAAAATCAATAAATGTTAAGTCAAGTCGTTATATATTTATTAATCCTTTTATCCCATGCAAAAATTGAAATTGATAGAGAATATTTAAAGGGTACAAACACTGGACATGCTCTTAAACAAATATGCTTTATTTACAGATCCGCATTGACACTGATGAGCTCAATTCACTATCAAGAGATGGTCTCATTGAAAAGTAAGTATTGTCATTCCATTGATATCTCTCATTTTAACTATTTTCTATTTAGTTTACAGGGGAAGTATCTTTATTGCATCCATGTAATACTTAATTAATTTTGATTTTGTTTCTAGGCTTCAAGAACAAGAAAGCTATGTGCGCTTTTTGGAAAAGACCAGAACTCGATCAGCAGATGAAGGTATGTAAGAGATTTTGAATGACTTGTTTTTAAAAAAACAGTAATATGTTAATGTAATATCAGATGAGAAAATATTTTGATATTGAAAATATTAATTCTATTGGAATTTGTCAATGTGCTGTACAATGCAATTATTTATTAAACTGAAAATCATAATAATATATTGAAAGCATCTTAGATACCCACATTTACAGATGTGACAAACAGTTAACGATTTATTTTTCAGTTGATGATGAAGATGGCCGTGGATCTGAAGAAAAACTAAAACAACTGAATATGGAGGCTGCAAGACGTGAAAACACGCTTGTCCTTCGTCTAACAAACAAGGAGCAGGAACTTCAAGATTGTTTGGTAAAGTTTGGCTTTAAAAAGCGAAAATTCTTTTTGAGTAAAACAAAGTAATCTAACATTAATGATAAAGTTTATGGCTCATCAGGACTTTTAGGCACTTTTGTATACCTCTGTTATCACTGTTAAAAATGGAAAAGCTTTGTCTTCCATCTATGATAACAATCAGTGATCAATCTACACATTTGACCTGCTGAGTCCAGGGACTTGCTACCACTAATTCTTGTGAGTCCCAGTAGATTTAAATGAGTCCTCCAATAAGTAGGCAAGTTGTACCAAATTAACATTGCTTTGGAGAACTGACCGTTTTTTTAAAAATCTATGGTTTCTAAATTTGATTGGTATTGGAAAAGTATATATTGTAAAGAAAAGATATTAATGCATTTGGTTTCTAGGATTAAATTGAAAAGTCCAAATTCATTAATGCAACATTCTTTTAAATCGCCAAAACCTTTGATCAATTTGCTAATAGCTGAAATACTAGCCTTAGCTGCTCTGAACATTAACTATCTCACTTTGTCTTTGATAGAAAATAATGGATGGCTTAATGAGTCAGTAAGCATTTTAATGTTAGAAACACTCCAACAAGACTAATCAATACCTCCAACAAGAGGAAATTTCCAAAATTAAAACAAAAACAAAAATAAGCCGCCTTAATCCAATTCATTTGACAATTAAACACTAGTAAAAAAAAATATCTTTTTCCATCCACAGAACCAGATCTCAGAGATGAAACAGGCACAAACACAAAGCACAGCCCAGCTTCGCTCCATGCTCTTGGATCCAGCTCTTAACCTTGTGTTCCAGAGGATGTCAAAGGAAGTAGACGAGTCCAAAGAAAAACTGAAGCAAACACAAAATGAACTGAGCGCTTGGAAGTTCACGCCAGACAGGTGTATATCAAACTCTCTCGTAACCTTTATTGCAATGTTTCCGGTAAGATAACCGGTCAGACTTTAACAATATGACATTTTCCACCAGCTGATGAAATGAAGCTGATAGCTAGCCAAGTCTCGCAGGCTGGCAGTCGTCACCTAGCCCTTAAACGAGGTTGAGGGAGGCAGGGCAACCCAATGTCGGCCCAGCTCGGATCGGACTACGCTGTCCATGCAACTGTGCATCCGGCTCCGCCCACCCTTTGTCAGTTGCATCAAGAGACCTTCCGTACATACAAACAACATCCCTCTAGACAATTAGCACTCCTTGGTTCTGCTTTGGTTGTTGTAATGATGATCTTTACTTTGCACCCTTTTGAATTTTCCAGTGATCAACTCCGAACATTTTGGTAATGTTCTGTAAGTGTCAAACAAAAATGAAAACAAGCCACGCTACAGGTTTGTTTGTAGTTCATGTGGACCACAAGGACTTCAAACATTGCTTATAGACATAAACATTTCAGAACTGATTTCATGTCGGGAGGCTTAAGCTGTAAGTAACTAAGACATTGGCAGGTTAGGATGTGACTGAACTGGCTTTGACTTTGTAAGACACTGACTGTTTAGCAGTTTTGCCAGCAGTCCTTGCTTCCCGTTAGGGATCTCGGCCTCAAAGACTTTGGCTGGGTCAGTCTCAGTAATGACATACAGCCGCTGTTGGGAAGAGGAGTGACAAGGTGCTCTTTCTTAACCTTTCGTATTCGCATGTCTCCATTTTCATTTCAGCTCCGGTCCAAGAGACCATTGTAAGTTGGTATTTTAAAAGTTTAATAGCCTCAAGATTCATGCGAGTTTGTCTGGTTCCACAATGAGAAATTTATTTTGCCAAACAAACTTGCAAATTCGATCATAAAAAGCCAAATTTACAAAAATGGATTTAAATGAATATTTGGAAAGTTAGTGAGGCTTTCAGGGTAAACAGTCTAATTACTTTGATATGGTTCAAGAGAGATATTGCTATTATGAAAAGAAACCTCCACACAATTGATGATTTTCAGGTATGACAATAAGAACTTGATCATGTCACCGAGCTTCGGCTATGTTTTAACCCTTTACTTGCTGTCAGCCGCTGCTTTAGGCAAGGACTATTGCACTGTAGCATGTCGTTTTTTAGTGAAGGATGAATTACTTCCCCATTCCTTGTTATCTTGGTGGATATCAAAATATTTCCTTTAATTTTATTTTAAAACATGCAACTTACACTGATTATGAGGTAATACTGCAGTAATGAAGAACCAAATCAGAACCTGTTATAATAATCAGAGCTACAATATGAGAGTTATGACAATATATCATTATGTGAGCGGATAATATCATTCTTTCTGATTGGTCATGTGATGTCATTGACGTCAAGCAATGTCAACCTGTGTGAGTTTCAAGAAGTTGATGTAATCCAAGCACCTCTGGTAGCTAGAAATAGATTTGAATAGTTGCGATTTTGAACTACGTACATCACGTATAATATGGCAGTGCTTTGTCTCTGACTCCTGAATAACAGTTACATACCTTGATATATTTCCAGGATATTAAAGTGATTTCCCTTTTACTAGTATTTCTTAAATATTCAGCTAAGAAAAGTAATTCAAAACCTATTTTAATATAACAAAACAGTTATTGACTTCAGATATGGTTGATCCAATTGTTTGTCAACCTTGGACATGTGATCGACAAATTATTGGATCAACCTCACTTGATGTCCATTATTTTTTAGTATCAAGATTTGTGACACTTACTATTAACGATATACTTTTCATGATGCATTGTCTGTATTGTGATACATATTGTTGACTTTAAACTTGCATATTTTGTTTGAAAATAAATTAAATGCCCTGAAAGTAGTGTATCATTAGATTATCACATCAAATCTTATCATTCTTTAATATTGCGTAGTGTCTTAACTCTGTATATTATTACCATACAAAAACCTTACAAATAACAAATTTAAGATTTTCAAAGGCCACCACAAAGAAATATCCTATTTCTCATAAATTCAGTAGGTGAAGAGTTATGTTAGAATACTGAAAAGTTGTGCAAAATGAGTTTGTGTCTGTCCATTTATTTCAGGGAATGAAGTATGAATGTAGAATTTATATCTTAGTTATTTTTCTTGTTTTTTTCCCAATTAAATCAAAGAAATTATATCTTACAACTGAAGCAAAAAGGCAACCAACTATACATGTTTGAAATTTACAAGAGGTTGGTGCTGAACAAACTTTAATAAAGGGACCTTTTTTAGAAAAAGGAATCAGCATATAGTTCAAGTAATAAGTTCCTGGATATCTCGTATGGGGAACTATTTTGTTGATAAAGGTTAATATATGTATCCGACGCAATTACTAGGGCAAAAGTGACTACAACATTTAATTTGGGGTGTCTTATACTATACCAGAGACTGTATCAATTTGTTACACATGATTAGCTTATTCTTCCTTGATGCCATCAGTTTTGTGATCATCTTGTGTTACGGGACTGTTACTACTGCCATTAGACAATTGTGATGCAGAAATCATCTCCATCCATCTGAGCATGCCGTTCTGTGAGAAGACAGGAACTAGAAAACCCTGAAGGAGACTCTGAAAGAAAACAGGGACGACTTATTCCTACCAAGAACTTGGAGGCATAAGATTTATATTGTGAACTGATCATTCATATGTTGTTCAGGAGTGAAAGTGTACATTTTCAAAATTGTTCATGAAATCTATGTTAAAAATGTAATTTCATATGAATGTATGATTGATGTGAGTGAAACAGTGTTGTCTTATGTTTAGAATATTAGATGTTTCCAATGACGGGCAGAAATAGATGATACTATCTTGTTTCTCATTGTCATATCTGTAAATCATCATTAGCCTTCGTCTCCAACTGCAAGATCGACTACAGCGAGACTAATTGCTCCTTTCCACGTTTGTACCTTGCTGTCACCACCAGGTTTACAAGACTTGAATACAAGTGACAATGAGTTACCTCCCTTTATATTAGCAGTTAAAATGTAAATTAATATTGCTACCTGAACCCTAAATTTAGAAATGTATTCTTAAATCTTAAGTCTGTAGCGCATTGATATTGTACAAGATAATTGAATTTGAGGCCTCTTTGTCTCATTCACATTTTCATGTACAGAGAATAGCATACAACTATTAAATTACCCTCTTGGTGTATTTTCGAAGCAAAAAAGATTAAAAATGTTGGTTGTGATAGCAAGGTTTCAAATTCAGGACTAATCAGCCATGCTGCATGTTGATCTTGTGTAAACAGTTAATGTGTGGTGGTCTTCTCTCTGAAATAAACCCTGTAGGTAAGTACAAGTTGATAAACCTTATTCAATTAGATATTGACTATTAGTGCTAACTTAGAATGAACTGAGCCTTATAAAGACTCTATTTTATCATCCTGTAAACATTTTACCCATTACAATCTATTCAGAGGTCAGCTTGATACATTTGGTAAATGTGATATGAAAGTGTATGTGTAACTAGTTATCAACTTGTTGGAAATGCTTTATTCTTGGGTATGCTGCTAATAGCTCAACTATTGCAAAAGCCACACAACAGTAAATCACTCATTCTCTTTCTTTTATAATCTCTGGACACTTGACTTGGTTTGGCAAATGAAAATTGTTTTAGCATTAGTAGAGTTGCATTTCTGTTTTGTTTTATTCAAATTTGACATAACAAATGGCCACTTACGTTTTAACATTTTGCCAAATTGAAATGTTATTAGGCACTGAAAATGTGAAGGGGAAACTAATGAAATTACCAAATGTATCAAAAATGTATCAAGGAGATTGTTTGATTTAGCAAGTTGAAATAGCCAAGTGCATATTTCTGAAATGTAGGTTATGTTGAATCTAGTACAATTGCGAGGACAATTAGGTGAGAAAAAGATTATCCAATTTCAAATTATATAGTAATGAAATGTATTTGTTTTTCATTGGGATCTGATCAAGAAATGATTGGGTTTTTTTTCTGCACTGTTTTGGCAAATCTTCCAAGATAGCCTAGGAGTAGTTTTTGTAGAAAACAAAGTTGGCTATATGACTACCTGTTGCAATCTGTATACCTTTGAAATACTAATTCATTTGAATGAAAGAAAACTCAAATTCTGTAATTTGCATATTTATGCATATATATAACCCAAAAGAATTCTTAGCATTTTTAATATGCTGCCTTGGAAACCTCTTATGTGCAGTTTTTCGTGCAATGTTGTTGGTTATGGCTGTAATATTACATTAAAAAAATGGTTGGTTGATCTAGCATTTTCCTTTAAATGATACCAACCTCTATAAAATAAGCAAGGTAGTTTTACAACTTATAGAGAATTTATCACTCTGAAATATGACAGATTCTGTTCATTTGGAATAATCCAACAATGGCTTTGGTTGTATAAATGTTTTGTATAGTGTTTTAAAGGTATCTACACAAGAGTTTTGCACACTACTGAATTATGAAATATGAAAACTTAACAAATTGGTACAAATATATCATTTCGCTATTTTTTGCCCTGATCAAATGTTTTAGAATTAGGCAGATATGGCCATCGACAAAATTTAAACCATTTGGGCAGATATTTTTCTGCATTATTGATCATCGACAGTTTTCCTGATTGACTGAATAATTGCTTTGGGTGAAATGTATACAGGTATGGATATATGTACACAAAAGACTATACACTGAAGGTCCTGATGGAATACAGGGGATGAGTGGTAGGTATAGGCTGGTCCATGATGGTGAAATACGTTGCTGTTGCAGCCAAACAGGCATGAAGCTCATGGCCAAGTGTCGCATGTTACTGCAGGAAAATGAAGAATTGGGCAAGATGATAGCATCAGGGAGAACTGCCAAGTTAGAAGGGGAAATAGCACTTCAGAAAACCCTAGTGCAGGAGATGAAGAAAAATCAAGAAGGTAAACAATGAGAGGTCCCTGAATATTCATCCTACTACATCAGCGTATTAGTATCCATGTTGCTCCTACACATATTCTGATATCTATCAGCCAAAAGACCCCTTTTTGCTGAACGCTGGTTACTCAACATTATCTTTAGCCAGCGAAGTGGCGACAAAAAGTATTTTGAACTCAATACACTTAACTAGTGATGCCTTTCCATAAATTTGAATAGGATGCTGCTCGCAAGCTTCAACCAATAAAAGTAGAGCTTCCTGAAATAGTTTAAAATATACTTATATGGCCTTACATTGACCGTTGCAAATAATTTGATTGCTGCTAAAAAAAGCTTTTGGCTAGATAACTATCAGAAATTTGTAGGAATCGGCATATACTGATTAAGCAGGATGTAAAGATTAAGATGTAGACTTGGCAATTAAGATAACTGTTGCTTTGATAGAGGCTCTACAAAGTGTGCATGGTCATTCAAAAAGTAAATAATTCTATTCTGTCAACTGGAATATCTGCAATTAAAACTAAATTAAGATGTAAATCTAGGAAAATCTAAACTTTATTGTATATATATGCCATTAATTGCTTGTTACCTTAGTCATATTCTGTAATATACAGATATGTGTATTTTAAAATTTTCCCCTGCAAGGTTTTACCAGAGCCAGTTTCAATCCCTGGCTTATAAGCCTTGCTGCATTTTACAACATTTCTGTGGACCAAGTCAACATCTCCTGGAAGTTACTTCACTCAAAGGAGGTCACTTAACTCAAACCATGAATGTTGATGCAGTGCAGCAAGGCTTCAATTGGCCATTGATGGAGACTACAAGTTATGCCTTGCTGAGGATGTTAACAGTAAAATGGTTATTTAGGTGACAATGAGATGAAGCTTGTCTAAACTGACTCCCTTGTCTTGCTGCAGAACTGGATGAGTTCGTGGGCGAGCTGGAGGAGGATGTGGAGGGAATGCAGAGCATGATATACGTGCTGCAGACACAACTCAAGGACACTAAGGAGCAGCTGGCCAAGGTGCAGGCCGAGAACGATCAGCTGAGATCATCCAGCAACTCTCAGCACCATCTATCAGACTCTTCACCCGTGTCCAACGGTGGTAAGCATGTTAATCATTCAGCCAGTCCAAAGCCTGAGACTCCGCAAACAACTAATAATGTTCAGAGCTCACCTTCAATAAAGCAAGAGCCAATGGAGACAGAGGTAAAGACTAGATCTCCGGAAGAGAAGGATTTCAATAATGCATTACCGGCAAGTTCACATGAAGACATTGAGGCAATGGAGACGGACACATCAGCTGCTGTCAACTGTAGTGGGAGTTTGGGTGATGTAAAGGAGGAACCTCACTGTGATTCCGTGGAGTGGACTTCACCAGCACAAGACAGAACTACAACACAAGCAAATAGCCATGGTGTCAATTCACACATTCTCACAGCAGACAGCACGAGTTGTCAGGACAACACGGACGCTATGTCTAGCGACGCATGGAGTCCACAAATCAAGACTGAGGAGGATAATGGTGCTGAAGACTCGCTATTTTTGACGGACAAGCCGACAGTGCTTGGCGACAGTGACGCTCCTCTCTTGTCCAGCACGGAGCTGAAACTTGTACGGAACGGTGTGGAGCAAGTGACTCAACTTGAATCGGAGGAGGACGTCTAAACGTGTCGCCATCATATGTGTCCTCCAGCCTCTATATCTCTCATCTCAGGATGCAGGCTACAAACCAACAGGCAGCTGCGCCTTGTTATCTGGAATATGCAAATCTAATGTTCTTGTTAAATATAACAGAATTTATTATTGTGAGTTCCTTGCATGTTGTTGGAAGAATTTCTACAACAGGTATTTGTTTTCTGATAAGGCCACAGAAATTTACTTGATAATCTTAAACATGTTTGTAATCTCACTTTCATCAGGATGAAAAAAGGTAAATGGACGTTTAGAACATATTTGTAAAGTACAAAAGATTCAGTTAAATTTAACTCATTTGAAACATAAATTGGCTGATGGCATAAAGCTTTTTAAGAGTCTCTCAGTGACTTGTATTAGAATTCAAGGTCAATCAATTATAATGTTATTGTATGTTTTCAGTACAATATTTAATAAATGACAGGCTAGCATTAATCTAAATCAAATGTGCTTGAATGTTTTAAAGATAATTGTTGGTTTTTAACATTGACTCAAGGTAACAATGAATCATGTGATTGTGAGAAAATGTTAATTCAAATGTATCTACATTCATTGAATGCCTTCCCAGAGAACACTTGTAATGAGGGGCTTGATAAGAAAACTGCACCAGGCTTTCTTGGTATATTACTGAGTTAGGTTAACTTTGAATGTGCTCATTGTTGATTGCAATTGAAAGAGAATTTTCTGAAGGTAGAGAACAAGATAATGTCTAGCCTGGTGACAATTTTAAAAAACTGAATGACACTATTAAACTTGATTGGCACCAAGGTCATAAACTTAGTTTGATCAAGATATTTCCACAAGTCTCCTTAGGCAATAATTTTCAGCCAATTTGATGTCCTTGTAGATGAAGAACTATTGCTAGGGCAAGACATTGATGTATTTAAACTTATGCAGGTACTGGGAAAGCCAAGGGGCAGATTGGATGAAGAAATTGCCAATTAAATTTTGAAGTTTACTATTATATTGTAATGGAAATGGCAATTTAAAAAATGACCAGAGTCTGAAAATGTGAAATGTGAAATGACTTTCCCAATTGCTGTTGCTGGAAGTATGTAAACGCTAATGAAGCCCAATGAAATAGTTTTAGAATGTGTTGAGACTGCTCGTTATCTTGTACGTGTACCACCTCAAAGGTCTGTAGCCTGTGTCCATACATATTGTGAGTCAGCCTCTCTCAGTACAACAATCCGTCGAAGAATTCCACACATTCAGGAAGAAGATTTCATTCTGGTTTTGTACATTTTGTTGACATTAATCATGTATGTTGTTGGCTAGAGGGTGATCTAAGCAGGAGCCACCAAGCAGACATAAGGTAAACTTGTACCAGTTGATACGGAACTTCATGTTGAAGTTATTGTTATGACTGAATAATTCATTATCAATAGGATGTTTTTTCATGATCTTATGTAATTCCAAGTGCTAAATTACTAAAATCTTAACAAATGATGGTAATAAAGATGTTTCAAAAACAAGTATGAATCATTTGTCACATGCTTCATTTTCCAAAGTTGTTACCACCAATGTTGAAATGCACTGCCTAGGAATTCTCTATAAGCACCAGATAGATGGTAAGCTTGTGAAATTATATCTTTGAAAATTTAACAATTTCTACTTTATGGATAGATTGGCTTATTTAGATATTTTCTTTACATTAAAAAATTATTAAGTTGAAAATAAGATGCACAGGTGAAATTGGCAATATTGCTTATGGAATGGTCCCTATATCTCATTGACTAAACTTTGATGAGCTGACAATTTTCAAAAGGTCAAATCAGAGTTATCTCCCTTCAACCAAGTCTAAGAAGTTGGGTTAATTTTGTTGTCAAACTTTAATACCTTTGATAAATGGTTATTCCAATGTAATCATGTCAATCTTGCTTTAATTAGAAGTTGTTTGTGGTCATCAGATTGATTTTTATATTATTTCTCTATTTAAAGCTTATGTAATTGAAATATTAGCAAATAATTGAATAAGTATTATGACTGTTAAAACTATTAATGTTCATGTTTTCAAAAGTTTTGGGTATACTTGTTTTTAAAAATAATACTGGATATTTTGATTCAAGTATTGAGTTTGATAACTAAGTATATTATCCTTTCACTATCTCCATATTAGGGTCACATCTACATGACCTATGTAAGGTTGCCTGACACTAGAGGTAAGAAGTTGATTTATGACGGTGCAGATATAGTTGTCCTACCCTGATAAGATATATTGAAGAGGGTGTGGGATGGCTGGTGATACACTCAACTCAGTTCTTATCTACAGACAAGCTCCAACCTGCATGACAGTCAATGGTCCTGGCGGACAGCTACATTCCTAAATAGGTTTATTGTCCCTTCAGCACTTTTCTAATATTGTCTTGTTAGAGATTTGAGATCGTTTTAGTGGCTTTGCACACATACTTTATTTGAGAGGGTTAAATAGAGCTTATGAATTTTTTAAATGAATTATATGTTTTTTTGGATTGGAATGTTTTAGGATCAGTTCCGTCAGGTATTTTGTTATGCTCTGAAGCTTGTCAGACAAATTTTGTTCAGTGAATTGCATTTATTTTCTTCTGACTAAAATTAATTAGCAAATAACAAGGTATAAAATTCATATTATAATATGAAATAAGAAGATCACCTGATAAAATTCATGTCTCAGAAAGTTAACCAACTCAACATATTCTGTGACAGGCGAAGGTTATTGCCAGTGTAGGTGACTGTTTAACATTGAGAAAGTTGCAGAACAAGTCCCTGTCTGTTCCGCTTGCCTTGCTTGGCCTGGTCTCGCCACGCTTGAGTAAGCAGGCTGCAGGCAAATGTTGCAGTCCCGTAGTGTAGTCAGGTCTCTTTGTACAGGGAGGGAGCTTACTGGAGGCTAGTCAGTCGGCACAGGATAGGGTCAAATTCTTATCTTGTACATTTTCATATTTTCCTAGTAAAAACTAGGATGAGAGCAGAGTTGTATAACTTGAGCTGTTTTGAATTGGTTGATGCAAGTGGCATGTGATTTTTAGCTCGGTTTTATTTCCAAACCAAAGAAGGACCTGAATAAATCATTTTACAAGAGACTGGAGCATAGAATTAAGACAGGAAAATAGAAAGATACTTCCCAGCAGGTTAAGACTTCACCATGAGAAAGTATAAATATTTGCTTAAGAGGTAAAAAAGATATTTTGGCTTATCTTTGTCAAATCTGCTTAGTGTTATCATTACAACACTGATATGATTTATCTGGCAAGTGCTATATTTTAAAGGAAACGTCATTTACTATGCATATCTTCCTTGTCAGTTGAGGCATAGATATATCCCTGTGGATGCATAACTAAGTAAACTGCAGTGCTGACATTCCCCACTGCAGGGTTTGTTTGTATGTAGACACTACCATGCAGGCTTAGATTCCCGACCTATTGCACAATAGGACCACTGAACTAAGATACCTTTTGTGTCTATTATACTTTTATGATAGTGTCTGAAAATATGAACTTTACTATTGAATGATCAGATGAAAGTATGTTCATGTCATAGAAATCTTTACGTCAAAGGTAATTACAATATCTAATGAATCTGTGAAAAATAACTGCATGTTATTCCGATTTCACATCAGGGTACAAGAGGTTCCAGCAGGATCAATTGTCATTAGAATTATGTATGAGGGTGTCATCTGGTCAACTGAATTACATCCATATATAGGGCTGAAATATAAGTTACTAGGGCCCTGAATGAGAATATCTGAGGGCGTGTCTGTGTACCTAAGGTACACTTGAGGTAGAATACTAATGCTTTATTTCAGGAGTTTGTAAATGCAATAAACATGCTCATGACGAACTGTCAAATATAAATGTTATAAGGGTTTATTGTAACATTATATTTTAGATATTGTTCAGGTTGGAAACAATTGGAGTAAAATATATTTTTTGTTTTAATTTGCAAATGGAGGATGCCTGTTTAATTTTGTACAATTATTTTTCTGTGAATTTCCAACAAGTGCCACATGTATTTTTTCATAAACATGGTATTTTGAGTTTTCACAAATCTTTATCGAATTATATATTTGATTAATTTACATGATATATGACATCATTTTTGGGACATAACTTTTCAATGTAGACTATCTTCTAACATAACTGGAATTTCAATCTTTATTTTCCATATTTGAGAAAACATGATTCAAAATTAGTTTTGGTTCAGTAAGGGTGTCTGCTTGGTGGCGTTTTAAATTGCTCATCTTGTTGTATGTCTCCTGTTCGCTCGTGTGAAATAAAATCATTTATAATCATTTATCTTGCTTTCAGTTGGTTATTGTTGCTGTTGTACAGATATGCAATGGGTAGTGAACCAAGAAATTTATCTACCCCGCATATTTTGATCAAATCTCAATGGCTGTTTTCATCATTGCTGACGTTTGTCACAAATCGTGCTTTAATCTCAACGCCGATTATAAGTAAATCTGTTTGAACGACTAGTATATACATGTAGTTAAGGTTCAGAACGCTGACAATACCATTTTCAATTGATCGGCATTGTAGGCTTTGATCATCTTCCCTGGGGAGAAAATTCAGGCTAAAAGGCTGGCACGGAAAATGTGACAAACGACAAGAAAGCTTGGATTAGTAATTAAGTAATTAAGAAAATTGTAGGAAGTTTCTTTCGAGAAAATGATTGTGTTACAGAAATTTAAAATATATTATCCACTTCGCCAATGTTAACTTTATTACGATGCAGCGTAACTGGCGTTTTATTATTATTTCTTTATTATTTTGCACTTAAGGAGGCTACAGGCCTATAGTACATACATGTATATACAAGCAGTTTTAGGCAGAAGAGAGTGTATTTTTTCTGAGAATAAAGGCATGGTACAAGAACATTGACAGGTTTTCAACATGCCTTTTGCTAGAGCAGCTGATTAAAGATATGAATTTATAAATATTATGATTCGTAAAGTAATATTTTTTAATATACTTATATCTTAAATCAAGGTAGGCTGGACAGACACAAAGAAAATGGTACTCATCTTCAATTACATTTAAATTACACATTTTACATAATCTGTGTTCTCTTTCTAAGCCAACATATCTACCAGTTTCAATTAACAATTCATGTGATGAGCAGCGAAATCTTGTAAGTGAAATTCTGAATTTCCTAACATTCAAAGTAGATAAATAGATTTCATTGCATATAGACTGTTTGAACATTCTGTAATATAAACATTTATTTGATAAAGATACTTTATGAAGCCAATCTTGTTGATAAATATCTTGCAACCTTTGTTTAAAGGATATGAGAAACTGTGTGTGAGAGTGTATACATTGATTATTATTATTATGCAATACCGGTAATAATGATATGCAAATGTACATCGATGAACCTGTTACGGACAGATATCGTTACACCATTCAGCCACGTGAACGGTTTGAACTTTCCACCACGGAACATGAGGCAAGTTTCCTTCATCTCTACCTGAATCTTGATAGCTGAGCATCATTCATTGAACATTACTTGATAGTATCCTATTTGTCATGTAGAAAAGAATACACCATGACAATTGCGAGTCTCGATGATATATATGTAGTTGGTTTAAACATATTTTATTTCACAAAATGAAATAAGGATTGGTGAACAAGCCATTAGGCTTATTTGAACACCGCTCCTTGTAGTTCTGGATCAATCATTTTATGGGAACTTGTGACTGTTGTACCGTGACTTTACTTTTACAAATTGTTTATACAATTGGATATACTTAAAGGGGCAGTAGCACGTTTTTTGATAATTTTTAATTTTAAATTTTTCACTGATAATTGTATGTTAGTTCTAAATGTATTACTTTGATAGTGTCATAAATCTTATTACACAAGCCAATTAGCCATAGTCAGAGGACAAAGTATGAAGATTCACATAAAATCCATTGGCGGCCATTTTTGTGTGAACACCTTTAATTCACTTTCTGTAAGAAAAAGGAATCGCAAGGCTAAACTTTACATTATATATTTGAATTGTTACTGCTCAATTTAGTTTAAATACATTGTCTTTCAATTGGAACCATTAATTTTCATTTTCCTGACATCACCTTATTTCCCCTCTAAAAACGTGCTACTGCCCCTTTAATGCAAACAATTAATTTTAAGAGGATTCCACAGTTATAGAGGATACTAAACGACCTTCCATTTAATACTATTTTTATTAAACGAGTTAATGATTTTGTATAAAACGAGCGAAAGCGAGTTTGATACCAAATCATTCACGAGTTTAATAAAAATAGTATTAAATGGAAGGAGGTTTAGTACACTCATTCTCAATGAAAGTACACAATTTGTTAAAAATGACGTCGTCTTGACAAATAGTTTAAAATGTCATAAATACAACGTAGCTATGTCGTACTTTTGTATCAATACCATCGGAAATTGAATTTTTCACTAGAAAATACAGAATAATATAAATATTCTACTCTTCATATTTATACAGAAGCCTTAATTGCTATGGAACATGCCAAATTGGTAATGTCGCCCACAAGAGATAATTATGTTGACAAAGCAGCTGAAGTGCAGGTATAAGTTTTTAAAGCTATAAAAATGCTCAAGATGTAGAAAAACCTGTTCTCTTGATTTTTTTAAGTGATCATAAAAGAAAAGCTTACTAAACTTTTCCAAAAATGAAATTTGGTTGATGTCGCTGTTTTTATGTAATTTACGTTATGGTTCTTTAAAATCAGCTTTAAAACAAGGTTATTCGCACTGAACATGAGTAAATATAATTTTCCCGTGAGTTGTATAGTGATTAAAAAGAAAATCTAACCCATTGCCACTGTTAACATAGTTGCTGGTGTTTCTGACATTAATATCCACTAAGGAGCAGGCGTATGGTTAAGGCTGTAATCTACGTTATGGGTTTCTTGTAAATATTGAAAATGGTAATGTCCTTAAAAATAATTTGTAAGATGTAAAAAGTTCTGAAGTTTTGCTAATAAGTAAACAAAATCGCTCCACCGCCGTCATAATATTGTTTTGACTCGAAGAAAACACGCTTTGTAATTTACGTTATGTAATTTACGTTATGTTTGCATACGTTATATGTACACAATTACCAAATACGAGGGAGTATTGCAGAGATCGAAACATGTGTTGGACCAGAAACGTAAGAGAAAACATTATTATTGAAGTTAGAGCCACTTTCTTCTTAAAAAATGTTTTATGAAATTTACGTGTTATTTAGGTTTTAATCTACGCTTTAGGCCTTCTAAATATGTAAAATAGGCCTAGTATTGTCCGAAAACTAGTAGTTAAACGACATAGGATAATATTCAAAGTGCTGTCTGTTTCTCAAGTTTGATGGTAAATTTGTAAACAAACACAAACTTGCGTGAACTTAATACCACCTTATTTGATTACGCGAAACGATCTTGTATTTTACGTTATGAGCCCGCGACGGTCGACCTCTTCGATCACAGGTCCGATCAAAAACACCAGTTTATCAAAGTAAAAATTTTTTTCTAATTTATTGAACTAATATGTGTAAAGATGGTATTGTTACACTAATAATAAGAACCTAAAGGCTTATATTAGGTCTTATATAGCGGTTGAAGACATGTGTATTACGCCAATATTATTTCAGACTACTGGTAAAAATACTTGTGATATTCGTTTATAAATAATAAATACTGTTAATCAAAAGTTAAAGCAGTTGAATGTTAAGTTTTATTGAAAAAATCCTGTCTAGTTCTTGCGAGAGAGGTTATCTATTTGTTTTGAAACGGTCATAAACTCTTCAGCTTGTAAAAGTGTAGATAGAAACTGAAAATATCCTTTCAAAGTGACTTTGTATATTGGTAATGTAATTTACGTTATGGTCAGATATTTTCTAGCTTATGACAATTGAGTATTACACATACATGTTGTTACGTTTTGGTCGTCTTCAGGAATAAACTATTGATTTGTTTAACATAATAAATATACCTTTGTTGTTGACACATTTTCGAGTTTTTTGTTTGTTTTCCACAGATCCCTTATTAGAAAAGGCGGGAAATTGATAAAAAGAAACATAATCTATAATTTAAATTTGTCAAAGTGTAAACACTAAAATTTAACTTGTTATATTGATAGCTGCAGTGTTACCTGTTAAATTCGTATGGAAAGTAATAACATTCGTGCCGTTTGTTATTACTTAGGAGGTTGATGGTGTGCTAACCGTTTGTGGTGTCCGTTACAAATAGCGTTACAACGTTAAATTCTGAGACAATGACATGTCATGTTTGGACAGCGATAACAATAAATCTGGTTGGAATTATTTGATGAAACTTCAAAATCATATTCTATGGTTACAAGACGTTCAAACAACATCAATAAAAGAATCTGATATTGACTTTCGATTTTTGCGAAAAACACATATTCAATTGTGCACTTTCATTGAGAATGAGTGAGTATTCTGTTTATTACTTGCCCTAAAAATCACGCAAACTTGCCGAAAATGTGCTGAAACTAACAGTTCCGCGACTCTGCACCCATTGTGACGAAGCGCTTACATTGTGACGTCAAAACAGCTCACTTTTGTGACGTCATACTTGCATTGTGATATTACACTAGTTTAATATTGCCGTATAAATATTACACTGCGGTATCTACACGGGCGTGTAATAAACGACTGTTTTTGCAATGACAAGTATGACGCTCGAATGATCGTTGACTGCCGATACCTTCAATTCATACCAATGGCGTCGACCTAAAATGCCTGTGGTTTTAGGAAAAGCGAATAGGAGTTGCTGATATATAATGGTGAATTTTTACATGCATACGTTACTGTTCTTTAGCCTACATCTCGACAATATTAACACTATCAAGTACTTTATGTACCACAACATTCCAATCATTTAAAAACTGCTGATGGCTCAGTTATAACGTTGATTTATCTATCTACCCTATTCTCTCACGAATGCAACGTTTTACAATATCCGGCTATAAAATAATCTGCAAACATTTTCTGTCAAACCTTTAACACCGATTCCTTTCAAGCGCGGCCCACCTAACACAATTACAGTGAGGGGAGTCGCTTTCAAGGGTGTCTGTGTGGGTAAGCCCCGTTTGTAGGAGTGGACAGTTAATAGCCTGTGATTTAGTGTGTTGATACGTGCTGATACTAGATAGTGTGTCAACCACTCGGATAATAACGTGCTGAGACGGCAGATTAATGTCACAGGCTTGAACCAGGATAAATGACCAACAGACCGTTAAGAGAGATTTCCTTAAGCAAGGATAATTGTCCACCAATCCGTTCAGAGAGATACCTTCCTCTCATTGATTTAGTGTTAGTCCTTTTAAGGTCAAGGTCATAACCCTGTGTATTGTATCCTGCCCGGAGAGAATAGAGTCTAACCCAAAAGATTAAATTTCTTACGATTGATTCGTAGGGATACGAAAAATTAATTTATATGTCATTTCCAAGTAGTCTTTTTTTTCATGAAATTCATCATTACAGTGTTTCGAATGCTCCAGTGGACCAGCAAAACTACGTTTTACGCTTTGTTATATGTCATATCGTGTCGATTGCACGAAGGAATGCCGCCAAACCTTTTATCGATTCATCGGTGATTTATTATCAAACTGACACTCAATCTGTTTTGTGGACCGATCATGCTTAATAGTTTTCAAGTTCCTTTACAAACGTTCAAATTCAGTGGTCCTATTTTTGCCAATCTAAATAAATTTAGATCAACAGTGGTTTTATATTTGGTCATACTGTTGATCTAAGATTGGCCCGTAAGGCGGGTCATCCCGCTGACCTCTGAAATCAGCCGCTCGGCCAATCAGAAAAGTTGCCCTAGCTCGCTGGAAGTTCGAAAAACTCAGCAGCACATCTTTTGAAATGGATGGTGTTCGGAGCTATGTCATTCGGAGCGGAGCAGAGCGACCATTTCGATGAATAATCCGATTGCTTGGATGTATTAATAGATTAATTTTTTTCTTTGAAAATGATTTAGCGTCTTTGCTAGTTGTCAATGACAAATGGTGATTGCACACCGCACAGATACTAACGTGGCGAATAATAATCACAAAGTTAGAATATCATAAATGTCAATATTTACGAAAATTCTCATGCAAGGGGAGTTAACTCTTTTTTTAATCAAACTCGTTTGCTCTAATTCCTTCATTTCCATCCAAATAATTAAAAAATAGTGCTTTTTTGTCAATCATAAAACTAAAACTATTTTATACAACCAAAAGAAAATCAACCTACTGATATATTTTTATCAGTATCAAAAACAAGGTTTATTTTTCACAATGCACACTGTTATTGAGCAGAGGCCATAGGCTATATATGTTTCTTCCGTCCTCACCTTCTGGGAGCGTCTATGAGCTGTTTGAGACATCGAATTTGATTGATCAAATCGCGAATTCTTTATTTGCATACGAAAGGTCACCGGGACGACCTCGCACACTGGTCAATCTTAGATCAACAGTATGACAAAATAAAAATCTGTTGATCTAAATTTATTTAGATTGTATTTTTGCATCGGTAGTTGTGGGAATTTAACAAGCAAACACATGTTACTAGCGTTACGTTTTCGTAACACGTGCACGAAACTGTTTTGTTACCAGTAACATTTTGGTGCTGATGCGGGCCTATAAGGAAACAGATTTCAAACCATATTTCAAATCTACAAGGCAGCAGTACAAATCATTATGATGTAGACATTTATCCACCAGAATCCTGAACCAAGGTGAAGGACACACTTGTGGATTCTATCCGAATAATCGGTTCCACCAATGTTTATTCTTATTAAATAGTCAAATTAATAAGATGTAAGGACCATGTAGAGCGGTGAACGTTTCTAGAATAATTATCCAAGATTCAGATCTAATGCTTCTTTGAAGGAATTTTATGTCCGCGAAGTTGTGCGTGAGAAATATGGTAAACAGAAGTGGTAGACGCCAATAGATCCAATTAAGCACGGTATATGTCGTGATTATATCTTATATGCTTATTACAGAAAGCACCTTCATCAGACTTCCAGTGTCAAGGTCGATGACAAGAACCTTAAAATCCGATAACAAGACGATCATGTTTATAAAGGGAAACCCATAATATCAAAATGAAGTTTAAAGTCTTCGAATGAACTTTCTCGAGCCTTTTTATGTATGATGATTACGGAAGAAGTGTTTAGGAACATAGAGCATTTACGCTAATGGCATACAGGACAAACAGAACAGTTAGTAGCCAGTCGATACTGTTATGGTGTTATTCTAAGCGGATGAACAGCGGATTGTTCTTGAATACTCTCATTGATTCAATCCAATTCTGAAACAAGGTCGAGGACAAGAACATGTTGATTGTATCCAGTCTGGAGATAATTGGTCTCCGGATAGTTATTCCTGAAACGTTCCATGGCCTTGGAGATCCAATCAGAACCAGTGTTAACAGAATTTACTTAGTAGGCCGAGGAAGATTTAGAGCATAATTTGTCTGTGGAAGGTACTTCAGTGAATATTTCATGACACTTTAATATTGGTGTGATACAGGAAGACTTCTTTATTTGAGTTTTTGACGTCACAATCTAAACTCCAAATCACAGTTGTTTTTTTATGAGATTTAGACTACCAACTCGCACTTATCAAATGCCATTTTCATCTCATATCGAGTTAATGTTCAACCTATATAAACCAATTTCATGTTGATGGCGTATGATCTAAAGCAAAAACTAGCACGAGCTGTTTACATTGGTTAATACCTTTATGCATAGTTTAGTCTCAATTGAAAGCTAAGCTGGCTGAATCATGCCATCGTCATATTTCTTTTCAAAAATCAGAATGACACCCTGCCCATTTCCGGATAAATTCACACGCAAACGACCCTACAAACCATAGACATTCAGTTATTCATTAAGACAAATGAGAACAACATTCACTTTGTATTGCTGAAAAGAGCTATTTCTTCCGGCCAAATGAAGTTCTCGAAGGTAAATGGTAGTAAATGAAGACACGTGTAAACACAATAACAATACTACCCCGGCAACGTGTAACTTCATGCCCCAATCTCCACGTTGTTTTAGCAACCTTCTCTCTGTTAGATGCAGGGTTTAGCGTTTCGCCTCCAGAACTCGTCCGGCTGTTATGCAACTTAAAGATTCTGTTTTTCTTTGTAGCCTATTCCTTTTCTCATAAAAACTTGTGCCTTGCTACGATAACTTTCCTATCTCATAAATGCATTGTCCAATCAAAATGATTCTATTTAAATTCGTATTAATGACACAAGCATCGACAGGTTGGTGAACAGAAACAAAATCTGAATTGTGTCCAAGATGGTTTAATTCTTATCTCTCATGGATGCAAAGGGCCAAGCAATAGCAACCAATCGTGTCACCCGGCGATGGCGGCGATAAACCATAATCATCGTTGCTGAACTTAAGTTTCAGTGGTCAATTGAACTATGCACCTAAACGTGCCACAAAAAAGCTCAACATATAGTCACATTATCAAACAAAAGCACTAACATCACTTGCTCTTATCAGACACACAGACTTTAGTTCACATTGTTTTTGACCATAACATACCTATTGAAAAGCAAGTCTGAAAGAGCCATTTCCAGGTTCCTTTCTTTAACAAAATAAAAGTTTTGAGAGAGCCTTAATACACGTCTACACTTTCACACCCAAACTTAGCATTCTCACAAAAAAGAAGTCGCCAAGCTAAAGAGATTGTTTCTGCTGCATCTGAATGAATCTAATGCCTCCCAAAGAATGCTTTGGAGGCAGTACGTAACTGTGTATATCTATATCCGAGCCAGGTAGCCTATATGTATACCTACAGCTGACAACGCCTGACTCTCGGTTGTTCCCACGGATATACACGGTTGATGTATGTGCTGGCCTCCATCTCGCCTGTGTATAAGATATACCTACCTCGTGTGATACAGTTGCTACCTGGACCAACCGGCTTTGGGTGGCCGTATACAAAAAGGCTAACAATATGTGCATGGTACCTTGGCTAACTAATTTACGGTATCTTAGCGTTAAGTAAACTACGAAAGTCTCGGCTTGGTTGGACTGGTTTGGAGATGCTGCCCAAAGACTTAAAGTCTTATTGCTTACACTGACAATCATGCATAAACATCCGTTCAGTGCTTTTTCTGTTTCTATTCCTTCTTTTTAAGAATTTCAAAGAACTACGTCGATATGATGTGCCATTTAAAGGGGCAGTAGCACGTTTTTTGATAATTTTATATTTTAAAATTTCCACTGATACTTGTAAGTTAATGCTAAATGTATTATTTTGACAGTGTCAGAAATCTCATTACACAAGCCAATCATCCATAGTCAGAGGACAAAGTATGAAGATTCACATAAAATCCATTGGCGGCCATTTTTGTGTGAACACCTTTAATTCATTTTGTGTAAGAAAAAGGTATCACATGGCTAAACTTTACGTTATATATTTGAATTATTACTGCTCCATTTAGTTTAAATACAGTTTCTTTCAATTGGAACCATTAATTTTCATTTTCATGACATCACCTTATATTCCAACTAAAAACGTGCTACTGCCCCTTTAAAGGTGTAGTCACCAACAAAATGATTCAAATCAGAACAAAATCAGGAAACGTGCTACGATCTCCTTGTTCACTAAAACACGACAGGTGTAGACTTTATTCAGGGAAGTCTATTGAAGATTGTGTATTGGAACAGTAAACACACAAAGATGGTATACATGGCTAGTGCTGCTTTACATGCCAACACGTAAACATCATTGCCCGTTTATGACCTGAAAAGAAAAACAATCTTCTTGAAACTACTTTTGTTAGTAAACACTTCCTGATTCGTCCTTTCCTGATAGGGATTACATCAAGCTGTTCATTAGAAAATGTATTTATAAACAAAACATACCTTCAAGATGATATTGATGTGCATTCTCTCCCACAAAGAGAGCCCCAGTCATGTGGAGAGAGAATGAGTGAAGTTAAACACATCTGAAACATTTAAAATGTAGTACGTTCATGTTTATGAATACTTCTTTGGTATAGACATTCTATTTATGCTTTTAAGTTAAACAGGTCACAAGTTCAAGACATTCAAAATATATATTTAAATTTATGTAATATACGACCTTTAAAGCCTATATAGTTCATTCAAAGCACCAATAACTTTCAAATCGTGCATTTATTTCATTTTGAAATGTAAATATAAACGTCATACGTCCTCTGAGTGAGTGATATGAAACTTTTAGAGGAATACACTAAATGAAGCACTTCCTGATAAAGCACACAAGATGAGGAGTTGGGAGAAGGAAGTACGAGTTGGTATTGTTGTATTGTTATATAAGTGCACAAAGGTCAGGGTCGTTTTAAGGAATTCGACATAATAAGATAAATTTAACTAATAAGTAATGGTGTCCTTGTATGGTTTTGTAAATGTTGAGACGATGGTAAGGTTTATTTAGTATGGTGCTCTTAGAAATAAATATTTTGAAGCAATTATGGTTAGCTTAAATGATTATTAACAATGAGTAACACTTTGCATGGAAGTTTGGCATGGTCTGGCAACTTAGACTTATGGTTATGAAATTGTAATAAATTCCAGGCAAACACACAGCAAAATTATTGTTAAACAAGTCAATGAAAGTCCTTATTTGGAGGCTTCAATTGGCTTCTTGGTTTACCACCATCGTGAGACTTCAGATTACACTTTGGTATCATCAGACCTCTTGCACTGTTCTAGTCAGTGTTGGATTGATGCACATGGCCTTGAATCTCTGACACACATACTATAACTATTGATAAAAAAAACATGCTAGCCTTATAGAATAAAAGATATCGGAGACAATGTAACAATCAATATCGCTTTCGCGATAACGCTTTATGTTATTTTTTGAGTAGAAGTTATTGTTACCAAACAAAATAACGATCTGCAATCTCTGTCCAAACAGCCAACGCCCAAAAGTAATTTTGTCGAAATCAGCTATTCAGGAAGCAGAATGTATAGTAATAGGTTATCAATTGCCTTCCTGTATTACAAATTGTTTTACTCATTTGGTTGCCTTTTTAAAATTCGGATGTTAAATGAAATCTAATGATACTACCCGATATATGCTAGACTTAATACCGTAAACCTTCACTTTCTTAAATTGAAAACTGTAACTTAGTTGTGAAAGTATTTTCTATAACCAAGCTTATTATGTCTTAAATGCTTTTTATGCGATAATTTCCTCGTCGAGGTGAACCTGGAACCTTAGCATTCTCTCAAAACAAAGGTAGATAAAGTCATGAATTGTTGATCTTGCCTCTATTCCAATTAGTTTGTGGGCTAGAATGGGAGATGCCTGATTGGTTTCAATTAAAGTTAGTTGTGCAATCAGTGACTCTGTCCTACAAACCCCCATTTTGGCTATTGAATCATGACAAAGGCATTGTGTAGTGAACCATCCTTTGTAACCATGCGAGAAGTGATGTCATTTGCTAAAAAAAATCAAAGGAAGAAAATAAAAATAAAAATAAAAAAGGTAACATTTAATTCAAAGTTTCCTTTGTTTGCCTTATATTCAGTTACGCAGCTTAACACAACATCACATCTCCTTTTATGATACAAACATAAAAATGCCCGTAAAAGAATAACTTAAATAAAGTTTATTCAACTACATGTTCTACAAATAGAATGTCAAAAATACAACGGGTTTCTGATTTCACGCAACATTCAGTTATGCAAGTTAACACAGCATTGAGGTGACTGACGGTTAGAAGGAAGAGCGACAAGATGATGATGATGATTGATGTGTACACAGAGACATGACAATCTTCATCAGTATACAACGCTTACACCAGAGGTCAGGTGTATATAGACAATAGGTAGGTATATAGACAATAGGAAGGTATATAGGTGGAGTTGGTGGTCTTCTCTGGCCTTGTATGGGTTGACTCAGATTGCCATTGCGTTAGTCCATATTAGGACAACAATTGGATAGAAATAGATACTGAAGTCGCTTATTCTTGTTTGTCCTGACTTTCCTGACTGGTGACAGCTACAAATGTATTATTTGACGTTGATTGACCATATAAGGAAAAGGGAAAAACGAGGTTAGAGATTAATGACATTAGAAATGGGATTTTGAGAAACTTTTGTGTCATTTATATGAGATTTCGCTATTTTTGTGCCTTGTGAGATTCCTAGATTACTTAATATGGAATTTAATGAGACATTAAAGACTAGCAAAGATGTGTATAATTGGTATATGATAAACGAGCAATTGAAACAGACATACGATATATACATTCGAACGACATATATGATCGATCCGGCTAAAATAACCATGGCCTCCTCTCTAAACGAATTTGGAGGAATACTTTTACGTAAGACCATTGTACCTCGGGGTGAGATGTAGAGCCGCTGGTTATGGAAAGGCAGTGAAACCGATATGCAGGTTTGCTTGACTTGTCACGAGAAAAAGTCATTAGAGTTTAACTGTCAATATCAGAGAAACTTTACGATCAATATGATTATCGAGCACCTGTTACAGTGTTAGACACTCATTCATCAGACTGTGGAATTTCAAAGTTTTCTTTATGCCTAAATGCTAAGATACAATACACACCAATCATGTTGGATCATGTATTTCTGTTCCATGATTGTGGATCAAAATTTAGTACCTTGTCAGCCAGACCCTTATCAAGATATATGTTGATGACATCGGAAAAAGGGTTCCATATGCTATATATGTTGTTCATGGTATATATGCTATGTATGTTATATATGCTATATGAACCATATATACTGATACATATATACATATATGATGTTTATTGTATATATGCTATGTATGTTATATATGCTATATTAACCATATATACTGATACATTTATATATTATGTTTATTGTATATATGCTATGTATGTTATAAATGCTATATAAGCCATGTATACTATATATACCATATATATATGCTGTTCATGGTATATATGTTATGTATGTTATAAATGCTATCTGAGCCATATATACTATATATGCCTTATACAGTATGTCATATACAACACGAGGCCTACCTAAAACTAACTAACTAAACTTTCAATCATGATATAAAACCGTGTGACACATCCGCAGAATACCCTCGATATCATAGTTGATACAACGACAATACTCCTTGTACTCTTCACGTGCCACGCCCATCTCGTATCGATCCGGCTATTATATTGATGGATGGGACACGGTACGACACACCGACAAACGACACACATATTATCATGTATCGATTGTATAAATTGTAAACCCAAGTTTATATATTCGTCATATTTCCATCTTCTTGTCATAATTATGTTGTCGAGAAGCAGTATACCGGATGGATGTTTCATGTAAGCCTCGTGATAAATGCAGAAGTGCCATACACCATTCCTTAAATTTAGATTTATATGTCGTTCGAATGTGTATATATCATGTGTCTGTTTCAATTGCTCGTTTATCATTGCATCTTCCTTTAAGAAGTAAGAAAGGATATTTCTATGGTAGGACATTGTATTCGTGTATAGATGGAAAGCTGCTATTGGTGATGAATATGCAGTGGAACCGATTTGCAGGTTTGCTTGACTTGTCAGAACATAAATTCAAAAGCACCATACAACAATACTCAACTTAAATGCTAAAGTAGTTTAGATGTATATGTATATGTTTCAATTGCTGGTTTGTCATTGTCGAGGAGTAGTGTCTGCTCTATGTGCATGCATTTAAGTTGTAAGCATAGATATAAATAAACCGCATGTGAATATGAATAAATTTATTGTTTTAAGATATATATATATATTCCTTTTGCAGTAGTCAAACATCCTGCATAACTTGTTCATTACAACGTGTGAATGGTAAAATATATCAACTAAAACATACCTACTAACTGAAAATCTTGCCCTTTAGTTATGAAGATCAGCTGATCTATAGCCATATAGTCTGACTTTTACATAGGTCTGACAATAACGACAGATCAAATCAATAATAACAATAAAATCCATCAAAGAAAAGCATTAATGTATATATACTTAAAGAGGTATACCCTTATCTGATCTACAATCTGTATCTGTAAGTGGTGAAAGCGCACCAGAAACGTGGGAGCGAGTTAACGGATTTCCTATACAGAGGAGTAACAGAGTGAGTATTACTCGATCATCGAGGTGGTCCACGTTACTCTGTCATCCAGCACACAGAGAACAAATAAAGGAGACTTTATTAAGTCTATAAAATGTTGGCAAGTCTAGTTACTTCAGCTCCAGTGGCGGATCAAGGATACTTGAAAGGGGGGGGGGGGGGGGGGGGGGGATAGGGAGGGTATTGTTATATAACATTATTTTTATTTTTTATTGACGTGAATCTATAACTGATTTTCAAAAGGAACCATCCCCCCTCCCCGGATCCGCCACTAAACTCTATTAAGAATTGTCCAGAACTTCCTTTGAATTGACCAAATACTAAAGAAATAAAATTATCCAAAAATCGTTTTTTTCAGGGACATTATGATAGTCTAGGTGTGATGCAGTGAGGGTATAGATCCTGAACTAGCTATACAGTACAGCCTATTCTCATTCATTACCTTTCCACCAACACAGAACACATATTACCATGATAATGGATGGCGCGTATCGGCAATAGATATTGACAACCCGCGGAGAAGTATATCAATCAGGTCAAAGGTCAAAGGTGCCAGTCCATTCAGGTATTTCCACCTCTCCCGTCAGGGGTCGCTTCTTTGCCCAGCAACCGAGTACACCCCGGTGAAATATGCTCGTAAACTTTACTGAGTAAATTTAACTATTTGTAGACTTTGTCACGTCTTTTCAATAATTGACTTGTTTGTAAGCCATAATTTAGTTTTCAAGATGAGTAAGAACAGGTCTGTGAAACAAAAGAAGATAAAAATCCACAGAAGTCTACGTATTCCACAATTATCATTTTGTATTCACATTAAAACACTTGAGTTACCGAGCTATTTCTTCGCGAGCGAGTCTAAGTCTCCGCAAGTCGAATTCCCCGAGAAAAACTTTAGATTGGAAAAAAACTTGAGCACGTTAAGAACTTAAGAGTCAATATTCAGGCCTTAACTTAGTTTCTGTTTGCAGATAATTAAAAAAAAGTTGTATATTTACGTATGTAACAAGCCTTTTTGAATGCGAAAGAGTGTCAAAGTTTTTTTTAGCGATACAAGAGTCAAAGTTACTGACGTCCGATGTTTGACGTTAACGTTGAAGTATAGTTGCTCCCTCGCTGGTAACTATCATAAGAAGTATTAATGATCGGATAATGAATTTGAAGGAAGTATTATTATCGGCAATACAAGTTCCTGTTAGCATGCCCCAAGACAACCTACATTATGACTAAACCGGGAGGTCTAAACAAAAATAGAAAGCGGTTTCCTTATAAACGAAAATTAAAGCAAATATTTTAGTTCCTACTTCACAGTTTGACTGCAGCATGAACATTTAACTAAATACATTTCATTTTGATATGAATGTTCAACCATTGTGTCACAATAACTCATACGAGGAAACACTATACTATACTATATATATAGTTTGGATTTCTTTCCTTGACAACAGATTCTAGACTCATTGACAATGGAATATTGATGAGTACACGTTATTCACAGACGAGGATAAAATAACAATGACGTTATTGTTATTGGTTACATTTACTTTGAGAAAATCTAGGCCAAAATGTTAACCATATAAATGTTTAAGAAAAGAGTTACTATTCCAGTAGATTTTGTTAGTACTAATAATGTTGGCAACCGAACAATATGAGTCTGATATGGATCATATTTCATAGATAAGCTTACACAAGGGTCAATATAACCGGCTATTGCAAGGACCGTTTCAGATGAACATCAATTGCCTGAAATATAACCATTGACGAACAGCAAGTGGCTTTACAGAAAAAGAGAGTGTCATGGGGTCTTTCTACATTTGTAAACTAGAGAAGCTGTCTAGGATTTGATTTAACATCAAGTCTAACATTCATACTTATGTTAAAACAATTTTGAGACCTTAACATAGTCTTTAGAAAAGCTATTCTAAATATGAAGTGAACGAGTCATTTGTCTACGGCTTCTTGTCAAATAAATAAATTATTTAACTGACAGAAACTGAATATAAGTCTCCATAATATTCTAAACTATGTAGGTCCAATAAGTTAGGTCTTGTTTTATTGTTTTATTCACTAAACCATGTTTCCTCAAATATATGTTTTGAATCCAGCTGTAGGTGAATACGGTACGGTGACTGCACGGAGAGGAAACATATGTTTCTCGGTCCAGTGAACACAATTAAGCTGCAAGGAATGTAAGCGATATGATAAGTTCACGAGAGTACTATAAGATATACTACCTTGAGTAGATTGTAAACTACTAAGATTAAAATAATAAGCCTGAGATGTAATAAAGAATAACGATGTTCATAATCAGAATACAGGAGTTGTTGTTTATATCAATAACAAGTGTCTTCATTCTTCAACGTGCCAATTTCTTAAATGTTTTTCTAAAACTTAGATACAATGATGAAAACATCATTTATCTAGCCTACAGCTATAATCGATGCATTTACTCATCACCACATAATATTTACTAAACATCATTAAAATAAGGATGAACAAATCAACTGAGTTATTACGCCTACCGATCAATCATGTCATATGTAGGTTTTGACAGGTAGATGTCCTTAGAGGTCACATGTCAAAGGTCAGGTATGTCGAAAACGCATGTGTCACATTGATAAAGAATGCCATACATATCTGGCAGAGGAATGCCGAGTAATGTATTACATATGAGTCGCACTTGCTAAAGCCAGGAGTGTCAACCCCTTACTAACACTTAAGCAGCTTCGAGAACACGGATCCTTACAGAAGCACATTAAAACATGTGGTATTGTGAGCTGACACATAAATGTCAATCGGGAGCGTTATGTTCGAATTATGACGTGCTGTATAGTACTGGGCGGCGAGAGGCAATTGACGACATACAATACTGATTTCGCGTTGACCCACTTGGAAACTGCCGGTTAAATGCTTAGTGAAATGTGCACGGCTTGAATGACACAACGACAGCCTTTCATTTCTCAACTACAGTGAAAGATTTAAGGTGGAAAAGTAGGCTAAAACATTGTTTTTCAACTTAAATGGCAAAACACGAAAACCCTTAAGAAGTTAACAGCTCGCATAAAAATCACCAACAGCAATCACTTAACAAAATAATTTGGTATGCTGATATTCTGTTGAAGGATACCTCGAAGAAAGGTTTTCACTGCATTGATGTCTTCGATGTTAAAAATTGTATCATGTATATCAGATGTCATGTAAAAGGAAAGGAAACTAAAAACTACAACCGATAACGATGATACACATAAGACATATCTATTACATCTGACACCAGATAAGCAATACTAACACAAATGTCATCCATGAGAAGCTGATTCATTTTTGTATGTAATTCAATATACATGCATTTGATATTTGATATATTGTTGATTTGACATGGATATCCATTATATTATGTAGTGCATGATGTTTGTTTAACTGAATATTATTACTCCTTTTAGTAACATTTTAAAAGTTGTCATGATGAAGACGCATATGTAGTTATGGATAATCAACTTCTTGAGCTGCTTAGGCATTCTAGAAGTTGATAGGATAAGGTAGACAAGAGTAATTCTATAGATGAACAACTTCTTTGTTTGACAGTAGTTGCTGTCCCATTATCATGCCAAACTGTATAAATTGCTGTACCTCATATGCTTGAAAACGGTGTAAGGATCTATGCCAAAACGTTGAAGAAGTTATCCATCCATAGAATTACAATTATATTCCTTATTCAACTTCTTTATTGCATAAAATGGGACGAAAATATAACGAGTAAAAATAGTTTAGACCACAGCGTGGCACACGAAACTCATACTCGTTGATGAAGGCTGTAATTTGAATTCAGTGCTACAGAATTCACCGTATTAAACATTATAGAGCCTGTACTTCTGGACGTCAATAATTGCTTGTTATAGTACACATTTGTCGTGATTTCCAAAATGTTCGATATGAAACCAGAAAGGAGGAAATATAGGAATAATGAATAAAATGAGTCTTGAAAGATACCTTCAAATGAGACAACTACATGTAGACTTGCCAACATCAGTCTGATTAAAATCGACTGTGATTCGAGGAAAAGAGTGTAAAAATATTATCTCTAGCGGGGTTCGAACCTCACCCAGCCCGGCTTTCCTCTCATTCACAGTCTAAAGGCACCCCTATTACCCCCATGTTCTGACACAAGCTCATCTAGCCAATCGAAAGGAGCGCAGTAAAAGCTTCGATATCATAATAGGGGCAGGTAACTCCAGTGTACCATTTGTTATACATAATCGCCGCTAAACGCTATTTAAAAACGAGGATGTTATTTGGTTAGCTTACAACTGGGTTTGTCTGCTCTAAACTGGTTATAGCAACACCCGATAGAGGTGGGTGCATTCAGACCGAGACGGAGAGGATATCCCGAATGGTTCGAGCCCCGATAGAGGCAATATTTTTAATATTTTATTCCTCGGAGCACGGTCGATTTTAATCAGACTGTGCCAACATTATCTAGACCTCTTCAACTTGGTTTCATATATTGTTTTCTCTAGGGTCTGAATTACAGACTAACTAAAAGTCAGACCTTTCATTCTACCGAGTTTTAAACATGTACGCATGTGTCTCTGCTCCCAACGACATTCATTAGTCATCCCACATCTGTTTCAGGCTTCCTTGTCTATGTAAACAGTGTATACAATACTATAATCACGAAACAGAAACCCAGCAACTCGGGGATTTAATCAGCCAGCCCATGCCGTAGTTATCAGGCCCACCTAGCCATGAGAAAATCACACAAATTCCCAAAGAAGTCGTCACAAGTCCACACACCATTTGGGAGTCGCACTTGTTTCATTCGGAACAGGTCGCCAGCTTCCGTGACAACCGAAAATGTCCAGTCAAATATTGCTGTGCGCCACTAATAGACGAAACCAGTTCAAGATTTTGACATCACGTACCGACTGACACCCATACCATAAGGGTAAACAGAACAGGTTGCCAGTAAATTCAACTTGTTCCCAATTCTGGAGAAAACGTTGATGCAAGAATTCAACTCCCTTAATTTCGTATTGAATATATTGTATATGTCTTACTGCAATGCCCTGTAAGTTAACAACATTCGCAATTTATCACTTAACTGGTACAAATTTACACACATTTCTTTTGATATTTATATAATCATAATATTTACATACAACTTTTACGTTTATGCTAATATTCATCCAATTATACACAGGCCATTTTTTTTGGGTGAAAGTTTATTTTCTGTGCCAAATCTGAATAATATCTAAACAATGCACTCGATTTAGACGTCGCTTTGTCACCGACAGAGGAATCTTCATTAGACTGTTTTCAGAGGAACTATCTCAAACACAATTACTTTTCGGCAACGTAGTACACGTAGGAGGGAATGTGTCTACAGCCGCCATTTCATCTACACTCCTCTAAACTTCTACTGGTTGTTGCGCAAGATCTCGGAGAAGGAATAGCGTTACATTAAACGATCCCTTTTTGTGGTTGAACACAGGAACGGCTTTGAATTGAAGTGACGTTAACATAACGTAACCTTCCCTTGGGGTTATTGGTAGATATAATCCTATTACACTATCGTAGTAAAGCAGCATTATGATCATATTTTAATGAGATTGTTGGTATTCTTATCAAATTGTACAACGTATTGTGTGCTGATACATTTATTATTTATTTATTTTAAGTGCAGGGGAATCTAAGTTAACCAAAACATGCCTCAAGCTGACGGTTAACTAACAAACTACATTTTTATAAGTGAAATGCATAAGAAAAGTTGGAGGAACCGTTTTGGAGAAAAAGGACCCATGGGACAATACAAATATCTGCCCTTTGGGGAATGATAAAAGAAGATTATTTGTCTGATTATTTAATCATGTATTTCGACAAACCTTTTTGTGTATGATAAAACTGAGTTCAGTATGGTATAATCGTTTATTTACTTCATAAAGTTTGTAAAATTATTTAGTTTAAAGCGGTGTTTAATTCTCACACACCTACAACACATGATACGTGTTATCATTTTTTATTTAGCTTAGACTAGATAACATTTCCGACGACTTTTACATTCCATGTCCTCGAAGCAGGAAACTGATATTTATTTTTAAAAATCAATATCTAAAACAAAACGGTATTGAATCGACATTGATAAATCGTGGCATTATTAGCTGGTTCCCAGACCTTGAAAATTGAAAAGCCATAGTTTGAGAGATTACTTTATCCGTCTATTGATAGAAGGAAAGCCTTGATATGCAATTTATAAGCAAGCTGGACAGGTCGAACAGAAGAGAGGTTTTTCAACAACGAGCATCACGGAGTATTAAGACGTTAAACAGTAATCCTCCTTGAATAGGTGTCTTGAACCAGGAAGATTAATAACACGCTTATTATCAATGGAATGCTTAAACGGAGCTACCTTTTCATATCAACTATGCATATTCTGATATCGAGCTTAGGGGTCGTGTTTCTTGGGAACACTTATATTCCCTGTGTAAACTGCATGAATAAAAACGGAGGTATGTGTGAACCTTGGTGAACTCCTGTTGGGAATTACAATTAAAGCTAAAGAGAGTTGTAAGTTACTTTTAAATAATATATTAAAAAAGATATGCAAGTCGCTTGGGCATATTTAAATTCCAGAAGCCTAATATCAAGGTTTTACCTTCTTAACAAATTATACGAGTTTCTGAAACAAATAATTAGTTTCATCTTATATCATGGTAGTCTCAATTGAATTAATGGCACGTACTGAGTAAAGACATGCAATTGATTCTCTTAGCATTCAAATCTATGAAAAATTAATATAAAGACAAGTGAGTTTTCATTATATTGGTAAACGTTCAAAGATATAACCAAAGATTATTTCAAATCAAAAAAGGTATATCTGTTGACTAAACGTTCAAACAATTATTGATCAACGTCCTTAATAACAAACCGAACCACATAACCACATGACAACAGCGCAATTTTCCTAATTACTCATTAGGTAAAAAGTAACCATAATCATGCCTCCTAACGTATGTGGCAAAAACCAATGACCTTATTTGGTGGTCGTGACCTCCCGCGAGATCCCGTTGACCTTACCAATGTCTGTTGTGCCAGGTCTTGCTGCCATGTGTTGTCATAGTGACGTCATGGGGATTATAAATAGTCTGGATCGTGCCTGCAGTTCAAGCCGAGTTCCTGCACAATAGAACAATGTGTTGTGAATGTCTTCTTGACGGCCCCGCTCACGAACGTCTGACTTGGGATTTATCCGTAGAGAAGCTATAGGATTTACCGGTATTCTGGTCCACGTGTTTACCGTTAGCTGTCAAAGGTGTAAGAATAGATAGTAAACCAAACTCTCACCTCTACAGAAGGCTTTCATCTAGACGTCAGGGGGGTGTTTGTGTGGCGTGCTCTTGTATTTATCTTCTTATGTATGCCAAAGTGAAAGCCTGACCTTTTTTCTAAGGCAAATGTATTACATAATTTATGATTGTTTTACTAAATTACGCAATAATGTATTTTTTATGTTTCATCAGTCGCTGGGAAAACATGCAACGAATCAGTCAAAGATGTTTCCAAAAGTATGGGCTGATACCATCAATATCCGGCTTGAGATTTACTTTTAGTTTCTGAATATGATTCTGACAATTGGAGAAAGAAACCAATCATCAATCAAACCATGTTCCATTGTAGGTAAATCATCATGTTGATATATTGCCCGTTATAGTGAATATTTCTTTTAACTATTTGTAACTTCATAATTTTGGCATGTATTGGTTTGGAAAACTGTCAAGCTACAACGATATCAAAAATGTTTCTTGTAGTTATTTGGGAATTATGTTGTGATGAAGGCTGAACATTAATTATTCTTCATTAAAATGGAAAGTGCTAGTATTCTTGGTGTATCAATCCAACAAATGACCGATGGAAATGGCAGGGTCAGTTGTTAGATACTGTATACCTGACAGCAAGACGTCAGCTACTTCACGCTCGTGTTGGAATCTTCACACCTGCCTCTTAACTAACGCGAGACTATCCGAGATGTGGCGAGACTAATTGTTTTTCAAACAAACAGGAAGTCAGGAGTACAAACGGTACCTGACATCCAATTTGTAATTTGGCTATATAATACACACATATATTTTCTTATAAGTATGTATACTATAGAAAAAACAATGTCGTAAATACATACACTTAAACATTAACGTGACCACAAAGTAAACCATAGAGGCACATGTATGTATTATTACCATCTCTACAATATGAATTTAGCCTACTGTTGGCTATGTATTAGACGCCGATGCACACATAGATATGTCGACATAAAATTAGTAAGACGTCATCGTTTCAGAAACCAATAGCCAATGAAAGGGTATTTGCAGACAATTTAACTTGTGTGTATGCAGTACATCGATGTCTCCAACATATTTCTTTTCGAAATCCTTTGACGCTAAGTCTAAAATCTCCATAATACAGACAACATAACATTAGTGTTAAAAAGCTGCTTCTCTTACAATAAGCTTAACGTTTCTTCGCTTGTAGTGAAGCAGACCATTTCCCTCCTATGATAAACACACTAAGTCAGGACCATAGACACAGAGAGCTGTAACCTACACACCAGGGGAAGCCAGTAATCTACCCACAGCAGCCACTGTAAACTCGTAGAGTTGAGACGGTTACATACAGCAAGCACCAGATTATCTGGATGGATGAGAGCAGACGACAGGCGCCTCAGCCTTGTGCTTCATCGCTGGACTATAAACATGTATTCTTTGATAGATATAAGCCATTTGTTAGATATTCTGAAAGGGAACTATGATGGATTTGGGTTTCAAGAAGCATTGACGAACCAGGAACACAATTTCGGAAGTCAAAATATGTAATTGATTCTCTCTGAGAACATCTTTCCTTGAAACTAAGAGACGATGAGACGTTCTAGAGACGCCTATACGGCAGACAGATACTGGATAGATACAATAGACGTCTGTGACAGGGACAGAGGTCGTGACCCCTGATTGACAGCTTATGGTATATCACTCGTAACATCATGTAGTGTGTGATATTATCAGTTGTCACCCACTAGTTATATCAGACAAGTGACATGATTTAAAGAGTTAGGCCATTCATGTTCGCTAAAGCCAATAAATAACATAAGAAGACGTTGAATTTGAATCATACCCTCATGTCGTTTGAGATATGAGACATGATGCTGTGGTTTAAAACAGGTTACGTAACATATGCGTGATGTCATGCACTGATTATTCGTTATGTCGTGTTCTTGTGATTGATCTTTTGATCCACGTCTCTTCTATTACGTTGAACTTCCCTACAAGGTTCCTCATTTATTTTTTGTTTGGTAATTCAAGTGCCCATGAATGTTTAAATCTCACACAGTGGGATAGGATCAGCCATCTCAACCTGCAATATGATTACAATTATTTGTGCTTACAGGGGGATTGCCGAGGTTTCTGAGTACAGTCATTTTAGTATCTGCAAACCATAAAAACCATTTAAAACAAAGGATTAAGGAGAACATGAACTTTAAACACAATACAAATATCAACGCCTCGGATTCCTCACATACTTCACATTGTGAAACAGAGAATGTAGTCTAAACATCTGCATGATGTTATACATAACATGTAGAGCTTCGCCAATAGTTGTAGTTTGCCATTGTAAGGATTTAATGATGAGAAATTAAAATCAAGTATTGAGGAATATAGTTAATTTTAATAAAAAGTAAGATAATGACCTTTTGTAAATCCAGGAAATGAAATACACTTTATCCGTTTTTCCTCTTTTAGGCCTAAAGTTAGGGTTAAGTACGACGTAAAATAAAGTTGTATCAGTCGCAATATGTTTAAAAGTAACACTTCCATTGCGACATTTTTTGTTGAAATTAGATGGGAGATTCCTTTCTATTCATACATGTTATTGGAACATGTCTAAGGGGAAATCTAGGTATGATGAAACCAGAGCCTTGTCAGAACGTGACAATGAAATGGTGTCTCGAATCGAAATGAATGCTATGTTGTATTTGGTAACATTTAGCTAATATATGATAATAATATTATTGAGGAACCAGATGATGTCTAGAAAGATGAACAGAACGCTTGTGTCAGACAGTCAGGACATGACAGTTTTTCCTTCAGTGTATCAGCTAGTCTTACACGAATATTACAATTAAAGGGTATCCCGAACCATCAGGAGCCCTGTCTTGTATTTGGTAGAGTATCTTAGTAGAGTTATCCACTTCATAAAATTATGATAAACAAAAGGGAAAGTAGACAAGCAGAAAGTCTAGAGAGATGAAGCCGACGCGTGTGCCAGTCAGTCGGGACATGACAGTTTATTCTTGCTGTGGATCAGCCCGGACGCGTGTGTTTTAGATGCGAGGCTCGACCGCAACCTTTCTGGAGATAAAAAGTAGTTTGTGTGCTGGACAAATTATAACAGTGTGGTTAGAGTGACCCCCGCATTCTTCTCCCTTACCTGTCCTTCTGTTACCTGTGTGTCTGTGTTACCTGCCTCTCTGTGTCCTAGAACAACCTCCTGAAGTGCAGGCATACCTGGGCTTGACGAAAACACCTTTTATTGAAAACAGAGATTTTTGTTAAAATATCTTCGAGAAGGTGTTTTAATAAATAAGCATAGGAGAAGATAGGCCAATATTCCTATAGTTTCTGGTAATCTAAAATTGTATATCTCGAAATGCCATATGAAGATGGTTTTCGAGAACTGTTCTGCTGAATACAATTGAATCCATTAAACCAATACTTTAATCATACCCCCGTATGCGGAATTACACTCATTAATGTATCTATTCTAACACGTCAAATGAATCGAAACAAGAAAAGTTACAATTTTTTAAACAAAATGATGATGTCTATAGAAAATGTATTTCGTGTGGTGAACAAATTGTAACAGAATGGCTACACTGATCTTGTAATTATTCTCTCTGCCTGACACGTGTCTCTCGGTTCCTTAACAATCTGATGTGGTGCAAACATTCCTTCATTTTAAAAATGATTTCAATGGGTTCAGTTATATAGTTTTTTCCTCGGCCTTCTATCATTTTCATTTAGTGCACAATCATTAGAACCTTGTTAAATGAGATTTAAGTGATATTTTAGTGTGTTTATTAAAAAAATGTTTGTTTTTTTTATCTTTATAAAACAAATTTGGACAATTCTAACACAGTGACAACAAACACCGACCTAGACAATCTAATTTTCTCGTCAAACATTCTTTAGAATGACGTATGAAAATGGTTCAGAAAGTTCATCACACAGTCCCCTGGTTCGTTGGTTGCCCTTTATTTATTCCTTTATACCTCTATTATCTGAGAAAGAAATCAAGTTTAGATCTAGTGCAGAACCAAACCGAGGAGGTCTGGTTTCAATATAATATATCCATAACCATACGATCTGATGCACAAGCTCAGTTTTCAGAAATAGCGGTTAAATATCCTGGATACAATTGCAAAATGAAAGTTTACCAAATCATTCACATGCCAATTATGAATGTGACATGTATAATTTATGTAGTATTAAGTAATTTCGAGAGAAAAGACAGACCACAATGATATGGACAAATATTACATATGGTGAACGTTCTTATCAAGCTAAGTTAGGTCATATTCGTCTTTGCTGCTGTTAATGAGATTTGGGAATATTATCATTCATTCATTTATCTATTTACCTTCATGAAAATAATTTTTCAAATCTAACCCAATGCACACAAAAAATATCGGTGATATTTAACATACATAAGAATACATGTTGATAGGTTAAAACTATGTGTCTTATTACACTTTAACTACTGCATAGCTTAAAGTTTATCGAGAGTTTAAAATGATTAATATAAGTTGTTAAGAAACATGCACATTGTTTACAATACTTCACCGTGTCACCATACCCTCACACTACACCAACACTTTCCTCTCTTTGATCAACTACACCGACCCATTAATCAGAGCCAGTGTGTTATGTGACACGAACTAATCAAGCTTTTCCTTCTTACTAATCAAACTAATCACCTTGGTTAATTCGTTACCTAGCAACCAACAACCTGCCACAAGTACTACTTAATGTAACATCGGTATAGACTGGCACTTTGTCTCAGGAGAAACGATTCTTAGAGAATGAGTTATTTACAAAGAAGGGTTAGGATGACAAGAGTTATTCTATGGATGAGCAACTTCTTTTTTCCGTTTTCAAGTATATGATATTACATATCATATAAGGATCTATACCTAAACGTCGCTATTGTCAAATAAAGAAGGTGTAGTTCTACAGAATTACTCTTGTCTTCCTTATACCATCAACTTCTAGAATGCCAATCAAACAGCCCTGAAAAAAGGGTTGTTGTTTCTAGCTTCTGCCAGCTGTTAACGGCAATCGCAAAGTGGCGATATAGAGAAGCAACGATTGTTTGTAGAATATCTAGCTTTCTAGACTTGCCTTATTATCAAATAATTACTTCGACCTTTATTTCATACAAAGGTAATGGTAAGAGATTATCAACATTCATCTGCGTTTGTTGATGCTTGAAAACAGTTTTGAAATTTGTAATCAAGTCTCTAGAGTAAAAAGACTTTTCACGTTTTGATTTCCTCAACTTTTGAAATAAATCAGTGATTGCTCGTTTATTTGATTTCCCATATACGATTAATCATCAAAATATCCATGCATTTAGCATACACAATTATATGTTAATCTAAAATGCTAGAATATGTGCCGTTTTCATGTACATTTATCATTTACAATGCCTTGCAATCCAAATCAAATCAAATTGCCATGTTGTACAGAATGAGAGGCCTGAGTACGAAATTGCAAGAAAGTAATGACACATATGTAAGTTTTTTCAGCCAGTGGAGAGCATTTGGAACTGATATAAAAACAGCAATATCTTCTTTATACCAACTTGTTCGTTTGGAGTAAGTTCTTCCGCCTTCATTAGGTGTAATGTTCTATGACAAACTATCATCTTATGCTGAATGAAGTAATACGTTTCACATGTTCCGCCTAATGATATATTAACGATACTCAAAAATCTTATATTTTTTACAATAATAAACTTGTTACAAATAAGATCTTGCCATTTTCAAGACAGGTAAGTTATAATTCGACAATGGAGCCTGGTAGAAAGTCTACTACAAGAACACCGTGGGCGTGTTTATGGAATCTCCCCATCAAGCTCAGCACGAGAGTGATATTGCCACTTGAGGCGTAGATGAGATAACATGATCATGGTTATTAAAACATAGAAAATGTCTATTAACTTTTTGTTTTATAAAGCTTACTAAACATCTAGGTGTTGACGAATCATTAATTTCATTTATGAGGAATATGTTTCGGGATCTCTCGCTTTAATAATCAGGCGAATAAACAGGAATGGAGGTGTTAGTTTACTAATTAATTTGTGGTATCAAATTTCAACATCTAGAAACGTCAAGTTTGGTTAAAGAAACACTTTTAGAACGCGATATACCCACAGACAAAGGTTTAAAAATCGAAGGAACTTTTATTGGAGAACGTTCTAGATATCCTGTATACTCATTGAGCAATAATAATGTGCGGTGCCTCTTTATCTATACATTTTTCAGTAAATTGCAATATGAAAAAAATTGTTGAGGTTGAAACGTAGACAGACAGACAGGTTGCTGACATCATTTCTTTGCATGTTTAACTCTCCAAAATTGAAATGGGGCTATTTTTCCTGAGAGTGTAAGGGCTTCACTTGTAACGTACAATTTCTCGCTTGATTTCCTTTAGCACATAGACCGGTGTTTAATTCAAAATGTAGTTGCAAGGTCGTTTACCTTCTGAATAATTATACCGACGACAATGACACATTCTCGAGTTAATTACAAAGAAACAATGTGGACGCCTTATCATTTATAGTCCTTTGTTCTTCGAGAATGTTGTCCAGGAGAAAGTGATCTACATCTTGTCTAGAACATCTATGTAGGTGTTTATAAGCATGCTCATTCGTGAAATGTTTAGTTGAAACAACAAGACAGCTTTAACCAATGTCATTGTAAAATATGTGGCATTTCTAAAGAATATGCTGCATAGGCATTTTTAAGATATTAGAGTTTTTACAACCCACAGTAAATGCACTTGATTTAAGAATCGTTGACGCAGAGCTGTAGAAATGAATCGAGTTCGTTTGATACAATCTTCTAAAGAGTTTTCATGATATGCCTTCATATTAGCAAAGACATTTTCATTAAAAGTAGAGGCCATTGAGATAGGGAACAAATAAAGAAATGTTATATTTTTGGAATATACGATCTGCAAATTTTAAAAAGGCTTTACTTTCTTGAGCGGGTTCAGCTATTCCCGGCACTGAATACAACAGTAAGTTAACCACTCAGCCATCGACCTTCGCTTATTGTTCCAACGATGTTCCGGTATTATATTAAACATTTTCAAATATTTCATGATCAGACTGTTTTTACCAGGCACAGATTAATCATTGTTTATACTACAAATACTATCTTAGAAGAAATAAAGACATTGTTAGGGAAATAAAACAAAAATCCTATACATGTATCATATTATATGTCCTATAATGTCAAAGTAGAATATAATTCCGCTTGTTATATCAGACTAGACGGTTCCTTTATAGACTGTCCAATGTTCCCATCAACATTTCATGTCACATATAAACATGTAAACTCACATTAACACACAGAACATTTCGCTCTAGGTAAAAAGATGATTCTCCAAAATTTATATTCAACTTTCACCCTATTTGACTAACTAAGGACTAGATTTCATGCAAGACGATTACATTATTGTCATTTGTTAAATTTAAGTTGAAGACTTGCTGTGAGTCTAGTTCCTGTGCACTGTCTGCAGACACTCCTGTGTAGAGGAGGGGATAACAAGGAGGGATATCCTGCACTACATCCTGTCTGGTACAATATACACGGACATACAGGTGCCATGTGATATACACCACTTACTCACAAGTTAAATATACATTACACACTTGTAAACTGATCAAGTATACGTTACACACTTCAAACAGGTCGCTATAGTCGTTTTGATAGCTCGTGATTCTGGCTGTGAAAATAAGAGTGGTGTAAACTAGAATAGAGACGGGGACAACTGTTGAAAGCAAGAAATGTATGTTCAGTAAGCATTATGTTATTATTTTACAACATCATCTAATGCGACATTTCATCGCTGCTTTAATTTTCGCCTCGATAAAAAAACCTTTAAATAGATATTGCTCATTATGTCATATGATTAAACACGTGGTCAAGCCGATTGTTTCTAGCTCTTTTACTATTCAACATATTCTTATAACCATCAGAACAATCACACTCTTTTCAATACAATATGCATGTGCGTGTTGATCGTAAAAATATATATATCAAAGAGTTAATGTAGCTATTTAGAAATGAGAAGCCGATTATCGTATGATATGATAATGATACAGTTCGTCGATGTAGGAAACGTAACGATATCTTTCTTCAATATATCATTAACATAGATCCCAAAGGTAAACCTATGCAGATAGTTTATTTAAAGAAGGGTACGTTAACCTGTTTGAATGTTGTAGTTGCGAAAACTTAAGGCAAGATCAAAGGAACATTAAATTATCGAAATCGATGAGTACATATAGAAGAAATATTAGATTTGAATATGTCGTGACACAAGTTATTTCTTAAACCAAATCTCATGTTGGTCTATCTTTAAATATTTTATGTTCTTCCTTGAGAACTGTGTATAATTTCAGAACGTCCTGAATCTAAAAAAACCCACATGACATCACATTTGTCACATGGCGTTTCTATTTCCTTGCTGTAGAAAACATTTAAAGATATACTATCTAAAGTAACGTTCAACCTTTGACCTAGAATTTAAATAAGGATATTCCGAAGCAGTACATATATTAAAAATGTGATGCTTCATCGATTTATCGATATTTGTATGCAGGTGATGTATTATTGATGCAATACATTTTCTCTTCTTTACATTTCAGACAACACAACACAATGGAAAGAATTGTTGTTTAATAATAAATCTGAATGAAATCCACTGATTTTTCAGTTGTTAAAATGCTAACATTGTAATTCAATTTTAGTATTCTTGAGTTTACAGACAAAGGTACTATAGTTCCAAAATTGCAGTTAATAACAGGAAAGATGGCAGGAGTTGAACATAATTTTAGCATAATAATTTAAGCATGAATTATCATTACAATGTTTAGAAGGAATTTGTAATTTCTCGACGAATTATATGTGCATCTGATGGAGTGAAGTGGAACAATCTCATGATGTCCTTCAACTGTTTCATGACTGCAACGATGACGTCACAGGATTTTAAGTGTCAATTCACTGAGTATAATAACATACTTTTCCACTCAGTGAAGAATAACGTATTTCATGAATGAAACTATACATCCGTTTAATCGATGTAACAAACGTGACTGTCAGCACACCATGTAGTTTGTACCCAGGTGTTGATCTGCAACAGGTGTCTAACACTGTAGCTAATGACTTCTCTTACCTTTATGTAAAGTGCCTTATTTTCATCGTTCAATTTCTGCAAAGATGGTACATTAGACCGTATGAGAAGCATACAGCTATTCTAATAATATTGACTTTAACAAAACCTCATTGAAAGCAAGCCTAGATCTGTAGTGAACTCCTCCCATTGCTCTGATTCTCTTTTCTTAAACATTAATCAAATAATCGTTTTGAATTTTTGTTCACAGACTGAATAAGTATTCTGTACCAGGTGTCGTGTAGGAAGCTTGTCTAGCAATCTCAATGGGAGTGTCTCTACAATCAGATCACGCTATCGATCTATCGATTTATCGATCTCACATATGCAGCTAAGCCTCTCTCTCTGCTTTTGAACATGAACACCGATATCGCCAAATATCATGATAATAATGTTGCAAATTGTTATTTTAAACCATATCGTCACTCTTTTGCACTTGATGTTTCATAAAACTATATAGATAACTTTAGATAGGAAAATTACCGTTATTAATAATGTAACTGAAATTACGGAACATGTTATTGTTGGTTGTTTAAGTATGTATGTTTATTAAGTAGCCAATATTTAGCCAGTGGGAAGTTTAGGATTCCATGAGTCTATCACAATATCCCATTTCATAAACAAGGATAAACGTATTTTAGACTGAAAATAATCTTTAGAGTGAAGGATGGCGGATGATTCTTTAAATGCACACTAATTCTCCTTTTACCTTATATGTATTTTCATGTCTATTTACAAGTAAGCAAGTGTATATATTTAATGTATACGACAATCGTAACATGACTTATCTTCCTGCGCAAGTATATTCAGAGTTTGTTGATTTTGAAACTAGCAGTTTTAATTCCACCAACGGTTTGTAAAGATTGGATTTAAAAGATAGTATAAAATTGTCTGAAAGACATACTCTCTCATTGAACATCCGACAGTTTGCATTCTTCATTTGAAGATCTGAAGAGGATTGTTAACATCTCAAGGTTTGTCGCCGATTGAACTATCATTAGTCGCTTTCGGTTAAGTTTTTCCGCTGATGAACATGCGTCTATGTACGTTTTACATTTGAACTGGATCAACAATTTTCTTCGGTAGTTGCTTCTATTCATCATCTCATGCACATTAATAGATGAAACCGTAGGGAATATAAAACTCCACATATCAAGAACTATAAGGTTAAAACGTAGATGTGAAATAATGTTTGGGGTTACAAAGCAATATTGTATTAACACCTTTTGCATCTTGTCCCGTAAAATAATGAAATCATTTGAATATAATTGTTTTTGCGTAAACCGTTTAAAGTAGTTTTTGCTTAGCCTTCTAAAGTAACTGGGTCAGTAACTGCACGAACCAAGGTGAGTTTGTATTTACTAAACATTTGATTCTGGTATAGAAATTGGTCAGTCAGAAGGCATAGAGGTAACTCCTTGACGCAATTTGCATTAAACCAAAGGAAAGGGTTTGAATTGTTATATCTTCTAAAGTTTGTGCTAACTGGAGATACATCCCTGACTTGACACTTTGAAGGTTAATGGAACTAAACTGTCTGAAAATGATGCTGTAAACACTAAACTGGCTTCTGAACTTTGCGGCCTGGTCTCGTATAGGTTAAGTAATGCTGTTGGCGGGTAGTTGGTCTCCAATTAGCTGAGGGCGGAGACGTGTGTTTCGGTATACACAGTGACTCATGCGTGTGTTTGTGTTATGTACGATGTTGGGTAACTTGTGTTTTATTTGAAGTTATTCAGCGTCGAAATGACTTTCCTTAGCTACGTTGAACTGTTGTAACAAACACAGAGTGAGGAATAAATTCCTCTGAATGTTTGTCTTCCGTTGGTTTTGTTTGAGAGTGTTGTCATGATATGAGCAATTTGCATGTTTAGTTTTTGACGGAAAGCAGAAAGCATGTATACAACTAAATAATTGACTTGTTTTATTGAGATATTTGACATTAAGAGCTATTAATACAAAGCGTGTAAACGTGTAGCTGACTGAAAGGCAATGTTTGTGTTCCAGTATTACTTCAACATCGTACATTCTACAAGCTGAAACACGTAGGACATCAGCCTCATGAAACATCCGTTGTTGAATAGCATTGCTGCCACTTTACCTTACGATACAACAAACTTAAAATGTATTTGTAGTGTGAAAATTTGTTCTTATGATTTTCAAGAACCTTCCGATACATAATATTGAAAGTGTAATACTGGGGAAACATTGTTTTCAAAGGTACTTGTTGGTTTTCCAGAAACCAGAATTCGCACTTACACTTACCTGAGATTAAGACGCTTGATGAATGTTTCAATATCTTAACAGATATTTGCTGATAGTTATGGATAATGTAACTTTCACCATCAATCTGATGTAAGATTAATCGGTTAAATGGTCCAACCTGTTTAATAAAAATAAGATTCACCAAGCCTTCTATAATGTTTACAAGATATGTCTAGAGAATACTCCCAGTACTCGTAATACCGTCATGATCCTTAGCGAGAATGCGTTGTTGGATGTTCTCAGCTTTCATCAAGATAACCAACTTATGTTTATGTTGTGTTGTTATTACTGTGCATCCAGGCAACATCGTGATAGGGAGGTGCATGAGGTACTCACGAATAAACCAAACTGACATTCCCGCCGAATATATAAATATATATATATATATAGGTACCAGTCGTGACTGAAGCCTTCTCTTGATGCGATCTGACATGTGCTTGAGATTCTTCTTCTTTCCTCTATCTGCACTACTGATTTCTCTGTACTGTCTTATACGGCACAATCTTGATACGATCACACTGATGTTAGGTCTTCAGGTTTCATTTGGGTATAGGCATTATTTTGCTTAATTGGAACTTGTTTTAATTGTTATTTTAGTTCGCTTTTGCTTAGGACTGTCAACGTGTTTCATACCTTTTGCATTATTTAAACATCCTCCATAATCGTCAGGGACTTTCAGCACTGTTCCTACCTTTTGCATTATCTTATCTTCTTTTATGAGAGTGTGTGGCTTTCATCGCTTTTCCTACCTTTTGCATAATATCAGCCCTAGCTTTATGGTATTTTAGACTTTCACCGTTTGTCTCAAAATTTGGTCACAACTTTTGGATATTCTTTGGCTTTCAGCGAGTATGTCCTGCCTTTTGTCGCATTTTCATCAACTTTGTTATTATGTTTTTGAGCTCACATTGCTCAATAACACACATACACACAAAAACACAATGGCATATCGACATTTTTGTGAAATACAGTAAAACTGTAAAGAGCTGTTAACGTTTCAGCCTTGATGTGGTGTCATATAACGTTTGAAATATTGTGCAATTTGATTTTTGTTACTTAATATGTTGTACGCTATTTCTTTTAATATTTCTTGATTCAGTTCATTCCATGACGTATACAATGTTCCTTTGTGTATTTGCGAAATACATATTCTTTTATCAAGTCAGTTATGATATGAAGGGTCCGGAGCAAAAAGTTGATAACCCTCAAAACCTAATTTTCCGAGATTTTTATCACAAGTGGGTCGCAAGAGGCAGATCTTACATTTTTTTATGAATTATCTCCCTTAACTCTGACAGTTTGAGAGTTGCATCATACCTGCTTTGTGATAAGCCACCAAATATTCAATTTTGTTTGGTAAAAGTGTGACAAGCCTCAAAAAGAGGGCAACAGAAAACATTTTTGTAGATGGATTTTATCTTCAGATATACAAATACTGGCAGAAGCCTACATTCTTCTTATAAAGAAACATCAGAAGAATCAAAATAAGATAGTTACAGTGTCATGGCCATACTTTTTGTGGAAAAAATAAGGTTTTAGTGATGGGACATGGGGTTATCATGTTTTTACCCCGAAAATGACTATTTAACATGTAAAAATTTCAAACGTGTTTTTCTCAAAAGTAGAAATGTGTGGGTTATCATAGTCTTGCCCCGGACCCTTCATATCACAGTTAACATATGCCATTTAAACAAACATGACTTTATTGTAATTGAAAAACAATGGTGAAAACATTTCAGTATGTTTCTTTAAGATAAGACATTATGTTTTAAAACAGAGAGCACGCAGAACACGTTTCCTTGACGATGTAGATTTCATGAAGCGAATATGTACAGCATGTTCCGTGACCTGTCTACAAGCGGGGAACACAGGCCAGTGTTCTAGACTGGCACTCGGTCGTCTAACATTATCCAGAAAAGTCTGCTTTTGTCAAAAGTTCTTAATAAATATCGTTGATTAATAAAGGTATTTTAGGGTATGAAGGTAATTTGCCATTGTAAAGCAATGCTTAACAAGATATATGTTATTCTCACAATATGTTACTACACAATCAAGTTCGAATAATTTATATAGCTGTACAACAGTTTGTAGAACGATAATGCATATCTATTTAATTCTTAGTCTAGAAGTCAGACAGGAAGTTAGAAAAATGCCTTTCTGACAATGTTACAACAAAGTACGTTTGAACCATCGGCATTTCGGCATATCACGTTAATCAGTATTTGTTTAAAGGCATTAAGCCAAAATTAATTTATAATCTTTTCAACATTATCATAACTAAGATTGCTTAGTGTTGTTATTTTGATAAATTTTATGAAACAGATTAAGTATATATGAGCAGCAAGTGACTTGAAGACAGTCCCGACAGCCCGAGGCATCTCTCTAGTGTGATAGGGTTCCATCTCTGCCATATACCGGCTAGCTTATGAAGTCTGTCACATGTTCGTGAGTGTTCTGACATTACGTGTACATTGATGACACGAGCTTGTACTGAGCAGGGAACATAGCATTTCTCTCTATGTAGCAAGTGGTACAGTGTATATACGTTTCTTTGACATTCAGTGACAATAATGTTTCATTTGGCATGTGAGTAATTCAAAGGTATGACACAAGAGGATGAATAAATGAATAAATTCACCGAGATAATCGTGTTTATTACTATTATTACATTCAGAGTGGAAACTCTAGATACTTTGAATTTAGAACATCATATCAATTTATAATAGTATTTTTTTTCAACTTGGTTCTGTAATCTAGTTAGCATATGGACACATAAGATTAATAGTTGTGATACATATCCTGTTTGAACTGATATAAGGCATAATGCCAGACTGTTTAACTGAACATATTCAACACACCAGTTGAGCTGAAAAACAAGCAAGCTTACAGATGCCAACGTCTTGATACTGAACACCCCGACAATACGCCGTCTTGAATTTTAATTTGAGATAATCCTGTCTTTATGTCTCTCTCTTACACTTCATATCTTGTATCATTTTGACTCATTGTTTAGAAATTATGTTGTATGAGTTTGCTTGAAAGGTAACGCTTTCATCAAACCCAACGCTTCGTGAACATGATTCCTTTTACTTGCATTTCCTGCACCAATGAATCATATGCACCCAATAAAGTATTAAAGACTGAACCGCACAAACACCAAATCCACAAAAAAATATTAAAGTGTTTGGAGTATGCATTATAGGATCTGTTGAATTGATAAAGGAATTGTACCTACATGTGACCTAAAAGGTCATCATTTTCAATTATGTTTTATCAATTGCATTGTATATTCCCCTTCATAGAAAAACAATAAAGATATTGTATAATATTTGTGCCTATTACGTTACAGCGATAACTTTGATAACATATTATTTGTTATCTGAATCATTTGTTACAGAATCTGCCAACAATGACCCCCAGTCATATTTCGTATTGAGTAACTACAGGGTATGCTGTCTGTCAATCACGTGTCAAAATGACGTGACGTTATTGGTCAGGGTGACACAAGCGAAATGACGTTACACAAACTCTCTTACTTAACACACCACCATGAACACTTTGATAAATAAACATGATTGACATATGTTGATTGATATATGTTCTAGCTACCCTTAATGGCTTGAAGTGTTTGAAGTTCGGACATTTACATGGTCAAAAAGATGTCAATCATTTTACGATATTGCCTAAGGGTTGGGGTACGTATAGGGGCTACTGTATGTGCTGTGCCTTCAAAACACTCTAGGGCCTACTTTTATGTCACCGCTGTGTTATAATTTTGAAATAATTGAATTTGTAAATGTCGCTTAAATATATATTAAGCGTCTTTTTGGGTGAATACACACATATTTAACGTTTGAATAAATTAATAGCGCAGATTGTCTTTCTTTTGCAAATGTAGTCGACTTACCTTTTATAGAATTAATTGCATTTTTTCAATAACTTTGTAAGTTGAACGACGTGATGTTATAAGTGAAGGCTTGCTAATGATCTCACTTGTGACGAGAAATATCATATAAACAAACACAAAAGGTCTGCCTTGCCTCATTGGTGAAGATTTTAGGAGCCATTAATAGTAAATCATTACAGTGAAGATCCCAGCGACAGATTCCTTAATGAAATTTCGTTCCTTCAGATTTTGGATGAAAATCTATTATTTTTGTCGGTCAAACACGTGAATACTCAACCATTATAACTGTACTAGTAGAAGAAATTATCAAGTATATCGAGTTGGAACTTCTGGAGGCCATTTTAGTGTGAACATCCTTTAATCATTTGCGGTAGGAAATCAGATTAAGAACCCCTAGTTATTGTTTGATTTAGATTGCAATGCAATTTCTTACATTTGTTTTACAGTTTGTGAGAAACCACTATTTCCCTAGAAAAACGTACGTTATACATTGACTTCAAATAAAGCTCCGTCTTCATATAACCCACATGTCCGAATGTCCGTGTCGACCACTGACCCAGTGCTGTGTATGTTACCAAACCGACCCCTGGCCAGGAGGCAATCACCCCCTCCCACTACCCTCCCTCCCCCTCCCCCTCCCCCTCCCTTGCTCTGATGAATCAGCGTCCACGAGCGTTGGAATGTCGTCTGCCTCGGGACAAATGGCGGGAAAATGTGACGTGACAGATCTGTTTGGGCAAAGCAAGCTAATCACCCGACTACAGACACCGTAGCTAGATTTCCATGTATGATAAAACAAAAGTAAAAGAGTATTGCAATACATATAAATATCATTTAAGAAATATAACATTTCATAAATGAAATTTAATTTATGGTCATTGCAACCAATAGCCGAGAATCGTCCTTTGCTATCAATATAACATTTTATTAGCAATAAATTAAATCAAATTTTGTCCAGAAGTTATGAACTCAGATTAAAATGACTCCCGAAAGAATCTGCGAATACGAAATCCTTAACAGATTCTTTAATAGTACTCGATTCTATAAAATAGCCAAGTTCATACATTACAGTCAGAAAACGTCTTGAAATACCCTTGACGTTATTGGATGATTTTTAAAAGGACTGTCTAAAGCACATCAAGCTGAGAAATGTTACAAAAAAAATCAAATGAAATGGAAAATACGCCTTATCATTATTACCTTTATGAAACACAATACAGTACTCAGTAGAAATGTCAATGTCAAAGTTGGGTGCCTTGTCAGAAATATCTAAAATCCAATTGTAATGCCATCTTCCTCTCTGACAGTAACCATCCATGCAATATAATTGACATTGAAATGTGACATCCAAATATGTTAGGTATATCTTGGCTGTAAATGCACGCATCTAGATGCCACAGAAAAATAATTTTGAAAAATTATTTAAATTTTTTTTTTTTTGTCGCAATTATCGATTTGGAGTCTTATTCAATCCATTGGTCATTGATCATAATCGAATATGGTCCTGTCAGGTACAAGTAGAAATCCGACGAGTATACCCTTCTCAATATTGAGCCATGGACTTTAGGCAACAAGCAGGATGCACAACACTGGGTACCTCACCAATAATGAGGATTGCTTTGTGGATAAACAACCAGGGAAAGAGACGTTTAGATCCTATACATCGTTGTCAAGCAAGTGATGACAACACATCAGGATCTCTGTCGAAACGTGGCTTTCACAGAATAAAGAAGCTGACTGTCCATACAAATCTTTTTGGTCATCAACTTCTAGAATGCTAATCAAAGGAACGGGGTATCTGGTCTTGAAGCTAAAGCAATGTACAATCTTTCCTCCTTACATCCTGCTTGAAGACTTTGGTTATAAACGCTTTATTGACCTCAGAACGAAATATGATTTTTACATGCTCTTTTCTTGGGGTACATGAAGGTTGCGCTTTGAGTACACACCAATAAGGTATACAAAGTGTACATACAAAGTTCAATAGGAAACTATTTCACGAATTGCCATTGTCCATTTAATATCATTTAAATATTACTTTCTCTTGAATTAAAATCTCTATGTATACGGTATTTTGGGTATTCTTATTTTGCATTTAAGTTGACATGAAGTGACTGATATATTATTTCATCTATGTTTTATTCTTTAATCACTATAGGTGTTGTATATATCTTTCACAGTTACAGCTATCGCTGTTCGTCTTCGCTGAAATGACATACATGACACATGCAGTCGTTCATTCAAGGATTACCCCGCGTATATCATTCACTTCAAATACCTTAATCAGACTGTTGATATGATAAATGCCCAAGGCTATATCGTGTTTCTTAAGAAGCTTATCGATACGCTCAACAAAGGTATCATGTTTATTTATTCAACCACGCATGGCGGATCTAGCTGCGCTGTTAGGAGCTCAAATATTCCATTCAGGTTCGCGCATAATGCATAGATTCAGTGAATGATTAGTGTATGCAGTGTGTGGAGTATTGACATTCAGGTTGCAATATTGACCCAAATTAAATCTCCCAAACAGGCGTGGATGAATATCGAGAATAATAGTTTTGGAGCTTTATACGAGAAACGTTTCAATAACGTTTATTACATTCACGATGGTATTGAAAATATACATTTCACTATTTTGGATTCACAGAAAAGGAATAAGGAAATATTGTGATTTAATGATTAATTTGATAATAATAAGCTTACAACTTTTACTTATTCACTTTATGAAATACTAAAATGAGCTTTTAATTATTGAATAAACTACACCATCTTTTCGAAATTTCATATCTCAAATAGAATATGACACTTCTTTACACATTCCTATAAACATAGTTCTTTGAATAAATAGGTGAAACGCTATATTTACCGAAAACGTTTTGGTAAAATGAACATTTTATCATTGCTATTCTTCTTGCTGTCAATTCAGTGTTGAGCATACAAAAATACAATCAAAGTGTCAGAGACATACATAAATATATCATTAATCAACTGTGTGCACTGTATACAGAACAATACTGTAACCATTTACCACCAACATTAACCGATTGACTCGAATCAGAGGACTAATAGCTTGCAGCTATTGACATATCACATTGGACGTTATATTGCCACCGTTGTATTCAAATTCGAATCAACATCGAGACTCGCACAATGTAAGCGACGTTCTTCCAGGATTTAGACATCAAGCTGCTTTCTCCCCCGTCCCCCCCCCCCCCCCCCCCCCCCATTACACTCTTGAAGAACCCGATTTTTACCCTCTTCGTAAACACAGTGCCTGCAGCTGTGAAAATAATTCAGACCCAGATAAATTTAAATATTTCTCATATGTGTATACTCTTACCATGTCAATCCTGAATATCGAAGTTTATATATTCATACTTGGTGCATAATGGCATGAGACGTATTAATAAATGGTCATGTTCTTAGGAATAATTTATTAATTTCATATTTTATTGTTTTGATTTTGATGGAATTCATGAGTCAGAGTATTCTATCCAGTACATTAGGACGTGTAAGTAATATGCCTATATAAGTGCATTCATTTCAGTAATCATCGGTTTTCATATTTTTCATGTTACAGTTTTGTCCAGAGTTTGAGGATTTTATTTTTTAAATCAACCTCTATCGATTTGTATGCAAAGAAATGAGAGTATATTGATTTAATAAAAAAATTTAAGATGTTAAACCGTTCCTAAGATGTAAAGGCTAATTATACTACTTTTTGCTATTTTTTCAAACCATTTTTGATTAAGGATAAGCTAGATTATTTTAAAGATAGTTTAATTCAAACTGTGTGAATACGGCCACTCAATAAATACGTATCTATTATTGACATCGTCATATCTTACTGTACCGTTTTTTGTACAAATTATTTATTTGAAAGAATATTTGTAAGTTAAAATCTACACTTGCTTTTCAATGAGCCTATCGTGTTTCATCTTGAGAAATAAAATCAAAATAATGCGAAAGGGTCTCTGACACCAACTAACGTCTGGAATAGGAATTGGCGGTCTCATTCGGATTCCTGCAAAGGTTCCCACGTTCAAACCTAAAAAACGCGCCAAATGTGAGTTCATTCAGGTCACGTGGTCTCCAGTTTATTGGAAACAGATCCCTTAAACGTTCAAAGGCCTCTCATGACACAGTTTATGTCGACTCGTGCATGTTATGCATTTTGTCTTGATTTTCTTATCTCTACCAAAACAAATGACACCCTTAAAGTAGTTTTCCACGGTTTTAGATGATGGTGCTGTGTTCCCTGGAAACCAATTTGACTAAATCCTTATAAATCCTTCCGCTAATGGCTGAAATATAGCATATAATACAACATATACAATAACCCGGTCACTACTAAAAATGTAAGTTTCTCTGTGACTTAAAAACATACGAAAAATATTTAGGTTTTTTTGTGACACGAAAAAAGTGAATTTTACTGGTTTATATAAAATATTAATACAAAAAGAAGGATGGGACTGATGTCTGCATTAGACAATATGGCACACTTTTTCACTCGTTTCATTTAAGTTTTAATAACTTTACCACTCAATGTTTCGATAACGACAAGACAGGATTATACACAGTCTACCCAACTAAAAAAGAAACAACTCCAAACATTTATGTTCACTGTTTTATGATGATACATAACGAAAAGCATGAGTCATGTTTCAAATTTAATATGCTTGTGAATACAATATACTCTCTATTTCTTTGGGGTTGATTCAAAGTTCGTAACATCATGTAAACAGCAATAAATCTTAATTATGTTAATCTAAAACTTTGAAAATATCATAAATCATTTAGTATTGTGAGTCATTCTCTAACCTACACTGTGTGTATTCATTTTCCAAATAACGTCCTGGGTTATTTTGACATGCGTATATGCTTTCAAATACAAGAACAATCAAGATTTTTTGTAAACAAAACTTGCAAAGAGGTATGTACATACCAATGTCATATAACGTGATTCCCAAACTTACAATGGTTTGAATATCAGACATCTACACTTTAACATTGATAATGTAGACAAATATTCAGTCTTAGACTAAATTTTCTGAAATGAAAATACATCTTCAATACAGCTTTGTACCATTAAAAGGGAGCTCACTGAAGCTGTTCATTTTCAGATGTTCCTGAAACTACAGTGATCTAAAAACTTTCTACAATAACATAGACTTGCATGGGTCTATATAGATACATGTATTTTAATTCAGGGGCTGATAGACAGACTTTTTCAGTCTCTGAAATATCAGTTTTTTAAATACAAAATAAAGAAAAATAGAAAAGGAGCCACTGTAAAATGACTGCAGATCTAGACTTGCTCTTCGAGAGGTTATATTTAGGGCGATATATCATAAACTACTGTTTTGGTCGTATACTAATTGATAATGATAATTGTGACATTATTTTGCAATTAATTATCATTGTTATGTTTAAAATTATATTTATCCAGATGATTTTTAGATATATCTGATTTATTATGTACGTCTTTACAATGAATCATTGCTATTTTTACAGTTGCATGCTTTGCTTATATTTAAAAGTACTTCCTGTATTCTCACTGCACGATAGTCTAGCATGCTGATACATGTAGTTAAAAACACTGTTTGCATTTAAATATTTGTAATTTGCATGATAATGTTAAAACTTTACACATATGTTTATACACAATGCAATAATTTTATAAGAATTAAAATTCGACCTCAACATGATGATAATAATGGTATATATAAAGATTTTGAAATTGTGAATATTCATATATTTCTTTATTGACCTCCTAATGTAATGATAACATAACTTACAAAATCCGTATTTTATTGTAACCTCTGACTACCATTTAAAATTTATTCCATGTAGTTGTTTTATTTGAAGGTACATTCTTTTAGAATATGAGTATTTAAAATATAATCACCTCATGAATATCATACGCCACATGCACATACAAGTTGCTGTCAGTTATGAAATAGCGAGTACACAAATTGATTTGAACTTTAATTATTATTGTGAGTATGAAGATGGAAACAAAAAGAGAGTTTGTTTCTGAAATTAATTACTAGCATACTGAGCGAAAACTGATTTATATAAAGATCAAAATAAGTTTGACGAACACATTCGAATATTCCACCTATTTATAGATAAGTTATTTTTAGATTGACCAAATTGCGCAAATGACTGATTCATCTAGTTCATCTTTCTGACGAAAGAGGGCGTTTTATAACGGAAACACCCGATGATTCAGATGGTTGCATCAGCTCGAGATGAAGGCGACAGTTGCTACACTCAGTGGGCGTTACAGAACAATACACGTCGTACTTGGCTACTTGCATTGTATTGTAATGTCCTGGCTCGGTTATTTTGTCCTTTTTCATACACATCACGTATATAACTACCTATCGTGTTGGTAATGCATTTGCTTCCCTGTATAATCCTGTTCATGTCCTGTACAAAAGCAGATCGTCCCAGTGTGACTTATTTGAACTTCTATATGACGAAGAACGGTTGTGGATCATACGTTATAACATATACTTCCTTGTCAATTTATGGAAGAGAAATTGTTAAAATTTATGTAATTAAATATCTTCCTGACCTTTTCTTCTGAAATGTATCAAGTGCATTTGTTAAAGGATAAAGACTGTGGTGTGTGGATCTATAATTCTCCAAACTGGACGTTCATCAATTTTTTCTCATAAGGACATATTTAGACATACCGACTTGAACAATCAATTCTTATTATATTGAGTTTGGATAAATATCGTTTATAAGCCGTCTTGATGTGTTAAAGAATATGTCGTTTTACAAGTATCCATATCTAACCATTTTACTATATTTTCTATACATTATTTCAATATCTTAATAAAATATACGGTGCATATATATATTTCATATTTTACATACTAAAATTAATATGGAAAAAACCCACCATAATAACTATTATTATATGAAATGGTACATGTAGACACTGACATGTAAGTAAAGATGTATATTAACATATTGGAGTATTTTTATTATAGTTTGATAGATTATTAACCTCAATATGCATTGTCCATATACTGCTCGCGTACTACAAGGCTTTTAATGGATAAAATTGTGCTGTTGTAAGCATTATTTCTCTTAATCTTTTTAAGTTAATATAAAATATATATCTATATACAACACATGATCTTATATATTTTGACTGGGTGTCATAATAAATCCTCTCTCTCACGATAGACATTGATACTATACTCAGAACAAACATTGTGTATCTACATTGCATACAGTATAGATAATAACTCCCTGTTTTCCAGGCCGTTATATTATGCTTGTCGCCTTTCCAGTGTTAGATATAGACGGTATATAGAAGATATTAACCTACATGTTGTTGACAGGTGGGATTTATATCTCGGATGTTCTGTTTACATGTCATCTGATCTCTGTTTATTTTGTCCTCCTCAAAACGCGATTTTGTTCCTAGGTCATCAGTTCAGGTTTATACGATACTATTTAAACACCCGTATACACATAGGTACACTCTCATCAGGCCGGGCGATATATAGGGACAGGTGCGTGGATATTAGATAACTAAACCACAGCCAACATCCTTCAGCATTGTATAAGTGTGGTGTTTTCAAATAACCGTAACTCTTCATAAATATGTAGGCAAATATATGTGATTATTGTTGTAAAACCCATATTGTTCAATGGTCGTTCTAGAAGTAGAGTAATGTCACCACCCGACTTCGTTAACTTTTTGCACAACTTTGGTAAGGCTCTTCAGGGTAATCGTTTCATTTTAATTAAAAAACTGAAAGGTGAAAATAAGAAAAACAAATTTTACAGGAACATAATATCAGTGATTAGTGAACACGTTATCTATTGATTTCAAAATTATGAAACTTGAACAGAAGTAAGAATATAGAGATTTATTTCAATTAATGAACAGTGACTCTATCAATCTTTCAATTTTGGGTATGTATCTTAAAAATACTAATTTTTTGTTTTACGATAGCATAACTTTATGATAAAGTAAGCTTTATGTTGTATTCGTTTATCCTTAGAGAAGTCTATAAGGATATGAAGATCTATTTCAATGAACATGACAGGAACTCTTTCAATCTATCTACTTCGGTTGCCTACTTCTTACAAGGATACAACTATCATACCAGCAATTCAACGTCCTGGTACGATTAAGTCACCATATCAATTATTAATAAAAGGAACTATTCTATTTGTTAAACTTTCATAAACTTTCCTTAAACCGAAATACGATAACCTCTGACAAAAAAAAAATCGACATTTCTGAAATTTTATTATGAAATAAGGTAATCGATTCTTCTTAATGTACTGGGCCTCCTTTCACAAAACAACCTTAACTAAGGTTGGCCTTAACTCTCATTCTTTAACATTGCACTAAGGCTACCTTAGGGACTTACGATCACCTTAGTGCTTTGTGAAAGGGGACCCAGGTATAGATATGTTATTTATGTATTCGGAGTGTATTCATCTTTCTTCATCACCTCAACTTCTAGAATGCCCATAAGTTTATTTTACAATAAATGTCCTGGTTCTAGTATGATAATGTAACCAGAGGTTAACAAGTATAGACTTAGACTATATAGTAGTCTATTATAGTATTAGACTTATATCTCATTTGAGGATCTGGCTGACAAACCAGGGCCTTGATTTTCGAAGCTCTCTTAGTGCTTATAGATAGTCGCAAGTACCATATTATAACATTGGCCTACGACTATCTTAGCACTAAGAGAGCCTCGAAAATCTAGACCCAGGAGGTAACCTGAGCATCATACTTGAGGTTATCAGTTACAGTTATAATTACACATTTTACATCCGGATTGTTCTTTTATATGACTACGAAACAATTTAAATATTAATGACCTGTGCTGTATATAGAACACCACTTGGTCCAGTTACACCAATACTAACCTAACACCACGATTAACCCAAGGGCCAACTTTTAACATTGCACTAAAACTACCTTTGTTAAGTTATTTAAGTGTAACGGGGCCCGTACAAATATCACCTTATCCATTATACAAAACTCAAAGTAAAGATGATACTGAAGTGAATAGACGCGGGCCTGTTCGACAGGCTATAGTTTGTAAATGTGCTTCTGACCATAAGAGCACTTTAAAGGTGAGTGTCCAAGTTAACTGTGTATCAACAGGTACTCCACATCATTATGATGACCAGACCAGTAGCCTATAAGATCTTCACGCAAACCTGTGTATATTTAGAGGGCTTGCCACATACCCTGGGAGATACTGTGTGGGTATATGAGCTTTAAAGTAATGTTTGTCACCTAGATTCAATATTCCATTCAAACGGCGTGTTTGCCTTGCCGAGGTTGTTTGTTCAAGAGAGTTTGAGTGCAGTTGACGGGTGTAAACCACGCATCCCACACAAAGTTTCATTCTTGTACATAATTAAACACCGTGGAAGGATCGACTTGTAATGCTTCACCGGCTTACCGTCCCAGTGCGTATGGATATTGAACACGACAGAAGAGGGAACGTTTGCTTTTGTATGGCATCAATTGCCATCGTTAAAAGTAAAACGTCATCGTTACTTAAAATATCATTTTGATTCTGAAAACCCGTTTCTTGTTTAAAAGCAAACAGTATTGCCATGGTTGTTCGTCTTCATAGTAATCACTCTCTGCTTGATAAGTACATTATCACCAAGATACCTTCAGCATATATTTATACTAAGGACTGCATAACATAAAAGGCCAGAAATATGGTCTGTTCGTAGCAAAATATACGAAATGAATATTTTAGTTAAAATCCTAACAGTTTCAACTCGGTTGATAGAACAACATACATGCAATACAACACTGCTGACACAGCATATAAATGTCTACCTCATCAAAACGAGTATTACTTTGTAAGGGGGTCGGGTGTATGAATTGACATCGGGATGTCACGGTGTGTCGTTCCTATTAGCGTTTCGTGTCTCTTCATATTCCCACCTGGAAATCAGCCGAAGAACGCTGATTAGGTTACCTGGATGATGGAGATACCTGTATGCAGATTACCTATGATACCTACGTTTACGTACATAGTCTTGTCACCTGAGATCCCCATTCGCATTTGTATGCGGGATTTGTTAGATTTTGGTGTTTGTTTATTTACATATTTCGTGTTGACATACCCTAGATCTGTTTACCTGGATGAATAAAGGGATATAATGCATACCATGACAGTCATGTAAAGGTCCCCAGAATACCCCAATGTCTTTGTGGGCAACTGTATGTACGTGCTTTGTAGCAAGTGGAAATGGTATGCGTGGTTTTCTCACTATGTTCTACAACATCCTCAAACACGATGGAAACGTTAACATCCCGATATAGTAAAAAACTCAAACACGGTGGAAACGTTAACATCCCGATATTGTAAAAAACTCAAACACGATGGAAACTTTAACATCCCGATATTGTAAAAAACTCAAACACGATGGAAACGTTAACATCCCGATATAGTAAAAAACTCAAACACGGTGGAAACGTTAACATCCCGATATTGTAAAAAACTCAAACACGATGGAAACGTTAACATCCCGATTTAGTAAAAAAACTCAAACACGATGGAAACGTTAACATCCCGATATAGTAAAAAACTCAAACACGATGGAAACGTTAACATCCCGATATAGTAAAAAATTCAAACACGATGGAAACGTTAACTTCCCGATTTAGTAAAAAACTCAAACACGATGGAAACGTTAACATCCCGATATAGTAAAATACTCAAACACGATGGAAACGTTAACATCCCGATATAGTAAAAAACGCAACACCTATATCGTTTAAAATCGTTCCAGCGACAAAATTGGGCTTGTTTTAAAAAGGCAACATCAATATATTTTTTACGTTTTAATAAAGTGTATGTTACAAGAACGATACAGTTGGTTGACGATACAAGATGATGTACCAAATTTTCAAACTCTATGAAAATGTAAGTTATCCTCCATAAAAGAAGGCAATGTTTATGCTTCTAAAATGAATCCCAGAGAAACAGCTTTTAAATTATCTAGGATGACGAGTTTAAATGATCCACGCCAATGCAGTAGATGGCTTATACCATCTCAAGATATGCTATATACGTCAACATTAAGTAAATAAGGGTGAGGTATTTTCTATACCAATAGATGGCGGGCGCCTGGGTATTGAGACATTCAGTACTGTCGATTAGCACAAGACGAACATGGTATGGGTTCGAATCCCCCATGCAAAGGGTCAACTGAAAGAAGTCTGTATTCAACAGAGGCCAAATTTAACCATTACAAATGACATACATGTAGATAAACGATAAGAAGAAAAAAAATCAATACTCCAAAGAGTTTGTTTACATTTCAAAGACATATTTGGTAGGCAGTGAAAGCGATATCAAAATTTGCTGAATAGAAAAAATTCAATGGGTTAGATACCTTATAAAGTCATGAAAGAATGTTGACGGTGTGTGCAAAATTGTATACTCATATATGTGTATCTAAAGATAGAAGTGTGCATGTGTCCTTAAATGGTGGTGTTTAAGGTGAGCTGTCGATGGAGATATAGCGCATGCGTCACGCGTCCTATAACACCGGCAATGCGGAAGAATACACAATATATACACAACAGTATATAACAACACACCTTAACTTCATTCATTCATTTGATAAATTGCAGTGTTTGAGATATCCATGTCTTTTTCCATTTAAGCATGGAGGTAGTTTGTTGACCAGACAATAGCATCACGCTACTGAGCATGTGGAGGGAAGTTATGCATCTAGGATTATCCTTAGATCAGATAAGATCGTTTAACTATTTAAAAAAGAATATTCTAAAGGATGTACCCGGTAATAAACTAAGATAGCGTTATGCATTTGACCTTTCAGCACTTAACACAGATAGTTGTTTGGAAATGCCATTCTTTCTCCTTCACTGAAGACGTAAACTGGTTTATACACCAAGAAGTGGTGTTTCTTACAAGCTACACAAAATTGCAATTGCATAAGCTTTTTCAAAACGTCTCGTGTCTTTTAAGAAAAGTATGTCGAGTCGTTGTGTTACGAGTAAGGTTTTCTATAACATTTCTATAAGGGTGAGCCGAGTAAGGGTTTTCTATAACATTTCTATAAGGATGAGCCGAGTAAGGGTTTTCTATAACATTTCTATAAGGATGAGCCGAGTAAGGGTTTTCTATAACATTTCTATAAGGATGAGCCGAGTAAGGGTTTTCTATAACATTTCTATAAGGATGAGCCGAGTAAGGGTTTTCTATAACATTTCTATAAGGATGAGCCGAGTAAGGGTCTTCTATAACATTTCTATAAGGATGAGCCGAGTAAGGGTTTTCTATAACATTTCTATAAGGATGAGCCGAGTAAGGGTTTTCTATAACATTTCTATAAGGATGAGCCGAGTAAGGGTCTTCTATAACATTTCTATAAGGATGAGCCGAGTAAGGGTCTTCTATAACATTTCTATAAGGATGAGCCGAGCGACTGGTTCGTAATATGAGACAATGATACAAATAACAATTTCCAGCAGTAAATAACAATCCATAATGATCGTATTCATCCTGTTTAAATCCTTCAATCTATTAGGCAATGTTTACAATGTACATATTTTTGTGAATTACATGGTATCAAGTAGTATCAAATCCAACTTCCTATTCCAAAATATATTTTGAACGTCGTATCATTTCACAATCATACAAAAAAGTTCATCTTCATATTTTATAAAGGATCGTCAATTTGCAATGCAGCCTCTTAAACGACCATAAGGATATGACATGTAATGTACAATAATGCTGATCACGATTTATTAATGACATCAAAGAATGACATGAATAAAAGCTTGCCTCCACTCTTTTATCTTTACGAAGCTTTTTCACCACATATGACGAATATTTCTTTGGTAGAACTTTCTTTGAAGAGCCTATGCAAGAATAATCACGTACGATAGTGCACATGATTTAAGCATTACGCTGCTAATTGTATCAAGTTATACAGATCAAATGCCAAGTCATTTGATTCAATGTGTTAGCTGGAAGATGTGTAGTGTGGAGTTAACTGTTGAATGAATATGCAGTTTCTCTTGTCATTATACAAGTGACATTCGTGTATAACACGTTGTGATATTGAATTTCATATCGCCTTCCTTTGTCAAGTACTTTGTCATCATCTCTATTTATATCATAACATATGATTTTCAAAATCAGGTACATCATTTCCCTCTTACATATTTCCATAACATTTGGAATAATGCCTACTGTGTAAGGTAAAGAACAACATTAACAATTTTGACATTAAGGTTATTTTAATCAATTGATTTATGATAATATTTATATTAATCGATTTTATATCAATGAATAAATAGTTCATATTTCGTTATTTACAGTCAACATATACACATTTCTTCCTTATTCTCTCTCAAGTATCTTCTATCAAGCACCTAGCCACATTCTTGTATGCAATTGTCTTTGAAGCGCACAGTATAGAGGAGGACATTTATAAAGTGAGGAATGTTCACTGTAGTTTCAAGTGTCTCCTGTAAGAGGGACCAGTTGACAGTGAGAATATAAGAGACTAATATACTCCCAGATCACTAGGTGATACACCTTATATCTACCGGTGAGTCGGTTCACTCCTATCTATATACCTACTTTTCGATAATGTTACTTGCAATTTGGTGTATAACGTTTTGCTGGGTTTTTGTGTCGTGATCGTATCAGCCATTGATTAAAAACGTACTTTAGATTCGTGTCTACGTTGTTTATAAGACTCACGTTTAAAAATATCCAAAGGCATATCATGTTATACAAATTATATATTCGTTGACGAGATTTGTGCATAAAGATAAGTACTTCACATTCGTTCATATTCGCCGAGCGAGAGATCATGTTATATGTAATTTCATAACTATTGCACATGCCCTGCTAATATTTATTAGGACCAGTAATTCATATCGATTCAATTTCCCAGTATATCTTGTCAGAATTTATACTTACGCATTTCATCGAGCAAGGAATCATATAACATGTCATATCAAAGATATTACACGTTTTGACAATCTTCATATAACAAAAACAGTATTTAATTTTCATTAACATGCACTTTTTACCAAGCAAGACTATTCACATTTCATCGAGGAAGAAATCATATAACAAGTCATACCTTATGTGTGATTCACTAAAGTTTGTACGATCATTTACTAATACTTCAATTCACTACACTTTGACTTTGATGAGATCCTTACCAGAATGGATATCGTGCAAAAATCATGTTAACACGTTTTTTCATGCTATTGTATGTATCGACATTTAGAATATTGGATATTATCATACATGCAGGTTTGTTGATACCAAAACCAGATTGTGTCCACTCTCAGATATCTATTTTTGTTAAACATAGTGTTTTCACTTTTCTTGTCAAAGTTACAACGCGGATTAAAACACAATCATATGTTGATGCCTTTCTTGGACGAATTCATAAGACATCCTTGACATTAAAGAAGTATCTTTTTCTGCTTATCAAAATGAAAGTCAAGGCGATATGAGAACAATGACAGTGATACAGCACGTTAAGTATACTTTAACTTAACCCTCCTTGTGCCAAGTCGTGCACAATGGTCGTATTGACCTGGTCACCTTGTGATGAATGTGATGTAAGGTGATGAATGTGAATGTCAACAAGCACAACATGTTGGTGTCGATACATCATCAACAATCAGATGACAAAATACAAGAGCATGATTGACAGGGGTTATGAAGAAAGTGACCCGTGTTAATTACAGAAACTGATCAATCATATACACAACGGTCAGTCCTTACAATAATCCACACTGACCTTTAGTGTGACACTTCAGTGATGCCGTTGATAGAAGCCGAGTTTGTCATCCACGAATCGAGGTAATGTACAATAGTTTTCTTCTTAATTGAGTTTCGGGACAAACATGTTTATATTGTTACGTCTATGTGGTGATACCAAGCTATTAAATATCATGCTTTGTTCATAGCATTTGTTTTGTAAATCATAAATTTAACGCCTTGAAAGCAATTTTTAAAAGACATGTATAAAAGTGGTTAAGTTATCTAAAACGAGATCTTATCTATCTACGTATTTATTTATCATCACTTGTCTGATATCGGTTTATAAGAATCTACAGAGAAATGTCGCACTCTTGAAACAAAGATATTAATCCATTAAGACACGTTGCGTATTTATTTTAAGCAAGTAAAATGAAAGGATTACATTGGTTGAAAGATATCTTATCGAAGAAAGAAACAGCTTCAACGAACGATTTATTTATACTTTGAAAAAAACATCCAAACTATTGCGAAACGCAATCTTCTGTACAACATACTTCAGATTCAGTCGTCATCATTCTCAGATTCTTACACTCGTTAAAAGGTCAGATATACGATATCTTATCAACAATCAATCGTATACGCCTTCATTCAATGAAAGTAATCATTTCCTAGAAGGTAATCGTCGCCACATTGTGATAGTGTTTCAAATGTGTCAGTCTTGTTGGCGCTGAACAATCACTCATTGTGCAATGTAACCAGGCGGTAAAGATGTAATTCTTTAATACTAAGAAATTACGAAAATTATATCCTTCATGCACATGGCATGAAGTCTCCTGAAATTTCTTAATTTTGCAAATGTTGGACGTAAATTGACAGGCTTTCCTTTCATCCCTCCATGTATATTATATAAGAATATACATGTAGACCTATATATGGTGTGTTTCAGTAAAGTTTCAGTTAGGTTCTTTATCTACTCATCTAATCTAGTGACGGGTAGGTCGAGTGGTTCTTTTCACGAAGCATGGGACGGAGGAGACATCTTCTGAACATATGATGTCGTCGTACGATTTGCGTCTTACCTTTGTAAAGTGTTGCATTTAACACGCAGAGTAACATCATATAGCTTTGCATAATAAAATGATGATTAATCTTGTCTAATTTCTAAACATTCACAAAAATATCTTTTAAAAAATTAAAGTCCTAATTTTTTTTACATTGAATAAAAATTAAATATAAAGCACAGATAAGTTTTTCGGCTGACGAAATGTTTTTTTTTCGGTTTTATTATAAGAGGCTTTAATAATGAGAAAAAAGAGATTTCACATACCGCATTTATTTTAGGTACGTTTATTGAAATGAATTATTTACAATATTTAGGAAAACACAAGAGTTGAAGAGCATTTCAATAATGTCTCTAAATAATGTAACATTTCCTGGCTTCAAACCTCTAAAAAAACTGTAAGCCCTATATAACAGTCCAATAAATATTTATGGAAGTTATTAATGGTAAACGCGACAAGACAATAATTGTATTGTTCGTCCGCTTTCGTTATTTTTTCTTATTCAGAGGCGAAATATGAACCCGCAATATTTAAACGTAAAGGTGAGACTGCTCCTTTAAAATATTGTAGAAACGGGGCGTCGTCCACCTCCGGCGGAAGTAGTGTGAATCAGAACGAGGCATTACGTCGTAGAGGGGTCTAGCTATTGATTGACATCGGTCCCCACCCTATGACGGCCATCTTGTGAACCGGTGCTTTACAAAAGTAGGCTATTCAACATTGACAGGTCTAGGGTGAGTTGATTATGGGCTCAGAAGTTGTTTTAGAGTGATAACAACCACTCGTTCAGTTGATACAAGTGCAGGAACCGCTCCATTATTGCTGCCGTTGTGCAGAAGATAGTTTTTGCCGTTGGATACTTTGCTTAGCTGTCAGTGGCTTTACCTTGCGATTTGAGGTGTGTTGGTACACATGGATCGGATCTGAAAGTTTCTGTTCTGTGCTGTGCTATGGTTGATTATTCCTGTCGGATCTATATAACACATTTGGATTACTAGTTTTTAAACGCCATGCCAGTGGATCGTGGCAGGGGTGTTTCCGTCCCGCCAGCAACGTGACACTGTACCCCATTCAAATGTGTAGGGAGGGGACACGTTTTCTACAGAGCCACAACGCGCAGTCAACCGCCTTATTTGAATTCATGTGAACGTTACACAAATGCTGCCTTAATTTAATGGATTTCCTACCATTTAGACGCTTAACCTTATTATTTTGTTATGTTTCCCTATCCGTGACATTCTAAAATACTGTTTCCTTATTCAGTGCGAACATTGCTATAAAAAACTTTTTAGTTTTACAAACATATTTTCCTTATATGCCAAGTTTCCTTTTTCACACATGTCAAACATAGGATGTAGATCAGTTTTACAGAGAAGATATTTAGTGTCAGTTTTGACAGCTATATTACTGTGTTGAGTGCTCTTGATAAGACACACCCCTTTTCTACCCATACTCAAACTAATCCTAATCACTCCACCAAAGCAAAATGATCAGGGATAAAGAAGTGATATCTAAATATTATTGCAGATTTTAGCGATAATTTCAAAGCTGAGTGGCTGTTTTCTTAGATTAGTTCAGGATCAGATGTAAAATGTTGGAAAACCATTTCTGAATACCTTTGTATGACAAGGAGACAGTATTTCATTCGAAAAACCATTGAATAAATAATTTGGAAAGAGTGATCCCATGACCTGTAAATCAATTTGGAATATTTGCTACAGTACTAAATGTTCGAGATTTTAATTTTTATTGTTCACTGAAAAATGTTTTATAGAACACAAATGCAAATTTTATTTAAGTTGGAATACCGGAGATTCATTTTGATTCTCACAAATTTGGAAACCATATTGTTTTTCATTTATTTGTTTGCTATGTATAATTAAAAATGATAAAATCTTCTGAAAGAACTCATAAATTTAAAAGCGGTTTAGGTAAATGCATAAACGACATGTTCCCCTTTTTGTAAAGGAAATAAATGATTTTGATATGAAACGTTACTTAGTAAAATAGTTTGGTATTCAAATCAAGACACTGTAATAGGTAAATGACCTTTTCAGGCTCCTATCACAGTTCTTTAGAAAGGTATCAAGGTCAAGGTTATATCTGTATTGTAAGAGTGCTTTCCTGCAAATTCACTCAACAGTGACCCGTTTGCTTTAATACTACAAGGTTGAAATGAAAAACTTCATTGCATAATGTAAATCTTCATGACTAGGAAACTTTGTTGTATTCGTTTTCTGTCACTGGCTTATACATGATTTAAGATCCCTGTTAATATTGCACCTCCTGTCGATAAGGAGGATTTGCAGTAACTTATTTAAGAAACAATCTGCTGTATAATTATAAGACAAGAGAAACAATTATTAACAAGATAAACTACTATATTCAAATATAAAAGTTTATAAGTGGTAATGTTTTGGGTTTAATGTTCTGTATGCATACCAATCATGTTATTATTCGTACTGATTTGTATAGGAGAACAGGGTGTTAGGATATATGAGCAGTGCATATAACATGAGCTCTCAAGCTGTGAATCATTAGGGCTATTTTGATTAATGAGCTGATGTGTCTATCAAGGGAGGTGGGTCTCATGTAGAGTGACAGTATATTTATCTACATGGTGACCACACCCAGGTATATGAGCCAGGTAGGATGATGTCACAGGGGCTCGGTCACTAGTGTGGGGGAGTTGCACCACCCATTGTCAAATATACAATCAGAAATATTCCTCACACTTCACTCTTCCTTGTCCAAAGTATAATCAGCAATACCTCTCACACTTAACTTTTCCTTGCAGGGAATTTACCACGACACTTGTCTTCAAGGGGGATCTCTAACATAATATTTTTATACGGCGGCTGAGGATAAAAATCAAGATGCCGAAGCCGGTGAGTATTCATTTTTACATTTTCATGCCTTGATACTGTTGTTGACCTGTTATCTAATGCTTATATAATATATTATCTGTTTGTTGTGTATTTTTACTTTGTATTGTAATTGATTTGACAAGCTTTTGTAATTGAATTGATACACATTTTGTGATGTTAGACATGTATGCAAACATCATTTCATAAGTGTGTTGGGAATTAATGTTTTGATAGTTTAAAACTTTCTTGACTTGGATGTATTATTTTGTTGTCTCGTGAATAATTTTGCTAAAACATTTCTCTTTAACATAAATCTTGAAAGAAGTTTATATTTCTAAAATATATTTTGTTAATCATTGACATAATCAGTTTTGAACAAACTTATGTTGAATTTCTTGATTTTGAAGTAGACTTGTGCAGGACATTAATTTTCTGCAAACACAATCATTCAAGTCCTCACATAAACAGTCAGATGTCATGCTCTCCATGTTTGAAACAATTAGGTTATCATATTTCTGTTGAATGTACTAATTTGAATTAAATTAGGTATGAGTCAGATCACACGTGATTGTTTGAACTTTTCCTTGTGTGAAACCGTACAGCATCTGGACTGACATTTATGACTCATACAAACTGCTAGTCTAGTTGGACATGCTGGCAGACAATGAGCACTGAAACAAGCGGTGCTTTCTAGCCTAATTTAAATCCTCCTCGCTGTCGCTTCATTTGCTCAGGGATTTATTCACCCAAAAATGATCCAGTAATAAAAAGAGGAATGTTGAAGTAAAGCTTACAGTGGGAGTGTGGAAACTAGGTCACAGCTGTAATGCTGCTGGTACTGGGAGCTGTTCTGCAGGGCACATGTTGATGACTGTTGCTCTGCTCTCCTCCTGCTGCTAGTCAACTCACAAAGCAGATCTTGGAGCCCAATTAAATGCTTCATTATTATGTGCAGAGTCAACTGCCTGTCTAACTCCTGGTTAATGGGAAATGTTATTGTGCACTGCATAATGCATGTGTTATTTTCTAGCTAAATAAAGCAATGGTTCTGTTGAAATAGTGAGTTGCTCCCAGCAGTCTGATTTGCTGTTTAGAAATGTTATCACTGAAGTCTCATGACTCCTCATGCTCTGGGTCATTCTGACCTTATAAAAAGGATTCCAATTGCTGGATGTCACGAGGTTCACTTGCTAGTGAATCATGAACCAAATGGATATGAATTATGTTTCAATGTATTTAAAATATTCCATTGCACCTATCAAGTTAATTCGTTAACCTTTTTAAAATGCACAATGAGAAGTATTCATTATTTTAGAATCTGTCCTATGGTCTACCTCGAACGAAAAAATATCAATCTTATCTATGAACACCGCTAATGACTGAAATATTGCCCAAGCGGCATAATTCTCCCAACTCACTCACTCACTCTGGTCAATGACAAAACTGATTTGATTAAGTAAGTTAAGGTTGATTTAATTGCTTTTATATGTGACATGTCACTTCACTGATGGTGTTGCAATATTGCCCAAGCCATGTCAACTATGTGTAAACCAATCTTGAACCTTATATCACCTCGCCCCCACTAGAAAAAGATTGTATTAGTCACAAGTTTAAAATTGACAGGGTATCATTTTGCTATTTTAAGTTTGTGCAATTAGTGTAGATTACATAATATTTTGTACTGCACAACCAATGCCAATACAACATAAAACAATTTACAAAAATGGCAGCACCAGTGTACATAATGTGTCATATCAAAATATTACCTTGAAATGCCAGAGAAAAGGTGGAACGGAACTGTTCTATCATTGATACTAATACTATGTTGTTTTATGGTCCAAAGTTTCTCAATTCTATGGCACAAATGACTGCCTAGTAAAACATAACCTTGTGCTTGCTCTGTATAATTTGACTAAATGTGTGTGGTTACTAACTAAAATCACATGAAGCTATTAGCAATCTATCAAAACAAGTTGGTAACATGGTTTTCAAGGATTTATAAATTAAGGATAATGAACTAAAACACTGAAAGGATTGATGGAACATCTCATTATGCAATTAGTTGAATGACTTTATTGACTGAATTATTTATGATCTTATATTTATGATTTTATTTTTGTTTAATTTCAGGTCAATGTCCGCGTTGTCACCATGGACGCGGAACTTGAGTTCGCGATCCAACCCAACACAACTGGTAAACAGTTATTTGACCAGGTAAAGTTTACTTCTAACTGAAATTTCATTATAAACCTTTAAGTAATATTTTAAGGATTGGTTGTTTATGTCTAGCTGATAGAGAGAGACTTATCCAACCTTTAGATTGCAAGTAGATCTCTTGCTACTTGAAAGATATTCTTGTTAAATTTGATTGAAAATTTCTGGTTGTATTTGATTTGAAAAATAAAACTTGGCTAGTTAGAATGTTTGACAGCTGGTTTGCAGCTCAATAAGAATCCTAACTTTCTAACCCTTGAATGTTTATCAGTATTGGCCTTGTACATGATTCATGAATTTCGTCATTATTTTTCAGGTGGTCAAAACAATAGGTCTCAGAGAAATTTGGTTCTTTGGACTCCAATATACAGATAGTAAAGATTTTTCAACATGGCTGAAATTAAATAAAAAGGTAAGTGATAATACAATAACCAGGAAGAATTTCACACTTACTGATCATGATGTATAAGTCCCATGTCTCGACTATTAATAACTTGTACAAAGTAGCTTAAATACAAGAAAACAAAACATGTCAACGTTTTCAATAATCTAGTTTTGTCAGCTTTTGATATTGAATTTCAAACTTTCACCTTTCATAAAAAAGTTTTCAACCTGTTTTTGTATTGAAAATGATGTTTTCATTGAACATACTGATTGATTTCTGTTCCAGGTGCTAGGTCAAGATGTAAGGAAAGAAACACCTCTGCAGTTCAAATTCAGGGCAAAATTCTTCCCAGAAGATGTATCAGAAGAACTTATTCAGGATATCACACAAGTGAGTTTAAAGAAATGGGTTTAATTTGAAAAAATATTATATTTTTGTATGTTAACTGGATGAAAAGTAAATTCATGCAAACTTTTGAAATTGAAATGAACAGTAAACATTAAATGTCTGCCAGGTATCTGGTAATCCATTTTGACAATGGGCTAATTATGGCGATTAAGTAATAATTTGATCAATAGTCCAAATCAAAATATGCCGCTTATGACTGAAATATTGCCCAAGCTGCGCTATATAACTCACTCACTCCTGATTCAAAATCTTGATGTTGTCATTATTTTTTTCATCCAAGGCGCTATATAAATATTCATATATATATTAATGAAATGTTCAAATTAACAATCTTCAAATGAAAACCATTTGAACTATAGATTACATCACAAGTTTTAAACTGAAAAGTTTGTAAGGTATTGTTTGAGAGCGACTTATTTGTGTAATGATGTTGTAACTGGTTACAAGAACATTGTCATGTTTATTTGCAGAGAATGTTTTTCCTGCAAGTGAAGGAGAACATCCTGAATGACGACATCTACTGCCCTCCAGAAACAGCTGTCCTCCTTGCTTCCTATAGCTGTCAAGCAAAATATCATGATTACAACACGGAAGTGAACAAACCTGGTTTCCTTGCCAATGACAGGTTATTGCCACAGAGGTCAGTGTTATCAATTGAACTTTCGTTATCAGTGCCGTTAAATGTTACCTCCCTTGAATATGCATAAAGTCACGCTTTCCCAAGGAATTCTCAAGAAATTTGGCATTCTTAATTATCTTGGTCTTTTGTTGAAATTCTTAATGACACTTGCTCTTTCATGCAAAAGTAAAAATCTTTTGACCTGAAATCAAAATTATTATCAGTGCTATGCTTGGTTTTTAGTAACCTGGGTAACTTCCAAGTAGTCAAAACAGATGTTACGTAGGTGTGTAGCTTATAAACAACATTGTAGGTCATTTAATGTAGACGGATGTTGATGACCACCTTATTTTCTTTGCACAATCTTCATCATTTGTTTGCATTATCCAAAATTTCATCAACAGAGTCTACGACCAGCACAAACTCACAAAGGAACAGTGGGAAGAGAGAGTGACCACCTGGTTTGCTGAACATAAAGGAATGTCACGGTATGCCAAACTGATTCACTCATATTTCTGGTTATCAGTTATTTCCTTTACTGCATCAAAAGTATGATTGGAGAATTCATGGTTTGCAAAACTTCCCCTTCTGACTTCAATTCACAGCTCATGACACTAGATAATTGGTCTTTCTGTGATTCTGCATTTCTCACTTGCCACACCTGCACTAGATAGTTGAAGCCGGTGTCTTCTGGAGGTTTCAACTGTTATTATTGAAGGTCCTGGACTCGAAATTTTTTTTTTAATGCAATGCACCAAATCTTAAGTGAACCTGTCGTCTTTATGTCTTGGGGTTTGTAAGTTTCACGTAGGTTAATAGGTGAAGTCACATAACAGAAATTCTGTATTACAGTGATCCTCCTATGAAAACAATTAGCAATGAAAGTATCATCCTCCTTGTACGTCTTGTTTTGTTATCCCCCGCCGCGCGATTAGCGCGAAGCGGGGGATATAGTATTCGGCAGCGTCCGTCCGTACGTACGAAATGGAATAACATAAGTACTATTCTCTCATCCTTCTCATATTTTGCATATAGGTTCACCTCAGTGAGAGTAATTGTCCAAATGGGTTTCGTGACCTTGACCTTCATTTCAAGGTCACAAGGACACTTTGTCATTTTACCCTTGTTGGCGCGATATCTCAAGAACTGTTTACTGGATTCTCTTCATATCTTACATATAGCTTCTCCTGATAAAGACCTTGGGCTGATTAGATTTTGGTGACCTTGACATTATTCTCAAGGTCACAGCGGAACTTTGAATTTTTTGACATGTGAACTTGCATGTTTACCCTTGTTAGCGCGATATCTCAAGAACTGTTGACTGGATTCTCTTCATATCTTACATATAGCTTCCCCTGGGGAAGACCTTGGGCTGATTAGATTTTGGTGACCTTGACATTATTCTCAAGGTCACAGCAGAACTTTGAATTTTTGGACATGAGAACTTGCATGTTTACCCTTGTTAGCGCAATATCTCAAGAACTGTTGACCTGATTCTCTTCATATCTTACATATAGCTTCCCCTGGGGAAGACCTTGACCTTCATTTCAAGGTCATTACGAGACTTTGACATTTTACCCTTGTCAGCGGGATATCTCAAGAACCATTCACTGGAACCCTTCATAGCTTACACAATGCATCTTATTGGGAAGGCGCCGGGCCCAGTTGATTTTGGTGACCTTCAAATTATTTTCAAGGTCACAGTTTATAGATTTCGTGACCCTCTGACAACAAATAAGAGGTCACAGCCAATAATTGATTGATAATTTGCGGCGGGGGATTATGTCACCTCAGTGACAAACACTTGTTATTAATGTTTATATTGTGGCATCTTTGCTAGTTTTCATTTACTTTATCTTTCCTTATTTCTTTCAAATATTATGCTGTTCATCCAAATTTATCAAAATTATGGTCCGAAAATAATGATGTCAGTTAGTGTGTTGCCTATCAGTTTGATCTTTGGCCTGTGGACTTAGTAAGTCTTAACCATTTCTGTTTGGCTTAGATGCAGGTACCACAATTCTTTTACAGTGGAATAGTAGTTTGATAATGTACTCAATAACGTATTAATACTCAACCTGGTTTACCAAGATTTGGTTGATCCTAAACAAGAATGGCTTTCTGTCTATTATCCATACATTCATCCATTGTTGGTTTCCAGGGAAGACGCCATGATGGAGTACCTCAAAATAGCACAGGACCTTGAAATGTATGGTGTGAATTACTTTGACATCAAAAATAAGAAAGGAACAGAACTGAGTCTAGGAGTAGATGCACTGGGGTTGAATGTATATGAAAAAGAAGATAAGTGAGTATATTAACAATTTAACATTGATGAAATGAAAAAAAGTTCTGCTTTTAACCAATGAGAATGTCTGAAACAAAGTACAGTAGAACACAGATATAACAAACTTTGGATATAGCTAACAAACGGATCTAGTGAACAAATTTTCAAGTCCCGTCCCTATATAATATCATTAAAATTATATGCATATAGCGAACTAAATTCTTTTTTCCTTTGGAGTTTGTTATATCCATGTTCTACTGTAATTGTCATACTATCAACTGCAACAAATAGTAAACAAATGACATTAAACATTTAATGCCAAATGCATTGATTCTTGAATCAATATTAATGTTATATTTTTATTTCCAGACTAACACCGAAAATCGGTTTCCCCTGGAGTGAAATTAGGAACATTTCTTTTAATGACAAGAAATTTGTTATAAAACCAATAGACAAGAAAGCACCAGTAGGTATTTTCATATTGCCTGTCATTGCATAATCATCTATATTGTATTGAAAAGTCATCAATTTTTAGAAGATCTACAGAATGTTAATGCATTTGATGCTTAACAGTGTGAAAGGAATATCATAACTAATGTTCTTGTATAATGTTAATGGCCTGTTCAATGTTTATGTAGGGACATTTCCAACCCTATTTCTATGAACGTCGACTACCCATCCATTATGTAGAATGTGAATGTTCATCCGATAAATACTTTTGTCATCATTCCTGTTTAAGCTTGATTATTTGAAATTGAAAAATGAAAATTGATATTAAGAATCTGTTATTTTCTTTTCAGGACTTTATCTTTTATGCTCCTCGCCTTAGAATAAACAAGAGAATTTTAGCTCTGTGTATGGGTAATCACGAGTTGTACATGAGGAGGAGGAAACCAGACACAATAGAAGTTCAACAAATGAAGGCTCAGGCTCGCGATGAAAAACTGGCCAGGCAGAGGGAGAGGTCAGTTGAGCTTGCTTCAAGTAGGATATAAATGTTTGGGTTTAGAATACATGAAACCAGTATGAGATTTGATCTTGCAGATAGTATCAATTAACTGTCATTGAATAAACATGAACAAACCTATTGTGTAAGAGTGAATAGTCACTGAACAATAAGGTAGAAGTCAATGTCTGCATTAAAATTAATGTCATACTGTCAATCACTCGACTGTTCACCATGGTAAAACCTTTAAATTTGTTTTAAAAATGCACTTTTATGCAGGTATTTAAATCAATCCAAAAAAAAATATCTTGATCAAATGTATTTGAGTTATCAATTGTGAAGATAAATAATTGAAAGGACAAATGTGTTCAATTGCATATGCAGGGATGAACTGCTGCGAGAGAAGCAACAGCGTGAAATTGAGGAACGTGAAAAGAAAACACTTCAGGAACGGTTACGGTTACTGGAGGAAGAGCGGGAACAAATGAAGAGGGAGAACGAAGAAAAACAACTATGTGAGTCTAAAGACATTTTCTTTCTGTTTTCTCAGAACTTAAGAAGCTAAGCTCAGTAATAATGTAGAAGAAGTATGATATGAAGACATTTTTTGATTGGGTAGAAAAAAGGATTTTGTTTGCATTTTCAATGTGAAATGTTTTTTCACTAGCAGCAGAGTCGAAATCACAAATTGTAGGCTAATATTTTATTAATTTGTTTGTAGACAGGCAAATTCACCAAGTCAAAAATCACTCTGGTACTTATATATTTCATAACCCCATGGTCACAACACCTTGCTGTCATTGCCTACAAAATGATGTATCCAGTTAGCTAACTCTTTATTGTATGACTATGTTTCAGTGTTCGAAGGCATGCAGCTGAAGATGTCCGAGCAAGATGAAGCCATCGCGAAGGAGCGACGCCTGCAGGAGGAGGTAGAGAGGATCCGCAAGGAGAAGGAGGAGGCCGAGCAGAGGATGCTGGAGGCCGAGAGTCTCAAGGAGGAGGAGAGGCTCAAACTGGTACGTACTGGCACCTCGCTAATGGCTGAAATGATGCCTTTGTGGCGTTAAACAATAACTCAATCAATCGCTGGCTCCCATTGCTGTTTGTCTTCCTACTTCAGTGACAAGGAAATATGAAGCTGAAGGAAATATCTGATCCTTAAGATATTTGAAAAAACTATAAAGAACCATAGAAAAAATGTTTGGACACATTACTTTGTACACCTTTCCTAGCCAATTGCAGTTTCTAAACTGCAAGATTGTTCATAAGTACAATGAGATTTATACTGATCCAAGATCATTTCTGTTCAAGTTTAACTAGACAATATGTTCCACTAGACAGTAAGACTAAAGTGACTAGAGGTAAGATGTAAAGCTGGACAATGAGACACTCTCCCTTCTACCCACCAGGAGGAGGAGCTGAACCAGGCTAAGCTAGCCCTGGAGAGCCAGCAGAGTGAGCTCCAAGAGCAGGTGGTGCACGTCAACTCCATCAAGGATGAGCTCGACAAGACCCGCGAGGAGGCGGAGAGGAAGGAGAGAGAACTTGAGGAGGCTCTCCGCGCCAAGGAGGAGGAGCGTGCCCATCAGCTGGCCGAGCTTGAGGAGCAGGACCGCATCCGTCGGGAGATGGAAGAGAGGCTCAATGCTGCTGTCCACGTCCAAGAATATGCTGATGATAACGAGGAACACGGAAGTAAGTTCAGCTCAAACTGATTTTATGTTGCTTCAAAAGCAGCGTAAAAACTTTGTTTATGGACTATTATGATAATGCTACTAAACAATTAAACCTGCTATACTTCATGTTTTACAATTGAAACAGTATTTATAAGAGATATTGATCATATTATAAATACATAATTTGTTATATATACAAAAATTATGTATATATATATTATTATTGAGTAGGTTCGTGCATCAGCCATTTTATTTGCCAGAGCGAAAAATGGCTGATGCACGAACCTACTCAATAATATATATACATAATTTTGTTCATCATTTATCCTAAAGAACAACTTCAGGGCAGATAATCCCTCGCTAATCTTTGTTCATTCTTATATTCCTTTCTATAATATACAAGAAAAGATATCTGACACCTAATACTTTCCTCTCCAGCATCCCATCTGCAGATTGAGGAGAACTACCTGAATGTTGCTCGCCCCGAGGAACAGCGCCAAGTCATCGCAGACACCAATGAGTCTCTCGGCGCTAAGTTGAAGGTAGGTTTATTGAATAATAATTTTCTCCGATCAGGAGAAAAATGCTCAGAGCCAAAGTGGTTGTTAAATCAAGTTCTGAAATTTGTATTTCCCTACCAGGTGTAAATTATGTTCCACTATATATATTTTAACATGAATGCATTTGTTAACCAGAATTTTATCAGATTCAAAATATGATAAAGCGAGGATATTTTTATTATAATTTTAGCAAGTTTGTATTTCAGCACTTCAAGAATTGTTTTTGAAACATTGAGATATTCTTATAAGCAATTAATCATATAACTTCAATATAAATACAGTGACTCAATAGAGTAAGTAATGTATTCATTACCTTGCAGGCATTGAGTTCTGAACTGGATGAGGCACGTCATGACGACAAGGTTTCGAAGACAGATCAACTGCATCAAGAGAACAAGAAGGCAGGGCGAGACAAGTACAAGACACTGAAGCAGATCAGGCAGGGCAACACGAAACGGCGAGTGGACGAGTTTGAGAGCATGTGAACAACTTGTGCTGCCTTCCACTTGTATAGTAGTGGATTTCTACAGGACATTACCATCCACAGAGAAACATAAGACTCTCAAACACAGCCTGAGGACATTGGTTCCTCTTGCTGAATACACTTTACAGGAAGCTAAGAAAGTTATGCTATAGCCACATATCTTTGTACCATGTGTGGAGTATGTCATGCCTGCATCACTCAAACTGAGTTTCTTGCTCAGGTCGGGATCTAGTATGGAGGTTAACTGCGTTGCCAGCAATTGCCAAGGCTTGTTTTGTTAATTATATGAAGGTATCTGAAAGAACTTTAAGTACAGACAGACTACCTATTGTTGTTTGATAAGGCCCTGGCTGGTGGTCAAACAAAATATTCAAGAAGGGATTCATTGATAAGGTCAACCAATATCTTTGTTAGGTAGTAATTCTATGTAGTGTTAAGCAAACTCAAAATCTTTAGTGGTTAAATCAAAACTGATACTGATTATGAGGGCTACAGGGGTGATATATGTTGGTCCTGAAACTACATTATACCCGTTACTGCCTTTTGTATCCAATTTATATTTTGTAACCAGACTGTACAGATGCTTTATACCACAAGTAAACATTTTGCGGTTAGTTCCACAATAATAGCTATATACATCTACTGTATATATGTTGTGAATTTACATACAGTATGCCCCAAATGCAGTGTTAACCTACCTATATATATTGGTTTGACTCAAATGTCTCTATTTTAAAGTAAATTGATAAAAAAGAATATGAAATGATTGTTATGAGATTAAGCATACAAACAGAAATAAAATAATTTCAAGAAAATAACTGTTTGAACTTCTATGAGAAAAATATTGGTGACAATATAAAATGAAGGTGCTGATAAGCTTTCAATCTTGAAGCACTGCACGACCTTTCCTAATTACAGCAGGGCTCAATTAGGCCCTTCTTTGTCTGTGATAACAAATAAGTAACTTCTCCAAGAAATTAAGTGACCTATTTTCATGGCCAGTTAAGATGTTGGTTATCACTGAACCAAGGCACACAGTGCCGGAACGTGCTGCGTGCCCCAGTGTAAATAGTCCTTTCCACGGTGAACAATAAGTTACAAGCTAAAGTAGAATTTGACTAGCACACTGCTGTATTCTCTTATAGGCAATGCAATGCTTGTTGCTCCAGTGCAAGAGGGTACTTATAAATAAGATTATTTTTGTAGGAATCATTTATCTCTGATGGCTATCCAGTGCAGGTTAAAGATATTTAAGGCCTAATTACACAACCACAAGTCATACATTGTGAGTGATCTCAGTGGCTCCATCTGGAGTTATTGCTGCCACAAGGGGACATAACTCTGTGATACAAAACTGGATCCATCACAAAGGAAACATATTCAGTGAAACTATATATATATGTATATGAAGTCTTTTTGATTTTTCTATGTAATGTAACATAGCACTTGTATACAGATTATCCTACAGGCTTTCTGCATTTTCTAACTTATTCTACTCTTGATATTGGAATATGAGATTTTTAGAAATGTTTTAATCACATTAAATTGTCAATATGGACAAACAATGTAAAATACTGTCTTATTGATTGTTCATTGAAAATTTGAAGATAATTCCAAGCAAAATGACATTTTGTACTTATTTCTCCCTTCACTATCCTAAGCTCATACCCAGCATTACCTACCTATCTGTATAGAACTTCTCGTAGAGGCTTCCAGTATCTGCAAGTCAAGAATAGCCATCACACTGTACTTGATGTCTGATTTTGCCAAAATAAGAAGAGACAATTGATGTTGGATTTAGATCTATTAAACATTCTCTAGAGATCAGCACATATTATGCAGAACAGGAAAGAATGTACCAGGCTAAATTGGAAGTAAAGGTGGTGCATTTTACATAACCATATAGTCATGTCTCATCTGACTGAGCTATGTTATCATCACAATTGGCAATAAATATCTTTAAAACAAAATTTGCTTGTTTGTCATTGTACAATGGATGTACTTTCAGGTGTCTCCGTGGCCAACTCTATCCAACCTGAAATCTTGTCAAAAGTTGTTTAACCTGTTCAGTGATTTGATGGTCAACTGATTTAGTACACAAAATAAATTGGGGATGATGTTAATGCCGATTTAGTTATAATACCATAATATTTATTTGTAAACCGTTATGATCATACAATTTTGGAAATGCTAAATGTTATTACTCATTATCAGTGATTAAAGTTTTTGTTTCAAATTAAATTATGCTAGTGATTGATTGATAGTAAATTCTCTAAAAGAATGTACCAGGCTAAATTGGAAGTAAAGGTGGTGCATTTTACATAACCATATAGTCATGTCTCATCTGACTGAGCTATGTTATCATCACAATTTGGACTTCAAAAAGTACAGACCAGTCTCAAACCTTCCCTTTCTCTCGAAGGTAATGGAGAAAGTGGTACTTGCTCAATTAACTAGGCACATATTTGATCATGATCTGACAGAGCCTTTGCAGTCTGCATACAGGAAATCACACTCCACTGAAACGGCGTTGCTTCGAGTACACAATGACATTCTTCTCTCTATGGACCGCCAAGAAATTGTTCTTCTTGTGCTGCTCGACCTATCTGCAGCTTTTGACCCTGTAGATCATAACATCCTGATATCACGTCTTCGGTATTCGTTCGGCATCAGAGGAACAGCTCTAGCATGGCTTGAGTCTTCTCTTTGTGGAAGGTCGATGTCTGTCCTAGTTGATGGTGTTTCATCAGACTGCAAGGAGTTGAAGTGTGGTGTGCCTCAGGGGTCTGTTCTGGGACCAGTGCTGTTCTCAATATATACTAAACCTCTTGGTGACATTATTCGCCAGTTCTCTCTCCCGTTTCATAGCTATGCTGATGACCAACAACTGTATATTGGAATCAAACCTAAGATAAAGGATGGAATTGCAGCACTAGAGAAATGTGTTTGTAGAATTGGAAAGTGGATGTCAGCAAACTTTCTAAAACTTAATAGTGACAAAACAGAATTCATGATGATTGGGACCTCACACCAACTCAACAAGGCTGGAGGTCAGATTCTCTCTGTTGGGTCCTCTTCTGTGGTGCCATCTTCATCTGTTAGGAACCTAGGTGTGCAAATGGATAAGTTTATGTCCAGCAAGGCTCATGCTTTAAAGACAGCCAGAACAGCAAATTTCAAGCTCCGCATCATTGGGAAAATCAGACGATATCTAGATGTCGATACCACCAGGACACTTGTACATACTTATGTTACGTCCCATCTCGATAATTGCAATTCCCTCTTGTCAGGATCTGGAGCCATTAACCATCTTCAAAGAGTCCAGAATAAAGCAGCCCGAATCATTACACGTACCAGACAACATCAACATATAACTCCTGTTTTGAAACAACTGCATTGGCTTCCTATTCAGAAACGCATATCTTTCAAAATTCTGACCCTCACCTACTCAACCCTTCACTCTGAGACTGCTCCTGTGTACTTGAAGGAACTTCTCACTCCGTATGCTCCAGCTCGGAACCTCCGGTCCTCAGACAAGTCACAGCTAACCGTTCCATTCACCAGAACTCAGCTTGCAAGTAATGCATTCTCTGTGATAGCTCCAGTACTATGGAACAGTATCCCTCTTGAAATAAGAACCGCAACCTCCATCGACTCCTTCCGTCAGTACTTAAAGACATATCTGTTCTCCTAACACTTTGAATACTGAGTTGTACTCATGACCATGTCTATGTAAAGCACCGCTGAGCAGCGTTTAGTTGGATATCAGGTGCTATACAAATGCATTATTATTATTATTATTAAAACCCAATTCATTTTGTCTGCATATCTTACTTGGACAGGCTTCAAACAATTTTATTATGCAGCAAAAAAATTAAAAATCTTCAAGGATGTTTACAAAAGATGTCATTATCTTGACTACATTGAAAATGTAAACCACAGATAATTCTTTTGTGCTTAGAACAGATCAAAAGCATCAACATGAAGATTGTGACAATAAGATACATTTATAACTCTCACAAAATTATCAAGCCAGAATGATATATTTCAGCAAGCTATAATTATCATTCCATACATTGCGATATAATGTAAGCAGAGAAGATACACAATGATTACATTGATTGAACCCTTAAGAACATGTATGTCAAGGGTATTAGGTATTACCAATATATCTGTATATTTCAATACAGGAACAACATGATATGAATTGGTACATACTTCTGAAAATATCTACCAGTAACATTTCGACCGTTTAAAAAAAGATCAATTGCAATCTAAAATTGCAAACGACAAACAAATAAAACATAAATTCACGGAATGTTCTTTACAAAATAAAAGATGTGTTGTGAAAATAGCTTTTATATATACCGGTATATCATTTTTAACGCTCATATTTAGAAAAGATAGCATGTAAATTCTTGTAAGATAAGATAATGGCTTTATTATCCCAGGTGGAATTTTTTTTTACAGCTTATACAGTGCTCCAGTAAATAAATAATAACAAAGATTAAGACAGATATATATACAATCTTCACATCACATATTATCACTATAACTTGTATATGGCAATTGAGAAAATAATCAATAACATAAAAACATAGATTTGCTATGTTTCCATCTCGCATCATATATAAGATATCAATATTTTGCAATACGCTTTCCTGCATCGCAATATATTGCAATACAGAATCGAGGCATGATACCCATCCTTAATGTAAATGTTCCAAATTTTACATGTTGCTTAACAGTTGGTAAGGAGCTTACTTTCGGCAATTGTAACTACATGGATTTATTGTCTGATATCAACAGCTATGATGGAGCAGTAAGGCACTTTTATCACCCCTTGTGCAATAACAGTTAAAAATGGTGATGGTAGCACGATGGAAAGCGATCATGCTATATTCTTTGAATGTTAAAATAAACAATTAAAATATTAGGAGACATTACTCTCATTGTAGAACTGAACAGCATCAATAGATGTTATTTATAATAATTACAAAATAGGGTACATAAAAGTCGGAATTTTTTTATTTTCATAATGGGAAGATATGATTTTATCGGTCATCAACACATGTAAATATGGTTATCCAAAGGAGTAAAATGATCATGGTAAGCGTCCAGCCCTGAGTAAAATACTAAATTTAATTGTGACCATTTGAGTGCATGTCTAAAATATGTTTTGCAAAATACTTAGGAATGGTCTGAAAGGCATTGATAAATGCATGATATGCAGCTTATGAAACTGCATTAACATTAACTTGAGGGAATGTTAATAAGAATCCGCCATTTTTTTTACTAGATTTATGATGCCTTTTATTATGAATACAAAAAATGGGTAGATAATTATTCTTTTGATGATTGTACTATTTTCATAAAGAAACAACATAAGCCTAAAGAATGATATACATTTGTTCTCATTAACGATTTAAATATTCATATGCTCAAAAGAAATCATTAAATCCCACACATCTGCATAAATTTATAATGAATACAGCATTACAAATGTCAAAGTTGAACCCTCTGAAAGGGGTCTAAGGGAGATAACTCTGATATTGATAATTGGTGTAAGCGACATCTGTTCATTGTTTTGATCGTAGGCGGGTTAGTGCGAGTTGTCATTTGCGAGCAGATGATACATGTTTTTAAGTTAAAGTAAACATATTTTAGCTTTTCCTATGCATCATATCACGTAATTTAATGAAGATATTTGATCATTTGACAATATAGATGTCGGAAGAGGACTGATGTCGGTCAGTGGAGACAATTGACAAATCGATTTCCATTGATTTTCATATCAAGCCGTGCAGTAAGACTTGAGTGATATGATTGATGAAGCCTTATCTGATAAGTAAACCTAATTTATTGTGGAAACTTGGGGACGTGTAACCAACAACGAAGATTTTGTTGACCTTTCATTTGAGAGTGATGAACATTGAACAATGTCAATGTTCTACAAATCATGATCAGAACATCTGCAGGCAAACACTGCTGACTGAAGTCTGGACTAGGATGCCGGCTGAAAATGGAATGAGGATGTCTAGTGGGAAAAAAATGCATAAATCGTAGTGACTCTGTCTCAACAAATTCCTGCTTGGGTAAATTATGAAGTGAGAGTTATTCTTCTCTATCAATAATTATGAGGACCATCGAAGAAGTGCTAGGCCATCTGGCAAAGGATGCATCAGCACCGAAGTTGGCTGCGCTTCGTCAATCGTGTGAAGCTGCATTAGGTATGTTACAATTATCTTACACATTTTCAGCATCTTAACAATGTTTTGCCTGGGTGTGCAGAACTGTGCACTGCTCTTATACTATCAATCAGAAATCTACCTTTTCACTACTCCAGCATGCTAGACGTCTTCCTACGCGTGCACAGTTATCGCACATTAAGTGAAGTTTAGGTTATCTGAACTACCGGTACCTTTTCACCTGTAGTGCAAAAATAGTATGAAATTTCTGTTGTAATCATCAACTTATTCGCTATTCAATTTACTTACTGCAAGGTAAAGGACATCTTCCTACGCAGAGCCTAAAAAGCCTCAAGGGTCTACAGCAAGGAATAAAACTGACAGTTCGGAAACTGGCGTTTTAGGCTTTGCGTAGGAAGATGGGTAAGAGATGAACTTGGGAAGGGGGGCAGTATATAAAAAGTTATTTACTCAATCAGTTGTTTTGTACTTGCAGCTCTGTTGGAAGACGGTGGCTTGACGGCATGTACTTCCTCGTCGATGCTCAGAGAGAAATGTCTAGAACCGCTACAGGCAGCTCTTGAGTCTCGAGCAAAGAGACTCGCTGGTCATGCAGTGGCTGGCCTTCAGGTATCTTGTTCAGTTATATATTCTGTTAGTTATGGTTATTATACAGCTTGCTTGCTTCAGTTATCTAAAAAACTATGGAAATCATTGATGTGTCACTTGGTAGAGAGATAAAAGATATATCTAGTTAAATGACTATTGTTTGTTTATGTAAAAACTCTTTTGAACCTTCTGAACCAAAATTCAAAAGAAAGCATGCATAAAAGCATAAGATTATCATATTTATAGTCACAAGTACATTAGTACTGTCAGAAAAGCTTATATTGTAGGAATGGCTTATGTTTAAAAGAGAGGCAAAACCAATACCTGTTTAGGTTTTTCCAGTCTAACGCGACCTTCTACTGGGGCTTTCTAGACACAGTATAGGAGTGAAACGGATAATATTGAGGCTAGGTTTACTTAGGCTGAGGTTTTTCCAACAAGTTTTTGAATAGAATATATTTAAGTAATGATATCGACTTCTTCAGCAACTGCTGGTTGATGAGAGATTCCAGTCCAACATAGAGTCCGACAACAATGAAGAGACATGGCTGCCGGTCCAGATCCTCAACGCTGTGTACTGTACTCCTAACTTGTCCGAGGACCTTCAAGTAGAGGTTATAAAGGTGAGCAGTGCTGATTCAGGTTTATCAGGATTGAATATTCATCCATTCAACTTTTGTCAAAGTTAACCAATGACTTACTGTAATTCAAATCTACATAACTGTTATTCATCCTACCCAATCAGGGTGTATGATAAGATCACACCTGTAGTTTATTTGCAATGCGCTGTTTCCATGCAAGGCGTTCTCAAAGCATTCAAATTCTATATGTGAAATCCCAAACTGACTTTTCATGATTGCATTATTACATTTATTGCTAAAAGTAAACAGCCGATCAAGTGATTTAATTTAATTGATATTAGCATTCCCCAGATGACAATCAGGGTTTTCAGTTGTTTTGTGAAGAAAACTACTCTGATGGAGGAGTAAAACTGAGATTTGTAAGGGTTTGACAGAAGCACATTTAGGAATCCAAGTTGCCACATAAAAGCATATTTATGATGAATTATACCCTAGCAACAACTTGCTTCCTACTGTTTATCAATTACATGCCTGTGTCTATGATTAAGATGTCATTCTATTGTTCACTTTCACTCATAAGTCAACCAATATTAGTATTTCAATTTCCTGACGCTGATTATTTGTAGTTCATTAAAGTGAGACTTATGATAAAGGGTAAGGAGGGTGGTATTAAAAACAAGGCCAGAAATTGATGCACTGAAAAGGACACATGCTACCTGTACTTGCTACTGCACCAAAGAGTAAGTGCCATACATTGATTTTTGTTACCTCAGTTTTATCCCTTTTACCTATAAGAAATCAGTAAAAAATACAATTTCGAGCCTGATTTGTGGCTTGTAGGGTGAAAGGGTTAATCATATCTTCTGAAATGCAATCAGAATGATAAAGATGTTTTCCAATTCCAGTTGCTGCTGAACATGACCTTATCGACCAGCTGGTGTATGAACGCCAAGATAATCACCAAGATCTGTCAGGTAGATCTCTACATTGCTCTCATTCTCTAACTTTACCTTTATTGTTTCTCTCTATGTTGTCATTGTGATAAAGCTTTGTTGTCATTGATTGGGTTGGTTGATTTTATAGATTAATGATTTGAGTTTAAGTCTAATTCATTACAAGTCTTGTGGAATTGATTCAATTAAATTTGAAATGGATATGTAATGCTTTTGCATTAGAACTCTATTTTGCACTGAAGATTGTAATAGATCTGCTCTTTTTAATTATATGACCATGCAACATCTGTGCCATTCATTGAATTGATGGATTTGTATCAAATTGCAAAACATTTTTGCTGCTATAAGCATACATATTTCAAAGTGACATTCTATGAATGTATCATGTTGAAAGCTGTTGATGGGTATATACTTAAACTTAATATTCATATAAAGTTTAAGTAAAAAATGGCTTAATATTATTTTTAATTGTTGTGATTTGTTTAATGTATATTGTAACAGTTAAGTTCTATGAATTAACATCAAAGCCAAGAAAAAATTATTTTCAATTAAAATGCAAAAGTATGCTAGCAAATTTCATCAATGCATGCAAGTGTAGTTTAGTTTTTGACATGCTTTGTTATTACTTTCCTAATTCCCTACTCTTTCAAATATGTTTACCTTTGATTACTCAAAGCAAACCTCATTATGATAATAGGTGAGATTACTAATTGTAAGCTAAACTTATTTCAAGCACATAATTCCTTTTGATGTGCTCAAACTTGAGTTTCTTCTAGTAAAAGAAGGAGGTGGTAAAAATATACAAGAGTAGTATTCTCTCAAAAACTTCATGTTCAGATCTACTCCAGAATAAGAACATGTAATAAGTCTTCAAAAATCATAATTCTGGTTGAATTTCTTTGATAAAACTGGATCATTGAAGAAATAAATATTTAAGAAAAATTAATATCTAATCGCATTCTTTTCAAAACCTTTTCAATGATTAACCTGCATTTGTAAATGTATGTATCAAATATATAAGACTCGAATCCATGGCAGGCCTCAAATCTGTGGCAGATCTCCAAATCCATGGCGCATTTTCAAATGCATGGCAACTTGCCGTACGTATCAAAATCTGTGGCGGATTTCATATTGACCTTGATGAGAGATTTTTAGCTTGGTAGAATTGTGATAACAACGTTCATTTATGTGTTATCCTACATGTACAAGTTAACTGTATTTTACCCCTGCAATTTGTCAATAAGTAATTCAGTCTATTCAATTAATCTTCATATCAATCCTTCAAATAAGAAAAGGAGTGAAAATGTTTGCAACATTTATTCAAAGTACACATAAAAGTCTTGTTCATGATTTATCATTGAAATGAATCAACAAAATATGTAACACATGATTGCTGTCCCTAATGCATAGGTACAGCTAAGACATCAGATGAAAATCCTAGAGATACTTCAAAAACTCTAACCCTAACCAATACGGCTAAGGAATCAATATATGAATCCATGTGTGTTAAAGTAGACATTTACTATTAATCCGGGCTAAAGAAGATAGTTGCAATGAATTAAAGGGCTACACAAGAGAGCTGATATTAATCCAAAGCTTGAAAAAGACAGTATGATGGGAGTAAGTCACATTGCATCATTGCTTTCTCAGACTGGAAATATCTTGCCTTCTCAATGAACAGCGATTTTGACTTGCGACGCGAACAGTTAGCCATCCCGTAATTACATCACTTAACATGATGTCATGACAAAATCTAATCAAACTCGCCATGGGTTTGAAAAATCTTCCATGGATTAGAGACCCGCCTCAGATCTGAGTCCTGCATGTATGCAATATTCTCTTTTGATTATCGGAAAAGAAGTTTGCCCTTTTAATAATGCCTATTTTTATATATTTTGGATATGTTTTTGACACTCACTTCTGATCTTTTCCATGTGCCTCACTTGTTTCAGCAAATATAAGTTAGATATTTCCATACTCACAAAGTTATCCATATTCACCTTGTACCGCGCACTATAGTTTGTGTATTCTGTCTGTGCCTATCTGTTGTCTCTGTGTTGCAGCAGTTATTTGAGTGCTATAAAGGTTCACCCAAAAGCGAGGCTGGCCAGGCAGCGTCCGCCAGTCTCATGCAAATATTCTCAGGCTATTATGAGTTCCGACTCGCGCTGCTACAAAACAATCCCAGCCCCGGAAAGTCTGATGAGGTAATCATGGGAATATCTATATATGACCCTGGTGATTGACCACATTGTATCTCTTGAGGGATTTACCTGGACACTTCATGTTTGCTTTTGAAAGTTTATCAGTAGCCGATCCAGAAGTTTTGAATGGGAGGAGAGATCATTTATTGAAAGGCTTTTTAAGTTTATCAAAATATTAAAAGCACTGTATAAGACTAAGAAAATCCCAATTTAATTAGTTTTCAAAATGTACAATAAATTCTTGATTCACCTTGATCACATTCAACTTTTTACTCCCATTGAAGATCATACGGTTGCCATATACCGGTAAAGGAATCATAGTAAAAAGAAAGAAAATGAAAAATGGTAGCTATACGTCTCTATACCTTTATCTTTCCTGACATGTAATTTGAGAAACAGCACATCCAATGATAAATATTTTTAAGAGTTTTATCTTGATAATAATTTATAAAACTATATTTTCACCCATCAGAAACAAGCATGATTTGTCTGAGTAGATGGGTAGATTGTGCGCTTGGTTAGCGGGAATCACGCTCAACTGGTGTTGAAATATATTACCCTTGCTACCTGTTCCCAAATTTCCCACACCTAAGGTGATAGTTACATTGAAGTATGCTAACATCCCCTTGCAATTTCCTGAATGTTTTGTTGCGAATTCCTCATGCCCCATATTGTCTATTTTTGGCAACAAAGGATTAGTGGAGAAAATAAGTTTGTTATTGTTAGGTAACATGTGAAAACATTTCCAGCAATCAAGACTTTTGGTAACAGATTCTGGACTATTTAAATTCCAATGTTGCCCCTTTTGAAAATTATGTTTCTCAAAGAATCCAGATGTCATTGTGGAAGAAATGTTTTAGATTTAAACTCGCATCAGGTTGGGTTATTGGCCTGTCAATTTCCCACACACTAAGGGCAGGAATTTGTGGTTAAATGCAAGGGGGTTGTATTTGAATAGACTTGATCATATTCAGAAGAGGATCCATTCTCTTATTGTGACACAGAGTATGTTGATGGGATCACATACACTGTATGTCAAATTTTGAAATCTTGTTGTAACATCAGCAACCACTAACTGTTACTGAAAATTACAAGTTCAAGGTCAATTGGTACATTTAAGCGAAAAAAACGCCCATTCAAAGTCGGGATTTTGAACGAAAACCGAACAATGTGGCTTGGGTAGTGCAGGCCAATTCGCCATACGTAATTTTGAAACCTTGACGTTGTTCAAAGCTGACAGGAAGATACATTCAATTCGATAGTGTTTATTAGGTATTGTAACTGAAAACCCTTGTCCTAAACTGTAAAGTCCTGAAGTTGTTAAGAAGGTTCTTGTAATACATCTTTCCTTTGTTTCAATGGACCATAATTTTGTTCCTGATAAATATTATAATCATCTCCTTGGTTTTTCAATATGTATAACAATTCCAAACCTGTTCTTGTAGCCATGTTTAATGTATGTGTGTGAGTATGCCTTTTGTTCAATCCAACATACCGTACACAAGTTTGATGTACTGGTGATGGCGTGTGGTGTGGCAAGCAGTATGCTGATATAAAATTATTGATTTGGTTTCGGTGGGAAATTTCATTTAAAACAAATATATGTTTTCTTTTTCAGCATTTAGTAGTCACATTGTTTCATAATATACAAGAGTAATTAATGATTAGACGAGCTTGAAATAATATAAAGTAACAAATTATAGATGGTAGTCATGTGAACTTAAGTCGGCCAACATTTTAGGGTGTAATCTTAAGGATTATTTGAGTGAAAATGACATTGTACAAAGCAGATTGAAACATCATTATTTTTTACTATACAAGATCATTAGCATTATTATGATTTCTTGGATGGACAATTGTGGATTAAATGAATATAGTCCATTGGTGATCATTCAATAAACACAATTCAATGCTCTCTCAGTAGTGTGGAATTTCTTCAAAGCTATATCACTATCCTACCACTGTGTATGTGGCAGACACTAACACAGCACATCTCTCATTTATATGCAACATATTCTGTGTATTTATATACTTCTATCAACATTGTTGCAATTGCCATCGGCTGTCACCATTTATTTCCATATATCTCCATATGTGAGTTAAAAAAGAAACTTTTTGCATTTTACCAGTTGATCAGATCTAATTCATGACGTTTATCAGATGTTGAGTCTGCCTGCAGTTTAGAGAGAAATTTTAGAGTTGGTATGATGAAACAATAGTGGTTGGTACAGTAGATATGTAGTTGTAGTTGTAGGAAGCCAGTGTATGTATACAAGGAAGGCTATTGTTGTGTAGTAATGGAGTCCAATTCCAATCCTTCAGGCAAGATGTTTTCAGGCCAAGGCAGAGCTCAGGGTTACAATAACTTCATAACTAAAAGAAAAAAAAATTCAGATTCAGAAATTCTTCCAAAATCATACATAAAATTACACAATAAAAATAAGGCATGCTTGATTTAACAGGCAAATAGCATGCAATAAATTCCACTAGCTGCTGAAAGTAAGGGATATAAGGTTGATTATTGATATTGATAAACTGCACAGGAATGCTATTAACCCGCCATCAGCCAGTACCATCTGTCACTGTGATACAATGTTATCATGACACAGACACAGACACAGACACACACAGCTCTCTCAACTACCCAGGTAGCATGGCCTGGACACAGACCTCACTAAATCAATGTAGATCTACAGGTGTGTGAGCTCATAATATATTGACTCTTTATGTGGAACAATTCGTTATTAAAATAAATATGTTTAGATCAACCAGATAAGTCCTACTGAGAGTTTTGACGAAAAAAACTATTTTTCTTCTTTTTTTTAAAAGTCTTTTATTCTATTAAATGTGAGAAAATTCAAGGGTTATGGATAAAATATAGAGTATAATGTTGACACAGACAAACTCAACTGATCAATATAGACCTTCAGGTGTGCACTGGCATACTATTTAACCCTTTACCTGCAGTATCTTTACTTCATATAGCACATGTACACGTTTTATGTCTATTTGAAGACAATTTTCTTATTTGTCTTGTCTTATATGTTGAACCACTGTCAAGAGTTCTTACAGAAGCATGTAGAGCTATGTCTTTTTGAGATAAAAAGGGGGCAAAAGGTAAAGCATAACCTGCCATATAAATAGGTACTACATGAAAGACAGCTTACTAGTTAACCCTTTGCCAGCGGGGGACAGATAGGTCAGAAAAACTCATTAGATCAATATACACAGTTCAGGTGGACACCCTTATAGTTAACCCTTTACCTTTGGAGCACAGATAGTCAGGAACAATTCAGTATATCAATATACACAGTTCAGGTGGACACCCTTATAGTTAACCCTTTACCAGCGAGGGACAGATAGGTCAGAAAAACTCATTAGATCAATATACATAGTTCAGGTGGACACCCTTATAGGTAACCCTTTACCTGTTGGTGAATTATGGATCAGGGAATGTTCCTAAGGGAAGGTTGGAGGTAGCAAACTTTTTTTTGATTCTTTTTAAAAAAAACAAAACAATGTATGTCACAGGGTCACAGAAAGTATGAATTGTGGGTATTTATACTGTCAACAAGTTTGTTTATACAAAGAATGTTTGTAGTTTCCATGAATACACTCCAATATAGATTTTATTAAGAATAACCAAACACAAATTTGTTATTGTAATAAAGTTTGCATTAATTCATCAGCTGTTGTAGAAGTATGTGTATTAGAAACCTTTTGTGGATAAATTTGTGAGTGATCAACTCAAAACTCAGAGAGAATTCAACACAGTCAAGTATTGTAAGTGAATCAAAGTCTTTTTATGCTGATGTTAGGTATTTTTGCTCAGTTTGCTAGAACCCATAATGCTTACCCAATATATTTTTTGTTCAGGTGTATAGAACAGATATATTCCAGTGAAATACATATCTTATCAGTGTAGCAGAACTTTGTATGTTAGAAACTGCATTTGCCGATCCTTAATGCGCCCATGTTCCCTTGTATGATAAATGATGTGTTGGTGATATTGCAGGTGTATATAGAGACATACAGCACAAGCAGCCAGGGAGTGAAGGGTGCGATACAGGCCAATATGACCCAGGTGCTCTCAGCCTTCACAGAGAAACTCTCTGATGCAGAGGAGGCTGTGGTAAGTCAAGTATTGTGAGGAATATAGAGGGTACTAAACAACCTCCTATGTAATACTTTGTAGAAGTAAAGGATCACTTTAAAAACGAGCAAAGACATTTTCATACAGAATCTTGACGATTTTAATACAAATTGTAAGATGACTTCGGTAAATACTCGTTTCTGATTGGTTGATTTGAAGGATTTCCCAGTGTTAAATGGCAATGAACACCCGCAAATTGGTTGAGGCGAATCACCGCGAAAGGATACATTATTTGGTCCGCCTCAACATTAAAATGTTCTGATTCTCCCAATATTCGTGCCCGATTCACATTTTACTGTTGGAGTTGTCATTTTCTAACTTGCGCATTCCCGTAGATGCCAAAAATCCTTTTCTATTTGCTTTAGTTTAATGTAACTAAACTTTGTTAATTGGCTTAGTTTCTCCTAATTTGCCGCCTTGTGCCATGCGGCCGGTTTCTTTCGATTGCCGTTCCCATGGCACGACGTCACAAAGGCCAACGGTTATGACGTCATAATGATCACGTCACCGTCACAATGGTCTAGGCTAGTTTAAGATATTTGTTAAGTCGGGTTTGTTCCTGTTAGTTTATGAATTATATAACTGTTTTCTCTCTCATAAATGTCACAATGAAAACTATAAGATCTCATCTTTATGGGTGCAACTGGTTTGCAATATAAGAACACTATTTTAATGTCTATAACACTGGGAATTCATTCTTCTTTATAGCTGCGAACACCTATAACAATAATGGATCAGTCGTTAGATCCTTTCAACTCAGAGTTCCCTACGCAAAAATAGAGTTCGCTCTTAAAATGCTTATCACTAACGGTCATGTTACAATATCGATAAATAGTTGCGTTTGTAAAATTTCCGGGATTTATTGTTATTCAACACCTGCAAATTTAAGCGTTTAAAATTTTGAAATTTTACAAACGCAACTATTTATCTTCTAATTGTGTTATCATTTGTAGAAGTTAATAAGATACTGTTAAGGTAACATTTCCTAAAAAAGTTCAAATATATTTTTAGAAAAAAGAAATTATGATGAGGTTTTTGAAAACTTTTTGATTCTTTTATTTGGCATTTGAAGCAAACAAAGATTTGTTTTTTTAAGCATATGTGTTATTTACCAGATTTGCATTAACTCATTAGGTGATGAAAGTAATGAAAGGATAATTCAATCTTCTCCGAGTAATGATAAGCTTGCATTTATAACGAATAAACATATTTCATCAAACTCCTTACACTGGCAGGTTGAGGATGGTGACGATGTACTAGCTGACTTCAAGCCTTCCAGTGGGAGACTGGGCACTGCGGAGAGCTTGATGGAGGACATGGTATCTATAATCAAGTACCTGCTGGGAAAACTCACAACCATGCAGGGGTAAGAAGGATTGAGCATTCCTAGCGGGAACACTCAGGATTCAGAATAGACTATTTGTTTTGTTTTGTTATTGGGATGATTGACTTTTCATTCCTTTATTTTTTAGTGTTTGAATATCTAACAGTACCAAGTGTGATAATCTGGTTATTCTTGCATCATCCATCAAGTGCTTGGTGTAAACTGCTAGAGAGAGCAAGAGATCTTGTTATTTGCATTATATTTATAATTTCTATCAAGTTGCAGGAGTTACGGTACCAAGGGGCTAACTAGGAATAAGGATTAAAGAAACAATATACGTTTAGCAATGTTTTTGATGCACATGTATGTACATAACAAGCAGATTATTTTGCTTGTATATAAGCCCGGTCCACACCTGGCCTACACCTTATATTGCCTATATTTCTATGAAAACAATCTTATGAGAGAGAAAATGTTTGTTAATTAGGTCTGAAGTAAGAGCTAGTCACTATTGTAGAGTAGGGCTGCAACGATTCACTTGTCCTTCGATTCGGTTCGATTTTCGATTCTAGTCACTCGATTCGATTATTTTCGATTCGATTAACAGATCTGATAAAATACAATTATTTAGGTATTAAAATGAAAAAATTGTTACAAGAAGATGTTATTCTATTGAATTCTATTGAATTGGTTCCGTTGTGTTAATGGACGGCTTTTGGACGCAGGTTTTTTTCAGTTTGTGTGTGGTAAATCAGAACGTTTTTATACTAATTCTGCCATGAAAATGATATTTGCCATCTCGGTTCGATTTTCGATCAACAAACTTCGATTCGATTCAATTGATTTGGTTCGATTCTTGGTGCATTGAACCGAATCGTTGCAGCCCTATTGTAGAGGTAAAGGCAGAAAGTAGTCCATTTGCATATAACTAGCCATTCAGATTAGTGCGTGTGTGAGAGTACTAGCCAAGACGCATTTGGACAAGCCAAGTACATCTACATGATCATATTTTTTTTAGATTCAACTCATGCATCAGACTACCAATAATTGCTTTTTACTAGCCCAGGTTCTTTTGCACTAACCTTGGTCTACCGGACTAGTATAACTTTGAACCCTGGGTGTAGGCCACATGAGGACAAGCCAGATGATGTCAGTGATGGTCTTAAGAGAATGTAATACAATGAATGTCTTATTAGGCAATCAAATGAATATTAGATACTGAAGGTCATATATTAAATCAAATGTTTCCTGCTACAGAGCTGGACAGACGAAGCAGTCTCTGCTGCTACTCCTAGAAGGGATCCACGCCGTCATGTCTCACTCGCCCCAGTCTCTCCGCAACCTTCAGTCCTTCCAGCAGCTCGTCTGGTCAGTACCTCCTTTATTATCTTATCTTGCTTCACATTTCCTTTGTGTTTTTTTAAATCATCAAACAGTGATCGTCTAACTGTTGCAGACAAATTTCAAGTTTTATGTTGGTGTGCCTTGCTATATTCTTTATTCAGGGAACACCTTATGTAGAGTTATCTCCCTTTCCTCAAAGATGCTTTTATTGTGTCCAAAATGTTATGATATTTTGTGATCTTCAAGTTACAAAATAAACTGATGATACTTTATTATTTTTGTGTTCAAAATAAAAATGGTACATAAGGCAGTAAATACCAATATAGATAAAGAACTCTAGTAACAACAAATAAGAACATGTTATACTACCTATAACATGTTACATATTCATGTGTATCAATCTCCAATTTCTTTATCCCTTTTACCCCTCAAAAACAGTGACAAATATGTTTTTTAGCCTGATTTATAGCTTTAGGTGGGAAAGGTTTAACAAAAGACTCTGACATTAACTCCCCAGGACTGAGCTGTGCCCGACCCTGATCTCCCTGCTGGGTACCCCGAAGGCTGAGAAGAGCTCCCTTCTCCAGAAGTCTGACGAGATGGGGCGGGGGTCGGGCTGTTCATCCTCCGCACCTAACATACTCAGCTCCGCCGCTAAGGTCATATACAGGTGGGTGTGTTCTCTTCTCTTAGAGGCTACTCAGGTAATTACGCTGGTAATTGCTGAAATATGGTGCTTAACAATAACTTACTTGTTAAACATTAATTCATTTCATTCTCTAAGTATTTAAGTAATTTTTTTCCAAGTAATCTCTGTTACAAGAGGAGCACTTCTATGTAAGAAATAGAGAACACTGATTGGTTACAAAGTAAGTTTTGTAAGTAGAGACGTTCAAATAGTCTGGTATTGTTATTCACCTGTGCAATACATATATTTCTTACAAGACAGAAGTTAATCAGAGATGTAAAACAATATTTACTTGAATAAAAATGATGATGGTCTTTGTTGTTATTTTGATGTTACTGCATTTACATTCCTGAAGGTTGAGTTTGACTGTTTATGAGAGATTAATGATTTGTATTGAATGCAAATCAGAACATTATGAACTGCCAACCTTAGCACTGCGCTCAACTTCTTTCCTAATACCATTTGAAATGGTGTGTGTGAGACATTGTACCATGACTGCTTAGAATCATGGGTTCTTTATGTCCTGATCTGACACTTAACCACTGATTTCTCTACCCCAGCATTGCGAGTGAGCTGGTGCGGCTGGTAGGCAGTGTGAGTTCTCTGCGCCCGGTGCTCGAGTCTCTCTTCCACAGGATGCTCCTCTACCCTCCTCCACAGCACAGGCTCGACGCTCTCAAAGTCATGAAGGAGGTCAGTATTTATAGAATATCCTTCTTAGGCTTGCTGCCCTATCTGGAGCTTATCAGCAGTTATCATATGTCTTTGCTGGCATATAGGCTTCTTATTTGTAAATCCAACTAGCTTTGCTCAAATTTTGACAAGAATTGCATAGTCTAGGGTAACCCTATAGGTGATGTCTGTTTGATAAAAATTTGTGTGCGGCTTAGCAAGCAATAGCAATTAAGATACCTATGCTGTTCATGAGTTTCTATAAATAGTGTTTATTTGGAGCTATTGTGTCTAATCATGAGTTGTCTAATTACAAGGAACTGCAGTTAATTATCACAAAAAAAAGTGATCTGAAAAGAATGAAATATGCTAGTTTTGTTTATATTTCAGTTGCTAGGAGAGCCAGAACGAGTGATAGATCTGATCTCCCTGAGTGTAGAGGAAGAAACACAGACACAGAGGGCGGGGAAAGGAGCACAGTCTGACGTGGCTCTCCTTAAACTGTGAGTTGAGAATCGGGCACATAATTATGAACCTGCTGTTAATGTTAGATATATTCTTATTCCTTTTAACTCATCTGGCCTTCAAGGCCTGATGGTCTTATTGCATGGCATGGCCTGGCCTCTGGCATTTTTCCTTATTTTCTGGTCACCTTTCTGTAAACATTTCAGTAATTGGACTTCTTCTCCAGGAGCAAAAATTATAGAGAGCTAACCTTGTCTCTTGTTGAAACCTATTTATTGGTCACCGGTGACATTAGAATTGTAAAAGATAGTCAATCAATGCCATCAATGGCTAGACTGTTACTTTTGATAACAAATAATATTTCATATGGTAATGATCATTAGCCACTTCATGTTCCAGGATAGTAGACAGTGTACAAGAGTGTATCCACTGCAACGACTCCAGCGTGTGTTTCACCAGTGTCATGTGTATCAACGAGCTGCTCGGATCTGTGGAGAAACTTGCACAGGGGGGCGGCATATCTTCCAGTCAGGCTGACGAGATTAATAGACTCTATCCAGATATCGGAACAGGTAAATGGGGACAATTTTTAAAGTTATTCTTTTTGCATCCATACTGCCTTTTCAGGACAACGAGTTGAAATGAATAAGTGATTTCAAAGTTGGCTCTGTATTTTTGCAGTTATATTATCATTTTCTAATATCATTTTATGACCAAATATGTAAAAAAACATACAAATCTTCATCAAATATTTTTCAGATTTACATGACAAGAAAGACCCAATAAGCTGTGATGGTGGATCAGTTGATGTATCTCAACCAAAGGGAGATAACCAGGAAGCAGCAACAAGGAAGATAACCTCAGAGACAGCCATCAAGGACAAATCCATGGAAGCTGAAAAATCAACGGACATCTTTGAATGCAGCAAACCAAAGAACAATAAAGAATCGGATGAAACAAAGATATCCGAAGAATCAACAAAAACGAGACATAGCTCCGAGGCGTCAGACAGGGACAGTGACGGGGACTCTGATCTGGACATCCAGGCCACCATTCAGTCCCAGCTAGACCTGCAGGTGAGGGAGGAGATGCAGAGACGTCACAAGCTGCTGCGGGACAAGTTCGAGAGTGTGGAGAGGAAGAATGCGCAGGAGTTTATTCAACGTCTGCAGAGAAAACTGCCCGAGCTTCTCTCCTTCTATTCTGTGTATGAAGTAGATGAGGCATTGCACAAGTTTGCCTCTGACTTCTGCTCAGGTAAGTATTTTGTGATGTTCCCAAATTATGTTCTAAAGAAGCTGATCAATCATTCTCTAATATATTTTAAGGATCTTCAGTGGTGAAGTAAATATTTCATATTGATGCATATGCGTTACATCCTGAATGGTGAAATAGTGTTTGATAAACACAAAAATGCCTTATTTTTGCAAACCCTGTGATATTCCTGACTTATTTGCATCTCTCAATATTCTCATATTTGAATAATTGTTTTGGATATCCTGTCCTCAACGGAAGTGACATCAAACTTTTGCCAATATATTTCAATTTTTTCCCAGGTCTAGCGTTGTCAGGTGGTGGAGACACAGATGATATGGAGACTCTCTCCTCGGTGGTGCTGAACGCTGACGGAGTGTACGTGGTGTCTATAGCCACCCTGCTGCTCTCTCTCAAACTGTCTGCTAGCGGTTACTACACCTCTCACACTCCTGACAGGCTCATGCTCTCGGAGGTAAGTGTTGATAGTTTAGGGCTTTTCTCTTGTTTTAACTAATCATTGATTCATGTTCTCTAAGGCAGTTATTGTTTGGAATGGGGTTTGTCTTTGTCTTAGATTCTATCTACTCGTCATAGCATCTTTAGGAATACCAATCTTTTGTTAAGTGTCTGCCGTGAGGAAAGGGAGATTCTGATGACTGGTTATTAGCTTGTACTTATTTCCGCTATTTCGGCAATACAAGTTCATATGTTTTATATATAAGGAATTGTTTTCTGCAATTTTAGATGGAAATTTTAAATTAAAAAATCTGATGTATTGGATATTTTCAAGAAATTGTGCCTATAAATATTATGTTTTTGTATTGCAATATACCGATATTCATCGTTACTGCTTGTATTGACAGAAGCAGTTTATGGACGAGGTGTTGAGCTGTGGCCTGCTGCTCTTCCTGTCGCCCGCCTGGCTGAGTGAGGTGTACACACTGACCATCGCCAACAACATCCTGGACACGCCCACTGGTCACTCCTCATGGCGGGACACGCCCCTTGTACACATGCTCACTGGTCAGTTTGTTAGATTGATATATTGTTGTTGAGATGTTAATAAGTTAGAGATGATCATTCATAAATACAGAATGTCCTTTTCATGCTCTGTTTTTGACAAGAATTAACAAGTTTAATATAAGGTCATGCATTACATAAACAAAAAACCAAATTCCTTCTTTCATGCTATAAGCAATTTGCTGTCTAGTTGTTTTGTAATGTGACGTCAGAATCTAATTAAGAAGAAATAAAATTTGCATGTCTAGACAGGACGCTTATCTTATTATCAAGTCATACAAATATGTTCTGTTAACTCCTCAGAAAGTGATCTGATTTATGGATTATTTTCATGTGCTAAATGTATACTGTATAAGTCTCACCTATATATGTGGTGTACAGATATAGACGGACTGGGGAGCCACGAGATGGGAGGACAGATGATGACGGGGTGTGGTGGAGACGACAACACGTTCACCAGGGTGTCTGAACTAGTCAACAGCTCCCTTGTAGATGCAGGTTTGTAGTCTTCTTTCTTTTGTACACCCCATGGCTAAGAGTTGATTCCTTCTTCTGACATGTCAGGTATATATAGATGAAGTGCCCCTCTGATGAGAAAAGCTCTCCACTATGTTTATTTGAATGAACAAAATTAAAGATGAAATTCACCAAAATCTTCATCAAAATCCTCCTTCTCTAGGTATGAAGCTGGCACACAGAATTCTGTCGGTATGCTGGGACGGAGTCCTTGATGTGTTGTCGGTGCTGCTCAATGGGAAGAGTTCCTGTGGGGTGTCGAGCAGCCTCGCTCTCATGCTGGGGACCGAAGGTGCTAAGGAAGAGAGCATGAGGGCCAGGGACGCGATCTGTGTCAGTCTGAGTGGACTCCAGCGGGCTTCCAAACTCTGCTGTGTGCTCGGTGAGTTGTCGGACAGGATGATGTTGTTGTACATCGTTGGTGATTATTTATGAGTGGCTGAAATATTAATCTTAGTCGGAAGGAGGTAAAGTAGGAAGTCTATTTACAAATTATCATAAACATAGTAATCAGTGCACCATATTCATTTAGTCTTTTCTGGCATCTGGACATGTATTTAGGTGTGACCAGCCTTTCTCAAAATTTTACAGGCAATGTAATGTTTTAGGGAAAATCATCAAAGGTTGGCAGGCTCGCTAGCCATTATTGCATCTAGCCTCATTCTGAATTTAGCAGCAAGTGACTGATGATCTTTCAGCTATCTTCCTTATCGATTATGACTCTAACTGCAGGCCTCCAGGACCGGTGCGGCAGTGCCTTCACCCAGCTAGCCAACACCTCCTGTGTAAGGGAGGACATCAGACCTACCAAGATCAATGAAGCAAAGATGGCAGGTAAACAATCTGTCCTGCCAAGCAAGTCCAAGCTTGTCAGACTCCATGCAGCTCATGTACTCTCCATGGATGTCGTCATGACAACTGGTCTAGAGATGGGCAGCCATGCTGCTGACTGCTGGAAACATGTCTTCAGGTAGAGTTTGCTAGGTTGTATCTTTACCTATTGTCAATTAATGAATTAACTGAAAGGGATGAATAGGAAAAATATCATTAACCAGTCAGAAGAAATAACATTTAGATATTTATATATAATTATAAATGCAATTGGTAAGAGCTTTATGTAAATATGAAATCTATGAATAATTGTTTTCTTTTTTTGACGCTAAGGTAAATATTAAATATGAAAACCCATCAACACTTCCTATTTTGTCCAGTATGCTTTGATTGATAATAATGTGATCTATTCATCTTCTTGTCTCTTTGGCCCAAAAGGTGCTGTGCTCACATCTCTGAGTTGGAGCACACATACTTCAGCAGTGGCAACAACCAGTCCAGTCTTCCCAAGATACAACAGGAGCAGAACCCAGACCTCGCCGCCAACCCGGAAATAGAGTTAGTTCACTTACTCTCAGATTTGACACAATGTCTTTTGAAAACTTCTCGAAAGATTAGACCACAGTTAAAATGTTTTAGAATATTATCCTATAGCTCTAGAGAATGAAGTTTTCTGTATCAACAATCAGGTATGGTTCATGATTCAAAGTATGATAGCGAAAACAAAACAACATGAACAGTCATCCTAGATTGAGTAAGGATAATTATTGTGGTGAACAAATGGTATCAAGTTATCCAGAGAGCGTAACTGTGCAATGCTCTTGTTATCAGATGTGACCTGTACAGCAGTGCAGTGGTGCCGGTGGTACCTGTCGCCCCTCAGATCAACGTGGCAGAGCTCATCAGACAGAGCAGTATAGAGTCAGGCTGGGAGAGTTCACTTACAGGTGGAGGGGTGCTCACACCTGCACAGGCATCTAAAGCTCTATGTGGGTTGTCCCAAGAAGTTGACAGGTAATGTAATATGGCTGACACATGCAGTGTGGTTCTATTTAAATTGTTTTCTTCATTGAACAAGGTGAAAGAATATCTCCTTTTTAGCTCACCTTTACAAAGTAAAAGTGAGCTTATGTCATGGCGCTTCGTCCGTCGTCCGTCTGTCTGTCCGTCCGTCTGTCCGTCCGTCCGTCCGTCCGGCCGTCCGTAAACTTTCACGAAAAAGACTACTCCTCCTAAACGAATTCAGATATCATTCTGAAATTGTAGTATGTTATACCCATGGTGATTCCTCACAGAAAGGTAGACGTTTCAATTTTGAGAATCCAAGATGGCCGCCATGACGGCCATATTGAATTTTCAAGAAGATTTCATGAAAAAGACTACTCCTTCTAAACGAATACAGATATCATTCTGAAATTGTAGTATGTTATACCCATGGTGATTCCTCACAGAAAGGTAGACGTTTCAGTTTTGAGAATCCAAGATGGCCGCCATGACAGCCATATTGAATTTTCAATTAGATTTCATGAAAAAGACTACTCCTTCTAAACGAATACAGATATCATTCTGAAATTGTATTATGTTATACCCATGGTGATTCCTCACAGAAAGGTAGACGTTTCAGTTTTGAGAATCCAAGATGGCCACCATGACAGCCATATTGAATTTTCAACTAGATTTCACGAAAAAGACTACTCCTTCTAAACGAATACAGATATCATTCTGAAATTGTAGTATGTTATACCTATGGTGATTCCGCACAGAAAGGTAGACGTTTAAGTTTTTGAGAATCCAATATGGCCGCCATGCCAGCCATATTGAATTTTCAATTAGATTTCATGACAAATACTATTTCTCCTAAACCAATCTAGATATCATTTTTATATTGTAGTATGTTATACCTATAGTGATTCCGCACATAAGGTCTCGTTATACAGTTTTTTCCCCCATAGACTCCAATGTTAAATTGCCACCCGTCATTGGCATGTCAGTCCCTTACGACTGAATAAGCCCACTATTGACCAATACCGGCAGTAAGATGAGCAAATTTCTGATAAAAAAATCAATTAAAAAGTATACCTTCGCCTTGCAGGTAATGAGATACAGCCAATTAAATATACACCTACAGAAAACCATGCAAGGAAATCCATGTGATTTTGGACCCGGAAGCGACCGAACAGCTTCCCTTGAGTGGGTCACTTGACCTTCCGCAATTGGCGTAGAAATATATGAGTGTTGCAGGCTGACATCCAAGTATATAGGCTATTTCTAAAAGAAAGACTTACTCTAATACCTCAAATAACTTTTCTTTTAGGGGTAAAACACTGTCAGACCTCCATTTGCTATCTGAACTGGGAACTCTTTGGCCCCCGTTCACAATGAAAAAACTGTATAACGAGACCTTAAGGAAAAACCAACTCTCACCAAAACAAATTTATAGTTATTTTTCTTGACCGTCAAGGTTTTTCGAATAAAACGGTATATGAGAAAAGGTTTTTAGATGGAAAAAAATGCCCAACTACATGATTTAGCTATGAGCCACCCAAAAGCCTCAAAGAGAGCTCACAGCATCAGGTTTAAGACCTCCCAGTCAAAGAACAAACACATAATCTATGCAACAAAGACAATATACTATAACATTTTAGAGCTTTTCTCAATCATTAGGGTCTAAAGTAATAGAAAATAGCCAAAAAAAGCACAGAAGATCTGTATATTTCCCATCAATCATGGTTTTAACTACTTCTGGCATGAATTACATACTAAAATGGATCAAATCTGTGGTAAAGAATACAAATTTTGAGTATTTACAAACATTTTCCTCTTTACAATGTATATAACTCTTCTTTGACATTAAAACATTATTTTCTGCTGTTAAATGGTGCTAAAGGCCCTAAAACCTATAAACTATAGGCAAAACTAGTGAGGATACTGAAAAATTAAGGGGAGATAACTCTTGTATAAATAATCACAAAAAGGAGTCTCTAGAGCCACTGAGTTCCACGCGGCATTGTTTACCAGTTCCAAAAGAACAAACATCGTCATAGCGATGTTGTATGATGTCATTAGGCATTGTTTGGGCCTATCAGCTTCATAACTGCCATCCTCCTTTAGCAATGGAGTCCTGTTTTTATATGTACCTTCATCTTAATACTACAAAGTGATATTTTTAGTTTTAAGTACCTTAAAATTACCATAATAATGAAGAAATGTGGAAAATCAAGCGGGTGCAAGGGGCGATACAACTATCCAGGGAGATTTAGGCCTGGAGTCAAGCACAAACCTAAAGTGAGTGTCCTAGTTGAGTCGTATGATTCTGTGGATGAAGATGCCGTCACCGACAATCTGCGCACGAGGTTGCGTCAAGATGTGGTTACGTGTGCAGAGGATAGAAAATCTGTTTTAAAACCATCCAGACTGAGGCCAGCAAAAATTGAAGGAAATCAACAACAACCAAGTGCACCCAAGGCTTTGAATGGACTTGTTTTACTTCAATCAATTCCAGAACTATTTAATAATTTCATCAGTATTCATAATACTGCTGACATTAAATGTCAAAACATGTTAATGGAAATTTTTGACATTGCATATGTGGGACTTGGGATTATACTCACAGTTCAGTGCGCAAATTGTAAAATGCATCTTTCGCATAAAATGTATAAAATGTGTGAGAGAATTAATCATAGACGTGGACCCCGCCAGCCCGAAATGAATCGACAAGTCAGGATGGCATTGTTCAAGACAAAGATGGGGATTTCTGACATTCAATTCTTATTTTCTTGCATGGATGTACACCCACCTTGTAGTGCAACTCTTCAAAGGGTGTCAAATCTTATAGGAGAGACTGTTGCTGATCTCAATGCTGAGTCTATGGTTGAAAATCAAGTCTTCATAAGGGATGTGATCAATCTGCAGAAACAAACATATGGAGATGACAAAAAGTTAATTCTTGATGTTGAAACTGATGTGGCGTACAACAACCGACCATCAGGGGGCGGTGAGAGTGGAACGCAGGCTTTTGCACCTATAATTGAGACTGTAACTAATAAGCATTTAGTTTTAGGCTTTTCTACTGCACAAAAGGTGTGCACTAGAGGACTTACATGTAGCCATAAGAATTGTGAAGTTAACTATGATATGAAAAAAAGCATTTCTTCAGCAGAAGCAGTTTTAGCCATTGAAAATATTGTAAATGTTAACAAAAATGGCATTGTAAAAGTGGAATCTATCACAGCAGATGCTTGTAATCAAATAGACAAAGTTGCTGATAAGTTAAAGCTCAATAGAAATACTTGTGTTGTGCATAGAATGCGCGTTCTCCAACGGCGGATTCAATCATTAGATTTAAGCCGTCACACTGGTTCGAATAAGAATGAAAGAAACTTGTATATAAGAAAGTTATCACGTGCAGTGAGAAACAGAATTAGATCTGAATTGAGTGCATTAAAATGTAAAAGAATTAGTCAAAATGAATATGTGAAGATAGCTAAAGGCATAAGGGGAAATGTATTGAACTGTTTTTCTGGAAATCATGCAGTATGTACATATTCAGGGGGTTGCAAGGCCAGAAAAAACTCATCATTTAAACCTGTCTTTTTACCACATGGTTCCTACCTTCATCTTACTGAAAGTGACAGGTCTAAGATAAATGCAGTTCTAAACAGCGTTTTATCAGAGCGTCTCTTGCAACAAATGTGGCGCATGAAAACAACTAATCATTGTGAGTCACTTAATCATCAAGTATTTACCTATGCCCCAAAAATGTCACTCTATGCCAAAAATTTCAAAAATCTGTGTCACTCTGCTGTTCATTCACATACGCATAGTGTAGGGCAGAGAACATGTTTACTGGCTAAAAAATTGAAAATCAAATATGCTAAACAAGGATGTTTCAAACATTTTATGTTGGGTAAGGACCGCAGGGCACTTTATGACAGAACTAGGCAAGCTGGAAATCCATTTCTTATCAGACGGCACTTACGACGAAAAATTCGAGCCTATGACAAAACATTGCAAAGTTCTCTCTACCTTTCATCGTCTAATGTCAGCCTTTCAGATGAACATAATTATGCCAAAAACATATTTTAATCTAATTCCAAATGATTATGTGGAACAAATCATAATGAAGGAAAAGTGATAATGAGAACTAAGTAAACCCAATAATTTGTCATGCTTAAGTTACCTCTTATAATGCAATCTGGCTCGTTGGGGTGAGAAAAACATTGTTTCTCTTGAAAACAAGCTTTCCTTTGTGAGTTAGTACATGATGTCTCTTGATTGAGATGTTGAATATTCATGCAAATTTTGGTGTTACACAAATGACTTATTTCTAAACTTGAATGAAAACTTTCGGAATTCATCATATAATAAAATGCACGATGCACCCGCAACCTGACACGTCTTTTTTGTAATGTTGTGGTCAAAACAGGATAACCATCCTTATCTGTGGAACCTTCCCACATATGGCAATCCTGTCCTGACCCACTATTGTCAATTCTACTTCTTAATTTGCTTAGCAAATTGTTTCGTTCAACATCAGTTAATTTTAATGAGTATAAAATATTCATTCTTTGTTCTTTCACCCAAAACTGTGAATAGCACACCTGAAAACATAGGATTACTATAATTATTGAATTATTGATTTATATTTTGATGAGGAGGATGGCAGTTATCACACGTACATAAGTTGTGTTAATAAAATTAGTGTTTTTTAAACATTTGTATTTGTTTTGATTTAGAGTGTGCCTACAAGAAATGATCTCATCCAAGGATAGACACTATTTGGACACAAAATTAAACCAATTTAAGTGAACTTTTAGTCAAATACAACAGAAACAACATTAATAACAAATTATCTCTCATTTCAACTTTCATTTAGCCCCCAAAATATACTCAAATTACCCCAAATTACCAAAAAAAAGGTCAAGAAAGATATTTTTGACCCATTTTGTACTATATGCAAGTTTCCGTGGCAACGGCCATAAACTGTGTCCACATTTTGTCTATATTTGGATTTGTCTTTGATCAGTAGTTATGAAAATCCAATAACTGGTCCCAAAAGGCTTGATTCATTCCCAGAAAGACAGAAAATGTCACATTTAGGTTTTTCCTTAAGGTCTCGTTATACAGTTTTTTCCCCCATAGATTCCAATGTTAAATTGCCACCCGTCATTGGCATGTCAGTCCCTTACGACTGAATAAGCCCACTATTGACCAATACCGGCAGTAAGATGAGCAAATTTCTGATAAAAAAATCAATTAAAAAGTATACCTTCGCCTTGCAGGTAATGAGATACAGCCAATTAAATATACACCTACAGAAAACCATGCAAGGAAATCCATGTGATTTTGGACCCGGAAGCGACCGAACAGCTTCCCTTGAGTGGGTCACTTGACCTTCCGCAATTGGCATAGAAATATATGAGTGTTGCAGGCTGACATCCAAGTATATAGGCTATTTCTAAAAGAAAGACTTACTCTAATACCTCAAATAACTTTTCTTTTAGGGGTAAAACACTGTCAGACCTCCATTTGCTATCTGAACTGGGAACTCTTTGGCCCCCGTTCACAATGAAAAAACTGTATAACGAGACCTAAAGGTAGACGTTTCAGTTTTGAGAATCCAAGATGGCCGCAATAGCAGCCATATTGACTTTTCAGCTGCAGATGACACATCATTTTTATTAAATTTTAATCTTTCATCAAGTAATCACTGGCACCATATAAATTCTCTAATTTGAACTTACTAATCATAATATTATCTTAAATATGGAATATTTAAGATTGTCGTGCAAGTTGTTCTATATTTTTAAGTATTTAAAAAAAAAATTAAGATGAAAGACAAACATAATTGATTAATTTGTTTAAAATCTTTATGGCAACTAGCTGCAAAAAGCAAATCACATTAAACATGTTAAATTTTAAACAATGGTATCTCCCTTATATTCTTTTAAATACCACACATAAGGGGTCAACCAGAGTTCAGATATTCCACTATGCCTAATACACATCCCAAGGCAGGCTGCTAGCATCACAGTGTCAGCTGCTAGTCTGTTGCATAATCAACCTGACCCAATTGATATGGTAGAGCATTATGCTATATGGCCATGGCCCATGTGTATGCAATAAAAGTTATGGACTTGTATTCTCATGACAATGATACGTTCTTTCTAAGAATAACAACTTACACAAAACTTGTCTACAATAAGCTTTGTGTTTAGCAATCTACATGATAAGTTGATGTGGAATAAATATGAAGATGAAAATCGAAAAGGGTTTAGTAAGAAAAGTAAGGAAATTTGATTTGTCATATCTCTCTGTTGATTTGACAATGCAAAAATGTTTACCATTATAGTACTGTTTGAGTGTTAAATAAATTGATACTTTAATGAAAGACATATCATGGTCACTTGACATGTAAATATTATGTGAACAAAATAAACATGTCTTTTGCTTTGCTGTGTTTATGACTTTCCTCTCAATCAGTCATTCATTTTCCTTGAAAAATCTGTACTCTTGGGATTCTCAATATCCCATGCAGCATAACCATCAGTGAAATAATCTTGAAATCATATTAATGATTCACTACAAAACAAATGTAAGTGGCCACCATCCTGTAAGTAATGAATGACATTTAAATGGATACACCTAAACCAATCAATATATCATAATGAAATTAATACGGATGCCCACATAAAAGTAGCATTTTGAAGATTAAAAAGTACAAGATGGTCACCAATTCAGCCATAGATATACAAAAAAGTTATACAAAAACCTACTGCATGTTAACTTATCATGATTATATCATTCGTGTATTAATGTTTGTTCAAGCTCTAGTCGTTTCCAAAAGAAGACTAGTATTTTAAAAGATAAAAAAATCATGATGGCAGCCATAATCAATTTATATATAAAAGATGGTTACATGTATAATTAAACCATTTTACCACATCATTCATTTTAAGGTGAGCTTCTGTACCCTCGGTACTTTTATTTAACCCTTCATGTGGCATCCACAATAAGTCCAAGCCATTATTAATACTGTATTGGCATATTGTTGCTATAAATCAAGGAATCTCCAAGTCGTGATATAATGATAATATTATTTAGACCCTCTATTTACATTTGAATTTTAATAATTCCAGGATATTTGAGGATGCAGCTGAGAAGCTGAATCTGAAGGCCTTGTTGAGTTTCCTGACAGAACTAGGGGAAGCGAGTCGACTCCAACTGAGGAAACATGCTGGTCCAGACATGGACGGGGGAGTACCTCGTCTGCCTACCAACGCTCTACATCTGTACCGGCTGCATGAGGTGTTGATGAAAGTAGTCCACAGCTCCCGACCTCTCCTGCATCTCGTCAGGGTCTGGAGTGTCATCTCTCCGTATCTCGTTGAGGTTAGTTATGGTTATTGTGTGCTTAATTTAAACCTTATTCTTATTCTTTGATCTTATTCATGTTTCCCCCTCATCTGTCTTATCATGTATTTTAATACCCATATTATGCAATGACATATTATTCAAATATGCACATGTGTACATGATTGTTTTTGTGCGAGTTCCTGTGTTTGCCATCTTTGATTGTCATAATCATGCCACTTCAGTTTGCAGTGGCATGAGAAGTAAGCCAATTTCTGGCTTTTTCTGTGTAATTTAAATTAATAAAAAATGGTTATCAAGGAGTGTGTTGTTAAAGTTTTTGGAAACACTTCATAATATTCTTTATTCAACAATATAATTGCAGGCAACCGGTAGTCGAGACCGAAGCATATCCAAGATGGCAGTGACGTGTATCCATGAGTTCACGGTGGCCATGTTGAGTAACCGAGAGGAGCTGCCTCACTTCCACATCAACGAGTTCCTGTGTAAAACCTTTGAGGATATGCTGTGTATGGACCTGTGTGATGGCGATGTGCAGGATCAGGTAATAGCGAGATGTAGACACAGATAGATTAGATAGACTTATGCATATCTAGGGGATTGACACATCCCCTTATTGAATAAAAAAGTGATGTGAACCCCAAATAAATACACTAATTACTGCATGATACTCTTGTTATGATTTTAACTGGTGATGAAATGACAAAAAATAATATGGTGCACATCTAATTTAAAAAAATTATTATTGTTTTAATAAATTTTGCTTCTAGTGTAGAAACTGTGAGCTCAAGTCCAATAAACTTCTCAAGATGAGGTCATTAAAAGAATGGAATTTAATTCCATTTTCAGATTGTGTGTTCAATCTGTGAGCTTGTTGAGGCATGCACAGCTCAGATTCAGTCAGGATGGCGTCCCTTGTTTGGAGCTCTTCGGTCTGTGAAGATGGATTACACAGCCAATGAGGAAGTGAACGAAGAGAGACAGAGACATGTGGCTGCGGTGCTTGACGTCTTTGAAGTGTACCTCAACACTGACAACGTGCTTGTGTTTGCCAATGCTACAGTCGACTGTATTCTCTGTCTGCTGAAATATGTCAATGGGCCTGGTACGATTATTTGAATTTATCTTTTTAAATACCTCATTAGTTGAGAAAATGTTTCAACACTTGATATTGAATATTGTATATTTTTTTAAGTTATGTGATTACCTGTTAAGTAATTGTTTTTGGACCTTGCTGCACGTCTGGATTGAGTACTGCCCGTTAGAGTGAGGTCAGGACAGGTGACCTTTGCACATAAGCAAATCAGGAACAAAGCTTGAGAGTCATTAACTAGATTTAACATTTAAGCGGGCAATTTATTATACCCCCGCTACGACGTAGTCGGGGGTATATAGCGCTCCGCGTGTCCGTCCGTGCGTCCGTGCGTCCGTCCGTCCGTGCGTCCGTCCGAAATCGTTTCCGGAGCATTACTCAAAAACTATACCACTTAGAAACTTCAAATTTGGTATGGAAGTAGCCTATATGGTGCTGTGGTGCCTTTTAGGGGTTTCAGCTCAATGGTCCAAATAATTTTTGAAATTTTGACCAAAAACGGTCCGATTTTTGGACTTTGTCTCGTTTCCGGAGCATAACTCAAAAACTGTACCACTTAGAAACTTCAAATTTGGTATGGAAGTAGCCTATATGGTGCTGTGGTGCCTTTTAGGGGTTTCAGCTCAATGGTCCAAATAATTTTTGAAATTTTGACCAAAAACGGTCCGATTTTTGGACTTTGTCTCGTTTCCGGAGCATAACTCAAAAACTGTACCACTTAGAAACTTCAAATTTGGTATGGAAGTAGCCTATATGGTGCTGTGGTGCCTTTTAGGGGTTTCAGCTCAATGGTCCAAATAATTTTTTAAATTTTGACCAAAAACGGTCTGATTTTTGGACTTTGTCTCGTTTCAGGAGCATTACTAAAATAATATACCTCTTAGAAACTTCAAATTTGGTATGGAAGTAGCCTATATGGTGCTGTTGTGCCTTTTAGGGGTTTCAGCTCAATGTTCTGAATAATTTTTGAAATTTTGACCAAAAACGGTCCAATTTTTGTTTTGTTGTTTCCGGAGCATATATAAATACCAAATGACTTGCACACTTCAAATTTGGTATGGAAGTATACAGTCGAACCTCAGATACCCGGACTCCATATATCCGTAAATCTCACCTTACGGACAAAGATTTTTCAAACAATGTGTCTATATTTCTTAAGAAAAATGACCCAGTTAACAGGACGATTCGCTATTGGGACGATTTTCAACTGTAAACAAAACAAGGTTCGACTGTATAGTGCTGTTGTGCCTTTTAGGGGTAATTCCAGGGTTCCCAGAATTTTATTCAAAAACTACATAGCCGCGGATGTTATGAAGTAAAATAGTTTTTAGGTTTGCAAGACCATTGTGTTCAAAGTCATAATCATTCAACGAGTAATTTTCATAAATTTTCAAATTAATGTTACGTGAAGGCGGTCAAACTACAGACGGGGGTATGTGAGCCGTGCTCACTTTTGCCTTGTTGTTTAAAGTTATGAAAGGTGACAAGACCACCTGACAAGACCATTAAAGAACAGTATCCAGATCTGTCACCATGTACCGACTATATCTATAGATCTGATTGGGAAATGTTTCTATCAACCTTCTCCTGCAGGTATGTTTGAGGATCTGAGTGATGATGACTCCGACTCGGGGAGCGACGTGGGTCTGGGAGGGGCGGGGGGAGAGAACCTGTGTATCCCCGCCCTACAGTACCTCCGCAGGTGCTCCGATATACTCGCCCACATGTGGAAGATGCCAGCCTGTCCCTCCTTCAAGGGTGCTCAGAGGTGGGTGGAACATGTACAGAGGATGCTGTTAGAGTGACTTTGTATATGACTTGATTCTTCAGTTTAAAGAATTATTGAGATCTGTTCAACTAATATCTATGGATACTTTATATTTACAGTGTATGAGCATTGAGCGCTGTTATAACCGTATATTTCAATGAACACGGCGACCTCCTTTCTCAGCCCCCCAAATTGCTGCCATAATCATATATCTCATTAATAAGGCGACCCCCCTTCTAGCAGGTCGCTGAAACAGTCGACATGACAGACAACGTGTTGACAAGATTGCGTAAGGGTAAATTTAGGTCGGCAATTTTTAAGTGAAATGTCATGTATAATTAAAAAATAAATAATTTACTTACGGTGTTTGTTATTTTATTCAATGATTTATCATTTGCTTCTGATAACAAGCAAGGCTACAGTCAACAAACTCCCATTACTGTGTCATGTTTCGTTTTCATAATTCTCATTCAGAAATCTAAACAAACGTTCAGTCAACGTACTGGTAATGCTATATTTGTTTCAAGCCTTTTCATTTGTTAAAAGAACGGAAGTTGTAATAGTGCACCAATCAGAAAATCTAACACAAATTGCATATTGAAAAAAAACGGTGTAAAGAATAATTGCTGCCTAGTAAAAAGTGAGTTATACATTGCCTTCATAATTAGCAGCCCCGTCTAAGGACGGGGCTGCTATCAGTTTTTAGCTCATCAGGTCTGAAAGACCCGATGGGCTTATGGCATGGCATGGCGTCCGGCGTCCGTCCGTCCGTCCGTCCGTCCGTCCATCCGTCCGTCCGTCCATCCGTAAACTTTTCACATTTTCGACTTCTTCTCCAGAACCAATGACTCTAGAGAGCTCAAATTTGATGAGGAGACTCCTTGGCCAATGGGGATTCTAAATTGTAGATTTCATGACCTCATGACCCCAATTGGGGTCACAGGGGTCAAAACCTTAAAAACCTATGTTCATCTTCTTCTCCAGTTCCCAAAGGTCTAGAGAGCTGAAAAGTTGTGTGTAGACTCCTTGGCCAATGAGGATTCTAAATTGTAGATTTCATGACCTCATGACCCCAATTGGGGTCACAGGGGTCAAAACCTTAAAAACCTATTTTCATCTTCTTCTCCATTTCCAAAAGGTCTAGAGAGTTAAAAAGTTGTGTGTAGACTCCTTGGCCAATGGGGATTCTAAATTGTAGATTTCATGACCTCATGACCCCAAATGGGGTCACAGGGGTCAAAACCTTAAAAACCTATTTTCATCTTCTTCACCAGTTCCAAAAGGTCTAGAGAGCTGAAAAGTTGTGTGTAGACTCCTTGGCCAATGAGGATTCTAAATTGTAGATTTCATGACCTCATGACCCCAATTGGGGTCACAGGGGTCAAAACCTTATAAACCTATTTTCATCTTTTTCTCCAGTTCCAAAAGGTCTAGAGAGCTAAAAAGTTGTGTGTATACTCCTTGGCCAATGGGAATTCTAAATTGTAGATTTCATGACCTCATGACCCCAATTGGGGTCACAGGGGTCAAAACCTTAAAAACCTATTTTCATCTTCTTCTCCAGTTCCAAAAGTTCGAGAGAGCTAAAAAGTTGTGTACAGACTCCTTGGCCAATGAGGATTCTAAATTTTAGGTTTGGTTACCCCTTGACCCCAATTGGGGTCAAAGGGGTCAAAGCCTTAAAAACATATTTTACTCCTTCTTCTCCAGTTTCAAAAGGTCTAGAGAGCTGAAAAGTTGTGTGTAGACTCCTGGGCCAATGGGAATTCTAAATTTTAGGTTTGGTGACCCCATGACCCCAAATGGGGTCACAGGGGTCACAACCTTCAAAACCTATTTTCATCTTCTCCTCCAGTTCCAAATGGTCTAGAGAGCTAAAAAGTTGTGTGTAGACTTCTTGGCCAATGGGGATTCAAACTTGTAGATTTTGTGACCCAATGACCCTAAATGGGGTCACAGGGGTCAAAACCTTTTTCCATCAAAAGTCTGATGAGCTACAGAGCCCATGGCTCTATTTTTGTGAAGTTTCCATCGCCGCCGCCGCCGCCGCCGCCGCACTCGTACTACTAGCTATAACTTTTATTTCACTATGCTTTCCAGAACTCTAATTCATACCTTACTACTCATACCTCGGGGGAACGATTTTGACATGTTCACTTTCAAGGTCAAAGGTCAAGGTCACGAGATACGTATTCACTCTAAGAATTCCTTGTAAACGCGATAACTTGAAAAGTTTTTGTGCTATGAAGCTCTAACTTGGTGTATATCATCCTTGGAAAAGTAAAAAATTTTGAAAAGGTTTTGGCTACAATCCGTCAAAGGTCAAGGTCACAGCAAGGTCATGACGTAAGCATGTTTTAGCGAAAATGCTTTATTTTAACTATGAACACTTTTAATCAATACATGATTGTTATACTCAATAAAAAGTGTTCAATGATTGTGTGACCTTGAAGGTCAAAGATCAAGGTCATGAGATATGAGTTATTACAAAATGCACTAAATTTAAGTATAACTTTATCCCATTTAGCTTTTCAGAACTCATGAACATGTCTAATTGTTAATACTTCCAGGGAATCATTATGACATGTTCACTTTTAAGTTCAAAGGTCAAGGTCACGAGTTATAAAATCACCGCAAAATTCTTTGTAAACACGGTAACTTGAAAAGTTTTTGTGCTATGAAGCTCTAACTTGGTATATATCATCCTTGGAAAAGTAAAAAATTTTGAAAACGTTTCGGCTACAATCAGTCAAAGGTCAAGGTCACAGCAAGGTCATGACTTAAGCATGGTTTAGTGAAAATGCTTAATTTTAACTATGATCACTTTTAATCAATACATGATTGTTATACTCAATAAAAAGTGTTCAACTATTGTGTGACCTTGAAGGTCAAAGGTCAAGGTCATGAGATATGAGTTATTGCAATTCCTTGTAAACACAATAACTTTAACATTTTTTGTGCTATGAAGTTTAGATTTTGTATATATTATCTCTTGAGAAGTACAAAATTTTCAAAAAGTTTTGGGTACGAACTGTCGAAGGTCACAGCAAGGTCAACATATATGGAGAAAATGGATTAATTTAATTTTTAACACTTTATTTCATTACAATAATGTTATACTCAATGAAATGTGTTCATTGATTATGTGACCTTGAGTGTCAAAGGTCAAGGTCACAAGAAAATTCCCAATTTGGTGAGGCCTGTAAAAGGCGGAACAGGGTAAGGCGAAACCCCAAGTTCAGGGGCTGCTCTGCTTTTGCGGTATCCCGCAAACGCTAATCTAGTTGATAAAATAATTTGGGCAGCATAAGTTTTGTTCAATATATGCATAGAGAAAAATATTATCACAATATCAGTCATCAAAACAATGTTAATTGATAAATTAATCATTATAAATTTATTGTTATCTTTAATTATGTCAAGTTATTTCATCACGAGGTTCTATCTCGTATGACACCGACACTAACATAACATGCTATCGGCAAGCAAACACGTGGTGAATATTTCCTTTGGTCCTATCATGGATGATTTTTATTGATAAGTTATTTTAAATTTTCATTCTTATTTCTCTCTATATTTTCCTTTAAAATGAACAATTAGACAAAGGTATTTTATTTTACAAGATTAAATTTGAGATGACATCGATGATTGTGTAATGGACATCCGGTGTAAACATTGACTCGTTTGACTTGTTGGGTTGGCAGATACCCCTCACTTGGCCTCTAGTTTTTGACCTTGTCTATTAGGCGACCCCCTTCTTTGACCCCCCAATTTCTGGTATAAAAAACCCGCCTTATAGACTGTAATATACGGTAAGTGTCTTACTTTTCGAAATAGTCAAGAATTTGTACTATTAAATGGTTATCCTTTTGAAATATATATATTTTGCACAAAATATTATTCATCTTTATAGTGTTACAGCTAGTATTATTTGTCAGTCTGTATGAGATATCATATAAAATCATATTTATTTCAGGATCCAACTAGGTTCAACTGTACGACTTGTGGATCCAGTTATACCAAACATGAACTTTGAAAGTTTCTCCAAATCCTTCATGGACACAAGTGAGTCCAAACCAGGACTCCAGAAGGAGAACTCACTAGAGGATGACAAGCCCAGAAGTGCTCACCTCGGAGAACTCTCGGACCCAGTGTATGATTCTCAGAGCATCACATCAGCCGACTCTGGCGTACTTGATGCTCTCTCTCCAGACACAGCACAGATGGACCATGAATCCAACATGGCCGACACTGGGATCAAGTTGACGTCTGTTGAGGCCCGCTGGCAGCCATTACCACTAGACCAGCTGGATAATCAGTCAGGTATTCTACATGTTTGGTTCCTGCTGTTGGATGGACTGGCCACTTCCATATCAAGCTGTCCTAAAACCTTCCAGCCTCAGACTATGGAGATGCTATTTGAGCTTCTCCGCTCCACTGCCAATGTTCCTGGTGAGTCATTAGAGATTTTCGGGATATATGATCTACTTTTGTTGAAGAAAATTGCTACTCATGATCATTTTGTATTTATAAGTATTTGAATTTCCTGATATGCTAAGAAATAGTGGTTTTGAAATTGCTAAAAAATTTGCTCAATGCTTTTTTATGAGAAAGTGTTTTTGTTTGTCTGTAAGGTGCCAAGTTTGCTATCTACAACATCAACCACTTGCTGCTGCCAATGCTCCAGTCCTGGCTCCGCAGAGGTTCTCGTATCCATGGTTACTGGGACCTTGGCGCCATCAACTTTAAGCAGTGCTGCGGGAACATGTCTGACTTGGTGGTGGAGTACCTGGGCAACTTCATTGGTGAGTTTGATATTGTGTAGGATTTGTTGAATAGAGTCCTGGTTTTGAACTTTAAATGTACTTCTACATTCTGTACTTCTAGGTCACAATTGGTAATAGATGAACTTGGTTTGAAGTTGGCATTAATCTGGTAGCCCATGGCTTGTGAAGAAGAAGCTGGTCAAGTAAAGTGTAATAACCGGTGGTCTGAAGGACTAGTAATGAATTTAAATAACCATAGCCATAACCATCGTATATTGCTACACAGATGTGATTGGTACTTTCAGAAATGGACAGGTATGCATTGATAGTGTAATATTTAGGACCTTTATTTCTAAATGTAAGTTCTTATACGTCCTATACTTTTGATTAAACCAGAGCAGTTTTTACTTTTGATTGTAAATCAATAAGGTAACCTTAGAATAATCATAAAGAAAACAAGTCAAGATTAACCTTAGCCATGGTAGCTTGGTGAATAGAAGCTCTGATGTTAGATGATTTATTAAATGAACTTCACTTTAAGGTAATCATTTAGAGATATGGTCTCATATCCCAACAATTGCCATTAGGTATGACAGATGAGCACCCTAAACTGGAGTTCATGCTGAAGCAGACCCTGGATATCCTCACTGAATGTGCTGCTCAACCTGTGGAGAAGATTTCCAGGCTTGGCTGCTCTTGTCTTAGGTAGGACTGCAAAAATTAGTTCCATTTGCTTTTGGATGGACTGGCCACTTCCATATCAAGCTGTCCTAAAACATTTCAATAGTAGCAAGCGCAGAATGCTGTACTAGACCTACTTGTTTACCTGTTATATATATTTGCTATTTTTGCTCATTAAGCTGAAAGGAAACGATCAATGCTGGCAGGCAGAATACATAAATTCAGCAGCTTTCATTATTCTCACATTAAGTGTTAAGTTTCTATTCAAATCTTCTCTCCACAGACACGTGCTAGTGAGTGCAGGGCCCCTGCTGACAGAGCAGATGTGGCAGATGAGTGCGGCAGCCCTCCAGAGGGCGCTGGATGTGACAAGCTTCTACCTGCGTCAGCTCATGGTTCTCTTCCATCCCAACTCGGAGAACTTCTACGGAGACATCGGCCAGGTGAAGGTCGCGACCCGCAAGGACTGTACCAAGATGGAGTGTTTCAGACTCAAACAGCTTGCTCAGCAGGTGGGAGGACAGCATTGTTTATTAGTTACTCAATCGAAACAAAAAGGCTTATGGCTGAAATGTTGCCACATAACATAGTAAACAAAACAACTAACTCCATCACTCAAATTTTATGACAAGCCCTTAATGCCTGAAATAATGCCCAAGCAGCTTTAAACTCCAACCCACCCACTCGTTCACAAAAATTTAAAAAAACAACTCAAACTTGGATATTATATTGCCTTTGTAGCCAATAAGAATAATTATACCCCCGCTATGACGTAGTCGGGGGTATATAGCGCTCTGCGTGTCCGTCCGTGCGTGCGTCCGTCCGTGCGTCCAACCGAAATCGTTTCCGGAGCATTACTCAAAAACTATACCACTTAGAAACTTCAAATTTGGTATGGAAGTAGCCTATATGGTGCTGTGGTGCCTTTTAGGGGTTTCAGCTCAATGATCCAAATAATTTTAGAAATTTTGACCAAAAACGGTCTGATTTTTGGACTTTGTCTCGTTTCCGGAGCATAACTCAAAAACTATACCACTTAGAAACTACATATTTGGTATGGAAGTAGCCTATATGGTGCTGTGGTGCCTTTTAGGGGTTTCAGCTCAATGATCCAAATAATTTTAGAAATTTTGACCAAAAATGGTCCGATTTTTGGACTTTGTCTCGTTTCCGGAGCATAACTAAAAAACTATACCACTTACAAACTACATATTTGGTATGGAAGTAGCCTATATGGTGCTGTGGTGCCTTTTAAGGGTTTCAGCTCAATGGTCCAAATAATTTTAGAAATTTTGACCAAAAATGGTCCGATTTTTGGACTTTGTCTCGTTTCCGGAGCATAACTAAAAAACTATACCACTTACAAACTACATATTTGGTATGGAAGTAGCCTATATGGTGCTGTGGTGCCTTTTAAGGGTTTCAGCTCAATGGTCCAAATAATTTTAGAAATTTTGAACCAAAACACTCTGAAAACAGTACTAAAAATTATATGACTTGGAAACTTCAATCAGGAATTGATTTTACTTGTATCATATGGTAAAAGGTCATGAAGACCAATTTATTTTGCATTGGTAATTATTCTAATTATTGCTGAATATTGCTTTTTTCATTCCCACAACTTGTAAACATTTTAAATATTTCTCATTGTTTGCATTAATTTCTGCTATTGCTGAATAATGTTTTTTATTAACAGAACTTTTAAACATTTTAAATCTTTGCTATTGGAATGGAGTATTATGGAACATTACAGGTAAGTAATTTTGTTCCAATTATTCTTTTCTCATGGTGGCAACATATTTCAGAAACATTTTTGATAATGAAGCCTGATGAGCTACAGAGCCAATGGCTCTATTTTGAAATTTTGAACCAAAACAGTCCGAAAACAGTACTAAAAATTATATGACCTTGAAACTTCAATCATGAATTGATTTTGCTTGTATCATATGGTAAAAGGTCATGAAGACCAATTTATTTTGCATTGATAATTATCTTCATTATTGCTGAATATTGCTTTTTTATTAGCTCACCTTTACAAAGTAAATGTGAGCTTATGTCATGGCGCTTCGTCCGTCGTCCGTCTGTCTGTCCGTCCGTCCGTCCGTCCGTCTGTCCGTCCGTCCGTCCGTCCGTCCGTCCGTAAACTTTCAGGAAAAAGACTACTCCTCCTAAACGAATCCAGATATCATTCTGAAATTGTAGTATGTTATACCCATGGTGATTCCTAACAGAAAGGTAGACGTTTCAGTTTTGAGAATCCAAGATGGCCGCCATGGCAGCCATATTGAATTTTCAATTAGATTTCAGGAAAAAGACTACTCCTCCTAAACGAATGCAGATATCATTCTGAAATTGTAGTATGTTATACCCATGGTGATTCCTCACAGAAAGGTAGACGTTTCAGTTTTGAGAATCCAAGATGGCCGCCATGGCAGCCATATTGAATTTTCAATTAGATTTCAGGAAAAAGACTACTCCTCCTAAATGAATCCAGATATCATTCTGAAATTGTAGTATGTTATACACATGGTGATTCCTCACAGAAAGGTAGACATTTCAGTTTTGAGAATCCAAGATGGCTGCCATGGCAGCCATATTGAATTTTCAATTAGATTTCAGGAAAAAGACTACTCCTCCTAAACGAATCCAGATATCATTCTGAAATTGTAGTATGTTATACCCATGGTGATTCCTCACAGAAAGGTAGACGTTTCAGTTTTGAGAATCCAAGATGGCCGCCATGGCAGCCATATTGAATTTTCAATTAGATTTCAGGAAAAAGACTACTCCTCCTAAACGAATCCAGATATCATTCTGAAATCGTAGTATGTTATACCCATGGTGATTCCTCACAGAAAGGTAGACGTTTCAGTTTTGAGAATCCAAGATGGCCGCTATGGCAGCCATATTGAATTTTCAATTGGATTTCATGAAAAGACTACTCTTTCTAAACCACTCTAGATATCATTCTGAAATTGTAGTATGTTATAACTATGGTGATTCTGCACAGAAAGGTAGACGTTTCAGTTTTGAGAATCCAATATGGCCGCCATGGCAGCCATATTGAATTTTCAATTAGATTTCATTAAAATGACTCCTTCTCCTAAACCAATCTAGATATCATTTTCATATTGTAGTATGTTATACCTATAGTGATTCCTCCCACAAAGGTAGACGTTTCAGTTCTGAGAATCCAAGATGGCCGCGATAGCAGCCATATTGACTTTTCAGCTGCAGATGACACATCATTATTACTAAATTTTAAGCTTTCATCAAGTGATCACTCGCACCATATAAATTCTCTAATTTGAAATTACTTATCATAATATTATCTTGAATATGAAATATTTAAGATTGTCATGCAAGTTGTTCTATATTTGTAAGTGTTTTTAAAACATTAAGATGAAAGACAAACATAATTAATTAATCTGTTTAAAATATTTATGGCAACTAGCTGCAAAAACCCAATGACATTAAACATCATGTTGAATTTTAAACAATGGTATCTCCCTTATATTCCTTTAAATACCACACAAAAGGGGTCAACCAGAGTTCAGATATTCCTGCTGAGTCCACTATGCAATTGTAATACACATCCCAATACAGGCTGCATCACAGTCTCAGCTGCTAGTCTGTTGCATAATCAACCTGACCCAATTGATATGGTAGAGCATTATGCTTTATGGCCATGTGTATGCAATAAGAGTTACGGAAATTAGACTTGTATTCTCATGACAGTGAAATGTTCTTTCTAAGAAAAACAACTTACACAAAATTTGTCAACAATAAGCTTTGTGTTTAGCAATCTACATAAGTTGATGTGGAAAGAGTTATTTTGCATCAGGTTCCAGTTCCTGTGTTTTACTCATATTTGTACCATTTCTATATCTAACAGAAGTTCTTCTTGACACAAAATCAATTTAGGACATAAGCTAACTATATTTTGTGAAATTATATATATTTTTCACAACAATTCATGTTCTCTCCCGTCAAGTCTTTTAATACCACACATAAGGGCTTAGCCAGAGTTCAGGTTTACATGCTCAGCACACTAGGGTGCTTCTCCAAATATACTTACACAAAGCCAAATACACAAATTGCTACACTCTCCTTAAGGATCTGGGGCTAGCAGCCCTGCCTGCTTGTATATTGCATAGTAATCCTGACCTAATTGATAAATAGAACATAATGGACTTTATGGAAAGTATATGAATTGTCTTTATGAAAAGTATACTTGTATTCTAATAATAGTAATATTTTTTACAAATAACAATTTAAACAAGTCAAGAATCAGCTTTTGTGTACAACAATCTGCACGATGAGTTAATATTAACAAGTCAAGAATGTGCTTTTATGTACAGTAATCTACATGATAAGTTAATAATAGAGGTATTTTGTATCAGGTTCCAGTTCCAATACCATGTGTTTTATAAATACCTGTGAAACTAAATGATAATTGTATCATGCTGAAGGGGTTCTGGGAACAACATGTCATCATAGAAGTCATTATTTTTCAATTAGATTTCAGGCCAAGTACTACTCCTACTAAATCAATTAAGATATCATTCTGAAAAGTGAGTATTTTTTTATATATTGATTCCTGACAAAGACGCATTTATTTTATTATCAAGAATCCAAGATGGTCAATATGTCAATTATATTGAATTTTCAATTAGATTTCATGAAATTCATTGAAAAGAATACATTTCCTGATCAATCAAATCAATGTCATTATATTTGTATTGATACGCTTGTTGTAATATTTATCAACACTATAAATACAGTTACAAACAAATGTATGAATCATCTTTATCTGCAAACAGCCTGAAGCATGACTGTTTTAATAAATCTTTTTTAATAAAACATAAAAATGATAAAAGTTGTTCACTCCATCAGTGGGTTACATAATTCCTGACACTTCATATATGGCAAATAACATAGCCAGTGAGGGATAAATATACATTTTTTAATCATCTATATCTGATTACGGTCTGAACAATGATTATCTAGATAATTATAATGATCATTCAATTCAAATAAATCCTTTTCAAAAGCATTTAAAATGATTAAATTTGTTCACTCCCAACGCTAACTGTAAGGTTTTTTACTCCTTTGTTCCCATGCAATTAATTTATTCCAAATTAAAAATTTTGGTTAATGAATAACAAATTATCTTTTATTTTGTTTGTCATGCTAATAAAAGATATCATTTAATATTCATCTTCAAAACTAATTGAACAGCTGTCTGAACAATTCTTTTTTTACAAAGTCTTTCTCACCAATTTTCTCTGTTAGTTAAGATACTTCAATAAACATATTACTGAGTTGACCTCCAGATTATTTCCATTGCAAACCTCTCTTTTACCCCCACCCCTTCTATCCCCCCCTCCCCCCCTATCCTTCCAGCCCCTCTCCTGCAACTCTCCTCTAAAGGGTATCTGTTGCATATTGCATATTGAAATGAGGGGAGGACACTCACTATATGGAATAACAGTAACTTACATAAGAGGATAAGTTACATAAGCTACATGCAGGTGCAAGAGGTCATCATAGGTCATCATTTCTAGTAATTAGCATAAAGCCCCATGTTGCTAGCCTATTCTGACCAATCAGATTGCACTAACATATGTCAAGATTTAAGATATTCAGAAATCTTCAGTTAGAATTACATGAGACATTGACCTGGACAGTTTACTTTGGTAATTGGACTTATCACTAGCTGAATTTGTGATTTGTGTCAGAGGAATATATTCCAAATGTTTATGTGCATCATCTTTTTAGTTCTTTGGAAGTTGAGAGTGTGACTAAATGAATACTCCTAAACCAATCAAGATATCATAATGAAATTAATACAGATGCCCACATAAAAGTACCATTTTGAAGATTAAAAAGTCCAAGATGGTCACCAATTCAGCCATAGATATACAAAAAAGTTAAACAAAAACCTACTGCTTGTTAACAAATCATGATTATATCATTCTTGTATTAATGTTTGTTCAAGCTCTAGTGGTTTCCAACAGAAGAATAGCATTTTAAAAGATAAAAAATCACGATGGCAGCCATAATCAATTATCATATAAAAGATGGTTACACAATTAAACCATATTACCACATCATTAATTTTAAGGTGAGCTTCTGTACCCTCGGTACTTTTATTATCTATATCATGTGATGGAAAAATACGGTAACAATCCTATGACATATAAGAACAAATGACTTTTCACTATTTTCGTCAAAGAAAGGCGGTCAAACAACAGGCGGGGGTATGTGAGCTGCGCTCACTTTTGCCTTGTTTTTTACAGAGTATGTTAGTCTTAACATGTTTACATAGCCCCCATTTAGAGATTATGGTAAGGCTTCTAGGAATGTTTAATGCAATATATTATTTTTATATTTGATATAAAAGATGCACTCATGAAATCAACATTTCCATTTATAATGACCCAATGATGGCCACTTAACTTTTGTGGAGACTAGATAGTGTGATAAATATATCATTCTAAGATGCTAATTCAAATTGACATGAAATTCTGTGTTCCCTTTCTGTAATTATCCCGACACGAAGTGGCAGCATTAAGTGGGAGGGGGATATAGGTTTGGGTTCCTTGCGTTCGTGCGTGTGTCCGAGTGTCTGTCAGGGGACAACTTTCCTAAAAATTATTTAACATAGAATAACCAAATGTGCTTTGTATTTTAAGGGTATCAATACCTTGATTTAGTTTGAAAATGAGATTTATCCAATTACATATTTCAGAGTTATGGCCCCTGTAGGAAAATGTTGGGAGCTTTAATGAAAACTAATTTTGGCTGGGATGTTGATGACTATGTCTTCCTGTTGTTAAAAGTATGTGCCTGTCAATAAAGATATCCTTTATAATGAATAACTTGACATAAATCTCGCCCACACAGGTGTTTCTTCTGGAGAGTCAGATGTCGCTGCTGCCCCAGGTACAGTTTGATATGGAGGAGGACCAGTCATACGTCTTCCTGCTCTACCCCCCGCACCACAAGGACAGTCTCAACCCAGACCATATCACCACCAGGTACAGACCTCTACAGACATTCACCATTTTAATGGATTGTAATGGAGAGTAATTTCAGAACAGATTTTCCTTATGAAAAGTCTCAGGGGTGATGTGGTGATGAGCATGTGGAATTTCTGGTAATGGAGACTGACAATCGATCCGATGGAAATCACCCATTCTCTAAGAAATTAAAGTTACAATTTATTGCCTTTGTGTAGAATTTTCTGATCATGTTGAGCAAAGAGGCAATCAGTCCAGGATTGAATTTAATGGAAATGAATAATAGAATAACAAAAATAAATTTATATATATTGAATGATCACAGAAGAATTTTGACAATTTCTGAAAATATTATTTAGTAATATTAAATATCAATTCATGTAGAATAGCTTCAACCATATTACCCCTGTCTGTCCCCAGAGTACCCTTCAGGAAGGTTGTGGTAGGTCTGCTGTCCCACCAGCTTCTGGTACAGACTGTCGGCTATCTGCTGCTGGAGGGGGTGGAGGGACGCTCTGCAGAGAAGCTGGGATCTTCTACCATAACAGGTGCTTGCTCTATCTTGAACCCCAGATTCACTGTATATCAGAAAGAAACAATGACAACTGAAACAATCTTGAAGATTTCTGCATTCTTTTTGCAATCTTTTATAACAAATTTCCTTCCATTGTGTTGTCTTTCAAGTATTATGATAACTAATAATAAAATTGTTAAAATGTATGTTAAATTACGATTTTAAAATGTTTTAATAGATGCTCTATCTTGAACCCCAGATTCACTGTATATCAGTAAGAAACAATGAAAAACTAAAACAATCTTGAAGATTTCTGTATTCTTTTTGCACTCTTTTATAACAAATTTCCTTCCATTGTGTTGTCTTTCAAGTATTATGATAATTAATAATAAAATTGTTAAAATGTATGTTAAATTATGATTTATGAGTTTTAATAGATGTAGTTTATTCAAATCTTTTGACTCAATATAATCAAAGCATTTGTAATGCTTATACATCTTTTTACTTTTTGGCAGACAATTATTTCATTATTGATTCTTTTATCGATGCCGAACAAGTGGCTCTGATTCATTAATTCATTGTTATCATCTTGCAGGATTGATGACATGTATGTCAACAAGGAACGTGCTGCAGTTCTTAGACCTACTGAACAGCTCCTACCAGCTTGCCTGCGACTTTGATGCTCGGCCTGGGCTCAAGTTCCTTGTACAGAAGGTTGCAGGTCTTGATGTGGCTGCTAACTTGTATAGACAGGCCGGGTCAAGTATGGTGTTCTACATCCACACCCTTGTTGAGATTTGCTCCCATCTGGGAGGTCTCACTCTTGAGCGAACACGCTCGCTGCTGTCAGATATAGTCAGAGATGATGTAGCCGATGGTGGAGATATAGACATGAAGATCAAGTCCCGAAGCTCCGCAGAACCGATTGCTTCCAATCCTGTTGCCTTCATTAGCCTCCTACAGAGCACCTGCGACGAGCTGTGTCAGACCTATGTAGACATCCTCCTGGACAAGGATGGTATGTCCTGTTTTGACCGCATGGCTGACCAGTCGCTCTTCTTTCTGGTAGCCACTACTGAGGATACAGATGCTGCCCCGAAACAAGCACCTGTTGAAGACAAGCCCAAGCTTGATGATGCTGCGGATGGCTTTGTGTCCATCACACCTGTGGGGGTCGACACACAGGAAGGTAAGCTTTTTGATTCCTCGCCATAAATGAAGTTGGAAGGGTATATCACAATTTTGCACTGAGCTACTTCATGGAAAATACATAGAAACTTATTGCATTATGGCTGCTTTACATTGTCAGATACCTTGTCAAAAATTTGCAATAATATGTTTAACAATCTATTTCCTCCTCAGTTGTCCCCCAGGACCCAGAACCAGTTGAGGAGACCCCTGTGTCTCCACCTCCATTAGAGGATGATGATACCCTGGCCACTCCCCCTGCCACGCCCCCTGCCCCGCCCCCTCCTGCAGAGATGAGGAGCAAGCGAGAGCTACGAGAGGAGCACGAGAGCAAGGTGTACACAGTGGCCACAGACAAGTTTATCCAGTCCCTGATGACCCAGTACAAGAGGCGCAAACAGCAGCACTCAATGCCATCCTTCGTCAAGTTCACCAAGAGAAAGAAGGATCAGCCGAAGTCCAGTAAGAAGGACATTGTGGATGAAGATATTGAGAAGGAGCGCAAGTTCTCAATACTCAAGGTAGGAGTTCAGAAGATCTTTTTTTTTCATATATATTTAACTCTTCTCCCCTCCATTGCCAGTACTTTGAAGCCAACTTGTTGATGCCAATAAGATCAAGACAGAAACATGCTAAGGCTGATAATTGAACTGTTAAGCTGTTGATACTTCAGAACTAACCTCTTTTTGCCTCTCTCACCAGGAATCTGAAGCTAAAATATTTCAAACCAATATCAGTACTAACCTCCTCATTCCTCTTTTGCCAGGACTCTGAAGCCCACGTGTTGTCCTGGTCGGAGATGCTGTGTACAATCCTGAAGCTCTTCCTCCAGCTAAAAGACCCAGAGTTCCGAGCTCTGCTTCCTTCTGTCTTCAACTGTGTGAACCAACTCATCTGTCATGCTGAGGACTCCAAGCTGAAGTCGACTCTCGGGGACTGGTTCTACAGGCTGGGGACCATGTACAGCTTCTCCCTGGAGAAACCCACATCCTCTAAGCTTGTCAAACAGGGTACAGGGAAAGGGGAAGTGTCTGAGTGCTGATTGAGGCAGAAAAACAAATCTCAAAACTAATGGTGGACAAAAGGGTAAAGGGAAAGGGAAGTTTTAAGAGTTGTTTGAATCTGTGCTGTCTAATGATCGCAAAGGGTATGGGGAAGGGGTAAGTTTCTGAGTGTTGATTTTAATCTGACTTCTATGTGCAATCAAAAGATCGGCACAGGATTATGGGGAAGTGTGTTAAAATGAGATTGACATTGAAAGATATGTGCTTTCTAAGGGAAAAGAGGTATTAGGAAGGGGAAAGAGTCTAAAGTTTTGTTGAGGGTGACAAATATGTGCTATCTATAGATTGAGAAAGAGGTATGATGGAAGGGTAAGTTTCGAAGGATTTATATGGGCCTTAAAGTCTACAACTTTAGTCTAGCAAAGAGGGAACCAAATGATGAAATGTTGAAGTGTTGAACTTATTGTCAGGATGTGAATCTTGATTCTAGTTTACCATTAGTCAAAAGCTATTATGGGCATGTGGCCCAATGTGATACTCCGGGCAACTTCATGTTTGTGAAAATGTAAACCTGTGAACCTCTCTCCTTTTAACTTGAAACTACTTGATGAATTGAATACATTGAAGAGTGACTTATTTGAAAATGCTTAACTTTTGAAACAGTTCTGTTATCTGACCATTGGATATGTGACTTGTCAGTGTGTATAATAATGTTAGCCTTTACCAGACAAGATGGTATGTTGAGGACCGATCGGCACCAACTGCTCTTCTGTGAACATTTGCTCCACTGGAACTTATCACTGATCTGTCAATGTCAGACCTGCATCATGTATACATTCTTTTTAAGATAAACAAATGGCTTCCAAACCAAGAAAAGTGATTTGTGATTGCAGTCGACCTGAAGATTCTCAGAAAACTATTTCACTGATTTGCAATTTTCCATTTGACATGTCGAGCAAAGATTAAATTCTGAAAACTCATTCAGAGTAGTTAGCTAGTTTAACCATGTGTTACAAATTTTAAAAAATTGCAGAAGTTTCAAACAGATAACAAGATGAACTGAATTGACAAATTGATAGCATGTCTGAACTTCGGTATTGAATGTGTTTTGAAACTGATGAAAGAGTACATATATGTTCATATGTTCTTGTGACTGAGCATGTTGAACGGAAGGAGACCATGCTGACATAGATAGTGCTGTAGATCATGTGTACCCGTAATGAGTTTGACCAAATTTCTTCACATTTCATGATATCCTTTCACCATCAACAGATATTTTGAAGGAGATGATGAATATGAGAGGAAAAACCAATAACTTAAATTTGATGTTTTTTGCCTGAAAAGGCTAAAAGTGCAGATGATAAATTAAACATCCCTCAATGATTTATGATGGTTGATGTGTTTGCAATATTCAGGTCGACACATAAAACCCTCTTAATATTGTTACCCTATAGTATTAGACACTTGTGAGTTTTATCTCTTCAGTGTGGTGTCATCTTGTGCAATATCAGGATAAGAAAGAAACAAGTTTTGACTTTGGTATATTTTTAATGTTCAAAATGTTTTCATGAATCGAAAGACACATTTTATCATTCCAGAAACGTGGCCAGCTTGATAATTATAATGTCATTTGGATTGTTGCTTTTTACAGAACTTACATTCCAAAATATTGTTTTAGCCATATATTTAGCTCATCTGGCCTGTAAGGCCCGATGGGCTTATGGCATGGCATGGTGTCCGGCGTCCGTCCGTCCGTCCGTCCGTCCATCCCTCCATCCGTCCGTAAACTTTGTGGAATTTCGACTTCTTCTCCAGAACCATAAGGCCTAGAAAGCTGAAACTTTGTGTACAGACTCCTTAGCTAGTGAGGATTATAAATTGTAGCTTTGGTGGCCCTGTGACCCCTAATAAGGGCCACAGGGGCCGCACCCTAAAAACCTATTTTCATCTTCTTCTCCAGAACCATAAGGCCTAGAAAGCTGAAACCTTGTGTACAGACTCCTTGGCTAGTGAGGATTATAAATTGTAGCTTTGGTGGCCCTGTGACCCCTAATAAGGGCCACAGGGGCCGCACCCTAAAAACCTATTTTCACCTTCTTCTCCAGAACCATAAGGCCTAGAAAGCTGAAACCTTGTGTACAGACTCCTTGGCTAGTGAGGATTATAAATTGTAGCTTTGGTGGCCCTGTGACCCCTAATAAGGACCACAGGGGCCACACCCTAAAAACCTATTTTCATCTTCTTCTCCAGAACCATAAGGCCTAGAAAGCTGAAACTTTGTGTACAGAGTCCTTGGCTAGTGAGGATTATAAATTGTAGCTTTGGTAGCCCTGTGATCCCTAATAAGGGCCACAGGGGCCACGCCCTAAAAACCTATTTTCATCTTCTTCTCCAGAACCATAAGGCCTAGAAAGCTGAAACTTTGTGTACAGACTCCTTGGCTAGTGAGGATTATGAATTGTATCTTTGGTGGCCCTGTGACCCCTAATAAGGGCCACAGGGGCCACGCCCTAAAAACCTATTTTCATCTTCTTCTCCAGAACCATAAGGCCTAGAAAGCTGAAACTTTGTGTACAGACTCCTTGGCTAGTGAGGATTATGAATTGTATCTTTGGTGGCCCTGTGACCCCTAATAAGGGCCACAGGGGCCACGCCCTAAAAGCCTATTTTCATCTTCTTCTCCAGAACCATAAGGCCTAGAAAGCTGAAACTTTGTGTATAGCCTCTTTGAAGAGTGAGGATTATAAATTGTAGCTTTGGTGGCCCTGTGACCCCTAATAAGGGCCACAGGGGCCACGCCCTAAAAGCCTATTTTCATCTTCTTCTCCAGAACCATAAGGCCTAGAAAGCTGAAACTTTGTGTATAGCCTCTTTGAAGAGTGAGGATTATAAATTGTAGCTTTGGTGGCCCTGTGACCCCTAATAAGGGCCACAGGGGCCATGCCCTAAAAACCTATTTTCATTTTCTTCTCCAGAACCATGAGGCCTAGAAAGCTGAAACTTTTTGTACAGACTCCTTGGCTAGTTAAGATTATAAATTGTAGCTTTGGTGGCCCTGTGACCCCTAATAAGGGCCACAGAGGCTACGCCCTAAAATCCTATTTTCATCGTCTTCTCCAGAACCGTAAGGCCTAGAAAGCTGAAACTTTGTGTACAGACTCCTTGGCTAGTGAGGATTATAAATTGTAGCTTTGGTTGCCCTGTGACCCCTAATAAAGGCAACAGGAACGTCCTTCAAATCTATTTTCATCTTCTTCTCCTGAAGTATAAGGCCTAGAAAACTGAAACTTGTCGCCTATATATACTTAATTTTATGATTGGTGCCCCTGTGGCCTCTACAAAGGGGGTATCATTGGCCACACTCTACAGCATAATTGATGATGAGCTACAGAGCCAATGGCTCTATTTTTACTACATCTCATTTATTTATTTATTTTTCTTAACCCTTTAACTTGCTTTTAACAAGCTTGTAATGTATTTGTGTCTGATTCTTAGGTAAAAGGGTTAAAACGGTGTCTGAAGTTTATTGTCTTCAAAGAATTCCATGATTTTGTTTTGTTACAAGTGCAAATTTATCATTTATGTTTTTCACATCAGTTCTAGTGACATTAACATTTTATCTATATACAGTTTTCTGATTGTGTCTTCTGCGTAATTAATGTCATTTGTTCAGATGTTGTTAATAAGTTAAACTGTTTGCACATTCCAAAACTTGTTTCAAAGGGACATAATTCATTTCAGTGGAATGCAAGATTATTTTTATCATTTTCTTGGATCTCACAATATGTCAATTCAAATTTTAGCAAAATATTTTGCACTCTTCTGTATTATTTGTATTCAATTATATCGCATTCTGTTGGGAATTGTAATCCATGTTGTCAATACAATATTCTGAAGGCAATTAATAATGACCAGCATAAATGGCACATGGATGTTTGAATATGAAGTCATGTTTGTATGATTATCTTTCTAAGGATATTAGAAAGAATTATTTTAACATTGTCAATAGCATACTAATTGTGACATAATAAATGTCTGTTGCGACTATTTCATGAATATGTTCATGTCTATAACAAAAAACATTTTCTTGTATGTGATCTGTCGTACAGAATAACAATTTATGAATGGCATTGTATGAAATCAATATCTACCTAAAGAGTAGTATGAGATTATATTTACCTATCAAATTGGAATATTTTCTCAACATATTTTCCTAATGTAATGTGAATGTTGTTCATGACAATTGTTATGAAATTTTAACAAAGTGTTAATTGTTTTACTGTGCATGCACTTTTTTCTGTGGACTATATTGGGGTTCTATGCGCAGAAACCTCTATTCATTTCATGAATCTTTGTATGCATTTTAAATTTAATCGTGTTGCATGAAACAAAGAAAAGTATATATAATCACGGAAGAAGTATGAAAGCATATCACAACATTTTTGCATGGCTTGATTAAGTATTTCTTTGGCTAATTCGGTAACAAAAGAACTCTATGTACCAATTGCTATTTGATGTTGTGATCTATTGATATTGAGTTGTTTGGAATAGGGATTCATATTATAAATGCAATAATCAATAACATTGTGAAATTTAGCATATATCTATGATCTAGTTCTTGCTCTGTATTTGACTTTAGGAAAAGACACATAATTGAGAAAAATACTTTTGAAGCCAAGTAGCATAACAAATGAGTTTGAAGAGTGATAACATTATAAATTTCAAGTTGTTTAACTGCTTAATAATTTAAAAACTTAGTATGTTGTCTCAGAAATACTGTTTTATTGATTTTTCATGTAAACATGAAGAAAATGTGAAGGAATAAAGAGTGTTGTGTATACTTTCTGTGCAGTGAGGAAAAAAGTAATATTATATATATATATAATTATATTCAGTCATCAATTGATTTGTTAGCATACATGTTACAAGAATTGATTCACCACTTGTTGAATTTGAATGGCTTATAAATCAGTGGCTTTTGAACTCCTGTATTTAATGTTTCTTTGTTCGCCTTAAGAACTGTAGTTGTCAATTTGAACATTTGAAGTTTCCACTTGGAAGTTTTAGAGTTTACCATGCCCCATTTGAAAATGCTAACGTAGCAATCATCATTGTTTCACATAAAATTTCTATTAATCATGTTGTTAAATTTGGCTTATATTGTTATTTTGTGTGATTAGTCTGTATGCCATTTTAGCATTCATTAGATTCTGTTAAAATTTCCAAAAATCATGCATTGGTTTGAGTATATACTTCAGCCATTGACATTTATGTTTCAGATTCCAAAAGATAATATGCCAAAAACATTTGTATTCATATTCCATTATAACATCACTTTCTTTCTTTGAATTTCAAAATTTCCTATTGGAAATCATCATCTGAAATCCTATATTTTGTAAGAAATTTTATTTATTCCTTTTTTTTCATGTTACCTGAGTGATCTGTTATTTTGTTTGTTGTGATTTTACCCAAAATTTCATATTATGTCCATCTTTTGAATTTCTGTAATGAAGGTGGAACTCCATTCCATAATTCTTTTTCTCTTCTTTTCTTGGGTTGTTTTGCAATAAGAGAATTATATGGACATTAATAAAAACTGTTATTTTACTTTAGGTTTTTTTCCTGAGATAATTGCAAGAAGCAACAGTATCCTCTATTAAAAAGTTGTTTTTATGTCATATCTTATATTAGCAAAGTGAGGAAATATCTGAAAAATCTTTCATTAAAATATCTTTTTTTAATATTTTGACTGAAAATGCAAAATGTAGCATGCAATTTGTTTGTGTTTTCTTCTCTTTGCATTAAGTCTAATTGATAATGTTTTCCTCATTTTTATGTTTCTTTCTTTGGAAACATAGAGTATGATTCGTGTTTTTCATTTGGTTTTTGCCAAAATCAACTTTATGCCAAACCTGCCGAAAAGATTGTTTTGTTTCCTATATAGTTTGTGCAATATCAATTGATTGTTTTCAGACAATTCTTTTGTTGTGATAAAAAAATATTTCAGCATTTGTATTTTGTTTTATGAAGTATAAGTAAAGTTTTATAACATTTATTATATTTATGTAATATCAGTTAGCTTCACACACTGTAACTCTTCAGCATTATCATTCAAATCAAGATCAATGTGTAAAATAGCTGAAATATTTCTCACAGCACATTAAACCCAACTCACTATTCTACAGTTTAACCTTCACACTGTTAATGTTTGGTGCTTGGTAAAATTGTACTGCTTCTTTGCAAAAATGTGCTTTGTCTTGAAAGGAAAAATCATTCACTAGATTATTTAACAAACTAAATGTAAAATAACCTATGGGTGAATTGCTGTATTCCACAACATAATCATTTGTAACCCCTATAGCTCATTATGACAATCTCTATGTTTGTGAAGGTATAGCAGTGAATCTCCTCGTCTAACCTTTTGTTTATTGATGTTCCCCTGGTTAAGGATGTTGGTGAAAGAAAATAAAAATATATTGTTAATTCTGCATTTGGAGTTTTTCTTTTAGAAGGTCCCTGGTGTGCATTACACATATTAGTCGTTAATCCATACTATCAGCAATATCTACTGTAGGAATTGTGTTATAGTTATTAAACTTCCAGCTATTTTACATATACTATAAAATTTATTCATTTGTGAAAGTGAAGTTCTTTGTCACCCTTAGGATTTTGTTTCTTGAAAAATGTTAAAGGTTACTAAAAGGAATAATTATCAAATGTCTAAAGATCTTTAAAAAATAAAAATACCATTTGAATGTTGGTAATTTAATTCAGGCATTTAACATTTGAATAATAGCATTCAGCTTTCATATCCCAGTGTTTGGTTTAGTTTGTATGTCTAATTCTCAAGACTGCTAGGCCAAATGCATTGAACTAATTTATGATATTTCTTACATATGTTTGTCAACATTCGTTGTGTAAATAAGACAATTCAAGCAATATTTAACCTGGCCGGGCTTCTGTGGTTTGACATGTATTGATTGTGTACCCTTTCAAGTGACAGGTGCTTGGTACAGTAAATTACTTATTGTATAGAGAGCTAATACTGCCTCACCAGACACTGGGCAATATAGCCTTTAGACCAACACACCAGATAGCAGTGTCTGTAGCTGTCAACAGACAACTGGAGGAGTAGACTTACACTCAATCTCTGAGTAACGAGTTCTTTAAATATATTTAATGTTTATATGAATGAAATGAGCCTTACAGAAATGGAATTTCCGTTCATTTTCATTCTAGTCACTTAAGGGTATATGTTTTATTAATAATAGGTTTAATTTTTGTGGTCATCATTCTAATGTCTCTCTCCATTTTCCCCCATGTATCTTGTAATGGACAACGTTTTTCACCTAAACGATCTTATGATTACAGTTGATAGTGCAGACTAAATGATTATCATGCATAGAACTGGACTATTCAACCTATAACCATGTAATTGATATTATGTATTAACCCAGCAGAGTATTTGTTTAGAATATCACACCTGACTGATTCAAGTATCTGACATACTAAGCATGGTTCATGTCAAATTTAATTGTTTCCCCATTGTATTGTAACAATAGGGTTAAATGTCTATCCATAGTTACAGTAAGTCATTCTCAAGCATATCAAAACGTCTGGCAACATATTAAGTCAGTACAATCAGAATTTGTTTATTGATACATATGACAGAATAAAGTGGTGTGTTCTTGAAATGTAAAATATCTATTTGGATCATCAAATGTTAAGTACTTCAGGAATAACATTTGAATCCTTAACCTTTTCAAAACAGTAAATTTTCACTCAAATAGTGTATCGAGGATGATTGAGTGTCAGACCGGTCTGAAAGCAATCGTCCTCAAGCATAGCCCAGGAACCAGAAACTGGAGTAAATCTCTGTTTACTGTACCCCCTGAGGGCTATATACCTGCCCTCCTATGTGACACTAAGCATACCTAATACTCTCTTCACAAGAAGCTGTATACATGGTCATAAATCATAGAGCATGTAGGAAGCCTTTGATCCTTGTACTTGGAACAAAACTAATGTTGATATATGATAGATGAGAGCATAATCCACACCCGATTGTTCTGATACTGTCAAACCGTGGAGGAGAGGTCATTACCCTGGATAGCTAGACTATATTTACTTACATCGGAGACCATTTAGTGAAATGTTTGAATAATACATAAATTTTGTTTGACTATAAATGTTAAGTTTAACTTCTGAATATCCGAGTTTAAGGGACTTAAAGGGGCAGTAGCACGATTTTGGAAAATTTTATATTTTAAAATTTTCACTGATAATTGTATGTTAATGCTAAATGTATATTTGCACAAGCCAATAATACATAGTCAGAAGACAAAGTATGAAGATTCACATAAAATCCATTGGCGGCCATTTTGTGTGAACACCTTTAATTCATTTTGTGTAAGAAAAAGGAATCGCATGGCTAAACTTTACGCTATATATTTGAATTATTACTGCTCCATTTAGTTTAAATACATTGTCTTTCAATTGACACCATTAATTTTCATTTTCCTGACATCACCTTATATTCCCCCTAAAAACATGCTACTGCCCCTTTAAGTAATACTTGAATTACTCAGTATTCGTGTTATCGAGGAATCTTCCGATCTGTGAGTTTGCTGCGACCGCTCAAACTTTTCTCAAATATAGGAAAATAAGCTTTCCCTTAGCCGAAATTAGATTAACAGAACCACAAAGGTTATGAATGATACTGTTGGGCGTTGTCTAATCAACCTGAACTCACGAGTGAAATGTTTATGTAATTGATGTTTGTTTCACAACTGTCGAGGAGCTGCTGACTTTGACAGTTACAAAAGTCATATATTACGCCCTTAATTTATGACCTATGACCACCTTAGTGCTTTTTAAAAAGGGCAAGGGATCGTATATTGTCAAACAAATGTGATGGACATCACAGTCAGTCAGTATCATCATTCAAAATTTATCATCACAGTCAACGCTCATTAATATTCAAACAACTCCCACGTAAAATATATAATTCAATTACGGAATTTTAAGACTTGTTTTATACCCCGGGGAATCGTACGAGTTAAAATGTTTTATTCATGCAATACGATATTGACAACCATACATATATCTCATTATATTTATTCATAGTCAATATATTATTTACAATATCATGAATAAGTTATGGTTGAATATGTCAAATGAACTAAATATACAATAAATTAGCTAAAAATTGTTTTATCGCCATAATGTATACACATTACCACTGTTTCAGTAAGTGTGATCATAACACAGTTAAAGCTTGGGAACTACACAATCCGACAAAGGTACACCTTTACATCGATAGAATTTAATATCACATGGTATCAACTTATACCATGACAACCATATCATAGTCACGTAACAGTTTCATACAATTCTATTATTGGCAAGTAAATATACCTACGTGGTAAGCATTCTATTGCTTTTAAACAAACTTTCCATTTGTCATTCTCGTAACAGCAATCTAAAATGCTCGCATATTTTCACAGTCGTCATTTGTCCATAGTTGTATCATTGTATTGCGATCGTCTAAGATTAAAGTTGTTTATTTCTATTAAATTGTTAGTGACACTTAATCAACGTTTCAGTAGTTCAACAAGTTACAATATTGGTTTTCTAATCCAGTACCATATCACCAACCGATTGTTAACACGGCAAGCCATTCAGCTTTGTTGCTTGGTTGATCAAAGAGCGTTTGTTGTATGGTGTATTCATTTCTTGTATTTCGTTCTACGACGAACATAGTTTGTCCGTTCATTTGTTAGGCCCTGGCGTGACATACTACAATTAGCACTACTACATTTCAAACATGCTTATATACAATAACAACTGGCTATACATATTTCAATACTATACTCTGAGACAGACATCCTCCCTCTTTCATGCAAATAATTACATGCTCATCATTCCATATATGTGAATATTAAAGCAGTCTAAGTAAACCTAACCTCAATATAACCCGTTTAACTCCTATACTGAGTCTAAAAAGGCCTAGTAGAGGTTCGCGTCAGCCCACGTATCGAATTGACCAATCAGAACTCAGCTTATCAAGCCACAATAGTCTGCTTTCGCACGTACAACGTTGGAGGGTCATAGGTCGCAGAAAGGTCGGCTGACGCGACCCCCTACTAGACCTTTCTAGACTCAGTATAGGAGTGAAACGGATACTATTGAGGCTTGGTTTACTTAGACTGATATTAAAGGATATATGCTTTATGAAATTTTGGAGTAAAATTTACAACACAGACACTCTATTACAAACATCTTATACCTTGTTTGACTACTTCCAAGTGAACATCAATCTATTCCATCACTATTGATAGCACTGTTTATCATAACAAGAGGAACCTCTTGGGTCATTGTCTCCACAAATCGTCATGCACCGAATTATTAACTGGTAAACAACAAGTGGATGTACGTGGAATATTGCTAATTACAATGTCACTTATAGTCGATCCCCCGTGGCACTTACTACTCGAGTAGTACGTAGTGACTGAATTACAAGACGGAAGTAGGCCTAAGGAGAATCTTTTCAATAATCCAGTAAGTGGAAGATACACGTTAAACGAAGCACGCCACCTCCGACAATGGCGTTGTCTCTTTAAACTATCGTTCATTACTCACTTAAAACACTTTCTCAGACCTGCCTGTCTGCTCGCGCACATACGCGCATGTAAGTTAATCAAGGTGTCACGTAAGAGTCAATGCAATTTCGTCAAGTAGCAACTCTCCCGTGATTATAGTCTCCTCCTTAGTACTGCAAATCCCTTACCACCAGTCATTGCCGATACTGTAGCTGATGTGCTCAGACAAGGGGAATCCCCCTATCGCTCTCCCTTCCGTTACGTCAAAGCGAATCCTCCGATTTGCCCTGAAGAAATAGGTTAATCTTACAGCAGATAAATTGGAGTTCCCCTCTGGAACTGTATCAGCTGGGTAATCTCATCCTCTTTGCACTGCTAATGCTACAGCCGACCTAATGAGACAGGGGGCTTCTCTGTCATATCTATGATCCCCTATTGTCAGGCCACATCAGTTGATTCTATCTCCAATTATCGAGGTCCCTCCCATTCGAGAATCTCAAACTGTTCAGACGGACCGACACACTTGCTGAAACTTTGTCGTGGCATTATCACCTTACATCGTTCAACAATAAAAGACGGACGGCTCAGAATCATTACAATTTTTCTTCCGTCGCAGCCAACGGTATACTTCAGTCACTTCTATCACTGAAAGACATCCACGAATGTTAACACTTGTGCAGCCTGTCTGTTTTTATTTCTCCTATCAAGTGGACATTCGATTTCCAGAACTCATGGTACTGACTGAGAGTACCGGCTGTAATCACTTTGTCAATGTCCCCAGAGCGTATAGCATCCTCCATCTCGTCAGACGGACTGTAACTCCAGAGTCGGAGGACGGGCCTCTCATCGTTCAGATGACAGACAAGGAGGGACAGACGGACTTTGTCTGGGACCTCTAATCCGTTCTGAACCATCATCGCTTTACACATCACCAGCTCCGCTATGTCAATAGGCCGAGGAGTCTCCTGGCCCGTGACCTTGACATTGACGACCTCCAGACGGCCGTCACGTCTGCAGATAGCGTCAACCTGACCGTTGAGAACCCTCGTGTAGTTGGAAACTTTCAAATGAGCGAACAGGTTGATTGACAGGGCTTCGAAGGAATCGAACCACGTTTCGATTTTACGATCGAACAGCTTGCAGAGGTGAGCACAGAAAGATTGTTCGACGTCCTCGTACGACTTGAGAACTCGGAACATATCCAGGGCCCCCTTCTTCCTCATCATGGCCAGCACCGCCGCGTGGAACTCCCTGCCCTGCTGTTCCCGGGGTGTGTTGTAGAGGAACTGTTTGTACTTCTCCCTCGTCTTCTCGTGTCGGTTCAGGTCCAGTCGACATGCCTCCCGTCTGGTGAGGAAGAACTCCCACTTGTTTCTCCTCTCATTGTTGTACGTGCTGTACACGAGGTGTTCACCCAAACTCTCCACCGCGATGAAGATCTTCATTGTCGGCAGGTCGTAGTTACGGGAGAGCTTCTCCAGACGCTTCCTCAAGTCGTCTTCTGCTAGCATTGCCTTCGATGAGATGAGCGCCATCTTGGATCTGATTGATTGATCACGATATGTCAGATTAATTATATTCCTAGTAGAGTATAACACACAGTATATTCACAGTATGTACCATACACACTCAGTACAGTAATGTATAAACAATCATCAGACACCCTTGATATCCTCAGTCACGTAACACTGTTTCATGTCGTATGTAACGAACTTAACAGTTCATGGTGACAATTCACATTCGGAATCTTGAAATATCTTCTCTCAACACAAAACCTTACACACACGTAATATAAACCGCCTCCAGGATAGCGAGAAATCACAACTTTGTCTCACATCACGGGTTCAAGAACAGAAACTCCAACTTTTCTTTAAATGTCGTCGTATTTTCAGGTTGTTTGTTTGTTATTGAGTCTATTGAAAGCCAGGTTGTCGGTAGGAGGGCTGGTTCTGTGTATACACTAAATATCGCGCTCAGCTAGGAGACAGTGAATGGGACACATTACTTCTACATAACGCTTTCAATGCACAGCGCGAGACGTGATTAAACACGACTTATTCAACGCTAGAGGATATATCTCATATCACCATAGCCCCGTACACCCTACAGAAAGACGCACCCCCTCTGTGCTAAGTCGTATCCCAAATTAATAGCGCGTTATGATAAAGGACTGTACGCAGCTTTCACGTATAATAAATAGATTGTCACTCAGAGACAGGCACTGTCAGACTTATTGGTCCCCGGGTCCACATTTACACAGGCGTATCATTGCTTATATTGGTTGTAGTGAAGGATAGCTATGCTTGTTTCACCCTATACTCTAGGATTACCTATAGATGTGTTATTTATATACATGTAAATTATCATTTAAAAGCAATTTGAATATTTAAGTAATTCAGTGGTAAAAACATATGAAACAAGAAAATGAAATGTAGCGAAATTGCTATGGTCCTTGAACCGTTATAATAACACTGAGTATATTGAGGGATAATGACAGCCGCGACCCTTGACCCTTGAGAGGTGCATATTGACTTATACTTGACGCACTACACGACCCGACCCGAGCGATACTATCTACACCCAATAAGGGAACCACAGTGATATATGAAGGTGTTATGAAGCCTATATCCCCCCTGAGACTATAATCACTGAGACTATATCGTGAGACGGTTTAAGCTGTGAGTCTCAAGGGTCTTCATGCTCATATTATCATTCCTTGTCACCACTATCTCATTATCCGGTGCTTATTAAGATACTTACAAGACAAACTGATGCTATCAGAAAGTTGTATTCTTGTTATCCACAATCAGTTTTATTCAGTACTCAAAGGCTACATGTCCAGAATTGATTATACAAATAGCGTACAATATAATAAAATGTAGCTGACATTCATTTTTTACGCCATTGAAAGGCTACAATTCAGCAGTATAATATATTTACATGATAATGTGTACACATGTAATACTCACCATAATAGTAACAATTGGGTGCTTTTCATTCAGGGAAATATTTTTGAATATTCCAAGCATTAATGAACATACACAACTTTCAACCTTTTCCAACAGTCGACTTACTACAATTCTATAACAAAAGTAAAGGCAGGACTGAAACATAGTTAGTATAATAAGTAGTAGTATTATTCTTTATCTTTTCATTACATTGTATATGAATCTTAGCAAGTTTATAAATTTCATCTTTATGTCCAATCAACTTTAATTGTTTTCAAAATGGACTCGCAGGCCTACTAAAAGTTTAGGGTAGTTTAGTTTCCCTAAGCTTGAGTTATTCTTACTTGATATTCTTCAGGTGAATTTTTTTCGTATATTTTTTAAAATAGCTGAATTTGTATTTTGCTTAAAGTATTTTCTTAGATATTCAAATGCTTTCATTTCACCATAAGTTACATATACATATATTTATATTACACACACAGCAATATGTACATCCTAGTGTTATTCTAACTTGATAAATGAAAGCTCACACTTTGATCAATACAAAACCCTAAGTTATGACCTTTTGTACAATGCCACACAAGAAATAGATTTTCAATAAAGACGAAAATGATCCCGAAATCCAATATTGGCTCTTCACATACAACACGCAATCAATGAGAGATCGGAGTTGCTTTTCATCTGCTTGTAATTAAAAGCGAGTCTCCTACCAGTATCAATACGGTGCAACAGTACGTGTACAGACACATGGCGTGACTCAAACCTCGTGTAGACCACTCACTCATGGTATGGGAACCATTTCAGTATGGAATGGAGTTGACTTTATTATAACATAAACATGTAAAATACATAAGTTCATCACAAAAACGTTTTTCAGTGTTGTTTTTGATAGAAAGTACACTATCGACACATTTTTCCGACAATATTTTACCGCCGTCCCCGCCACTTGGAATTACACACAAGGAACACATTTGATGCATTCTTTCGATGTTTAATATTCTGTCCTTTTCTTTACAGAGGTTATGATCTAAAGATCTCATATTATACAAAGCCTCTATAGTTTCAAAAGTGCCACAAGATAAATGAAATATCAGGGAAAAATTAAGATTAACATGACAGACATTATCCAAGTCTGGAATATCAACAACTTTATCATGCAACTGTTGCATATCTATATCCTTGCAAAGCTGCCCAAATTCACAAGGAAACATTTCAACATGGAATGGTGGAGCCACGCATCACGAAAGCAATTGTTGTAAACATTTAACCTATACGCCTAACATTTAATTCCACCTTCTCATACCTCTTGAAATAAAAAATAGTTATTACTGTTAAGATACATGCGCTGACATACATACAGCAACCCAACAACCCAAGCCTATTATATTTTATGAATGCTTGAAGCACTTGCTTCACGGTCTTTGAACACAGGAGTTTGAGATGTGTCAAAATTTCTTTGATAAAATGGTCAAGTCTTTATTACAATACGAAAGCCTCAGGCTCGTATACAGTGCAGTACATACACCATAACTTATAAATTATTTTACATTATTGTTTACACAATTGGTTTGCCGTACATTATAAGCTGTACAAGTATGATATATAGTTACGAAAAGGCGTAGACTAATTGAGACTTATATTCTCTCTCTGTGTGTCAAAATATGCATGCATGGTAAAACCCCCATCATGCTTAAATTTCCAACTGCCATTTCAGGAGAAAAGGATGATTGTTAATGTCTGGCTTTTTTTATTGATGTTATATTTTGATGAAAAAACATGTGTATGTCCATGTACATTTTAATCAGACACCATCACTCTACTGACTTCTTATAATTCATAAGGTATGAAACAAGTCTAAATGTAATCTCATCATGTTGATGAAATAAAGGAATATGAGACCAAGATAAATCATTCCTCTTCATATCAGGTTTCCTTATGATCAATGTCTGCTCTGTATATTAGAAACCCAATCCTTTCTTGAGTGACCAATCGCCTGTTGGGAGTGCCAGTCGTTAGTCCAGTATTAAGTATCTTGGGATATAGACAGGCTTCTATTGATAAGTGAACAGAAATATTTACCATTCTCAGGTTAATATCTAGAAACTGGATTTTAACGTGCATTAATACAGCAAAGCCTTTGATGAACGACGAAAAATAACATATTCTGAAAAATGTTATGTTTATTCAAACACTATCAAAACACTACACAACATATCATATGAACCTTAGAACACAAATTAAAATTATCATAAATTGAACAACATGACTCACAAATTATACGAATGTACTTTTATGTCGTCAATTTTGATATATGATTTCGCTAGACTCCTCAAAGTAGATTCGCATGGAATCAGTATAATTCTCATGAAGAAAACAAAACAATTTCAGTTCGAGTAAAGATTTAAGGTATTCATTTCATTTTAGAAACTTAACAAAACACTCTTATGGAAGACGTTTTTATGCTTGCATTTTTTCAACAGTCTTTAATATATTTATTTTCGGATTAAACTTTGAAAGCAAATTTTGTTATTTCAGATAAGAAATAAAAGTTCCTTATTGAAATAACATAAATAATATATAAAAAACATGATATGTTAAAGGGGCACCTACACAAACCAATCATTCATAGTCAGAGAACAAATAATAAAGATTCACATAAAGTCCTTGGCTGCCATTTTTGTGTGAACACCTTTAATTCATTTTGTGTAAGAAAAAGGAATCGCATGGCCGAACTTTACATTATATATTTGATTTATCACTGCTTCATTTAGTTTAGATGCATTGTCTTTCAATCGGAACCATTTACCATTACCTTTTTCCTGACATCAGCTCTTAATCCCTTAAAACATACTACTGTCCCTTTAAAGGGGCAGTAGCACGTTTTTAGGGAGAATATAAGGTGATGTCACAAAAATGAAAATTTATGGTTCCAATTGAAAGAAAATGTATCTAAACTAAATGAAGCAGCGATAAATCAAATATATAATGTCATGTTCAGCCATGCGATTCCTTTGTCTTACACAAAATGAATTAAAGGTGTTCACACAAAATGGCCGCCAATGGATTTTATTTGAATCTTCATACTTTGTCCTCTGACTATGGATGATTGGCTTGTGTAATGAGACTTTTGACATTATCAAAATAATACACTAAGCATTAACTTACAATTCTCAATGAAAAAAATAAAATATAAAATTATCAAAAAACGTGCTACTGCCCCTTTAAAGGGTTTATTTAATGTTTTCAAAAACGCAACGTAGTAATTCAAAATATGCTTAACAATTCAAGGTAATATACGTACATGGGTTTACACACACAATTATTTTTGTCAAACCTTCAACTATCAATAAGAGAAGTATTTTTTTCTAAGACTGTCTTCACCTTTCAACCTAAGAACCTACAACTTCTGAGTTGAATTCTGTTTGAACTTACAAACAACAGCTTGAAGGCATGTTAACACAGACTCAATGACTCAATGACTCCATGACTCCATGACTCCATAGAGCCGTGTTGATCCGTCATCAGTATTGAGCAGTGATATTCCATACACCATGCATATTACATTCACATATTTAAGAGATTGTTAAAAGTTTGTAAGATGAATATAAAACTTGTTTTATGAAGTTACTACTTCTTTATTGAACATGTCCGACGTTTAAAATGTCTGAATGACTTAAACTAGTTTCTCACTCATGATTTTAGGTATTAGAGAGCGTTTTGTTTTCACATTACATAGCCAAGTGCTTTGAAGAAAAAACTGTTCGGCTTCAACAAATAACTCGTTTATACAAAGCTGCAATCTGTTTGGCAGATATTCTTAATGGCCTTTACAAGGAAGGAATTCCCAAGAACAAAAAAATGCTATTTAGAATTTCCTTTGCATTTGCTTAGTAAAACAGTTCAGATTTAAATGTAGACTTTTTAAAATGTTTTTCCAAAAGAAAAAAAAAAAATTAACCATTGTAACCTTTTCATCAGGTGGAATGAAGGGAGAGATCTACTTCGCAAACATTCAGATAAGTCCTAAGTTCTAACCTTTTCTTAGTAGTTCCTGACATATCGTTCTCGTTAACAGGACAATACATATCTTACATTTACAAAAGTTATTAAGATAAATTACCCAGCTTTCAGTAAAACGAAATTGAAAACGACTCTGTGGAAAATGACACAAATGCTTAAATACATGTTTTGACATTACATTAATTTCCAGTTAACGTCCGAATATCTCATTTATGTTGAAGGGACATCAATTTGAAATAAAAAACTCTTAAACGTAAACTAACATTGCTTGAATTAATAGCTTTTTCAAGCTTCAAATTGTAAGAAATGGATGCACTCATTCATAGATTAGATAGTTCCATTGAGTATTGATGAAGGTGATAAAGTGTTTGAAACTCGTGTTAAATACGTCTTTACATTGTGACCAGTATGAACTGAATTATCATTATCTATAAGTACTTAGGAAAAGTGACTGTTACAACTTGAGTCTATTTTCTATTTATTTAAATAGAGTACATGACATCAATGGAAAAAAAACACATTCAAATACATCAAGAACATTCTGAATCATGAGAAACACCAATGAGTCATAGATTTGTCTAAATTCGTCTTCGCATCTTCTAAATTAAATAACACTTTTCGTTAAGACATTATTCTGATATAAATTGATATTTGATTTGCAATTTTAAGAATAAGAGTACTTTTCAAAATGATCAGAATCAAATACGTTCAAGTTATACACTTCACTCTTTAATGTAATGTGCAAATCGTATTTAGAAAACGACATCGACATTTGGTGTACATGGTTTAACATTCATTATATTAGTAGAAAAGGCGTTAACCTAGAGGACCATGTGAGATAATTATTCTATATAGAAATGAGAACATGAAATCAGATTTTGTCGACTGAAATGAATGCCTATCTTGTCCAGATTGAATACTGGTGAATGATTGTAAGAGTGTGCAGATTACACTCTATAAACTATGATCATAAATAACATAACTAATAATATTTTTTTTGGGATTAGAACTGAAAAATAAAATCATATCATAATAAATATTAAAAGATATAGATTTATGATAGTTCAAATGATATACAACCTAAATCAATTCAAGTTGGTACATTTGCTTTAAATTTGCTTTAGTTCAATGAAAATAAAATATTTTGAATCTAAAACATTTAAATGCATATGAACTTTCTTCAACGCATTTCTCAATCACTCAAAATATCCTTAGTGATAATGAATTGCTTTGCTAACGGTTTTCTTTAATTTCAAAATGTCTCAAACGCTGACACGAACTCATAATCAGAAACTCATCAACGTAATTCAAAATAGAATCGCTGTGACGCATGAGTGTAATGTTTTTCAAAGTTAATTGATCTTCCTATAAAATGAGTCATGGATGTTCCTACCAATAAAACACGCTTAGATTTAAAAGAAAACTCATAGAAACGTTATTGAATAATGTGTCAAGTTGAATTTTTTTGAAAGAGAAGTCACACTTTAATATGTGTGTTTTCATGATTGCTTGTCTATAAGATTAATTATAAGCACTGTCAACTGAAAGATGTGCCTGATCAGCTATGTTGAAAATTGATTAAAAAAAGAAATTAATCTTGACATTTCAACAACGATGGATTAAAAGACCTAGAGAAATCAAGTTTCCCAAAGTAATCATGATGTTGACGTTGTCCCCACAATTGGAACCTTGTTTTTCTTCTGATCCTTTTGCTACGTCATAATATTTTGTAAACATCATTTTCGTTACAGCCATTTTTGCAAAGGCGAGCATCTGAATTGTAAATAACCAGCTGATCAGACGAATTCCTTCAAGATATAAAGATTCTTCTTAAAGATTGACTTTTATTGTGGACATTTGGCCATATCATATAATCATAATAGCAATATAGCAATCTTAAACACGAAGGTATTTGAGATTCTTTGAGTACTTTGTATTTGATCAAGATCATAAAGTAACAAATAGCAATACACCAAATAGAGTTGACTGCTTCTTGTGAAACATGTATAAACTTGTACATACAGTAGTTTTAGCACATATTTTATCTGTTTTGTTTTACATACAACATACAATGGCAACGGCTTAGATATTTTCTATTGGAAGGGGCATATGATGGTTTGACAAATACTTCTGGAAAGATCTGCTGCATATTAGTACTAAGCGATTACCATATCTATTTAGTACCCGTATTTCATGTTTTGTTGAAAAATGACATTTGAAGTAAAAAACTAGGAGCAAGTTATGGATCATAGTAACTTTCCTCTGTCATGAAATGGCAGTTTTTCAAAATCGAAAATAACAATTGTCTATGTCCGTTCATAATTCATCAGAAAGTATTTTCAATTTTCAATATGTGATTTCGAAACTAGAGATAATGTGGCTTTTTTTGGTGCTTTACTGTTTCATAATCGTTGTCTGTTATGCTTGGTAATATTTACAATCAATTTAACAATCATGAATTCACATTCTTGGGAGGATTTTGGAAGTTGGTAAGATAAATAGGAAACTAGTTCTTTAAACATTTATTCAACATGTATGTTTTTTTTGAACGGTGCACCCTTGGCAAGAAAACGTTGTAAGGTCCAAAGAAACGCAATTAACCAAATTGCGAAATTAATTCGACAGGTGATTACTACTACTGGAACACAATTCAATCATTTTCAAACATAATATAGTTTTACAATTTCAAAAATAATCTTTTCATTTCTTGTGAAAAAAACCCTTAAAACATTGAACATCTAGGCTTGTCTGATAACGTCCTACAGTTATGACGTGTCAACGAATAAATGTCCAAAAATGCATTAAAACGAGGACATCTTTTCATACTAAACATCAGTAATTCACCAATTCGAATCATAAATTACGTTTTATCACCCCATGTATATACCGATATAGGAACAAAAGTGCTTTAAAAATATAAATATATCTCTTCTTAGACATATCATCATTAAATATATCAAAATTATACTCCTTCCGGTATTATACTTTTTTTGGACGATGTTGAAAATGTTTTGGACACCAGTTTAGTTCTCAATATATTATTCAGTAATCAGAGAGTTTGGTGCTTCTGTAACATGTCTTGTTTTTACATAAACAATTTTTATTAGGATAACAAGTCAAGTCTTTGGAGAACAAACTTGTCAGAAACGTCACGTCGCCATTAAAGGGGCAGTAGCACGTTTTTTGATAATTTTACATTTTAAATATTTCACTTATAATTGTAAGTAAATGCTAAATGTATCATATTGACAGTGTCAACAATCTCATTACACAAGCCAATCACCCATAGTCAGAGGACAAAATATGAGGCTTCACATAAAATCCATTGGCGGTCATTTTTGTGTGAACACCTTTAATTCATTTTTGTAAGAAAAATGAATCGCATGGCTGAACTTTACGTTATATATTTGAATATATACTGCTTCATTTAGTTTGAATACATTGTGTTTCAATTGGAACCATTTATTTTCATTTTCCTGACATCACCTATATTCCCCCTAAAAACGTGCTACTGCCCATTTAAAGAACATGCTTGCATTTTCATTTCATTTTATCTTGAATCATAGCAGAAACATTTCCTTTGACTACCAATTGACCTTTATATGGAAGGAAAAGGAATAGACAAGAACGTGTGTGTGCTAAAAGTGTATTGCAGGTCAGTAGTCCATTTTTTTATGTAAACTTTCTTAACTAAAATCGGTCCTTCCGAAGCAGAAAAAATAGGAAATTCCTCATGTAACCTATTCATCTGGTGTCTAGAAGTGCAATTTTAGTATTTTTATATACATATCTTTTAGTACTTTATACTGTACTGTTAAGCCGGTATTAACAAATATTACATTGATGATATAGATTTCTTTATATTGCAAGTGGTGATTGAATTCGTATAGGTATTTTCTCACCTATTAAAACATCCAAAATTGACCCCGTTAAATTTCTTTAAAACGACATTACAAAATTGCCAATGTGAGTTTAATCAGAAAAATATTTGTTATTAAAAATTAACTATTTTGAATTACTAGGCAATCAGTTTTGACGAATGAATTTGGAAAGGACACGATCAGAGAGGCTGAAAAGGGTATTATTATTTAAATGGATTTAATAAGGCTTATATGAATACCCCGGAGCCTTATTTTTTACCGACAAAGACATTTTTACCAATAAATCTTTATCTTGTGCTTTTAAAGGGGCAGTAGCACGTTTTTAGGGGGATGACAAGGTGATGTCAGGAAAATGAAAATTAAAGGTTCCAATTGAATGACTATGTATCTAAAATAAATGGAGCAGTAATAATTCAAATGTATAACGTAAAGTTTAGCCATCCGATTCACACAAAATGGCCGCCAATGGATTTGATGTGAATCTTTATACCTTGTCCTCTGACTATGAACAATTGGTTTGTGTAATGAAATAATCAAAATAATACATTTAGCATAAACTTACAATTATCAGTGAAAATTTTAAAATATAACATTATTAAAAAACGTGCTACTGCCCCTTTAAAATATTTAACTATTGTTAACATGTAGTTTATCTTTTGCTAAAACTAAAATCTAAAGGCTTGAAACTGTGTAATGGATGCACGGTTTTCATAAAACAAAAAGTATCATTGAGGAATACTGAATATAAATGAGTGATGAACTTGATCTTACAGTGAAATTAGTAGAAATTGAAATATCATTATCTAAATGTCAAATAGTTAACAGACTGTTATACAACTAAAGTGGATTTTTCATTTATCTAAGAAATAATAAGATGACTCGCGACTATTAGAGAAAAGAAATTAACATAAAAAATCACACAAATTAAAGAACATTCGGAATCATAGGAAAACATAATAACGAGAAGTCAGTTAAGATCTTGAGACTCAGTGCATGTAGATAGACCTCAGGATAGGCCGGGTATGGCAGATAGACCTCAGGAAAGGCCGGGTAGGGCAGTTAGACCCCAGGATAGGCCGGGCAGGGCAGATAGACCCCAGGATAGGCCGGGTAGGGCAGATAGACCTCAGACCTATCGGCCTAGGCCGGGTAGGGCAAATAGACCCCAGGATAGGTCGGGTAGGGCAGATAGACCTCAGGATAGGTCGAGTAGGGCAGATAGACCTCAGGATAGGCCGGGTAGGGCAGATAGATCTCAGACCTATCGGTCTAGGCCGGGCAGGGCAGATAGACCTCAGGGTAGGCCGGGCAGGGCAGATAGACCTCAGGGTAGGCCGGGCAGGGCAGATAGACCTCAGGGTAGGCCGGGTAGGGCAGATAGACCCCAGGATAGGCCGGGTATGGCAGATAGACCTCAGGATAGGCCGGGTTGGGCAGATAGACCCCAGGATAGGCCGGTTGGGCAGATAGACCCCAGGATAGGCCGGGCAGGGCAGATAGACCTCAGGATAGGCCGGTTGTGCAGATAGACCCAAGGATAGGCCGGGTAGGGAAGATAGACCCCAGGATAGGCCGGGTATGGCATATAGACCTCAGGATAGGCCGGGTAGGGCACATAGACCCCAGGATAAGCCGGGTAGGGCAGATAGACCCCAGGATAGGCCGGGTAGTGCAGATAGACCTCAGGATAGGTCGGGTAGGGCAGATAGACCCCAGGATAGGCCGGGTAGGGCAGATAGACCTCAGGGCTGTTCACCCTACAATTATGTTAACACGTAGAAAAGAAAAAAAGGCACTAGTCCAACAATTGGGTTGACTACATACTAAGTTTCAAAGAATAATACTGAATAGATATGATATTTAGATAGAGGCGGGAAAAGATGTCTACCCCCAAATTCAAAATGTTTATAATCGAAAAATGACACCACAACAACACTAGTTCTGTTCAAAAATATTGAACGGCTTTTTACATATGGCCATGAAACGCAAGCATGAAGAATCATGGAAGTTCGCAATTACAGCAAACAAATTATTGATAATTAGATTATTGCTGTTTTTATTTGTCTTCAAACAAAACACATCTACTAATCAAACTTGTTTATAACTGCCACCAACAATGAACCATAAAGCTTTTATAAAACCCAATTTACTTCGAATGACGTTTTCGTTAAAGATCAAGGCTAAAGAATACATGGAAAAGTCATTATCAGTTCAGACGTTATTCTTGTACATTAATAATCCTGATGGGAAGAGTATCGTTGTCAGTAGACACTGTAGTTTTATCCCTGTCATCATAAGCTAATATGTTTACCTGAATGTTTAACGGATGAAGTTTTCGAACTTCTTCATTTGCATTAATTTCATACACGATAAATTTGTTCTAATATAATACACTTATATACTCATGGTAATAATGGTTGAAACCCCTAATAATTATAGGAAAGAAAAGTTATATATACAACTATTACGTGTCATTTTCGATGTTTTGTAATATATGTTAGTATAGTATGTACTCTTGTGAATAATGTCCTTGAACATGTGCTATTGTGCAACTAATAAAAAACATAATCGATAAAGGTGAATAAAAGAAAAACAATCATTTATTTTAAAAAATGTGATTATCCGACATCTTGAGATCCTGATATTGGTACATTGATACAGGTCATCAGTGTGCTCATTTTGGTTCTGTTAAATAATGGATAATTGTATCTGAAGAATTTTTGGTACTGAACCCAATATTTAAACAATACCTTTCGCGGAGCCTTATTCGATAATAAAATATAAAATGCATGTACTTTATAGTTTGCATGATGTGTTAATGCAATTGGATGTCGAAAATACCAGAAATTTGATCAATGTTAATAATCCTTGCATTTAAAAAGCTCAAATCACTTTCCTGTATAGGGGTGTCAACCATTATAACCATGAGTATATAATATAATATAATATAATATAATATAATATAATATAATATAATATAATATAATATAATATAATATAATATAATATAATATAATATAATATAATATAATATAATATAATATAATATAATATAATATAATATAATATAATATAATATAATATAATTATCAGTGGAAATACATAAAAAATAGAAACGTTTTTATTTGCATTTTACGTTATTCTCTCAAACCAATGAACTTAGTTTTCTTCACTAGTCAATCTATGATCACTAGGAAAAGACCAAATCAAGCCAATTAAAGCACGACAAATTATTTTTCGAATCATTTAACTATAATTTGTAAAATCACTATTACAATGTATGGGAACTATACTTTCAGAATTAGAAAGGTTGCTGACGTGTTTTCTCAGTTTTCAACAAAAGTCATGAAAATCACGTACCTAATCAATTTCTGAGATGAACAACTGAAATGTTACGTTTTGGCGACCTGTTTCCATAAAACTTAACATTTAGCTAAAGTAAATTAAGAATATATTTGAATTCTAACAATGGATAGTTTCTTTTGGGGTTTCGTGTATGATCACTAGGAAAAGACCAAATCAAGCCAATTAAAGCACGACAAATTATTTTTCGAATCATTTAACTATAATTTGTAAAACAACAATTACAATGTATGGGAACTAAACTTTCAGAATTAAAAAGGTTGCTGACAGAAATGGAAACCTACTAAGTACTGATTAGATACTTTCGAAATGTAATTGTAAGCTGATACACTTTATAAACTTTAATAATTTGTAACTTTAGCCATAATGAAACAGACTATTATTATCTTTAAGGGCAGAAGGTTCAAAATACTATGATATGAAACTAGGTAAATGATAATAAAGGAAATAGATTTAAAGCTTTTCTCTGACTAGTTCAGCGGCATATCATTTAACAATTACAATTACAACTGTTGAATAATTTGAGATCATTTAAATAATTATGAGAAGATGATTTTCAGGAGATTCGAACCAGAGTAAATGATAAAATAAAAGATCTCCAGTAAAAAGCTTCCTTAAGAGATAAAGAAAGACAATAACTGAAAGTATCTTTATTGAAAAGCATCTCCGAATATCCAAACAACGATTTACAGATAAAACAAAGAGGTATTGAATTAAAAAATATAAAAAACAGCCAGGTTCAGTTTACTAAAGAACGTTGTGATTGCAACGAAGGTGGAATAACGTTTTAAAATAAGGCGAGATAATGTTAAAATGTATTGAAATATGAAACCTATTTTACACAAGTGTGGATCTCAAGTAATTATAATTGATCTTTTGAATTTGCCTTAGTTATATTTGAAAAAAATATTTATAATTAAAATGTGGAGGTATTCAATGAACGTTAAGCAAAAATGGAATGTGATGTTTATTTAAGTGTAAACTGATAATGTTAAATACTACTCTCAAGAAGATAGAACTCGTGAAAAATCGGAACAGTAATTATTGAAAATGATGCATATGATAACATAAGAGGGCGTCCTGACATTACCAACGTGTAAACCAAGATATCCTTTCTCAAATGCAATCTGACGACTGTTCCTGGGGGTGTTAAAACACATTCATCATGTTTATTGTAATTGTCGAGTTGAAGACAGTAAAGAGAGATGTAATGAACACTTGCATAATGGTCGTTGTTGTCGAGTAGAATTGTGTTTGTGAAAATATGAAGACATGTTCTTAAAAGGTGAGATTACATTCCATTTGATCTACCATAGTTAGTCACAATGAGTTTCAGCGCATTTATAAAATAAAATTTTGATTATTTGAGAAATATGTGAATGTGTTGTCATTCATCTACGACATTAAACTCAAAATAGACTCTTTCAGGTGGTTGTTTTTAATAATCGATTCAAATTTCAAAGTACTGATGTTGAAAACTAACAGTCAAGTATTTACGCCTTAATCTAAAAGAAAACTGAAAATGTCGGTCATTTTATTGAATATGTTGCCAATTTTAGAGAGTTTATAAAAATGCTTATTCCTTAATTGCATTTCTAAGAATAAAGAGCTCAGTCAACAAAAGTGATGAGAAAGATCGAACAAGGAAGGATGATAAAAAAATACTTGACATTCCATCAACGAGGAATTGAAAATAAGGATTAAAGTTACAAAGTTCCAAAAAATGACGTCATTACTAGAACTCTAAACTGCTTCGTAAACTTTTGAAATGCCTAAAGTTAACATCGAACTATTGTATATTAACAAAGAAACCATTAGAAGATAAGAATTTAATAAAAAAAAAGTTATATGCAGTTCTATAGTGATAACATTTACAATTTCTGAAGAAGGGAAAATGTTATGTCAGAATGTACCTTCAATTTCTCCTTTAAATGTTCGAATAAATTCGTACTCGTCTTATGTTGATAGTCATAGTTGTAATCAAGAACATAGCTTAAATAATGTTATGGATTTGAGTTAGGAACAAGAAGATTACGTTATCATGAATAATAAAAAAATGTTATCCAGAAATAAAAAAACATCACATTTCAATATAAGTTGAGATTTCTTGTATTTTAAAAATGCTTTTTTCAAAACTTAAGTTTTTCTCAAGATTATAAACATATTTCTAAAATAAAAAAATGTAATACATAATAATAAGTGCTTTTTATGGTTTGTGAATTGCTAACTACATACACATCAAACTCCAAAGATAATCTTTGTAAAGAAGAGATACAATGTTTTCAAAATGTATTGATCTTTTCATAAAATGAACTATGGATGTTGAAAAAGTACCTAACACGTTTTCCTAATCGATTAAAGAAAACCTAAACTAATGAAACGTTATTGAATTAGGTGTCAAGCTAAAGGAGCAGAAAAGTAATGAATCTTTAATTTGTGTATTTTTCACACTCTCTTGTCTAAGCATTAATTAAACACTGTCAACTGGCGATCAGCGTAGGTTGAAAAACTGATTTTAAGAGAAATTTATCTTGACGTTTCAACAATGATGGTTTTGAAAAAGAAGTCTTAAAGAAATGAAGTTTCAAAAATAATCACGTTATTGATGTTCTAACCAGGAGCGTGCTTCTTTTATTTGTTATATTGATTTTTTTCGGCCTCTTTGCTGCAACGTAACATGTTGAAAACAAAATGTTTATTACAACCATTTTTTCAAAGGCGGTGCATTTGAAGAATAAAAGAATTGTAATCATAATATAATAAAAAAAACTGTATGATAAAAAAATTTAAATCGTGCGTTTTCAAATGATTAATATCCTGTGTTGAAACAAATTAACCTTACCAAAATTAATTTCAAATGCCGGAGAGTCACCATCTAATATGTATTCATTTGATATGTACCGTATCCAGTTACTTTAACAATATCAAATTGAAAGAGCTAATATCCTATCATATATCAATATAAACCAGAAAACTACAGCCATAAAGATCCGGTAATCTCTTCTACATCAGACTGTGGCTACTCTTTATTGGAAACAATGATATATTGGTCCGATCCCAACTAAAATGATGAACATAAAATGTTACACAAAAATTGCAAAAATAAGTTATGACATTGAATATTATAAAATTTATGACCCACAACGGAATTTGTTCAAATATTCGAGCTTTCAAAATATTATCCTCGCCTTTTCCTTTCGTCATTTGTCTTTGGAATGACACAATGTGGATTCAAAGAAAAATAATGGAGAGGGTGATTGAAGAGAAAGCTTTGTGTCATTTCTGTTTCCAGAATATCAAAATCCTTTTTAGAGAAAAATATCTGATAGAATATTATATCGTATCATTAATTAGTAATGAATTGGTACCATATGGAATTGTATAAGTGTCACGGTGAACAAATCCTGAATCATAAAACGTGATTTTACATGTCGAAATGTTCAAAAGTGTTTCCGAAAGGTTAATCATTATTGTACAAGGGGAGGGTATTAGTGTCACGATGAAATATAATCTGTATAACTATCTCCTGTGTAGTACTTACAAAGCATATCGTTGCGTAGGATTAAGTATCTACTACGAAGTCATATTTAAACATGTGCATATTATAGTATATATTATAGCAACAGAAAGATTTAACGACACCTCTCTTACCCTTTTCCTTACTTCTCTGTATCGTTTGTCTTATGTGGTGTCCTTCTGATTGTATACATAATACAGATGTGCACTGTAAATATTGTGGAGAGGGCTTAATAAGTCCGACAACCTGTGTCCAATCCGTTTCACTTATCTAAATAAAATATGTTCAAATCAACATACTACGTAGAGGTACTATAAGGTTAATCCATAACGCTTCAAGTACAAATCATATTGTTCACTGATGATGTTACTAAAGAAAATGACAGCTAAATTCAAATATCTCTTAGTTCCTTAAACCGAATTAAAGGGAATACAAAGGCTGCCATATAACTATCGCTCTTAGTTCAGCTTTTTGTTGTCAGCGTTAAAATAAATAAAATTAAATGTTAGGATATCATAAAATAAAGACAACTTTTTGACGTTGCTATGATGCTACCTTATTCTCTGAACACGTGTTAAATAGCTGAAAATCGCTTAACCCCAACTCACTCATTAACTATTCTCTGAACTTTCTACAAAGACAGTGACACGCAACAAGGGTTTTGTGTGTGTTGCTTGAAACATACTCAGTTCAGATCAGTTTTAAGAATTGAATGCAATTTTATGTTAACTTAACTTTTAAATATCTAGACTTTTATCAACAGAATAAAACTGTCAATTCTTAACAAATGTAACGACTGGTAAGAGTGCTAGTGACCACTTTATGTGTTAAAAACCTCATAATCATTTGCGTTAAGGACATGTGTTTGCTCAGCTTTTAAAACCAAACTTTGAACGTTCCTGTTGGGGCTTCTTATTTTGTGTGAAATAGAGTGCTTGTAATCGGTAACATCTGGTTTACATATCGTGAGTTATTACCAACGAGGACAGTCATATCGAGGTTCATTTTTTTCATTGTGACATCATGCTATAAACAATGTTTTGACGACACGGTGCGCCTGTGACGTCACAGTTTATACGGACCGGCAGCGGCTAGTCCGGCGGCTTGGTTTTGAATATTTTCGTCAATTTTGAACAACGGTAATAAACATAATATTATATTCGAGACCATGACATACTTTGCTTACAACAGTCGTGACTAAGTATCTCTCGCACGGGGAATACTAATATTTAGCCACTCGTGTCGTAAACAAAGTATCTCAAGCCCATTTCCCAAAGAAAGCGTGCTACAATGCCTCTAAACCACATCTCACCTTGAAGCAGTCTCACTGTCACAGCCACACTGATACAATTCCACTGATCCACAATGATCCACTACAAATAAACGTATTTGATTGCTTTACGCCAAGGATTTCGTCTCAGTCTTTTGCAAAAGAGACGACTGTCTGACGTATTAAACTAGACAAAGGGCGGCAGTATAACTTTTTGAATTAATAGAATTGAGTTTTTTTTATGGTAAACTGTCACATTGAAACTCTTATTTCTAATTTCTATATCATCCCCCTTTTGACAAGACGAAGCGAAATTGGAGTTGGTCTGATATTAAAGTTGTTGTTCTTATAAATATATTCAATGTGTTTTATGTAAAAATGAAATTGAAGATGAATTTCATTTTATTTTGAAATGTCCAATGTATAATGATCTTCGGAAATTTTTTATAAAGCCATATTATTGTAATAACCCATCTGTTTTTAAACTTGTCCAGTTATTAAGTATCAATAATGAAAACAGTTATGTAATCTTGGGAAATATCTTTACAAAGCATGTACATTAAGAAATCAGTTGCTAATCAATTGTAAGTGATTATGTTTTCTGAAAATGTTCACCTGCACTGCATAATGTATCTTTGTAACCGCCGATTAGCTGTAATGCTAAAGGTTAATAAAGAATTGAAATTATCCAAAATTATACTATAGAGCATAAAGGTGAATTGAAATGTAAAAGACGGAGCACAATCTATTCATATCTTATAACTTGTGCTCAACTATTTTCGAATTTGCATGAAATTTGTCGATACACTATCCCGAATTTTGTAATGTTGTAGCTAAACAGAATTGTAATTAAATCTTAATACTTTGTCTTATTTAAATGAAAATTGGTAAGTTGATAAGCTTTCCTCAACATTCAACAAGACAAAAAAATATAATATCAATGAAAACCAACATAATAAGGCACGTAGTCATGGTAAATGAAGCGTGTGATACACTAATAATGGTGAGAGTGTCCTGACACTATTAACGCCTAAACCGACAGATCCTTTCTCTGATCAAACCTGACAATTGTCTCTGAACCTGTTCTCATCACATACATCATGGAGGCTCCAGTGTCGTGTTGGGAGAAGAAAAAGAGGGCAATTTGACTTGATTTATTAATTAATGTTAATGAAGTTCTCTCCAGGAAATCTGTTTTGTAACAAGTATAGTTTTGCGCTTAACTTAACAGTACAAGCACAAAGAAAATAGTCTCATCGACTACACCACAATTCAAGTAAATATTGTTCATTTGTTCAAAGTGAATTATTATTATTTCCAAAATATTTTCCTGCAGTGACACCCTTAACATCCTTTTGGTTGTCTTAAGATGTGTATAAATCATTACCCAGTACTGTATCATTATTAAGATATTTTCATACATATTAAATTTCTATCTCTGATGCTGATGGCAAGTCATGAAACACCGAATGAATTCTGTCAGACGTTTGAGTCTGAGATGCAATGTTTCCAAAATAATTTGACCTTTCAAAAATGGATTGCAATGTTTGAAAAGAATTAAAGTATTTCTAACAGATATGGTACCAAGAAAATCCTTATCTTACCTCAATTGGTGTATATTTCTTGATTAGTTGTCTAAGAATTAATTGAATACTGTCAAGAACATTTTGGAATAGATCAGAAAAGGTTAAAAAATTGATTCTTGAGAAATTAATCTTGACGTCTCGACAGCAAGGCATAAGAAATGTAGTTCTCAAAACTGATAGTAAAATGAACTTTCGACAGAACATTTGCCTTTATTCCTTGTTTGTGACACGTTATTTTTTTATAATTAATTCAGCATTTTTGTATTTGAACTTCTTGTAACCTGTTAATTATTCATCGATTAACAATGCCTATAAACTTCTGTTGTGATATGAATATTGTAAAACATGCATGGAAACTAATAGTAAATGTCTTTAAAACTAAAATAGTTATCTTTGGTAGTGGGACAACAAAACCAAATTAATGCTCATTAAAATTTGGCAACCAATATATCGATATTGTTGATAATTATACTTACCTCGGATTAACTTTTCATAGAAATAGACGACTCATTTATGCTATGGAAAACCTGGCACAGACTGCTTTGAAGGCAATGTTCTGTCTTATATGTCGAGCTAGAAATATATTGTTGCCCCTCGATTGCCTTATCAAAGCTTTTGACATAATGATTGTAGCAATCTTACTATAAGTATCATTGAAAAAGTTCATTTAAAATTCTTGAAGATGATAACTGGATTAAAGAATTCTACAGCGAATTACTTCGTTTACGGTGAATTTGGTCGCGAGTCATCAACATTTCTAAAACTTGATCAGTACAATGCCAATAACAAGTGAAATAAGGGGGAGAATTTCTTAACAATTGTGGACTTTGTGATGTTTTCAAAAACCCATCGAATTATAGTACAAATTGGTTCATTGCAAAAGTTGATCTTGTATTAAGAGATCAGTTTCTTCAGTCATGGAGAGAATCTATCAAAACAAGTTCTAAGAGATACTGTTACAATTATTTTAAAGATGGCCTACACTTTGAAAAATACTTATCAAGAAATATCTCAACTCAAATTCCGAACATGTAATCACAACCTATCCGTTGAGACAGGGAGGTGGCGTGGAATCCCAAAGAAGGAGAGGACATGCCACCTCTGTGACTCACCAGCGGTTGCTGACGAAATGCATTATTTATTTAGATGTCATGCCTTAAGTAGTTTTGGAGCTCAGTTTATATTAGTTTATTATTCAAATTGGCCAAACCATCACAAACTTAATTTACTCCTCAAAAGTAACAAATTCCGAAGTTTAAAGAACATATCTCTTTTCATCAAATGCATTTTTTCACATATGTAATAGTATCTGTGCTGTTGTATGTTATTCTTTATGTTATGCATGCGCTATCCGCATCTTTATTATATACTCATGTAATCTTATGATAGTAATACAAGGGTGCAATACGGAATACGTCTTCAAATTCCGTATTGCACTCCAGAATCCGTATTGCACGCCTGCCGGTTCTACTTTTTTTCAGCTTCGGCAATTCTCGGAATTTTCCGTACGTAACAATCATTTTCCTAATTAGAACACCGGATTTGAGGTATCTCAATGCATTGGTAACAAACTTCCTTTTTGATATGATATTGAAGAATGATATAGCGAGAAATTAGTGTTATCGTCAGTAAAGAAACTGCAAAACACTATAAAAAAGGAAATCCTAAACAAAACTCCGAGAACATCGCCAGCGACACTGGGCCATTATGACGTCAGAGCCTACAACGATTATGACGTCATTTCCATGGTGACGTCGTTTGAAAGGATCCCGTCGCTCGGAATCCTGAACTTACGTTTATCATATTCAGAACTTTATAAATAATAACTAAGGATAAACTTTTATCACTGTATTTAGTTTTCACACTTGATTAAATTGCCTCCTACGTTTAACTACGCAAAGTAATGAGAAAATAAACAGATAATTGAGGTATCAAATCATCAGTCGAGTGTGTCATAGGTAATCGCCTTCTTTGCATTATGTATCAATGCGCAGTGCGACGTCTCGGTTTTTTTAAAGCAATTCAAAATTACTTTTAAAAAGGTTAAAAAGAGAGTATATAATAAATACAGAACGTCATACGTGTGCATTTGGGTCGTTTGTATTGAACTCGAAGATGTCATGGACGGGGAGAAACAACTCGTTCTTCGAACTCGTTGTTCCTCCGCGTCCATGACATCTACTTGTTCAATACAAACGACCCAAATGGACACGTATGACGTTCTGTATATTTATTTCTCTATGTAAAATTACTCATGTACCACCGTTCGTGGTTTTAGAGAATAAAGAATCTTGAATCTTGATATCCATTTCATGATAAATTTAAATGACTATTACATGTAGATTTTTCAGATAAATGCAATGCATTATTTATTTGTTAGTATGAGAAGACTGTACGTATAAGAAGAACACTCTCTATACAATGAAAAACTCAATACTAGATTAAAAGACCAGAGGATATTGGGCGCATTCATGTCTAAATTTGTGTCCACTTTCGACAACTGTTTTTCAATTTACATGACATTTATCATTTAAAAAAATCTTATTTTACATTTTACTGTTTTTCCCCTGAAAATGTATTTGTTGGATCATTGTATTGTTTCTGTAACTGGCATGTACTCAGTTATGCCGTGTGTACAAGGAGTTCTGTTCTTGTTTACCGATATTGGTTAATTCATCTTTGTAAAGTAAGTAATTTCATCCCGTATTAAAGATGATTTTGAACCAAATACTGAATAGATTGATAAGACAGTGTTTAGTCATTATTTGCAAACATAACCATGTAATCTACAATGCTTAGTTTGAGCTGAAGGCCATAACAACCATCACAACAAATGACCAATTGACCTGTTTGAATTTTTGTACTATAATTGTACTAAAAATGAAATATTAAAAAACACGATCATAGATTAAAAAACATTTTTTCAAACAACTGCAAACACTTTATATTTTTGCTGTTCAGCAAATACTGTAAGCCATTTAAATTTTTTTGAGATGGAGACGTCATCTTTCATGATGTCAAAGTTGGAAAAAGAAATAAAAAATAGATATTCTGGAACAGCACACACAAGCACCAGAACCCTTGCATGTACATTTTAATCAAAAACATTAATAAGAATCTTAGATTGTTTAAAAAAAACATTTCTTTTGAAAAAGTTATTTCAGATTCGTGTATTTTCATAAATCCTTTTGTGTACATGTACCTGAAAGTCACGAACTAACGACTTTTCAGCCATCATCAATTTTCCCCAAAAGGCAGTCTTGTTTTAAGTGGTCCCTAATTTTTCTTCAAACACGTTTCATATTAATTTATACAATGCTGCTGAATTGTGAATCTGTTTCAATTTCCAATTAACTTTCCACTTGCTCCATTCATTCCAACTTTAACAGATCTATGTCTCTCACGCTTATAACATGCAACTTACTAATTGTTTTAAGTGGTTTTAAGCTTTAAAATAAGGTAAAAAAATCAGCTCACTAAATCGAATTAGCAAGCTTACTCAATTGAAATAGTAAGCTTACTAATTCTAATTAATAAGCTTATTAAATAGCAAATCCCGTTTGGCAACCCATAGTATATTAATATTAATTCATATGCAATTCACATTCATATGATTTAAATAATTTCATGATGAAAACCCTCAGAATGTGTTTTCTTTATCAATGCTTGAAAAAGATTACTTCCGTTTAAATTCTCAATGAAATGTAATTTAAGGAACTGAAAATAATACTAATACTGTTTTAATATCTGTTTTCAGTGAAAATCATATAAGAAACCAATTTTATGACCCTCTGCAAACCCATCACTCTTCTGTTTAATTTATTAACGGCCTTAAATCTTGCTGCAAAATGATCTTCTTGATGACAATAAAGTAACTGATGGCATTGAATCTGAAATTACAAAGATCAAGGCCTTGACTTTTAAGCTCTCATAATGTGGTAAACTTGTAATGTGTAACTTGTTTATTTAATATCCACAAGTAATTTCCTTAATTCAATTTTCAATCATACTAATAACATTTGTCTCATTTGCGACGAATAAACTCATAACTGTATCGTATTAATGATAACAATTTGTGCAACATATATATATTTGTCAATCATCATTCATGTGTATGTAGGTGTAGTTTCATGACAATAGTTGAACATTCTAAACCTTCAACTGAAATTATGTACATCCAGCTAGGATGATTTGAATCCATATGCAAAACAAAGATACAACCACAAATATTATTTATGCAACACTAACATGGATGCATACGCCAAGTTTCAGTAACGTTTGGTACTGGTAGCTTTAGTAGCATCCCACTGCTAGAAATATTATTGTTGGCATTTAGAATCATGTAAGAGATATTTGAGTTGACGAAATTGAATCTCAGTATTTGATATGTATAGGCACAGGATATTTAACTGTTGTAACATGATCTTGTAACAACTAGTGTCCTAACGTTATTGAAAGAATATGGTAGCTCTATAACAAATGTATGTCATAAACCAAACACGTTGTTTACGATTGATTGACAGAACGACATTAATTCACTTTTTGGATAATTTAGTAACAATATATATAATCTACTAATCAGATATACTACTTTAAGCTTCACGGTCCTCATAAAACGACATTCAAAAATTAATCATTGAATGTACTTAAATATGCATAATCTACTATATACTTCAGGGTTGTTTGAGAACGCTTATTCATAAGACCTCTTTCAAATATCAATCAATTGGACAACAATTACGATGAAAAATATTTATCTAGGCTATTTAGGATTCCTTTGGAATTGCTTTTGAGAAAATATTTTGTTTTCAAAAAGATTTAGTGTATGAATGCGAAAAAGTCCCCGAAAACCGTTGAAGGGTCACTGGCAAACAAAATAATCAATAAAAATGGAATTTTTTGGAGTAGAGGATTTAATTTTTGCTAGAACGAATTGTAAGCTACTGTCCTTTTGATAAATAAGTTCCTACATCGTCATTGACAAAATGAATTACCGAGAAAGAAAATCAAATCTGTATTATACAGACTATTGTTATTTGAACGATTTTTGTATTATCAATATGATGGTATAAATATATAAGTTATAACATTGCTTAGCGGGTTCCAAAGGTATTTATTATTCATGCGAAAGGTTTTATGCAACGAGCGGAACGGGAGTTGCATAAAACATTTCAAGGGAATAATAAATACCTATGTAACCCACTGAGCAATGTTATAACGAATTTATCTTACCGAATGTTTAAACACAACGCATATTTAAAAAGGTTAAAAACTGCTTAGGCACATGGCAAAGGTCGGGGTCACAAACCGGAAGTGTTGTTTTGAAAACCACATCATCAATCGTGTCAGTGCCTCGCTTTGTCACTAGTCAGAGACATTTCTTTTTATGAACACAGTTCCTGAAGCATAATTTCGATGTTAAACGACTTTCCTTGCAAGACACACAACGAAACAGTGAGTGAATACTGATATTTCGAATAAATGTGAACCGATTCTTATATGCTATGATCAAGAAAGCTGCGACACAATATTGACATTTTTTTAGACGAGAAATATATTTAACACCAAATCTTAGATTGATAAGCTAATTATGGCAATATGCATGTATGTTTTTTGTAATTATGTAGCTTGCAATTACTTTGACTTTAGTTTGCATAAAGCTACATATTATTTGAGCAAAGGTAACATCAATGTATTCAACGAAACATACTTTTCAAGGAGCTCAATCTGCACGCTTTTTTCATGGCGGTGTGTAAATAAGTTCAATTTGCACGCTTTTTACGTGATTGGTTCATGGCGGGGTATAAATAATTTATCATCCCGCTCAAGAGGGTGATATCAGTAGTTATCCAGGGTCACGTGAACCAATCAGAGATCGAGATTCTTACATGAGGTAGGATAAGACAGTTTGTTCTTATATATGTGTATGTGACAAAATTTAATGGTATTGACAAAATGATCTCTTTCTAGTTTTCTACAAAATGTTGCTTGTAAGTTGTCAACATAAAATTAGTTTAAATTTCAAAGAAATGATTTTCCCTTTGTGGTGGTATTTTACCTCTTCTCATTTCTTATTTTTGTAATTGTGTATGTGTATATATGTAAGTGTCATAGGAAACTCGGGTAGTAGAGGTTCTGACTAGTCAATAATGTAGCGCCTAGGCAATAGCCTTACTGTCTTAAATACGGATGTATTTAGAAGAGAGAGATTTGAAATTGAAATGATACATATTGCAATTTATAATATGGATATGAGTATGTAAGGAATGAACATTAAAAAACTTTGACAAAAATGATATTGGTTATCTCATAACTTGGCAATACCATGCTTCAATGAAATGGATATTCTGTTTTTTTATAACTCTGAATCAGTTAACATCAAAGTCAAATAAAAAACATATCTATTTACAAGTTCAAAGAAAAAAAAGAAAATTGAATAAGCCACGCATAGATTGTTTCTTTGATGTTAGATTTAATGTTAGACAAGAAGAAATAATCATGGGGAATATATATTACATATTTGTCATAAATCTATTTCACTTAACGATTAATATTTTTTCTACGATAGTTAGATGTTGTACTTTGTCTGGGAATTACCAGCATAAAATGAAATTTTGTAAGATTACCTATCCATTACTGCAACTAATCGCCCGCCTTATATATTTATACGTCTGGATACAAGCATTCAAGTTATAAATCAGAACAGGGACTAATCTTAAAAGTAATTTGATTTAGAATATGGGTTACATGACCCTCTTCAAAACAATGTTTTACGATGGGAATATGTTTGTTATAAAAAACTATGAATATTGTTTGAAAATGTATTTTGGAAAAAACATGAAATACATGTATGTTTCAGCTTTCCTCACTCAAGTGTGTAATTGGACAGATATGTGAAAAAGTGATAATTTCTTGCTTACAATCATTCAGAACACAGTCAACTAGGTATACTCTGAACCTGTTTTCAAAACATACATCATGCGCTTTGTTACTGTTGATAATGAAGGTCCTTCAAGGAATTTGTTTGAAAATGTATTTTGGGAAAAACGTGAAATACATGTATGTTTCAGTTTTCCAAATGGACAGATAAATGAAAAAGCGATAATTTCTTGCTTAAAATTATTCAGAACGCAGTCAACCAGGTATACTCTGAACCTGTTCTCAAAGCAGACATCATGCTCTTTGTTACTGTTGATAATGAAGGTCGTTCAAGGAATGTGTTGTGTACAGTATAGTTCTGCAATGACGAGGACAAAGTCACATCAACTACACCTCAATACGAGTTAAGATTGTTCATTTATTCAAAGTGATAATTCAATATTTTCAAAGTCTTGTACAAAATGATAATGACACCTTTAACAAAAACCTGTTGTCTAATTGTTTAAATTGTAAGTTAGACCACGAGCACCTAGCACGATTGATTTAACGGACTATCTAACGATTAGACAATCGATATCGTACCAATAAAGTTAATTGCTATATCAAATCATAAGTTAATATTACATTTGTTGAAATTTGTTGTTTTGTTTGTAATAATATAGTCGAGGCGGATATGGGATTTGGTTGCTGCTTTGTAGTAAATAGAAACTTCGTTTAAGCTTTTTCTGTTTCGAACTGTACGCAAAGTTAACCCCTAAATATAAAAGCTGCGTTTGACATGTTGTCATTCATTAACTTAATCAGGATATGAAAGTCTACAGTGTTTATTTCCATTCATAGACATCACGTAGCAACATGCAGTCATCTAAATACTATAGCATGAATGATTTGAATATCAACAGAAAAAAAACACTAAATGCATTAAAGGATACCTCTTGAAACAAAGCTGTACATGCTTTACTGCTTACTGACCTGTAGAATCAATTTAATTTTTAAAATGCATATTTGTGTAATGTTCAAAAAAAGGAATTTTGTTCGTAAAAAGTAGTTCCGTGGTGGTATAACTGAAAATGGCGTTAGGTAGACCATGGTTCCAAAGGAGTCTAATCATTATCAAGATTCTGTTGCCAATGGTAAGTCATAAACACGTAGTAAAATCTGTCAGATGAGTGTGTTTGAGATGAAAAGAAAAGCTACCAAATTCTGCTGAAAACCCGAATCTCTCTTGAATTGGTGTATATTTCTTGATTACTTGTCTAACAATTAATTGAACACTGTCAAGGGAAGATTGAAACAGATCAGAAAAGGTTGCAAAATTGATTTTTAAAGAAAACTGTCTTGATGTTTCGACAGCGAAGGGTGGAAAAACAAGGCAGAAGAAATGTAGTTCCCAAAATTAATAGCAAAATGAACTTTCAATAGAACATTGGTTTTTTTCCCGTCTCATCCTTTAAGTTGTTCGTGACAGGTTGAAACAATTTGTGTTATTAATTCCACATTTTTCAAATTAGTGTAGTTAAACTTCATGTAATCTTTTAATCATTCATTGATTAGCAATGGCTATAAACTTCTTTGGTGATATCCATTTTATGGTGAAAATAAATTACTGTTTTTCTTCAGATAATTACAATGAATCAATCAACTGTCGAATAAGGAAGATCCCGCAAGATAAAATATCAAGTATATATACTTCAATATAAATCATCCCCTGAATCAAATACACACAAGAACAGAAGCAAAGAGAGGTGAGTACAAGGAATACTCATCTTTATTTTAGTGGCGTAGTAATAATAATATTGATATTTATTTTTCTACAGCAATATATACTCGAGGCGCTAAAGAAAAAACATGTAAGGAAATAAAAATATTAGTTGTAAGCTTTTTTTAAAGTTCACATAACCACAAACATATTTCACTGTTTTCTTTGATATATATTAAAGTCTGATTACAATATTGTATAGTTCGTCAAAGGTCGCTACTCAAATATGTCCAGTTTGGTATTGAAAGCCGTTTTTGAATGCCACATTTGATGTACCGCTTAGACCTATCTGGCAACAAAGCAGTGAATGCATGACTGCCCGTCACTGGTCACACCCCCTTTTTGTGACGTCATAAACAGAACCAGCCTCGTTATCTATACATCTATCGTAAACATACAGAAAAAAAACCCAACAAGTGAGAAGTGATAACGTCGAGGTTAGTGGATGTTTAACAGATATGTTTTTAAAGAGTTTTTGAAGAGTTAGTTGATTTTGACAGTTTGATTTCTTTAAAACTAAAAAACACACTGAATTTAATATCACCGTTTGAATTGAAATGTTGATGATGACACTCGTTTTATAAGGAGATATTATATTTACACTTGAATGCAGTATAATCTTTTTTTTGAGAAATACACAAAATGGACATAAGAAAACAAATGTATTTGTTTAGGTCACTATAGAAATTATCTTCAGAGAACTGTATATGAATTGTTTCAATATAAAAAAATACGTTTCGAAACTACATATGAAGTTTCAATGTCGCACAACAATACATTTATGATAGGTGAGCTATTTTCCATTATTGAAAATACATGCACCTAGTAGTTTGAGCACTGATATAAGACAACAGGTTCTTCAGTAGAGCATTACATTTCAAAAGGTTAATTGCAAATTGAGTAAAAGTTTAAAAGAAGACCAAGAGAGCATTTGTCAGTCCTCATTAGTTGTTAGTTATGAACATGGATATTTAAAAATATACACAGGTGTATTTTGTATTCTAAAATTCCCACATATTGTTATATACATTGTTCCTACATAATGTATTCCTAGATAAGGGAATTATAGATCTAGCTAAAAAAACATTTGAATCCACCATATGATTTCCACTATTAAAACGTAAAATAAAACATTAAAAAAGGAAGCACTTAATCAACTTTGAAATGGAAACAATCCTGATTATTGTTAAAACGATTTACTTTCGAAATGCCTAATTTGAATGCCATTAGCTTTGAAAAAGAAAACTTAATGTTCTAACCTGATTCTAAAAGTCTTGATGTTTCTGTAAAGGAGCAATTACTGGTCCTCGAAATTTGATTTACAGCCATTACTTAAAGCTTAAGGAAATTGAAATGAAACTATTTTAAAATCCTACGGCTTGCATTACCTTTACTTTCTAGTTAGCTTGGGAAGTTTCTGATCTGAAACCTACAACAGAAAAAGTAGAGTAGAATGATAAAAAGTTCTTTGTTTTTAAATTTTCTTATTATTATTCCTTGTGAATAACAACGATATGGAGAACATATATAGGGAAAATATAGCTAAAAAATTCATCTGAACGCTCACTCTTTCCGATTACTATGCAACTTTGTAAAATGTATAATGCGGATAATTTAAATAATCCACGAAAATTATTTGTAGAAACTCTAATAAACAACAATTGTAGAACTATTTAATGTACTGTATTTTGGCTAATTACTTGGAACACTTCTATTGTAAAAAAAAAGTAATGAAAAGGATATTAAAGCTTTGTAAATATATTGATTTGAGGTCTTTCATAATAGCAATAAATATTTGTTTGTGCCAATATCATTCCAATTTTGAAATATTTTGTTACATTTTGCAAAGCAAATTTGACTCTACCCCCTATCGATTCATTACTATAAAAAGTTTAAGTTGCTTGGATATCAGAAAAGAAAACTAATGAATGGGCTTGATCAGTCAAGAATAGATTGAATGCATGGATTTGCAATGTTTTCAACTAAATAAGTCCATGACATCTTGCAAGACCAAACTAATTACAAAAATCATTGTGCGTTTTTCAAATTGTAACTATTCAATTCAATGAAACGAAAGCAACCAACCCTTCAAGGATATAAATAATGCACACATAAGTTAGAAAAAACGATGTATATAATATAACAGAAAATAATCATTTAAAATGGCTTTAACAAGTTGTTACATTTCAGAATATACAAGGTTGAAGTACGTCATCAAGAAACTCTCATCAAAACAAATGTCAGACAACAAGATTGTATTACACATTATATCCAACAGGTCGAACATCCACGCTTGAAGCAGATTAAACTTTTCAATATAGAACACCTGTATGATGAGCATTCATCAATAATGTAGCAAACAAATGAAACCCTGGCAGTTTTTGCAAGTTTGATGCATATTTCTAACGTCAAAACAATTTAATATCATTACTTCTTTATCCTAATTTCTTTTCTTGTTAAATAAGAAAGCTTTCTCATAAAAGGTTTTCATTAGGTCTTCAGACGAAAGTCTGGAAGACCTACTGTTATTATCCTGATTATTATTATTTTCCACGATTTTGTCTTCGCGATTGCTCAAAAACTACTGAAGCAAATTGTATGAAACTTTCAGTATTGATTTGTGCTGAACCCTATACAATCGAAATCCGTTTCCGGATATCTACTTCCGTTTCCGGTTTACAGCCATTACAAATTCGAAAATTTAACATGGGGGGAAAATTTCAAAATGCACTTAGAGACTTGAAATTTCACATGAAGATGCGCATTGACCTGCAGAACAAAAACATCAATCATGAAAAATCTCTAGGTCACGTGACTTGGCCGCCATTTTGCTTTTAGTGCATTTTTGACCATTTCGGACCCCTACCGCCTTTGAAAATCTTCTCCTCTGAAGATACTTGCACTAGAGAGCTGAAATTTAGACATAACGTAGATGAAGCTTAGTTTTCTATAGGATACTCAAATCAAAGTCCTAACGTTAATAGTTAGGTCTCTGTGACCTTTCAAAGTTGACCAAAATCTAAAATTTGCAATCTTGAGAATCTTCTCCTCTGAAGATACTTGCACTAGAGAGCTGAAAATACATACTGCATGTAGCTGAAGTATTGTACATAAAAGTTACCTCGTTTATTGGTGCTAACATTAATACTTTTTGTGCTGTGACCTTTCAAAGTTGACCAAAAACGAAAAAATCGCAAACTTGAAGGGCTCATACCTCAAAAACCTAGCCGTGGAATTTCATGATTTTTGCATGAGAGCTAAACATGCATAAGGTCTACAAGAATCAAGAATGAAATAGATCGCGAACAGTCATTTCCGGTTTTGACAGGGCTTCAAAAATTGAAATTTCGGATTTTGAAAATTTTAACATGGGCAAAATTTTAAAAATGCACTTAGAGACTTGAACTTTCACATGAAAATGCGCCTTGAACTGAGGAAGAAAAAAAGGCAATCATGACGACTTCGTAGGTCACGTGGTTTAGGCGCCATTTTGAATTTACTGTACGACCTCTCACATTTTGACCGGAAATGGACTTCCAGAGACATGCAGATTGCACTTAGAGACTTGAAATTTCACATGAAGATGCGCATTGACCTGCAGAACAAAAACATCAATCATGAAAAATCTCTAGGTCACGTGACTTGGCCGCCATTTTGCTTTTAGTGCATTTTTGACCATTTCGGACCCCTACCGCCTTTGAAAATCTTCTCCTCTGAAGATACTTGCACTAGAGAGCTGAAATTTAGACATAACGTAGATGAAGCTTAGTTTTCTATAGGATACTCAAATCAAAGTCCTAACGTTAATAGTTAGGTCTCTGTGACCTTTCAAAGTTGACCAAAATCTAAAATTTGCAATCTTCAAGGGCAGATAACTCAAAAACCTAGCCAGGGAATTTGATGATTTTTGCATGAGAGTTAGACATTGGCAAGGTCTTTAAGATAAAGGAATAAAATCGCTCTTTTTTCTCTCCAAAAATTTGGCTTGAAAAAAAAATGCACTTTTTTCGCGAAAGTATGATAAAAATCCTTCCCAAGGGCAGGGCAACAGCATTAATGGCCAATGAAGTCTGGACTTTTTATTTATTTTTTTCAAGTTGATTTCTTCTTCCTCTGCCCTCTGTCCCCTTCTCTTTCCCTTTCCCTGATGTCTGACTACTTGTCTGTCAGTTCTGAGAATTTCAGGCAGATATCAATTCAAGTTTTCGAGTTATGTGCATTTGAAAAGGGTAGTTTGGAAAAAGTGGAGGGACTTTGAAGGTACACACTGGGAAAGGTATTGAGCAAAATTTTCAAGAAGCACTTAGAGACTTGAACTTTCACATGAAAATGCACCTTGAACTGAGGAAGAAAAAAAAGGCAATCATGACGACTGCGTAGGTCACAAGGTTTAGGCGCCATTTTGAATTTACTTTACGACCTTGCACATTTTGAGCGGATATGGACTTCCAGAGACATGCAGATTGCTCAAGACGATGCATAATGACATTCCAGCATTGTGATACATTGAAATGAACCTTACGAATTGCACAGCGGTCTGAAGACCGTCAGAGTTGCCTGGGCAACCCTAGTTTAACATTATAATTGTTCGGGGAAAATGTTGAAAAACAGAAGACGCCAGTTAACTTCTTTAAAAAAAGACACTTTTTAGAAATCTATGTATGTGCCATTCCAAGCGGGAGAAATGTCTAAAAACTTATTGATTAAAAAATTACTTCATTCATTTAATATATGATCATTTATGAAATTATTAACAATTGTAATTAATACGTAATCAAACCAAAGAAACATTTAAGATAAATATTAAAAACAACGCCATTAATTCATTCAATTCATTATTCTTTGTTCAATAAAATGCCTTCAGAAAGACAGATCACAAGGTTAGGTTTCAGATCAGCCCTCAACAGTAGTCAGTAACTTTCCATATCTTCAGGGACATAAAAATGCACAATCCTTATTCTCTGGAAATGCTATTTTTCATTAACTTAATTTTAACAATCTGTCGTTAATCCATAATTCATGAAAGTATACCAAAGGGTCGTATCTTGATTTACATTAAGGTTCATTTGAATCAGTAATTCAACGTGTTCACGGGATACATAAGAGGGGGGTGGGATATGTTGGTGGGGGTGATGCATTTGAACTTTTAAGAGGTGATACAATCAGTATCTTGACAACATGATTAATATTTCTGATGAGCACTCGTTGTCTTGGAATATGATTCCAATCATGGTGAATTACTTATCTTGAGTTCATTGTTTGTCTACCTGCGTATATGATTAAACTACAGAGATGAGAGAATGCATCCAATTACTATATTTACCGTATTAAACCATTTCAAAATATTGTCAAAGTTCGTTTTAAAAAACACTGTCCTACATATAAAATCAAATTGTAATTTTGAAGTTTGTATATATGTATATATGCAATCACAACAAATATGTACAGTTGTAATGTCATTCTTAAGTTATTTTTTTTGAGTTTTTCAAGACAAAATGAAACATAATCTAAATCCTTTACAGAAGTAAAGGATTAGGAAAATTTTCAACAAACAAACAATCAAAATTATATGAAACCATATGTATCACTGTACTCTGCCAAGTATCACAGATTATTGCATTGAGTAGCGTATGTTGAATGATGTTAAATAATTATGAAAACTGTTGACTGATGTTTTAGATTCATTTATGAAGGGTTTAAGTGACATCATCATAGTTATGTTACATTAGTTAAGGGACATTTTGGCATACATTGTATGGCATTTTCTGACAACAAGAAATCTCTCTCCAGACTGACCTGAACGATTATATCGATTATATCGAAGATACCTTTCATCTTATGTCGAAATATCCATCAACGTATTTTATATTCATCACGTTACATTATATTTTTATCAATCATTCCTGAACATACATACATATGTATGAATTTCAGTCGTCTTGAATTCCTCAAAACCTCTCAAGTTAGAAAATAAGAACGAATATGAAAACATTCTTTTAATAAAGGAGATAATTTTATTTTCCGGTATATGGTTTTGGTATTGTGAGGATAGAATTACTGTTTTCATGCATTCTTGTCATGTTTTATGCTCTCCGTTTTAAGCACCTTGTAGTATTGAGACTAACCTCAGACATAAAATACATGATACACTATTGCCACAATTGCGAAATTACTTTCAAGTATTTTTAGCTCACCTTTACAAAGTAAATGTGAGCTTATGTCATGGCGCTTCGTCCGTCGTCCGTCTGTCTGTCCGTCCGTCCGTCCGTCCGTCCGTCCGTCCGTAAACTTTCACGAAAAAGACTACTCCTCCTAAACGAATCCAGATATCATTCTGAAATTGTAGTATGTTATACCCATGGTGATTCCTCACAGAAAGGTAGACGTTTCAGTTTTGAGAATCCAAGATGGCCGCCATGGCAGCCATATTGAATTTTCAATTAGATTTCAGGAAAAAGACTACTCCTCCTAAACGAATCCAGATATCATTCTGAAATTGTAGTATGTTATACCCATGGTGATTCCTCACAGAAAGGTAGACGTTTCAGTTTTGAGAATCCAAGATGGCCGCCATGGCAGCCATATTGAATTTTCAATTAGATTTCAGGAAAAAGGCTACTCCTCCTAAACGAATCCAGATATCATTCTGAAATTGTAGTATGTTATACCCATTGTGATTCCTCACAGAAAGGTAGACGTTTCAATTTTGAGAATCCAAGATGGCCGCCATGGCAGCCATATTGAATTTTCAATTAGATTTCACGAAAAAGACTACTCCTCCTAAACGAATGCAGATATCATTTTCATATTGTAGTATGTTATACCCATGGTGATTCCCCTCGGAACGGTAGACGTTTCAGTTTTGAGAATCCAAGATGGCCGCTATGCCAGCCATATTGAATTTTTAATTAGATTTCATGAAAAGACTACTCTTTCTAAACTAATCTAGATATCATTCTGAAATTGTAGTATGTTATAACTATGGTGATTCCGCACAGAAAGGAAGACGTTTCAGTTTTGAGAATCCAAGATGGCCGCGATAGCAGCCATATTGAATTTTCAATGAGATTTCATGAAAATGACTACTTCTCCTAAACCAATCTAGATATCATTTTCATATTGTAGTATGTTATACCTATAGTGATTCCTCCCACAAAGGTAGACGTTTCAGTTTTGAGAATCCAAGATGGCCGCGATAGCATCCATATTGACTTTTCAGCTGCAGATGACACATCAATTTTACTAAATTTTAAGCTTTCATCAAGTGATCACTCGCACTATATAAATTCTCTAATTTGAACTTACTAATCATAATTTTATCTTGAATATAGAATATTTAAGATTGTCATGCAAGTTGTTCTATATTTTAAGTGTTTCTAAAACATTAAGATGAAAGACAAACATAATTAATTAATTTGTTTAAACTATTTATGGCAACTAGCTACAAAAACCCAATGACATTAAACATCATGTTAGATTTTGAACAATGGTATCTCCCTTGTATTCCTTTAAATACCACACATAAGGGGTCAACCAGAGTTCAGATATTTCTGTTGAGTCCACTATGCTGTCTAATACACATCCCAATACAGGCTGCTAGCATCATAGTGTCAGCTGCTAGTCTGTTGCATAATCAACCTGACCCAATTGATATGGTAGAGCATTATGCTATATGGCCATTTGTATGCAATAAGAGTTATGGAAATTAGACTTGTATTCTCATGACAGCGATATGTTCTTTCTAAGAATAACAACTTACACAAAACTTGTCACTTGTTTTGTGTTTAGCAATCTACATGATAAGTTGATGTGGAAAGAGTTATTTTGCATCAGGTTCCAGTTCCTGTGTTTTACTCATATTTGTACCATTTCTATATCTAACAGCAGTTCTTCTTGACACAAAATCAATTTAGGACATAAGCTACCTTTATTTTGTGAAATTATATATATTTTTCACAACAATTCATGTTCTCTCCCGTCAAGTCTATTAATACCACACATAAGGGCTTAGCCAGAGTTCAGGTTTACATGCTCAGCACACTAGAATGATTCTCCAAATATACGTACACAAAGCCAAATACACAAATTGCTACACTCTCCCTAAGGATCTGGGGCTAGCAGCCCTGCCTGCTTGTATATTGCATAGTAATCCTGACCTAATTGATTGATAGAACATAATGGACTTTATGGAAAGTATATAAATTGTCTTTATGAAAAGTATACTTGTATTCTATTAATAGTAATACTTTTTACAAATAAAAATTTAGACAAGTCAAGAATCAGCTTTTGTGTACAACAATCTGCATGATGAGTTAATATTAACAAGTCAAGAATTTGCTTTTATGTTCAGTAATCTACATGATAAGTTAATAATAGAGGTATTTTGTATCAGGTTCCAGTTCCAATACCATGTGTTTTATTTTGTATCAGGTTCCAGTTCCAAATAAAAATAAATGATAATTGTATCATGCTGAAGGGGTTCTGGGAACAACATGTCATCATAGAAGTCATTATTTTTCAATTAGATTTCAGGCCAAGTTCTACTTCTACTAAATCAATTAAGATATCATTCTGAAAAGTGAGTATTTTTTAATATAGTGATTCCTGACAAAGACGCATTTATTTTATTATCAAGAATCCAAGATGGTCAATATGTCAATTATATTGAATTTTCAATTAGATTTCATGAAATTCATTGAAAAGAATACATTTCCTGATCAATCAAATCAATGTCATTATATTTGAATTGATACGCTTGTTGTAATATTTATCAACACTATAAATACAGTTACAAAAAACTGTATGAATCATCTTTATCTGCGAACAGCATACATAATTCCTGACACTTCATATATATGGCAAATAACATAGCCAGTGAGGGATAAATATACATTTTATAATCATCTATATCTGATTACGGTCTGAACAATGATTATCTAGATAATTATAATGATCATTCAATTCAAACAAATCCTTTTCAAAAGCATTTAAAATGATTAAATTTGTTCACTCCCAACACTAACTGTTAGGTTTTTTACTCCTTTGTTCCCGTGCAATTAATTTATTCCAAATTGAAAATTTTGATTAATGAATAACAAATTATCTTTTATTTTGTTTGTCATGCTAATAAAAGATATCATTTAATATTCATCTTCAAAACTAATTGAACAGCTGTCTGAACAATTCTTTTTTTACAAAGTCTTTCTCACCAATTCTCTCTGTTTGTTAAGATACTTCAATAAACATATTACTGAGTTGACCTCCAGATTATTTCCATTGCAAACCTCGCTTCTACCTCCACCCCTTCTATCCCCCCTTTCCCTCCTCCCCTTTTTTCTTCTGTCCTTCCATTGCAAACCTATCCCACATTCCTTCTACATGAGACATTGACCTGGACAGTTTACTTTGGCAATTGGACCTATCACTTGCTGAATTTGTGATTTGTGTCAGAGGGATATATTCCAAATGTTTATGTGCATCATCTTTTTAGTTCTTTGGAAGTTGAGAGTGTGACTAAATGAATACTCCTAAACCAATCAAGATATCATAATGAAATTAATACAGATGCCCACATAAAAGTAGCATTTTGAAGATTAAAAAGTCCAAGATGGTCACCAATTTAGCCATAGATATACAAAAATGTTATACAAAAACCTACTGCTTGTAAACATATCATGATTATATCATTCTTGTATTAATGTTTGTTCAAACTCTAGTGGTTTCCAACAGAAGAATAGCATTTTAAAAGATAAATAATAATCATTCATTTTAAGGTGAGCTTCTGTACCCTCGGTACTTTTATTTAACATTTATCTTGAATAACAGTTCTTCAATACAAGAAAAAGAAGAATTTGAGCATTGTAATTACATTTCTTTGTGGTGATTGAATCAGAAATGCTTCTTTCAGTTTGATATATTGATGTTAAGTGCGATTAAAGTTTATTTCTACATGCCATTTTTATTAAAATTCTTTAAAGTATCTTCTGATATTTCCTTTAAAACAATTTCACTCATTCGATTCAACAGTGTAAAAACTATCAGTATCTTGGATGTCAGTAAGAAAGATATCAAATACAAATGTCTCCCTAAAAAAACATCAAGCTGATTCAATGTTTCATCAACATAACAGGAATGAAATTAGAAGTAAAAGTCTTGTCTATATCAGTGTGATAAGTAAAGAGGCATAGTTGGTGTTATGTAAGCCAGTTTAAAAGTCAAGCCTGAGGGATTGTGTTCATTCAGTCCTCGGGGGGGGGGGGGGGGGGGAGGGGGGGGGGGGTGAACCTTGTTCAGTCTGTATATCCACGGGGACTAGATAACTGTTTTTTACGAAATGATTGATGCAACTGAATACAAGATTTAAAAACGAGAAAGTGAAGTTAATTGTTTTGCTCGTACTTGATGTCACTGTCATTTTTATTATATCATTGATATATCCGCTGTATCAATTGTATCAATTGGTTACTTGTATTGTGATATCTGTATTTTTGTTTTTTGTTTTCAAGCATTATTGGCCAAAAGTAAATATAAAAAATCAGATCTGAATATTCAAATTTTCAGATCTGCTTGAAAACGACACAAGAACTGCGTTGAATATGTCGCATATCATCAATAAAGAAGTTGTTATCAAGAATAACAAGCAGTTGATAAAGCTATTATGGAACACGTAACGCGGATACAAAAATACTAGAATAATTATTACTTAAACTTTGACGTTCAAGGGTACTTCCCCAGTTCACAGGAATACCAAACAATTGATAAGTCTTTAGAACAGATAATAAGGATACACAAAACTAGAACTGTTATTGAACCTTGACATTTAAAGGGTACGTTTCATCAAAAATGAAGTATGACATTTTTCAGCTTGTAGATCTATTGACAAATGTAACAATGTGTTCTCATCTAAGTTGCGATGTTCCAGAACACTACTGTAGCACATGTCGCGACTCTGCATCGGCGTTTCAACGTCCTGGTCAAATGATTTGATGTTTACTTCTATTCTCTTAAGTGTTAGTTTTGAATATGGTGATTTGGGATTTAGTCAAGAGAATTTCACTTCTATCACGACTGCCTGTATAATTGCATGGAGAAATCCCCCCAAATTTTCTGGCCATGCATTGCGATGAAACCTACGAGTATCGACTAGAACTATCGAAACTTTGGTGATACTGCACTGAAATTCAATTTCCCCTGAAGAAGGAACAAGAAGCAGCCCAGAAACGTCGTGAGAAATTAATAAAGAAGCTGTCATTCATATATCATCTTGTATTACCTTAGTTACATTTTCAATCATGTTAATAGTTTTATTTGGGGCGTAAAGAAGCTGTTCATTATGTCCTGAAAATATGTAGTGTCTCTTCGACTAATATGTTTCAGTAAAAAATATAGAATAAAGAATTACAAAATCTAAGAAATCAGTCAGTGGTAGATATATCGCATTAATATGGTGGATCCTTTGAAATACGAAAGAAAAGTAATTACTTAGTTTTGGGTCTTCATGAATACCTCTATGGCTTTGTTTAATATCCATCTTCATTACAATTTGATGACAATTGACACTGATGATTTGTCCGTGAGTTATTTCAAAGCAAAAACCTTAACGATTAATGAGTGGTGAAAAGAGGTATTAAACAGCAAAGTATAATTTTTTCCTTCTACAGAATGCATATTTCTGAACAACGTATTTCTCCAGTGAGGATTTGTTTTTAACTGATACTGAATAACATGGAAACTGTAATTATGATGTGTTGTTGTTGCATAATTTACGCACTCGTCTCACCCAATGAATGTTGATGGAAAGTTAATAAATTCAGCGTCGTAGTAAACCTAGATTTACATTTAGAAATTAAATGGTATATATTGAACCCTAATTCTCACAGTTGACATAAACTGGGAAATATCTCGCATATATGAAATGGTGTTAAGAGGGGTTGAATAGTCTTGAAGTTTCATTCGTTGGTTAGTTTAGTTACTGTTTAACGTCTTCTTTCACCATTTGGCGTTGTCGCCGACCTGGGGCCTATGCCTTAGTGATTTCCAAAAAAATGGGGGAATGACATTTAGAATAGGTCATAGACACCCAAGTAAAGTTAATAAAAGTTCTAAAGTGGTAAAAAAATAAAATATAATTAATTTGGAATTTGGAATAGAGTTTGGGGTAGGGGGATTTTATTAATTGTTAATAAATTTGTTGAGTGCTGTGACATGTCGTGGTACCTGAAAAAATGAGTGCTGTGACATTGCGTGGTACCTGAAAAAATGAGTGCTGTGACATGGCGTGGTACTTGAAAAAATGAGTGCTGTGACATGGCGTGGTACCTGAAAAAATGAGTGCTGTGACATGGCGTGGTACCTGAAAAAATGAGTGCTGTGACATGGCGTGGTACCTGAAAAAATGAGTGCTGTGACATGTCGTGGTACCTGAAAAAATGAGTGCTGTGACATGTCGTGGTACCTGAAAGAGTGAGTGCTGTGACATGGCGTGGTACCTGAAAAAATGAGTGCTGTGACATGTCGTGTTACCTGAAAGAGTGAGTGCTGTGACATGGCGTGGTACCTGAAAGAGTGAGTGCTGTGACATGTCGTGGTACCTGAAAGAGTGAGTGCTGTGACATGTCGTGGTACCTGGAAGAGTGAGTGCTGTGACATGGCGTGTTACCTGAAAGAGTGAGTGCTGTGACATGGCGTGGTACCTGAAAGAGTGAGTGCTGTGACATGGCGTGGTACCTGAAAGAGATAGAAACATATTGTGTACGGGAAATTATATTTTATTTTATTATTGTTAAAGTAATATTTGATAAGTTGAGGAAAAAAACCTTTAAGGTGGTATTTGAAACGGAATTTTTAATTTTGATAAAATGAAATTTTAGTTGAATAATTGATGTTTTATATCTAAATTTATTACCCATATGGTTGGAAATAAGTAGTGTCATATTTTCAATATGAGCACTAGTGCACATATTACTTTTGCCTAGCAACGATTGTTGTAGCTCGAGTTCCCGTATTATTTCGCCTGTGACGTCATAACACCATTGTTCGTGACGTCACTGTAGCCGGCCGTCGCAAGGGAAGCGGCTCGTTTCTTGCATAATTCTAACATGATAAGATGGAAAAGAATCGGTAATAAAGAAATTGTAACCCTCGGAAGTGTGTCATATGACTTTTACGAAACTTGTGCAATTTTGTGTATAACACTCGCTCTCGCTCGGGCAATACAAAAAAAACACACTCATTTCGTAAAAGTCATATGACACACTTACTTGGTTAATAATCTCTATTTATTGATAAGTGAATTAATGGAGTAAAACTTTTTGGTTTGATATACTTAGTCCGTTATTTGTCGTTGTTTCCATCGTTGTTATCTTCGCAAAATGTGCGTTTTTTCTTTCTTGAAGGACGTCTGATTGGGATTGTACCTATGCAAAGTGCAGTTGGTAGTCACACCATACACTTAAAGTAGAATACCTGTGCTCCCCACTGAACCCGTAGCGCTGGGGGTAGCCACACCATGCACTTTTTATGAAGAATTTTCACCATTTTGCCCTGTGCCCAAGTCATAACACTTACCCCAAACATGGGTGTGATAAATGGTATTTTAGGTGATAGGTGAAAATCTCCTGTTGGGAGCCTACGTGCCTGTTTGTATAGGCTTGCGAGGGAAGTCCTGAGGTGATGTGTCACGAACTCATCTCACCTTTAAACTTATTGTTGCATTCGTCCGTGGTTATTGATTTAACCATGCTTACTATTTCCTTTTTAATAAATGGCATTTTAACTTTATTACTATGGGTTAGACCTGCTGTTGCTGCTAGGTCGACTTTTCCATTGACAATTAGGGACCCATATAAATTTAACATTACTCTTATCCTTAATTAGATAATTGTACCCTTGATAAATTTAATGTAGAAATTCATGACTATTGTTTTCCGTTTTGCTTTGTAAAGCTTGCAGTGAGCTAAGTGAATCTGTAAATATAGCTATATACCTGTTTTTGTAAACTTTGCTCATATTGAGTGCTTGTCGAATAGCTTCAGCTGTGAAAATAGATGTTTTGTCTGGTAATTTAAGTGATATCTCTTCATCACCTGTGTGAGTGAAGGCTATCCCAAAGCCTACTCTTCCTTTTACGCCTTCACCATCAGTGAAGATTTGATTGTAATCAGCTTTATTGTAGTTTTCCTCGATTTAGACTTGAGTTTTACTAAGGTCGTTAGGTTTTGGATTTTTTTTATCTATGTGGTCTTTTAGTTTGATATGAAGTTGGATATTAGGGAGGCATAAGAGACAGATTTGAGCAATGCTTAAATACTTTTCCGCCTTGACAGATGATGTTAATTACATCTGTTCTCACAGACAATTATATAAGTGACACCATTAAGAAGCGCAGTGTTCAATATTAAGTGATAAATGCTCAGCAAACATACCTAGTAAAAGAATGGACAGAGCAGAAAATCTATACAAGTTATATCAATGGTGTGTAATGTGTTATTAGTGAACGATATTCACTATTGAATGTTAGTAATACTTATCATCCAATTAGGTATTAAGAAGTTGTGGTGCTGCAACCAAATATAAGATATTTTAAAATCAAATCAGTATTCTAACCAAATGACTGCGGGAGAAGCTCTGATAATGTTGTGTCAAGACAAGGCTGTAGTTCCTTCAGTGATGAAGGTTTTTATCCACACTTGATGAAATTTGTTTAAAGAAAATGCAATTTCCTCAAATACACATCGTAGCTTGTCAATTAAAAATTTTAATAAGAAACAGGATTAGGTAGCGGAGAATCGTCCAGAAATTCAATTTACAAGGTTGATATCCAATCTAGCGTCAGCTGCAGATAAAGCGAAGTAATAACCCTCTGGTTTCTTCCTATCAATCAGTTTGTGACAAATATTTCATGGACGTAATTTGTTATAAGATCAAAGAACGCGTCTTAAATTACCAGTTTATAATAGCTGCTGATGACTGTCACGTCAAACGAGGATATCGAAGTTAACATTACTGAAAAGCTTAACTGGACTACCGAATTTCAATCAAAGTGAATGCACCTCAGTTATGTAATCAGTATTTCTGGCTATGTTTTCTATTTCACTTTGGTTAAGTTAAGTTATATCTTTCAGCACTTATGATAGTTCCATGGTAAACACAATAATCTACAAATGAGTATAAGCCTTCGACAATATATTTAACCAAATTTTTGTTGTTGTCATTAATAAAGCAAAAGGTCAAAATGGAGAGTCAATATCAATGCATTGAGATAACTTTGAGCGTTTTTGTAATGTATCTTCATCTTTCAGGATTTTCATTGTGGTGAACTTTTAACATCATTAAACCTTTCAGTCATAAATACATGTATAAAGTCAGAAAACAACACATGAATGTCATTATCGAAAAAGTCTGGATATAAAAAGTGGATAATTTGAATAACATATGAAGCAAAAAAATTGACATTTTTGGTTTTGAAACGAGGGAATTTTATTCCATGGTATATGATTTCAAGATTGTAGAAGATACTAACTGAGTGATTTATTCAATCTTTTGTTTTTACACGTTCCAATCACAACCCTTATGATCAGTTTGATTTTATGTTTGGTTCAGCAGTTCTATCTTCGTTTATTTCTATGGCATTCTTAAATGCCAGGACAAAGAGGTTTTGAATAAAAAATATAAATAACAGTCAGTTTGGTTTTCTGCAGAACATTTGAAACCGGAAATGCCATAATCATTTGTGAATATGATGGGTTTTATGACTATTAAGATAAGGCGACCAGTGCTGCTGTCTACTGTTAGACTCAGGGGAGGAAACCATCCACCATATCATCTTCGATTGTCAAGAACTTCAAGATGCAAACTGGCTGATGCACGAACCTACTCAATAATAATATTTAAAAACATTCAATGCATTGTTTTATATCATAATAAGCATAATAATAAAGTCTTAATATCTTGCAGTATTCCAGCAGGGAGGGTAGTTCCTCCCCACACAACAGTAATGAATTTATTACACATTTATATCCTTAACATCCAGAGAAATACATAATAAAGAAATCTTATATGTCAGTTTAGGTTTGCTTTAATGTAAACTGATAATGTTAAATACTCCTCTCCATTCCTCTCTTGAACAGTAATTATGGAAATGATGAATATGACAACGTGAGAGAGTGTCCTGACATTACAAGCGCCGACATATCCTTTCTCAAATTCAATCTGACAACTGCTCCTGATTGTGTTTTGACACATACATCATGTTTGTAGTAATTGTCGACTTGATGAAATTAAGGGCAATTTTATAAATTCATTCATAAAACTGTTTAATCTTTTTTGTATAAATGGCTTTAAGATTGACTTTGATAGAATGTTAGACCCAATACCAAAATTTGTACAAGTAAGAAAGAAAATAGAATTATTATTAGTTTTGATTGATTGCTTTTTTTTCAAATTTGTAAATTTTAACTTTGAAATATTCTTGAAATTAAAAGGACATATTTCAGAAAGATGTCCTTGAAATCAGCATTCGGGACAAATTGACAAGTTTTGAGAAATAATCTATTTCTTTTTTAGAACTAAAAAATCAATTAATTGAAAATATGAGAAAGTGTTGACATTTATCAAAAGTCATCAAAATCCAAAAAGACTCTTTCAGACGTGTTCATAATCAATTTAAATTTTCAAAATACTGATATTGTAAACTAGATAACAGGTATTTACACCTAGATCTAAATGAAAGTGAAAGTATCGAAATTTTATTGAAAAACTTGTCAAGTTTAGAGATCTTGAACAAATACTGTTATTGCACTTTCATAATCTAAGAATTAAAAATACTTTAAATTAATTTTAAAATAAATGTTATTGACATTTAACATACAAGGAATTGAAAATAAGTTTATAAAAAGTCATGAAGTTGATGTTATTACTAGAACTTCAAACTTCCTCGTAAACAATAAAAACTAATTATATATTTCTTTTTTAGTTTACAAATTGTTTTTTTTGCTGTCATTAACAAGTACTCTAGTTAAACTATAGCTGCCTTCAATTAAAACCACATTTGGTTGAAACATGAAACACAGGTTGATAAACAACAAGGAATTATTGACGGTATCTTAATAAAAAGCTGAGTAAACAAATACTAAATGTTATTACTGGTTTAGGAAGATCAGAATTTGTATAAGCTAGATCAACAACAAAGTAATGTGATTAATGTGAACCAGGTTTTGTGTTTATTACTCTCAGATTTATTAGTATTAGAAACCATCTGTCAATGGCTTTAGTTATCATCTAAATCTGTATAATAGCAAAGAAACTATGAAAAGATAAGGATTCAAAGACAAAAATCCAAAGTTATGTGCAGCTCTCAAAAAGTAGAAAATTGCTCAGCAGGAATGACAATACATAACGTCTGAATATGAGTTATATCTTGTGCTTCAAATTTGCTTTAATTTTAATTTTCGTAATATGACTAACAAAAGTCCACATCTCTCGATTAAAGAACATGTTAATGATAACAATAATGACATGTTTTTTATGGCTTGTCAAACGAATATACATACACATCAAACTCCAAAGTGAAATATTTTTGACGTTTGAGATACAATGTTTTCAAAATGAATTGATCTTTTAATAAACTAAACTATGGATGTTGAAAAGGTACCTGACACGTTTTCCTAATCGATAAAAGAAAACCTAAACTAATGAAAACGTTATTGAATAAGGTGTCAAGTTGAAGGAGCAAAAAAGTAATCAAACTTTAATTTGTGTATTTTTCTTACTCTCTTGTCATAGAATAAATTAAACACTGTCAACTAAAGGATGGGTCGATCAACGAGGTTGCAAAACTGATTTTAAAAGAAATTTATCTTGACGTTTCAACAACATGGGTTTTTAAAAATAAGGCTTAATTTAAGAAAATTAATCACGCTATTGATGTTCTCGCCAGGAGTGCTGCCTCTTTTTCTTGTCATTTTCATTTTCTTTCTGCTGCTTCATAAAATGCTGAAAAACACCATTTTTATTATAGCCATTGTTTTCTGAAAATATCTGAACTTATGAAAATAGAATAAATATAATCATAATATGATAATGAACAATATAAGATTACAAAATGTAGATCTTGCGTGTTCAAATGACTGCTATCTTGGGTTGAATTGTTTTTTACTCGCCAAAAAGTACAAAGTACAAAGTGAACTCTAAATGCGTTAATGTCACCATCTCATATGTATTCATTTGATATGTACCATATCGAATTCATTCCTTAAGCAAGATCAAATTGATAGAGTTTATATCCTATCAATTGTCAATATCAACCAGAAAATTACAGACATAAAGCTCTGGTTTCCTCTTCTACATCAGACCGTGGTTACTGTTTATTAGAAACACAGATGATATATTGGTCCGATCTCAATTAAAATGATGGAAATAAAATGTACATTCAAAACTGCAATAGTATCACATGTTATCAAATCTGTGACTCAAAATACCTGCCTATGCCTTACTTGGTAACTAAATAGATTTCCATAAACTTGAGTGTTGACGATAACATACATGTTCGTGGTAAACACCATAGAGAGACAGAAGACAGATCTTCCAAAAATCGTATGTTAAATTGACAAGTGTTTTATACTTTTGTAGACTTTGAATCAATCATTTCAAACATCTGCAAATTTTTCAAAGATTTGTCTGAAATTGTCAGGCAGATGATTGTGTTAGCCACACTGTTCGACAGGCAGTTGGTCATGATCAATGCTTTTATTGTACAAGACAAACAGTAATAAATGATAGCGAAATTGATTGCTTTACGACAAGGATTTTGTCTCAGTTTTTGAAATAGGCAAGACTGACAAGTGTATTAAAACTAGACAAAGGGCGATATAATTGAATTTTGAATAAATGGTTTTCTTGGTATGCATTTGGTAATTGTTTTTATTAAAAGTGTCATATTGAGACTCCAATTTCTTTTTCTAAAACATTGTTCTTTTGACAACACAAGAGTAAATTGGAATTGGTGTCAATTACAACTTTTATGAGATAGGTTCAACAAAATTTATATGTTAATATTTTGTCTCATTTGAAATTTGGTAAAAGTGATACAATGGATACTTCATGCTCAACATACAACAAGACAGAACACCAAACAAATAGGAACGTAATCATGGTAAATGAAGTGTGTGATACACTACTAATCGTGAGAGGGTCCTGACACTATTAACGTCTAAACCGACAGATCCTTTCTCTCATCAAACCTGACAACTGTCTCTGAACCTGTTCTCAACACATACATCATGGAGGCTCCAGTGTCGTGTTGGGAGAAGAAAAAGAGGGCAAATTGACTTGATTTATTAATTAATGTTGATAATGAAGTTCTCTCCAGGAAATGTGTTTTGTAACAAGTATAGTGCGCTTAACTTTACAGTACAAGCACAAGGAAATAGTATCTCCGACAACACCACAATACAAGTCAAGATTGTTCATTTGTTCAAAGTGATTAATTCTTATTTCCAAAATCTGTACATGCTATGACACCCTTAAATCATTTTGGTTGTCTTAAGATGTGTCTAAATCATTACCCATTACTGTTTCATTATTAAGATATTATCATTCATAATGAATTTCTATCTCTGATGCTGGTGGCAAGTCATGAAACACCAAATGAATTCTGTCAGACGTTTGAGTTTGAGATGCAACGTTTCCAAAATAAATTTGATCTTTCGAAAAAGGACTGCAAATTTTGAAAAGAATTAAAGTCTTTTTAGCAGATATGTTTCCAAGTTCAGAGGAAAAATCAGTATCTCACTTCAATTGGTGTATATTTCTTGATTAGTTGTCTAAGAATTAATTGAATACTGTCAAGGACATTTTGAAACAGATCAGAAAAAGGTTGCAAAATTGATTCTCAAAGAAATTAATCTTGACGTTTCGACAGCAAGGCATAAGAAATGTAGTTCCCAAAAATGAATAGTAAAATGAACTTTTTACAGAACATTTGACTCTATTCCTTGTTTGTGACACGTTATTTTTTTTATTAATTCAGCATTTTTTAAATAATTGTATTTGAACTTCATGTAACCTGTTAATTATTCATTGATTAACAATGTCTATGAACTTCTGTTGTGATATGAATAATGTAAAACATGGAAACTAACAGTAAATGTCTCTAAAAATAAAATAGTTATCTTCGGTAATCAGTAGTGGGGCAACAAAATCTATTAAACCTAAATTAAGTGCCATTATGTATATTTTGCTTATGTAATCGCAGAGTTACGGTCCAATATATCTGCCCTATTGGTGACCTTTCTTGCATATTGGTGTCTTAATCCTGCATATTGGCGTCCTAGTTTTGAATATTGGCGTCCTAGTTTTGCATATTGGCGTTCTGGTTTTCCATATTGGCGTTCTAGTTTTGCATTTTGGCGGCATGTAAACGTGCCCAACACTTGCACGTGCGATGCTGTGATACAAGATTACAACAAAAACAATGTAAATGGATTTTATTGTATTTTCGAAGTAAAATGATAATGTGTTGGTCCCAAATGGGAAAACTCTTGGTGTAAACTTTGGAACATGTTGAGAATTAGTTGAACAGCTCTGAGACGGTCTAGATGCTGGTGAAGTCTGTCCTCTTTGACAATCCATGTAAAAACTGAGCATTGGGGAATCTCTCAAATCTGAAATGAAATAAAAACGTTTTAAAATGTTGTTTCACCTACCAAACAGTAATATATACACAGTTATACGAAAAAGTTGTAACTTATGGTATTTTACAGCAAAACTCTTTAGTAAACTTTCACGATATTTTTGCGTAGATACATTTATCGTAAGATTGCCTTGGAACTGGAGTTTGTTCTGAGACTATATTGTTACAAATTTCCGCTGTGTCGTTTTTTTTAAGTTAAAGTGACATTGGTATGTTGTTTGAAACATTTATGTAAACGTTATTTTTTTCTTATATCATTTTACTAATTGCTGACTGTTTTTGCAAACTATTCTAATGCTAATCGGTATAGTATAGAAAACCGGAGAGGATGGTTCAAAATGACTTTCATTAAAAACATTTATGAACGGGTATATTAAATGTAAGAAGCCTTCATGTTTTGACAATGTTGCTAACAATCATTACATAACATACAATGGATATTTACTTAGGAAGCGCTTTGGTTTATGGCTAAATTAAATTTTTACAAGCTGCAATTACTTTTAATTCAGTGTGTTTCAAACCAGTTTTTAGATATAAAATGGGGAATGAACTCGGACAGTAGCTTGTTCGTAGGAAAATGAAGAGATTTAGTGGAACAAGAAAGAACGAAAATGAATATTACACAACATATACTTGCAATGTATTTGTTTTCACAAACAGCAGTTATGAAACGAACTAAACCTTTAGCTAAGTTATTTGAATCTTTTCCCTACCAAAATGATGTTCATAAATGCACTGAAATTGCCGCATGCAGTTTTCGCATAAAATGTCGAGTCTGGTTGACCTTTTGAAGATTATAATTTTTGTATAAACTATATAGAAGGGGAATAGATTAGATAATATAATTCGTTGAAAACGAGCTTCAATATCTAAAACGAGCAATGCAGTAATGCTTTATAGAATGTTAACACGATATTTAAGCGGAAAGAATCATAAAGCTTACCTGAGTGATTTCATTTGTTGTTCCATACGTCATACACGATGCCCAATGTGTGACAGGAAATGCAAGCAAAATGTGAGTATTTATACCTGTCCAATACTCCTTGAGGTCATGAACCTCGTGCACTTGTAACGCACGCGCTTATTCATGCAGCCATCAGATGTAGGACGCCAGTATTGGTAGATGCGGTAATCATAAAACTAGCACGCCAATATGTACGAATTTAGGTTTAAGTGGAATAAACTCCTCAAACTCGGCAATATTTGCGGGTCAGGTATCATCGTCGGCCTAACGGCCTCCGACGATACCTGACCCGCAAATATTGGCGAGTTTTCGGAGTTTATTCCTTACATAAATGCTTATTTAAATTTGGCAACCACAAGATCGATATCGTTGATAGTTATACTTACCTCGGATTAACTTTTCATAGAAATAGACGACTAATTTATGCTATGAAGAACATGGCACAGACTGCTATGAAGGCAATGTTCTGTCCTATAAGACGAGCTAGAAATATATTGTTGCCCCTCGATTGCCTTATCAAAGCTTTTGACATAATGATTGTACCAATCTTACTATACAGTTCCGAGGTATGGGGTTTGAAAAAGTTCGTTTAAAATTCTTGAAGATGATAACTGGATTAAGGAATTCTACAGCGAATTACTTCGTTTACGGTGAAATAGGTCACGAGGCACTAAATATACAAATATACAAAGAATTATTTCAATTTGGCATAAGACATCAATACAAACTGACAACGTCAAGTTTTCTAACATAATTCTAACATTTCTAAAACAATGCAAATAATAAGTGAAGAAAGTGGGAGAAATTCTTAACAATTGTGATGTTTTCAATAACCTGATCTGATTGTAATACAAATTGGTTCATTGCCTAAAGTTGATCTTGTATTAAAAGATCAGTTTCTTCAGTCATGGAGAGAATCTATTCGATCAAGTTCTAAGGGACACTATTACAATTATTTTTAAAATGGCCTGCAGTTTGAAAAATACTTGTTGTTACCAAGAAATATCTCAACTCCAATTTTAAAGTTCCGAACATGTAATCACAACCTACCCGTTGAGACAGGGAGGTGGCGTGGAATCCCAAAGGAGGAGAGGACATGACACCTCTATGATTCACCGATGGTTGCTGACGAAATGCATTATTTATTTAGATGTCATGCCTTTTAGTAGTTTTAGAGCTCAGTTTATACCAGTTTATTATTCAAATTGGCCAAACCATCACAAACTTAATTTACTCCTCAAAAGTAACAAATTCCGAAGTTTAAAGAACATATCTCTTTTCATCAAATGCATTTTTCACATATGTAATAGACTAATAGTATATATGCTGTTGTATGTTATTCTTTATGTTATGCATGTGCAATCCGCATCTTTATTTCTCTATGTTAAATTTCTCATGTACCACCGTGCGTTGTTTTAGAGAATAAAGAATCTTAAATCATGAATTCCATTTCATGATACATCTAAATTACTATTAGATTTTTGTTCAGATAAATGCAATGAATTATTTATTTGTTGGTATGAGAAGAACTGACTCTATACAACGAAAGACATGTGATTCGTTCAATACCAGATTTAAAGACCAGAGGAAAACAATATTGACCGAATTCATCTGTCTAAATTTTTGTCCACATTCGACCACAACTGTTTTTAATTTACATGTCATTTATCATTTTTAAGGAAACATAAATTGATCTCTTTTTACATTTTACTGTTTCCTCCCCCCTGAAAATGTATTTGGTGGATCATTGTAATGTTTCTGTAACTATGTTGGTATGTTCTTGTTTCTTTCCATGTAAAAAGAAACTTCGGTTGGTATAAAATGGCATTTACTCATTTATGCCGTGTGTACATGAAGTTCTGTTCTTGTTTCCCGATATTGGTTAATTCACCTTTGTTTAGCAAGTCTTTTCATCCCGTATAAAAGATGATTTTGAATTAAATCCTGATAAGATAGATTGATAAGACAGTGTTTAGTCATTGTTTGTAAAATAACCATGTAATCTATACTGTTTATTTTGCGTTTGAACTATCAGCTGAAAGGCCATAACAACTATCAAAAGTTTCTAAAATTAAATAAAAAATAAAAAATAAAAAAGCACGATCACAGATAAAAAAAATCAAACAGTTACACACACTTTTTATTTTTGCTGTTTAGCTAATACTTTAGGTCATTTTAAAAATTTGGAGATGGAGACTAAACCTTTCATGATGTCAAAGGTGAAAAAAAATAGAAAATAGATATTCTGGAACAGCACACACAAGCAAAAGAACCCTGGTATGTACATTTTAATCAAAAACATAAATATGAATCTTAGATTGTTTAAACCAAAACATTTCTTTTGAAAAGTTATTTCAGATTCGTGTATTTTCATGAAGCTATTTGTGTACCTGAAAGTCACGAACTAACGACTTTTCAGCAATCAACAATATTTCCAAAAGGCAACCTTGTTTTAATTGGTTCCTTATTTTTCTTCAAACACGTTTCATATTAATTTATACAATACTGCTGATTTGTGAATCTGTTTTAAACTTCAGAATTAGGTTTCAATTTCGATTTAACTTTCCACTTGCTTCATTCATTCCAACTTTGACAGATGATCTGTTGATCTGTTTCTCTCACGCTTATAACATGCAACTTACTCATTCTTTTGAAGCTTTAAAATAAGGTAAACAGGTTAGCTCACTAAATTGAATTAGCAAGCTTACTAAATTGAAATAGTAAGTTTACTAATTCTGATTGATAAGCTTATTAAAAAGCAAATCCCGTTTGGCAACCCATAGTATATTAATATTAATTCATATGCAATTCATATTCATATGATTTAAATAACTTCATGATGAAAACCAGAATGTGTTATCTTTATAAAAAGATTACTTCCGTTTAAATTCACAATGTTATGTAATGTAAGGAACTGAAAATAATGCTAACACTGTCTAAATCTCTGTTTTCAGTGAAAACCACATAAGAAACCAATTTTATGACCCTCTGCAAACCTATCACTCTTCTGTTTAATTTCTTTAACGGCCTTAAATCTTGCCGCAAAATGATCTTCTTGGTGACCATGAAGTTACTGATGGCATTGAATCTGAAATTACAAAGATAAAGGCCTTTTAAGCACTCATAATGTGGTAAACTTGTAATGTGTAACTTGTTTATTAAGTATTGCACAAGTAATTTTCCTTAATTCAATTTTCAATCATACTCAGAACATCTATCTCATTTGCGACGAATATATATATAGTCTCATAACGGTATATTATGCATGATAACAGTTTGATCAACATATATACTGTTTGTCAAACGTCACTTTCATATTTATGTAAGTGTAGTTTCATGACAATAGTTGAACATTATTCTACATGTTAACTGGAATTATGTACATCCAGTTAGGATGATTTGAAATCCACATGCAACACTAAATTAACATGGAAGCATACGCCAAGTAACGCTAACTTTTGGCACTGGTAGCGTAAGGAGCAACCCCTTGCTAGAAATGTTATTGTTGTCATTTAGAATCATGTAAGAGATATTTGAGTTGACGAAATTGAATTTAGTATTTGATACGTATAGCCAGAGGATATTTAACTGTTTTAACATGATCTTGTTATAACTATTGTCCTAACGTAATTAATAGAATATGGTAGCTCTATGACAAATGTCATGTATGTCATAAACCAAGCACGTCGTTAACGATAGATTGACAGAAGCAAAATTATTTCACTTTTTGGATAGTTTAGTTAGAACATTTACATTGTATACTCTACTAATGTGATATACTACTTAAAGGTTCACAATCCTCAAACAACATCATTCAACAATCAATCATTAAATGTACTCAAAATGCATAATCTACAAGATACTTCAAGTTTGTTTGAGAACGCTTATTGGATGTCTTTCAATTATCAATCAATTGGAAACAATTACAATACAAAATATCTATTTAGTCTATTTTGGATTCCTTTGGAATTGCTTTTGAGGAAATATTTTGTTTTCAAAGAGATTTGGTGTATGAATGCAAACATACAGTTTAAGTGTCACTGGCAAACAAAGTAATCAATCAAAAGTGATGTTTTGTGTGTAGAGGCTTTAGCTTTTTGGTTGAACAATTTGTAAGCTACTGTCTTTTTGATTAAAAGGTTTCTTGGGTCAAATTTGTAAACTTTATAATTGAGATAAAAATGAGATGTATATGTCTTAAAAAATTAAATATGTTTTATGTGTCTCAATAAAGATGATTAATTCGAAATTATACCTTTATTGTAATAACTGTTCACTTTAAATGTCATGGCATTGTATAACTTAATTACCAGTAATAAAATTCCTGTGAATAATGCATTTTTCTACTTTTAAACTTGCATCAAGACACTTTTCACTGGTATTAATTAGCATAAGAATATCAGAAGCTGAAATATCAAATATAAAGTGTACTTTCTCTGGTAATTTATTGTATTTGTTGCAAGCAACTTGTTATGTATAAAGTTTGGCACAGTATATTCAAACACTAACGATTTTGAATGACAGGAGTATGAATCAACACTTATTACAAAGTGATCTAAGTAATACTAATGTCTGCTGCTTTATCACTGTAATGGTATTGTCAAATGATCTCATTCTTTTTATCTACATGTACAAAATGTTGTTTCTAAGTTGATAACATAAGAGAGTTTATTTGAAATTTCTTAGAAATGAATATCCCATTTTGATGGTATTCTCTTTATTTTTTTGTAATTTTGCTTGTGAAAAAAACGTATGTATTTAGAAGAGAGAGATTTGAGAATGAAATGATACATGTATTTCTGACTGTATTGCACATTCAATATTTAAAAAAAGTCTTTTGAAATAAAACACTTGAGAAATTGTTACCGTTTCATATTGAAAGTTTGTTCACATAAGAAAAAAGGCGAAATCATTTATTTTTTAGTTTAGTTTGGACGCCAATTCAATAGCTTCAGCAGAACTAGATACACATATATGTGAGCAAACTTTCGGTGTGCAACTGTTGTGTGTTTAACACCATTTGTTGCATTACCAGTCACCAAGGCTAGGATGTTCTGAAGCTATACATATCTTACACGTGGTCTTTTAGGAAAGCAACATAGCTCATAACATCCTTGTCGCAAACAAATCAAACGTATCATTTCAATTGTTTTATCAAAGAATGAAAATGGACTGTTTGAGTGTCATTTTAGAAGGTGATGGTTTAAGGAAGGCATGAGCTATTCTATGGATGAATCATTATATGCTCCATATGCTTGAAAACGATATAAGGATCTATACTGAAACGTCTCTGCTGTGAAATAAAGAAGATGTTCATCTATAGAATTACTATTGTCTTCCGAAAAATGATGAACAAGTACGTTTTTTCGGATGGTAGGCAGGATGGCCATATACTAGTGACTGTGTATAGTTCAGAAACATTCATACTCTGAGGATACATAGTATCACTTGTAAACCAATTGATGATTGAAATAATCCTTCTTTTGGTAATAACAAGTTAGCCACGTTCAGGAATGTACCTTAAAAATGCTATTGGTTATCTCATAACTTGGCAATACCTAGCTCCAGGGAGTTGGATATTTTGTATTTTATAACTCTGAATCAGTTTACATCAAAGTCAAATAAAAACACATATCTGTTTACAAGTTCAAAGAAAAATAGAAGGAAATTGAATAAGCCACGCATAGATTGTTTCTTTGATGTTAGATTTAATGTTAGACAAGAAGAAATAATCATGGGGAATATATATAACATATTTGTCATAAATTTATTTCACTTGACGATTAATATTTTTTCTACGATAGTAAGATCTTGTACTTTGTCTGGGAATTTACAAGCATAAAATGATTTTTTAAGATTACCTATCCATTACTTGATTTATTATACTGCAACTAATCGCCCGCCTTATATATTTATACGTCTGTCTTGAATACTCTATGGATCACTGATAAGGATTCAAGTGATAAATCAGAACAGGGAGTAATCTTGAAAGTAATTTGATTTAGGATATTGGTTACATGACCCTCTACAAAACAATGTTTTGATATGGGAATATGTTTGTTATAATAAACTATGAATATTGTTTGAAAATGTATTTTGGAAAAAACATGAAATACATGTATGGTTCAGTTTTCCTCACTGAAGTGTGTAATGGGACAGATAAGTGAAAAAGGGATTATTTCTTGCTTTACAATTATTCAGAACACAGTCAGCGAGGTAAACTCTGAACCTGTTCTCAAAACATACATCATGCGCTTTGTTACTGTTGATAATGAAGGTCCTTCAAGGAATGTGTTTTGTATAGTATATTCTTGCGATGACGAGGATAATTGTTGCACCGACTACACCTCAATACAAGTTAAGATTGTTCATTTATTCAAAGTGATAAATCAATATTTTAAAAAGTCTTTTACAAAATGATAATGACGCCTTTAACAAAAAACTGGTGTCTAATTGTTTGAATGGTAAGTTAGACCACGAGCACCTAGCACGATTGATTTAACGAACTATCCAACGATTAGACAATCGATATGGTAGCAATAAACTTAATTGCTATATCAAATCATAAGTGAATATTACTTTTGTTGAAATTTTTTGTTTTGTTTGTAATAATATAGACGAGGCTGATATGCGATTTGGCTGTTGCTTGGTAATAAATAGAAACTTCGTTTAAGCTCTTTCTGTTTCGAACTGTACGCAAAGTTAAACCCTAACTATAAAAGCTGCGTTTGACATGTTGTCATTCATTAACTTAACCAGGATATGAAAGTCTACAGTGTTGAGCTCAGTGTTTATTTTCATTCACAGACATCACGTAGCACCTTGCAGTCATTAAATACTATAACATGAATGACTTGAATATCAATTGAGAAGAACCATGAAATGCATATAAGGGGACATTTTGAAAAAAGCTGTACATGCATTACTGCTTACTGACCTGAAAAGCTTCTTTATCCGAAAAATCAATCTTATTTTTTAAAATGCATATTTGTGTATTTTTCCAAAAAAAGGAATTTTGTTCGTAAAAAGTAGTTCCGTGGTGGTATAACTGAAAATGGCTTTAGGTAGACCATGGTTCACAAAAAGGAGTCAAATCATTATCATGTTATCATAATCTGTTGCCAATGGCTAGTCATAAACACCGTGTAAAATCATCTGTCAGATGAGAGTGTTTAAATGCAATTATTTAATCTTTCAAAAACTGAGCATCTAGTTTGAAAAAACAATGTTAAAGTCTTTCTAAAAGATAAGGTACCAAATTCAAGGGAAAATTCTAATCTCTTTTCAATTGGTGTATATTTCTTGATTACTTGTCTAACAATTAATTGAACACTGTCAAGCGAAGATTGAAATAGATCAGAAAGGGTTGCAAAATTGATTTTTAAAGAAAACTATCTTGACGTTTAGACAGCGAAGAGTGGAAAAACAAGGCAGAAGAAATGTAGTTCCCAAAATTGATAGCAAAATGAACTAGAACATTGTTTTTTTTCCGTCTCAAAGTTGTTCGTGACAGGTTGAAAACAATTTGTGTTATTAATTCAAAATTTTTCAATTTATTGTAGTTAAACTTCATGTAACCTTTTAATCATTCATTTATTAGCAATGGCTATACACTTTTTTGGTGATATCCATTTTATGGTGAAATTAAATTACTTCAGATAATTACAATGAATCAATCAACTGTCGAATAAGGAAGATGCCGTAAGATAAAATATCAAGTATATATACTTCAATTTAAATCAAAGAGAAGCTGGACGATCTGTGAAAACGTGTACGGCATAAGAAGATTTTATGGTATATGGAAGAACTGACTCTATTATTATTGTTTTAGATAAATGCAATGATTTAATCTTCGGTTGAGTAGGTGTTCTAAAAATTATTTCATCAAATCAAATTAAACCACAAACACGCTCTCAACAATCCATTGCAGTTGGTTTTGTACTTTTCAAGACTTTCTCAAATGATCAAAGAGACGGTCTAACTCGATTAATATAATGACTTTAACAGATTGTATTTCTTGGCCAAACTACCCAGACATACAATTAGATTTAACTGGTAAAATTGATTAGACATATTGACAAAAACGATATAGGGTAGAGAAGTTAATTCAAACGTCCTTGGTTAATAAGACGTCTTGTGTGATAAAGGAAGAATGTCTTTACTTTTGAAGGCTCACAATTTCCATATGTTTCAGCCGACAATGAAAAACCAGGCTTTTAAGGTTTACATTTTACATAACATTTGAAAACATTTTAGATTTAAAAATTTAAATTCTCACATCTATCACTTTTGAATGAACAAACAATTTATCATAAATATAATAAACTGAGAAAAAGGCATATTTTTCAGAGTAGTCTGAAAGGTGAAACCTGTCTTTTGAAATGGCTGTTAAACTACAAACAAGTCTATGCTATTGAAAGTTTATTTTTTGTAAAACACATAAGGTTTATGCATTTGACAAAAAATGGTCTCCGCTTTCACTCGCCTTGACAATGTAACATTAAACAAATTTATATGTATATTACAGCCATTACATCTTATCATGTATATTTTGTTATCGACCCATAATGACTTGTTATGACACACATGTAACACTGTACCTGATTGAATGCTGGAATAAAAACATTAAAAAAAACCCACTCTAATATAAGTATAACGATTACTAATCTTTATTTCTAAGACTGTTATTTGTTTTAGGTAAATAGGTTCAAGAAGATAAATGTACTTTTGTGTTGCAAAAAGAAAGCAGAGGGTTTTAGTTGCAAGACTTAAAACACACTGAATTGAACAGGTTTGGAATTGAAACGTTGATAATAACTGTCGTTTTATAAGGAGATATGATATTTACACTTAGATGCAGTATAATCATCTTTTTGAGAAATACACAAAATGGACATAAGACTATAAAAAGTATCTGCAGAGTACTGTATATGAATTGTTACAGTATAAAGAAATACGTTTCGAAACAACATATGAAGTTTCAATGTTGCACAACGATATATTTATGATAGATGAGCTATTTTCCATTACTTAACATACTTGCACCTTGTAGTTTGAGCACTGGTATAAGACCTGGAGGTTGTTCAGTAGAGCAGTTACATTTAAAAGGTAAACTGCAAATCGAGTCAAAGTTAAAAAGAAGAACAAGACATCCAAATTAAAAAATATTTGAATCCACGATATACTTTCAATTTTTAAAAAGACCAAAATAGCAACACATAAATCATGAAGAACTTAATCAAATGAAATGGAAACCCTCCTTAATCATGGAAATGCCTATTTTGAATGTCATTAGCTTTGAAAAAGGAAACTTTATGTTCTCAACCTGATTCTAAACATCTTGATGTTTCTGTAAGGAAGCAATTACTGGTCGGCGAAATTTGATATACAACCATTTTATTTCAGAAAATTTGAAATTCCTTTAATCGATCTTAAACTATTTGAAAATCTTGTGGTTTGCATTACCTTTACTATCTAGATAGCTTGGGAAATTTCTGATCTAAATTTTATTGAAACAGAAAAACTGAGTCAAATGATAAAAAATGTTGTTTTTAAATTTTCGTATTATTATTCTGTGTGGATAACAACGATATGGGCAACATATATAGAGAAAATCAATGTCTGATTATAATGCAACTTTGTAACTTTGAAAAAAATATAACATGAATAATGCAAATAATCCAATTATTAATTATCTGTAGACAACTCCGATAATCAACAATTGTAGAACTCCTCTTTATTGTAAAGTGTTTTGGCTAATCCCTTGAAACATTGTATTTGTAACATGCACAAATCAAGTCACTTAGTGAATTCTCTCGGCGCTACAAACATTCACTGGACACAACTGGATGTACAATGTGTAGTATCTAAAATATTGCATCTAGGTATCATAGGCTTGTTTAAATAGGTATGTTTTAAGTTTTGTCTGAAATGAGGTGACACTCTCTGTCTCTTTGATGGTAAGGGGCAGGGAATTCCCTAAGACAGGTGCAACGTAGGAAAAACCCCTGTGACTAAATGACTTCAGTCTCACTTTTGGTATGCACAGTTGTTGTTGTGAACTAGATGTCAACGGAGTATACTGACTTAACAGTTTAATGAGGTAATCCGGAGCATTCCCATTGATGTATTTGTACGCCAGGCTTAGCACCTTGTAGTCTATCCTCTGCTAAGTGAGAAGCCAGTGAAGACTAACTATTAATGTGTTGTTTCATTTTGCAAAGCAATTCGACTTTGTAGCCCCTATCGATTAATTACTATAAAAAGTTTAACTTGCTTGGATATCAGAAAAGAAAACTAATAAATTGGCTTGATCAGCCAAGAATAAATTTAATGGACGGATTTGCAATGTTTTTCAACTGAATAAGTCCATGACATCTTGCAAGACCAAACTAATTATAAAAATCATTGTGCATTTTGCAATTTTCAACTCATCAGTTCAATGAAATGAAAGCGACAAAACCGTCAAGGATATAAAAATGCACGCCTAAATTAGCAACAACGATGTTTATAATATATAAGATAATCTTTTTTTAGTTCAATAAGATAACTTTCTCATTAAATGTTTCATTTTACATTTTGATTATTCGGGGTAATGTTGAAAAACAAAATACACCAGTTCACTACTTAAAGAATGTAAACAAGAAACAAGGCTAATATTCAAGATATGTAAGCACTTATCATTACAGTATCTATCCTTAAATGTGTAGATTATTGAAAATATGCTCTGTCCAAAAGAACAACACTCTTTGTTATCTAGAAGAATTCGTTTTCAGAGATGAGGTATGAATATTTGTGTTCAGAACATTAAGATATACATTTTGTTGACATACGGTAGTAGAGTTACCTTTGCTCATGGCATCGTTACTTTGAACTCATAGGAGCAAAACGCCCAACAAAAACAAATTAATTTGTAAAGACACTTTTTACAAATTTACATGTGCACCAATTCATGCAGGAGAAATATCTTAAAGATTTCATAAAAAGAGTTCTTATCCTTTTAATTTTCAAATATATTCATAAACAATTGTATTAATATGAATCAAACCAAAGAAACATTTAAAAGAAATCTTATATACAACGCCATTAGTTCATTCAATTTATTCATCTTTTTTTTCCAACTAAACGCCTTCAGAAAGACAGATCACAAGGTTAGGTTTCAGATCCGTCCTCAACAGTAGTCAGTAGCTTTCCATATCTTCAGGGACATAAAAATGCACAATCCTTATTCTCGGGAAATGCTATTTTTCATTAACTTTATTTGAACAATCTATCGTTAATCCATAATTCATAAAAGTATACCAAAGGGTCGTATCTTGATTTACATTAAGGTACATTAAAATAAGTAATTCAACGTTTTGAGGGAGGGGGGGGGGGGGGTTGGAGGAAAATCGATCTTTAGCCAATCAAAACGAGTATTTTTCTGAAATAATGTCATTTTTATCAAGAAAGGATCGACATATTTGACTATGATAAATCTGAATCAGATTAAGACTTGATATTTGTTGAATGAAAGGTACATCAGTTATAAGTTTGCTCTTCCTAATTTGCAGTTGGACTTTTAAGACGTGATATACTATCAGTATCTTAACAACATGATTAATATTTCTGATGAGCAATACTTGTCTGGACATAAGATTCCAATCATGGGGAAAAACTTATCTTGAGTTCATTGTCTACCTGCTTATCTGCTTAACCTACAGAGATGAGAGAATGCATCCATACCTCTATTTATCGTATTAAACCATTTCCAAATATTGTCAAAGTTCTTTTTAAAAAACTCTGTCCTGAAAAGAAAAGAAAATTGTAATTTTGAAGTCTGTATATATTTATATATGCAGTCACAACAAATAAGTACTGTCATTCTTAAGTTATTTATTTTTGAGTTTTGCAAGACAAAATGAAACATAATCTAAATCTTTACAGTAGTAAAGGATAAGGAAAATTGTTGGGAAGTTTTCAACAAGCAAACAATCAAAATCATATGATGAGTGGATTCATAAGTTTATTATAAATATTTGATGACTTATGTATATGTAAGAAAGATGCGAGTAAGCTGTATTTATGTAATTAAATGTTGCAAAACTAGGAAATATCGTGATAATTTAATCAAAGGAAATTGTATGCTTGATTGATTCTTGAAAGACAAAAAGTGAAGAATAACTTGTTTTAAAAAGTCTTCTTGAATATCTCCAGGGCTTAGTGTAATGAACATCTTCATCGCATCCTAATGATATTTGACACTGATGGTTTGCCCTGAAGTTACATGTAATTGATCGCAAAACATTGGAAGCACGGGAATTAATACTGCAAATTAGTATTTTTCTCCCGTCAAAGATAATATAATTACTATAAAAATGAAACCTAATTTAGCACTTTACTCTACCAAGTATCACAGTTTATTGCATTAAGTTATGTCGAAATATTCATCAACGTATTTTATATTCATCAGGTTACTTTCATTATATTTTTATCAATCCTTCCGGAACATACATACATATGTATGAATTTCAATCGTCTTGAATTCCTCAAAACCTCTCAAGTAAGAAAATAAGAACGAATATGAAAAAAATCTTTTAATAAAGGATATGATTTTTTCCCCCGGTATATGGTTTTGGTATTGTGAGGATGGAATTACTGTTTTAATGTATTTTTGTCATGTTTTATGCTTTCCGTTTTAAGCATCTTCGTAGTATTGAGACTAACCTCAGACATAAAATACATGATACACTATTGCCATAATTGCGAAATTACTTTCAAGTTTTAACATTTATCTTGACTAACAGTTCTTCAATACAAAAAAAAAGAATTTAAACATTGTAATTACATTTCTTTGTGGTGATTGAATCAGAAATGCTTCTTTCAGTTTGATATATTGATGTTAACTGCAATTAAAGTTTATTTCTACATGCCATTTTTATTAAAATTCTTTAAAGTATCTTCTGATATTTCATTTAAAACAATTTCACTCATTCGATTCAATAGTGTAAAAACTACCAGTATCTTGGATGTCAGAAAGAAAGATATCAAATACAAATGTCTCCCTAAAAAAATGTTTCATCAACATAACAGGAATGAAATTAGAAGTAAAAGTCTTGTCTATATCAGTGTGATAAGTGAGAGGCATAGTTGGTGTTATGTAAGCCAGTTTAAAAGTCAAGCCTGAGGGATTGTATGAATTCAGTCCTCGGGGTTGAACTGTGTTCAGTCTGTGTATCCACAGAGACTCAGCCATGTCTAGTCTAGCTTGGTTGTTGCTTGGTACGTCTTGTAAAACAATACACGAAAAATCATGACCAGATCCTAGATTTTCTAAGATCTCTTAGTGCTAAGATTGATGCAATTGAATACAAGATTTAAAAACGAGAAAGTGAAGTTAATTGTTTTGCTCGTACTTGATGTCACTGTCATTTTTATTATATCATTGATATATTCGCTGTATCAATTGGTTACTTGTATTGTGATATCTGTATTTTTGGTTTTTGTTTTCAAGCATTATTGGCCAAAAGTAAGAATAAAAAATCAGATCTGAATATTCAAATTTTCAGATCTGCTTGAAAACGACACAAGAACTGCGTTGAAACGTCGCATATCATCAATAAAGAAGTTGATATCAAGAATAACAAGCAGTTGATAAAGCAGTTGATAACACGTAACGCGGATACAAAAATACTAGAATAATTATTACTTGAACCTTGACGTTCAAGGGTACGTCCCCGGTTCACAGGAATAACAAACAATTGATAAGTCTTTAGAACAGATAATAAGGATACACAAAACTAGAACTGTTAGAACCTTGACATTTAAAGGGTACGTTTCATGAAAAATGAAGTATGACATTTTTCAGCTTGTAGTTCTACTGACAAATGTAACAATGTGTTCTCATCTAAGTTGCGATGTTCCCGAACACTACTGTAGCACATGTCGCGACTCTGCATCGGCGTTTCAACGTCCTGGTCAAATGATTTGATGTTTACTTCTCTTCTCTTAAGTGTTAGTTTTGAATATGGTGATTTGGTATTTAGTTAAGAGGATTTCACTTCTGTCACGACTGCCTGTATAATTGCATGGAGAAATCCCCCAAAATTTTCTGGCCATGCATTGCGATGAAACCTACGAGCATCGACTAGAACTATTGAAACTTTGGTGATACTGCACTGAAATTCAATTTCCCCTGAAGAAGGAACAAGAAGCAGCTCAGAAACGTCGTGAGAAATTAATAAAGAAGCTGTCATTCATATATCATCTTGTATTACCTTAGTTACGTTTTAAATCATGTTAATGGTTTTATATGGGGGCGTAAAGAAGCTGTTCATTATGTCCTGAAAATCTGTAGTGTCTCTTCGACTAATATGTTTCAGTAATAATATAGAATAAAGAATTAAAAAATCTAAGAAATCAGTCAGTGGTAGATATATCGCAACAATATGGCGGATCCGTTGAAATACGAAAGAAAAGTAATTACTTAATTTTGGGTCTTCATGAATACCTCTATGGCTTTGTTTAATATCCATCTTCATTACAATTTGATCACATTTGACACTGATGATTTGCCCGTGAGTTATTTCAAAGCAAAAACCATAACAATTAATGAGTGTTGAAAAGAGGTATTAAACAGCAAAGTATAATTTGTTCCTTCTACAGAATGCATATTTCTGAACTTTGGTGTGGGATGTTTGATTAGTGAACGATAATCACTATTGAATGTTAGTAATACTTATCATCCAATTAGGTTTTAAGAAGTTGTGGTGCTGCAACCAAATATAAGATATTTTAAAATTAAATCAGTATTCTATCCAAATGACTGCGGGAGAAGCTCTGATAATGTTGAGTCAAGACAAGGCTGTAGTTCCTTCAGTGATGAAGGTTTTTATCCACACTTGATGAAATTTGTTTAAAGAAAATGCAATTTCCTCAAATACACACCGTAACTTGTCAACTAAAAAGTTTAATAAGATACAGGATTAGGTAGCGGAGAATCGTCCAGAAATTCAATTTATAAGGTTGATATCCAATCTAGCGTCAGCTGCAGATAAAGTGAAGTAATAACCCTCTGGTTTCTTCCTATCAATCAGTTTGTGACAAATATGTCATGGACGTTATCTGTTATAAGATCAAAGAACGCGTCTATAGTTACCAGTTTATAATAACCGCTGATGACTTTCACCTCAAACGAGGATATCGAAGTTAACATTATTGAAAAGCTTAACCGGACTACTGAATTTCAATCAAAGTGAATGCACCTCAGTTATGTAATCTGTACTTCTGACTATGTTTTCTATTTCACTTTGGTTTAGTGAAGTTATATCTTTAAGCATTTATAATAATTCCATGATAAACATGATGCAACATAACAATCTACAAATGACTATAAGCCTTCGACAATATATTTAACCAAATTTTGTTGTTGTCATTAATAAAACAAAAGGTCAAAATTGAGAGTCAATATCAATGCATTGAGATTACTTTGAGCGTTTTTGTAATGTTTATTCATCTTTCAGGATTTTCATTGTGGTGAACTTTTAACATCATTAAACCTATCAGTCATCAATCAAGATTGTAGAAGATACTAACACACTGATTAATTCAATCTTTTGTTTTTATACATTACAATCACAATCACAATCACACCATGATTAGTTTGATTTTAAGTTTAGCTCAGCATTCTATCTTCGTTTATTTCTATGGCATTCTTAAATGCCAAGACAAAGATGTTTTGGATGAAAAATATAAATAACAGTCAGTTTCGGTTTACTGTAGTATATTTGAAACCGGAATTGCCATAATCTTTTGTGAATGTAATTGGTTTTATGACGTGTTACTTAAGATGAGGCGAGATAGTGGTAAAAGGGGTTAAAATCTGGAACGTATCTCACACAATGTTTTCTTGTAAATTTTCCTTAGTCATATTTAAAATCTTTTAATGCATTGTTTTATATCATAATCATAATCATAATCATAATAATACAGTCTTAATATCTTGCAGTATTCCAGCAGGGAGGGTAGTTCCTCCTCACACAACAGTTATGAATTTATTACACATTTATATCATTAACATCTAGAAAAATACATTATAAAGAAATCTTATATGTTAGGTTAGGTTTGCTTAAATGTAAACTTATAATGTTAAATACTCCTCTTCATTCCTCTCTTGAACAGTAATTATGGAAAATGATGAATATGACAACGTGAGAGAGTGTCCTGACATTACAAGCACCGACATATCCTTTCTCAAATTCAATCTGACAACTGCTCCTGATTGTGTTTTAACACATACATCATGTTTGTAGTAATTGTCGACCTTATGAAATTAAGGGCAATTTTATAAATTCATTCATAAAACTGTTTTAATCTTTTTTGTATAAATGGCTTTTAGATTGACTTTGATAGAATGTTAGACCCAATACCAAAATTTTTACACATAAGAAAGAAAATAGAATTATTATTAGTTTTTGATTGATTGCCTATTTTTCAAATTTGTGAATTTTAACTTTAAAACATTCTTGAAATTAAAAAGACATATTTCAGAAAGATGTCCTTGAAATCAGCATTCGGGACAAATAGTCTTTTTAGAAAGTATCTTTTTCTTTTTAAGAAATAAAAATTCAATTAATTGAAAATATGAGAAAGTGTTAACATTTATCAAAAGGCATCAAAATCCAAAAAGACTCTTTCAGACGTGTTCACAATCAATTTAAATTTCAAAATACTGATGTTGTAAACTAAATGACAGGTATTTACACCTAGATTTAAATGAAAGTGAAAGTATCGACATTTTTTTGAAAAACTTGTCAAGTTTAGAGATCTTGAAAAAATACTCTTATTGCACTTTCATAATCTAAGAATTAAAAACACTTTAAATTAATTTTAAAAGAAATGTTATTGACATTTAACATACAAGCTATGGGATTGAAAATAAGTTTATTAAAAGTCATGAAGTTGATGTTATTACTAGAACTTTATACTTTTACAAAAACTATTTTTTTATTTCTTTTTTAGTTTTCAAATTGTTTTTTTTCTATCATAAACAAGTTCTTTAGTTAATTCTATTCTCCACTGTAACGAATATGTCAACAAATATATAAGGAGTTTGTTTAGTCAAGAAGGAACAAGTAAACTATAGCTGCCTTCAACTAAAACCACATTTGGTTGAAACATGAAACACAGGTTGATAAACAACAAGGAATTATTGACGGTATCTTAATAAAAAGCTGAGTAAACAAATACAAAATGTTATTACTGGTTTAGGAAGATCAGAATTTGTATAAGCTAGATTAACAACAAAGTAATTTGATTAATGTGAACCAGATTTTGTGTTTATTACTCTCAGATTTATTAGTATTAGAAACCATCTGTCAATGGCTTTAGTTATCATCTAAATCTGTATAATAGCAAAGAAACTATGAAAAGATTAGGATTTCAAAGATAAAAATCCAAAGTTATGTGCAGCTCTCAAAAAGTAAAATTTTTAAATTGCTCAGCAGAAATGACAATACATAACGTCTGAATATGAGTTACATCTTGTGCTTCAAATTTGCTTTTATTTTAATTTTAAATGTTTGATTTGTAACACGTTTTACATGAAAAATACAGCCTTTCGTAATATGATTAACAAAGGTCCACATTTCTCGATTAAAGAACATGTTAATGATAGCAATAATGACATGTTTTTTATGGCTTGTCAAATGAATGTACATACACATCAAACTCCAAAGTGAAATCATTTTGACGTTTGAGATACAATGTTTTCAAAAATGAATTGATCTTTAATAAACTGAACTATGGATGTTGAAAAGGTACCTGACAGGTTTTCCGAATCGATAAAAGAAAAGCTAAACTAATGAAAACATTATTGAATAAGGTGTTAAGTTGAAGGAGAAAAAAAGTAATCAAACTTTAATTTGTGTATTTTTCTTACTCTCTTGTCTTAGAATAAATTAAACACTGTCAACTAAAGGATGGATCGATCAGCGAGGTTGCAAAACTGATTTTAAAAGAAATTTATCTCGACGTTTCAACAACAAGGGTTTTTAAAAATAAGGCTTAACTTAAAAAAGAGGTTTCCAAAATTAATCACGCTATTGATGTTCTCACCAGGAGTGCTGCCTCTTTTTCTTGTCATTTTCTTTCTGCTGCTTCGTAAAATGCTGAAAAACAACATTTTTATTATAGCCATTGTTTTCTGAAAAAATCTGAACTTATGAAAATAGAATAAATATAATCATAATATGATAATAAACAATGTAAGATTACAAAATGTAGATCTTGCATGTTCAAATGACTGATATCCTGGGTTGAAATATTGTTAACTTCAACTTACAAAGTGAACTCCAAATGCGTTAAAGTCACCATCTCATATGTATCCATTTGATATTACCATATCGAATTCATTCCTTAAGCAAGATCAAATTTGAGAGAGTTTATATCCTATCAATTGTCAATATCAACCAGAAAATTACAGCCATAAAGCTCTGGTTTCCTCTTCTACATCAGACTGTGGCCACTGTTTATTAGGAACACAGATGATATATTGGTCAGATCTCAACTAAAATGATGGAAATAAAATGTACATTCAAATTTGCAATAGTACCACATGTTATCAAATCTATGACTCAAAATACTATAAGTTGTTTGCTTCTCACGAGGGTAATACGGTCTGATGTACCATCTTTGTAGAAATGTTGCCTGAGACGCAAGGCGAGGGCTGACATTTCTACAAAGATGGTATCCGAGGGAGAAGCATACAACGATTTTATGTTACCGTCATGTCAGAAGAAAATATATTCATTTCTTTTGATAGCCGTTAACGGATGAGCCATCACCGCTTGAACGACCTTGACCCCTAATGTAAACAAAATGGCGTCATCCAACCCAACCGAAATGTTATGAATCGAGTAACGTAAAACTACTAGGCTATACATGCTATTTGATTTTAATTCTATGGCATGTGCAAGTAATGCAATGAGGAATTTGTTTCCAAATAAATCATAGAATGATGGGAAAACAAATCTATAATTAATAATCACGAAAACGGCTAATCGAACTTATGTAAACTCTGCACACTGCGTGCGTCATTTGGTAACGTCATGTTTAATGCTATGCGACACCTCTTCTCGGAGAGGAGCTGCTGCTATGGCAGCGGGGTACATGAAATTTGTACACCGTGAGAGGTGAGTGTCCCGGGGTACATAAGATAAAACGAGTCGATCGTCAGCCAATTAAAAAACGAGTATTTTACTGTAAGGTAAGATAACTGCCTATATCTTACTTGGTAACTAAATAGATTTCCATAAAATTTAGTGTTGACGATAACATAGACTTAGGGGGTAAACATCATATATGGATAGAAGACATATCTTCCAAAAAATGTATGTTAAATTGACAAGTGGTTTATACTTTTGAGGACTTTGAATCAATCATTTCAAACATCTGCAAATTTTTCAAAGATTTGTCTGAAATTGAACTATACAGGCAGATGATTGTGTTAGCCACACACTTCCACAGGCAGTTCGTCATGATCAATGCTTTCATTGTACAAGACAAACAGTAATGAATAATAGCGGAATTGATTGCTTTACGACAAGGATTTTGTCTCAGTTTTTGAAAAAGGTACGACTGACAAGTGTATTAAAACTAGACAAAGGGCGACATAATTGAATTTTGAATAAATGTTTTTCTTGGTATGCATTTGGTGATTGTTTTTATTAAAAGTGTCATTTTGAGACTCCAATTTAGTTTTCTAAAGCATAGTTCTTTTCACAACACAAGAGTATATTGGAATTGGTCTGATATTAAGAGTTGTTGTTTTTATGAAAAATATGCAATATCATTTATATGAACACAATCTATTCATAATCCGTAACTTGTGCTGACTCATGATGAATAAAACACTGTTCAATTAAAAAACTCAAACAGTGTCAAGCACAACTTTTATGAGATGGGTTCAACCAAATTTACGGAATTGTATGAAATTTGTTGCTACACTACAATCATATTAATAATTTTGTAGCTGAACATCATTGTAAATATATGTAAATACTTTAGTCTTCGAAAATTGAAAATTGGTTAAAAGGATACAATTGATACATTAAACTCAACATCCAACAAGACAGATATATATATATATATCAGAGAACACCCCCCCCCCCCCCCCAAAAAAAAAGGAAAAAAAAAGAACAAAAGAAAATGGAATGTAATCATGGAAACTGATGCGTGTGATACTCTAATAATGGTGAGAGTGTCCTGACACTGTTAACGTCTAAACCGACAGATCCTTTCTCTCATCAAACCTGACAACTGTCTCTGAACCTGTTCTCATCACATACATCATGGAGTGGCGTGTTGGGAGAAGAAAAAGTGGGAAATTTGACTTGATTTATTAATTAATGTTGATAATGAAGTTCTCTCCAGTAAAGGTTGTTTGTGCAAAATAAAGTTTTGTTCTGAGTTTTTAGTTAAAGCACGAAGACAATCGTCTCACACTGCACTACATCAAAAGTTTGCTTGTTTATTAGAAACGATTTATTATTTTCAATGTTATTCAAATGATCTTGATATGTTTCACAAAGGTAGTCATAATTTTAGTTATCTTAATATATGTAAAAATGGCAACCATGGTTATTTTGAATTATGAAGATATTATTATTCAAATCAAAATTTGTATCTTTATCACTGATGGAAAGTCATGAAATGCCAAGTAAATCAGACAGATATTTGCGTTGGGATGCAATGTTTCACAAATAATGTTACCTTTCAAAAACCAAGTGACTAATTTGAAAAGAACTAAAGTCTTCCAAAAGGTATGGTACAAAGTTCAGGAAAAAAATATTAATCTCACTTCAATTGGTGTATATTTCTTGATGACTGAATAAATTGCACACTGTCAAGGAAATTTTTAAACAGACCAGAAAAGGTTGCACATATTGCTTTTTACAGAAAATAATCTTGATGTTCGACATCGAGGGGCGGAAAACAAGGCGTAAGAAATGTAGTTCACAACACTAAAAGTTAGTTAATTTTCCAAGTTGCAATCTAAATAATCTAAATTGCAATGTTTAAACAATTTCAAATTATTGTATTGGAACTTCATTGACCTGTCCATTAGACATTTATAAGAATTGGCTTTAAACTTCGTTGGTGATTTATATACAAACTTAAATGACTGTTAGATTTTTTTCAGATAAATGCAATGAAGTAGTTATTTGTCTTGTAAAGAAGATCCGACATGAATTACATCAAGCTTGTATTCATCAATATATATCATCCTCTGAATCGAATGCCAAGATGGACAGAAGTGAAGAGATGAAGGATCTGTAAAAAGGTCACCATGCGAATAAGAAGACTTTGCAGAATAATTAAGAGGACATGATAGACATGTGATGAGTTCTATACTAGATTTAAAGACTCACAGAAAACAATATATGTATAGATGTTTTATTACATCTTGGTTACAAAACAAATGAAGAGCAAAACATGACAGTCAAAGACAGAAATGTCTTTTGATTATGTACGAAGACTGTTACAGTGGCGGCATGAACAAAGTATGACATCATGAAAAAACAAACATTTTGACGACATAAGGTCCATTTTAAAAAACATTCCACATTGCCACAACACTCCGCAATTTTCATGTTGTCAAAGTTGGAAATGAAGTTAGAAAATAGATTATCTGGATCACTAAAGCACACGAGTTTTATTTTATTTAAACACATGACGAAGAAACTTAGATTTTTAAAACAAAAACATTTTCTTTTGAACAAGTATTACAGATACGCATATTTTCATAGAGCTATTTGTGCACCGAAACCGTAAAACATGAACCAACGACTTTTTAGCAATCATCCGTATTTCCCAATTGGCATGCCTTGATTTAATTGGTCTCTTATTTGTCTTTAAAATGTTCCATATTAATTCATACAACACTGCTGATTTGTGAATCCGTTTTAAACTTCAGAATTATTTTGTAATTTCCCAATAACTTCCACTTGCTACATCATTCCAACTTTGACAGAGGAGCTGTGTATCTCACGCTTATAACATGCAACCTACTGATTCTCTTGAATTTTAATTGGTTTTGAGTATAAAAACAATTGTTTTGAGAGAAAATGGTTAATTGATATTACCAAACTCTTCTGTAATTTACATATTTACTTTGTTAGTCAACACACAAACTCCACAATTGAATTAGCAAGCTTACAAAATCGAATGAGAAAGCTTACAAGATAGCAGGACCTGTTTGGAAACCAATAATGAAAAGATATTTATGCAATTTATATTCATATAATTAAAATCGTTCCATAATAAATATCCTCAGAATGTGTTATCTTTATTAAGTTGTTTTAATAATTATCTTCTGTTTAAATTCACATGTAATGTAAGGTACTGAAAATATTACTAAAACTGTCCTTACAAAATAGTTGTTTTCAGTGAATATGAAACCACATTTATTTTATGACCCTCTGCAAACCTATCGCTTTTCAGTTTGATTAATTTAATTGCCTTTAATCTTGCCCAAAAATGATATTTGATGAAAATAAAGTTGCTAATAGCATTGAATCTGAAATTACAAAGATCAAGTTCTTGACTTTTTAGAACTCGTAATGTGTAACACTTGTAATGCGTAACTTGATTATTAAGTATTGTCACCTGACTTCAATAAATACGCGTTTCTGATTGGTTGATCCGAAGGATTTCCTATTGTTTCCCATTGTTAATGGCAATGAACACCTGCAAATTGGCTGAGGCGAATCACCGCGAAAGGATTCATTATTTGATGCGCTTCAACATTAAATTGTTCTAATTCTCCTAATATTTGTGCCCGACTCAATTTTTACTATTGTTGTTGTCATTTTCTAACTTGGGTAGTCCCGTAGATGCCGAAAATCCTTTTCTGTTTGCTTTGGTTTTATGTGATTAAATCCTTCTTAATAGGATAATTTTTACCTAATTTGCCGCCCTGTGCTGTGCGGCCAGTTTCTTTCGAATGCCGTTCGTATGACGTCACATAATGATCGCGTCACCATCACAATGGTCTGGGCGAATTTAAGATATTTGTTCAATCGGGTTTGTTCCTGTTGGTTGATGAATTATATAACTGTTTTCTCTTTTATAAATTCCACAGTGAAAATTATAAGATCTCATCGTTACCAGTGCAACTGGTTTGCATTATAAGTACACTATTTTAATGTGTGTAACACTGGGAATTATGATAATAATAATGATAATGGATTTTTATACTGCGCAAGTTATCCACACACGAATGCATGCTCAATGCCCTTCCCTTTTGTTAATAGATACGAACACCTCGAACAATAATGGATCAGTTGTTAGATCCTGTCAACTTTTTTCTACTAAGCTTTCCAGAACTTGTATTCATAACTTACTGCTTATACCTCGGGGGAACTATTTTGACATGTTCACTTTCAAGGTCAAAGGTCAAGGTCACGAGCTATAAAATCACTAAAAAATTCCTTGTAAACGCAATAACTTGAAAAGTTTTTGTGCTATGAAGCTCTAACTTGGTATGTATCATCCTTGGAAGAGTAAAAAAATTTGAAAAGGTTTTCGCTACAATCTGTTCAAGGTCAAGGTCACAGTAAGGTCACGACTTTAGCATGGTTTTGCGAAAATGCTTTATTTTAACTATGAACACTTTTAATGAATAGATGATTGTTATACTCAATGAAAAGTGTTCATAGATTGTGTAACCTTGAAGGTCAAAGGTCAAGGTCATGAGATTTGTGTTATTTAAATGTGCAACTAATTTGGATATAACTTTATCCCATTAAGCTTTTCAGAACTCATAAACATGTATAAGTATTTACACCTCTGGGGACTTAGAATGACATGTTCACTTTCAAGGTCAAAGGTCAAGGTCACGAAATATAAAATCACTCAAAAATTCCTTGTAAACGCGATAACTTGAAAAGTTTTTGTGCTATGAAGCTCTAACTTGGTATGTATCATCCTTGGAAGAGTAAAATTTTTTGAAAAGGTTTTCGCTACAATCTGTTCAAGGTCAAGGTCACAGCAAGGTCACGACTTTAGCATGGTTTTGCGGAAATGCTTTATTTTAACTATGAACACTTTTAATCAATAGAAGATTATTATACTCAATAAAGAGTGTTCATTGATCGTATAACCTTGAAGGTCAAAGGTCAAGGTCATGACATTTGTGTTATATCAATGTGCAACTAATTTTGATATGACTTAATCCCGTTAAGCTTTTCAGAACTCATAAACATGTGTAATTGTTTACACCTCTGGGGACTTAAAATGACATGTTCACTTTCAAGGTCAAAGGTCAAGGTCATGAGCTATAAAATCACAAAAAAATTCCTTGTAAACGCGTTAACTTGAAAAGTTTTTGTGCTATGAAGTTTAAATTTTGTATATATTATCTCTTGAGAAGTACAAAATTTTTGAAAGGTTTTGGGTACGAACTGTCAAAGGTCAAGGTCACAGCAAAGTCAACAAATATTGAGAAAATGGATTATTTTAACTTTAAACACTTTAATTCGATACTTTAATGTAATTTTCAATGAAATGTGTTCATTGATTGCGTGACCTTGAGTGTCAAACGTCAAGGTCACAAGAAAATGCCCAATATGCTGAGGCTTGTAGAAGGCGGAACAGGGTAAGGCGAAACCCCAAGTTCCGGGGCTGCTCTGTTTTTGCGGTGTCCCGCAAACACTAATCTAGTTTGAATTATACCTGCAAAGTCAATATGCAACCAGAATTCACCTCATCAATATTATATATGCAACACTAAATCAACATAGATGCATACTCCAAGTTACGTCAACGTTTAGCACTGGCAGCTGAAGGCTTGTGATTTAACATCATGTAAGAGATGACATAAATGAATCTGAATATACATTAGTATAATGCGTATCGACACAGTATATTTGAACGTGATGTTATTTTAACAATTTTCCTTACGAAAATGGAAGGTCAATCTTATAAACAAAAACATTGTATAGGACTGATTGTTCGAACTGAAATTGAGTCCCTTTAAGGTCGTAATATGAAGACACTAACAAAATAATCATAATGAACAAGGACTTGAATGATCTACTAGACATTAATGATACTTTAGGTGTTTTTCAAATATCAATCAATTGAACAAAAATAAAAATCATGAATAGTTTATTTAAGTATTCATTTGGGATTGGTTTTTAGGAAAGTTTTGTTTTTAAAGGGATGAAGTGAATGAATATAAAAAATAAAGTGGAAGTGTCACTGACAAAAGATGTAATCAATCAAAAGCGAATATGTATAAGCTGCTATTCTTTTTATTATTAAGTTCCTTGGTTCAAATTTGTGAAACTGAATGATTGAGAAAGAATATAGAACCTGTATTAAACCGAATATTGTTATATTAATATTTTTGTCAAATAATATTATACACTGAGACGGTTTGCTCTGACATTTATGTCACAAAAACTTAAAACTACATGAGGTTCTATGTATATCAATAAGGATACCTCATTCGAAATAATATATTTATTGTAACAACTGTTCACTTTAAATGTCATGACATTGTATATCTTAATTGCCAGTAATAAAACTCCGGATCCTGTGAGTTTTTCTACTTATAAACTTGTATCAAGACACTTTTAAACGGTATTAAATGCTCGTTAACGTTTCAATTAACATTAGAATAGAGAAATCTGAAATATCAAACATAAACTGTACCTTTATATTTGGTAATTGTATTGTATTTGTTGCAAGCAATTTGATATTTATAGAGTTGGCACAAATTATTCTATAAATAATGGTTTTGAATGTCATCAGTTTAGTAAACATTTGTAAACGTTATACAATGTTAATCTAGGTTATATTGTTGATTTAGAGAATCTCACTCAAGTGTCTTCTGACATCAAATATATCAACACAAGTTGATAAAAGTAACTAATATCCGAGGCTTCTGATATATGTTTCTGAAACAGAGAGCTATGGGATGAAATAAAATGTGATGTTATAATGTCATTTGGACTGTATTTCACTTTCCCTATTTCCATATGTCGTTTGAAAGACAATTCTTTGTAATTTGTTACAGCTGCATATCGAAAGTTTGTTTATATAAGAAGAGCAAGCATAATTTACTTTGAGTTTAGTTTGGACGATAATTCAATTTCTTCAGAAGAATTAGGATACGTAGACATGTGAACAAACTTTCGGTATGCAACTATAGTTCGTTTTCACACAACTTATTGCATCATCAGTGAGCTGTGAACAAATGTTCAGTTCATATTCTTACTCGTGAACCCATTAATAAATATGATATTGCTTACATTTGAAAATGATAACTTGGCAACTGTCACATCATGCAAAGTGGATATGAGTATAAGGGACGTACATTGGAATTCTTTACAAATTTGCTATCGACTATCTCACATCTTGGCAATATCATGCTTAAATGAGTCCGATACTATGTATTTTATTACTCTGAATCTGTTAAAGTCATATAACGCACATATCTTTTTTACTAGTTAAAAGAATAAAAATTGAATAAGCCACGCATCGATTGTTCCTTTGATGTTCGATTTAATGTTAAACAAGAAAAAATAATCACAAATGCTTATTACAAAACTGTAATAAATTTACGGCACTTTGACAATAATATTTTATTTACGATAGTTTAATGTTGTATTTCGTCTGGGCACTTAAGAATTTACCAGCGTAAAATGAACAACTTGTATGTTATCTATCCAATACTTCAAATAATTCAAAGCAATCATTATGACTTTAAACCATATATCATAACTAATTATAATTTCTACCGTGGCTTTTCGGTTTAACCACTGAATCAGACAGATTTAGAAGCACAACAGCAAACTTACAATGACACATTCTTTATAACTTGTTCAATTAAATATATCATTATTTTGCAAATTATCGCCGTCCATATGTATTTACGTCTACTTTGGATACTCTATTGATCAAGCCGTAATCTAGACATATAGTTTTGTTATTGATGATAAATGATAGATCAACATTTCTAATAAAGCGATTTCTTTTCGAATTTCTAAAACAAAAAACAACATGAACATTGAACCAATATCGACAGTTTCGGTCATTACTTGTGTGAGGGAATAGGACAAAATATTATAGATTGGACTACAAATGTTACTAACGTATGTTTTCATTGACATATGTAAATAATACGTGATCGTCAATTCTCTGGCAAAGTATCAATCCTGTGTCAAACTGACTTGATTATGGTTTCCTGATAAACGAATATTAAAAATAGTTTTGATAGGTTTATGTTTCATTTAAGTTGGGCCAGAAAATGCAAAAAGAACATCAACATAGACATAACATCGTAATTATTTTCCACGTAGTGTAGTATTACTATAAAGATTTGAAGTCGTAATGATGATCGAAAACCAGACACAAACGCTTGTCAATCAGTCAAACGTAATTTTGAGAGTTATCTAAAGCTGTCAAAATAACATTTTTGGGTTGATGATGTTTGATTATACCCCCATTCCACCGAGCATACGACCCCACTGCGACCGATTTTTGCCTCCCGGTCGTGCACACTCTCACTCACTCTCACTGACACCGCACTGGAGTCTTGGGAAGATCCCCATGCTCGCACAAAATATCTTCCACACTCTCTCCATTGGTCGCATGTTGTCGCAGGGGGGTTTGCGATTTCGATGGTCCGTTTTCAAAAATCGCACAACTTCTGCGATCGATGAAATTGATTACTTGCTCTCAAATTCGATCGTAAAGCGCTCGCATCGGTCTCAATGGGGTCTTGGTACGGTCGTGTGTCAGTCGCATGAACTCGGACCTAGGTCGTGTCCACTCGCAATCCACTCACGCTAATTTATCACTGGCGATCAAATAATGCGATCAGTGGAGAGTGCTTCAAGACCCCATTGCGACCGCACTGCGAGTGCGAATTCCTATCCGTCTTTTAAAGCGACCAATCAAGAGTGTTCCCGCGCTCATTCGCGACCAATGGCGAGCACAATGCGACCGATTTGAACGACATTGCGACAGGCACCAGGACTATATAAACCCACAACTGGCGGTCTTTGGTCAGTCGCAGAAACAGTCAGTGTACTGCCGTCGAACGAAGAGAACAACTCGGAAGAAAGTTAATCAGCCGACTCGTGTGATATCAAAAGAAGGTGACCAGAGGTCAGCTACACCCGTTTTAGGAGAGAGGTCTAATACACAAAAAGACGTGGTCGGGCCGTTTACCTCTCACGTAGACATACAGCCTCCATACCCAAATCGCACGCCGTCGACGCCTCCTTCTCCTTCGTTGATGGTGTCTCATCATAGCTAAGGTGTAGTCGCCGATATACTGTAGTTCTAGTCTGGTTTCAGAAACCAGAGCAACTACCAGGGCCATTTCATTTAACATCTTATCTGTATGCTAGTCAAACTCCGAATTGCAGCTGGTCGCAGTCCTTTTTATACTTTGGGCCCGATCTGTCGTGAAAAGGTTGTGTCGAGGTCGCATATGTCTTAATGCGGTCTTGTGAAAAGTCGCAATGGTCGTACTGGAGTCGTACAAGACTCGCAACTGTCGTAATGTGTTCGCACTCGATTGCAAAAGCAATCTCACTAGTCGTAAGTTGGTTGTAAGTCGATCGTATGACGATCGTATGGCAATCGCCGAAACTGTCGCGGTGATCCTAACCACTCGCATGCAAAATCGCCAATTCGGTCGTATCTCAGTACGATTATGTTGAGACCGACATGCGATTTATACTGTAATTCGAATCAGTCTCACCTCTGTCTCAATGTGCTCGCCGGAAAAAAAGAAATTAATCACTTTTTGGTCGTAGTGGGATCGTAAAGCCGGCTTGGTGGAACCGCAAAATCATATTTTTTTTAAATTGCTAGTATTTATGTCTGCGACCAGTGCGACCGGCTTGATCGCGGCGATCGTACTCTGTCGCATATCGGTCGCGGTTGGGTGGACGGGGGGCATAATAGTTATATATCTTGTATTCATGAAAATTTGAAGTGTGAATTTGGCTCTCACAAATTGCCGAGAATGTTATAAAATGTTCATTGAAAACCAGAATTAAGTTTATAATTGCCATTTTGACTGTGTGAGGTGTTTTTTATCTATATCATTAAATTAAATTAAAGTTTTTTAATTTCAAAGCAAAATTATATGTTTTGAAAATGAATGAATATTTGAGTGACAGAAAAAATATTAACATAACTTCTTCATATGGCAACTACTTCAACTGTAACATAAACAGTTAGGACAAAAACCACGCTATAAACACGCCATTGTACTTTGTTTTGTACTTTTAAAGGTTTTCTCAAATGATCGAAGAGACGGTCTAATTCAATTAAGATAACGTATTAACCAGATTGTATTTTCTTGGCCATACTACTCAGACATGCAATTACATTTACTGTTAAAATTGATAAGATAATTGACATTAAGACAAATGCGATTTAGAGAAGACTAGATAAGGTTATACAGACGTCCTTGGTATATAAGACTTTTCATGTGGTGTGGGTAGAATATCTTTACATTTGAAGTCAATATAACCATTGACTCTGATTGTAAAAGTATGGTTGTAAATAAACAGTCAAATTCATTTGTACAAAAATTTAACATCGTTTCTTGTGTACTTGTTTCAGCAATGATAGAGTACGACAAATCTGAAAATTTGTTTTTTTGTTGAAAAATACACTAAAAGAAAAGATAACAAGTATTTGTCACAAAGGTGACAAGATCCCCCGCCGCAAATTGATGTTATCAAAAAGCATAATGTATACATAGAAACACTTGTCTACACTTGTCATGCTACTAGATGTCTTTAGACCATAACAAATCGACTGGTCCCTGGGTCTGCCAAATAAGAAGCCTTGTGCAAAAAAGAAGAGAATATAGAGAACAGTTCTTAACATATCAGCCTTATAAATGCATGTTGCCTTCCCTATATAAGATGCTTTGCTTAAGTTACGAAGAGAATCTAGGGATCGGTTCTAGTGATATCCTGCTGATAAGCCTTAAATGCAGATGTCAATGTTTAAATTTCATAGCCTCGCTGTGACCTTGAAAATAATGTGAAGGTCACCAAAATGAACTGGGCCTGGCGCCTTCCCAGTAAGATGCTTGGTGTAAGTTATGAAGAGAAAATTTCAAAGTTTCGTTGTGACCCTTGAAATAAAGGTCAAGGTCATAAAAATCTATAGGGACCTTACTTTCATGGTGATGAAGCTATATACAAAAAAGGGAAAAGAATCCGGTCAATAGTTTTTGAGTTCTTTACAATTTCATTCGTATGGACGGACGTACGGACGGACGGACACTGCCCAATACTATATCCCCCGCTTCGCGCTTAACGAGCGACGGGGGATTACAATGGGAGATGCCTGATTGGAGGCAATCAAAGTTAGTTGTGCAATCAGCGACGCTGTTCTAAACCCACCTTTTTGGCTACTACTATCATGACAAAAGCATTGTGACATGAACACCCTTTGAATGTGAGAAGCGTGATCATTTGATAATGAAAATCAAATGGATTGTGTTGCATTTTTTTCCCGCCAAGGGAAACTGCCCGAACCCACGGATTTCGGTAGTAGAACAGAGGCTGTATCAATTTCATCACTTGATCAGCCTCTGGGAGAGAATGCCTACATACATGAGTGAGTGTCTTTAGCTCCTCCAATATTCCTAAATAAGAGTATTTAGATCTAGATAAAGAAATATTTGAATCCACGATATGAATGCCTCTTTAAAAACGTAAAAAAAACGCAACACATTAAAGATGAAGCACTTTATCAACTGTGAAATGGAAACCATCCTTGATCATTGTTTATAACGATTAACTCTCAGATTTGCTATTTGGAATGAAATTAGCCATGAAAAAGGAAACTTTTATGTTCCGATATTGATTTTAAATAATCTAAATGTTCCTGTAAGGAAGCAATTACTGTTAGTCATTTTCTCCAACCTTTAATAAATCTTAAACTATTTCAAAATCTATCTGCTTACATCTCCAATTGCAACACTTTCCTTGACCGAAGGCTCTTTGTCAAAAAGTTATAAGAAGATATTAAAGACTTGTAATTGTATTGTTTTGCCGTCTTATAATTATGAAGAATTTGACACTTTTCTTTCTGGCAAGTAAATTATCACTTTTTTGCGTGCCAATATTACTACAGTTCTGTAATGTGTTGTTAATTCTTGGAGAGCAATTTAACTCCATACACTCTATTGGTTCATTACTATGAAACAGTTTTAGTTGCTTGTATATGAGAATATTGTAAAATAAATTGGATAGATAAAGCAAGAATAGAGCAAATGGACTGATACAATGTTTCAACTCAATACATCCATGACACCTTGCCTGTTCCAACTTATTAATGGAAATAACATTCAGTGTTTTGCCAATTTCAACTTATTAACTCAATTAATTTAACTTGAAATGAAAGAAAAAAAATCTTTAAGTATTTAAGTGATAAATACATATACTAACAGCAACGATGTATATATATGATATTTGATAAAAAATATAATATGATAAAAGTTAAAATATGTCATCAAAATGAATATATGAAAACGATTGTCAATATGATTTTACTAGTTCAGTCATCATTGTATATAATAGGTCTGGGTGCTAATCTGGAAGCAGATCAAATTCCTTTTGATATGAAATCTGTATGAAATAAAGTAGCAAACGAACGTTATCCTGACAGTTCCGTCAAATATATTTACATCAAACCAATTTAGTTGATCCAATTTAAAAAGGCTTTTTCATTTCACATCATTACTCTAATTTGTCATATTTGTTAGCGAAAAGGGGGATATTTCATGAAGTGCAATTCACAAAGATAGAGTGTTCATGATTAAGATTGTCGTGTTAGAATTGAGATAAACCTAAATTGTTTAAAACTCAGAGACCCGTTAGGTTTCTACATAAATTTCTCGATCTCATTCCAGTATATCTGCCCCTATAAGCTTGTTTTCAATGAAAGAGAAAAATAACACTTATTTATGATGTTTCAACAAGATATGCATGTATCTTTAATTGACGCAATCGTCAATTTGTTTGTGCCTTTTTGTATTGAAGACTTAAAATTATTAAGATGCAATAATTCACGAAATTATTAACACGTATTTATAAAATGCTTAATAAAACCAAAGAAATCTTGAAAACAATACCCTTTTGAAGAAAGGTGAAGGTATTCACCTTTGCTCAATAAAAACTAAGAACTTATGAACCTTAAGAAAGACAGATCACAATGTGAGGTTTTAGATCCACCTTCCAGAGCAATCAATAACTTTCCATATCCCCAGGGACATAAAATGCCAAATCCTTATTCTCTGGAAATGTTCCAATTCATTAACTTTAATACATTGCTAATCCATACGTCATGAAAGTATACCAAAGGGCCTTATTTTGCTTTACATTGAGGTACATCATAATCAGTAATTCTGGTAATAGTGGTAAAACATCGTTAATTTAGTTTTTTACTTTTTTGGGGGTCAAGTGTGAAAAGTAATCAAAATAGAGCCACCAGTCTAAGCTGACATTGAAATTATTCGCATATGGTCAAGCATTTAGCTTTGACATGTTTTGATAATATACATTTTATCTTAAACATGATGATGTCTTTACTGATAAAAAATATTGAGTCGATTCTTCTGCAAATATTAAACCACATAAAACAATTTGAAGTCACACAACACCTTCTCTCTTACTATAGCAACGGGATATTTGAAATGTTTAACCGTAAGCTTTGATATAAATGCGGAAAATATCCATATTTTGCCAATCAAAAAGTAAATATTTTTCTGAAAGGTGAGATAATATCATTTAAAAAATTTAAGATCCACATATTTTACTACGAAGAGTTTGAATCAAATGAAGACTTACAGCACACTCCATTTGTGTTGAATGAATGATACAAAACTTATGAGTTTTCTCTTGATAATTTGCAGATGAACTTTTCAGACTTGATACAAAATCAGCATCTTGTCAACATGATACACGTGCCTAACGAGCATTCATTGTCTGGAAATAAGATTCCTATCATGGTGAAATATTTATCTTGATTCCATCGTCTACCAGTATTAGGACTCAACTACTAAGAGGAGAGAATGTATTGATTTCTCTATATACCGTATAAAACCATTTACAAATAATGTCAAAAAGTTGTCCTTAAAATGTCTAACTCTGATCACTTATTTTGTTAATGTCCTGCAACCAAAATAGTATTGTATGTTTGGAGTATATATGTATATGAGTCAAGTCATTTAAATGAAATAATATAATGAAAAGGTTATACGTTTTGCACAACAGAATGTCATATAATGTAATACCTTAACCATAATAAACTTGCACTGAAAGTGACATTGCGACAAAATATGCAGGAAGAGAAAGTCTTTCTTCAGTTTAGTTTAGTTTAAACATATTTTATTCACATGAAAAGGATTGGGAACAAGTTGTCCAACTTAAAATACCCTCTCCTAAGTATGTACAAAATCGATTCACATATATTAACAAACCAAAATGACAGATAGTGAACAAGAGCAAAGTAGGATTTAGTTTAGAATTAATTAGTAGAGAATTAAATTACATCAATATGCTAATCAAATCGTTTAGTGTCTCTCTCTTCAGTCAATCTATAAAACCTGTTGATCTAAATTTATTTAGATTGCTCTTCAGTGTATTGTTGTTGCTTGAAAATACTCAGGTTTGAAAATAAGTCTTTGGAAGCTCTCAACAAATAAACAATAAGAATGAATTCATTAGTCGATTCAGTAGCGTTTTCTCAATATCTGAAGAATTCCGTCATGTAAGTGTAAGACAGGCTTGACTAAGCTATCTCTATATACTAAATCAAATGTTGTTAAATAAGAAATTATGTGATACTATTTTGAAAGTGTTTAAAGTGACACAGTGTATTTTTCTTAAAATTTTATTTGGTTTTGAAAAGCTACAAAATATCTAATATGCTGATTGAAGTTCATATCTCATCACTGGACTTGCAAATATATCCATTTATGCATAACATTTTAAAAATGCTTAATTTTATTGAAAAATCAAGAAAACATCTCAAATACGTTTAATATTCGAAACTATGCATCCAATTAATCTACCTATTAGTTACAATACCTAATAAACACTATCGAATCGAATATATCTTTCTGTCAGCTTATGACAAGTTTTCAAAATTACGTTTGGCGAATTTGCGCGCGCCACTCGAGCAACATGTCCGGTTTTCGATCAAAATCCTGACTTTGAATGGCCGTATTTTCGCTCAAATGTACTGATTGACCTTTAACTTGTTATTTTCAGTAACAGTTAGTGGTTCTCGATGTAATAACATCAATTTAAAAATTTGACATATGTGATCCTATCGACATACTCTGTGTCTCTTTAATCAAAGATAATGGATGTTGATGGATTCGTAAATACAGAAACGGAATAAAAACTTGTTTAAAAATGTTCTTGAATATCTCCTGGGCTTGGTGTAATGAACATCTTCATCGCATCCTAATGATATTTGACACTGATGGTTTGCCCTGAAGTTACATGCAAATGGTCGCAAAAACATTGGAAGCATAAGAATTCATACTGCAAATTACTATTTTTCTCGTGACATAATTAATATGATTATCGTCGGTTTTGAATCATTTTTGCACAATAATGTCACTTGGGGTTAACATCATTTAATCTGCAATTAGTTTGAGTTTAATTGTGACAAAAATAAATACATCGTCAAAATAAGTCATATTTAGACTTTAAGTCGCAGATATTGACAAATAATGTTGAAACTTTACCAAGTATCATAGATAATTGTATGAAGGAGCGCATCTTGAATACTACGTAATTATTATGATCAATTATGGATGTTATTTTAGATTCATTTATGAATTGCTTTAGTGACATAATCATAGCTGTGTTACATCAGTTAAGTTACATTTTGCCATACAGTGTATGATAAAGAAACAAACCGTTATCCAGACTGACCCTTTGCATACAAACCCGAATGTACCGACTTGCTAGTCCGCGAGACAATGATTAATTGCTGTTTCATCCAAACATATGATCTTAGTTGATTCTATTTTCAAAAGAGTTTTTCTAAGTCGGCCACTTCGTTCTATTATCAAATCATGTCATATATGTCAAAATACACATAACAAACATGGTGATTGAAGGTAGAAAGACTAGATATATTCAATTCCAAAGGATTTGCAATTTTAAGAAATGGTTAAGGTGATGTTCAAATTTCTGAAGATTATGAATGAATCATTCAAATTCATTTCATACTGTTTCAGAAGAAAAAAACATTTCCTTCTGATTGATTGTGGAATAGTCGTGTCCATTTATTCTTATTTTTCATGACAAGGCTGAATTTCCTTAAGTTCAGCTTTTTCAAATCGTAATTGATTTTTTAAAACTGATACTCACTAGAGGATGCAAATAACTACTCAAATAACATACCCCTAAAAGAGAAGATATTGTCTCTTCAGTTCTATGGTAACTAGTATATAAGAGGTTTGATGAAGTTAACATCAACTGATTACATCAAATTTATTAAGTTTCTCAAGCGTTTAGTTATCGTCATCAATGTATATTATATTCATGATGTTATCTATATCACATTGTTTCGATCCTTCATGAATATATACATATATACATAAATGTATGAAGTTCACTCGCTTTGAATTCCTTAAAATATCTCAAGGGAAAACATTAGAATGCTATCCGTCATTCATATTTTGCTTTTGTAGAGAAGATTATTAGACTATGATATTGAGAGGATGGAAATACTGTTTTCATATATTTTTGTCATGTTTTATGTTATCTGTTTTAAGCAATGTTCGATGTATTGAGACTAACTTTAAGTTATGCATTGTAATGTCGTTTTATTGTGATATAATTAGAATAATTATAAATGTTTTTTTCAGTTCTATAAATTGATGTAAAACTGCAAGTAATGTTATGAATAGTGTCTTAGCTATTATGAATTCAAAACACTTTGAGTTCACATGTTAAGTTAAGGTAAAAACATAGTATGACTAATAAGAGATGCACATTTTTTGGACCCGACTCAACATCGTAACTGAAAGTAAAACGTATTATCGTTAAATATGGTTGACGAAATTCTTAAGCTTGAGTTTGCGCACTCGTACATGTAGTTGCAAAAACAAATTTGATTCTTTTGGTACTATAGGACAAAATCAAATCCTAGAGGATAAGAACTACATTTTCGATAAGAAATATGCCATAAACGAACTTTCAAATTACATGTATGAGTTGAGGTGAAGTGAGTCACCCTTGCTCAATAGAAGCTATGGTTTACAGAGTTCCGGAGCCTGGAGATAGACAAATCACATTCTTAGACTTTAGGTTCGTTCTCTTCTGTAGTCAATAATTTACCATCTTATCTCGGACATATTAAACATTATCATACATTATTTTTATTATATATTATTAAATATTATACCTCTCTGGTTAGTTTCAATGCTTTCTCAGGAAATTGAGTTTTACTATTCTCATAAAATGAATGCGATGAAAAACTATTCAATCCATAATCATTGAAAGCAGACCAAATGGATATGTTTTCTTTTACTAAGGTATTTACTAGAGTGTTAACTATGATGATTTATCATGCTAAAATATGAGAACAAACAACAAGATCAAGCTGTTTGTGTAACAAATATTACAATATCTTTTTTTCTGTAAATATACCATTGGTCCATATTGCAAGCTATTGACATGCAAAGTAAAGCGTTCCAGCTTCTAGCTTCTGTTAAACATAATAATATTATAAACCAACGTAGTATCCGAAAGAAAAGAAAGCATGCACGCAAGCCTTTAGAAAAGCAATTAAAATTGTGCACATTGAACATTAAGACGTACATGTATGATAATGCTTTAATGTATAGAAACTTTCTTAGAAGTTAAGATTGTATAGCCTTGATTGAGGGCAATGAAAAACATATGCAGAACAGTGATAAAACTTTGAATTGGAAAATGGTATTGCAGACAGAGTGATGACATATTCGTGTCAATAAATTTAATGTGGTCCTCGACATGTACATGGATTCTTAGAATTTCAACTAAACTAGAACTAGTGATTATCGTATATATCTTACATATTTACATTTGGAATTTATATCGAAATAAATTTCTGAGGATTGTACAAATGCTATTCATTACGTCACGGTAAACCGTATTGTCTCTTTTATCAAAATGTTTTAAGAAAAGAAAATAGTAAAAAATTCTATGATCTCATAGTCAATGGTAGTTGAATCGAAAAAAATGGGGATGCTTAAAATACGGAAACTAAGGAAAAGTAATTACTTGTTTTAAAGGTCTTCTCAAATACCTCTAGGGCTTTGTTTAATGACCATCTTCATAGCATTCTAATTATTTTTGACACTGATTCTTTACCCGTGAGTTATTTGAAAGCAAAAACATGAATACTTGAAGCGTGTTCAAATGAGAATTTAAACAGAAAATAATATTTTCCCTCTTACAGAATTTAATATTATTTCTGATCAATGTTTTTCCTCCAGAGAAGATTTTGAGATTTTACACGGATATCTAATACCTTGGAAACGATAATTATCATGTGTCGTGAAAGTTCATATATCAAGCGTCATGGTAAAATTACATATATATTTAGAAAATAAATGGTAAATATTGAATGATGCTGAACCGATAATTTTCGCAGTTGAGATAAATTTAGGAAATATCTCGCAGATACAAAATGATGTTGTATTGTGTTTAAGTTTCATTTATTGATTATTTTAGTTACTAAGGATAACTTTAGTTACATTTTCATATACATGTATGATATGATGCACTTATCTTCTCGAATGTTCTACTACATGTACATGTACTGTAGGTAGGCAGTGTATGCTTTTGTCGACAGTAAGAGTTTCTGTTCTGAAAAAATGTGCTACAAATACAGACAGATTTCATAAATCGTTTTTCCCTTGAGCAATGGAACACTGCCTTTCAGCCAGGATAGATGATGCAAATTGTATCTGTTCTCACAGAAACTACTTTAGTAAGATCAACTTATCCACAAGATCCAGTTACGAAGCGCACAGTTCAATATCAAGGGATATATGACCAACAAACACATACCTAGAAAAGATTGGACAGAGATGAAAATCTATACGCATTCAAGTTAAAATGAATATAAATGATGTAGAATGTTTTATTAGTGAATTGTATTAAATTCTATTCACTATTGAAAGTATGTAACATTTTTCATCCAATTAGGAATTAAGGACTTGTGGTGCTGCAACCAAATAAATTAAAAGACATTCCTGAATCAAATCCGTATGTTATCACACTGACTATACAGGATAAGCGCCGATAATGCTGTTTCAAGACAAGGTTGTATTTCCTTTAGTGATGAATGTTTTGTTCAAAACTTGATGGAATATATTAAAAAAAGATGCAATTTCCTCAAATACATTCCACTACATGTCAATAAAAAGTTTAATAAGACACAGGATAACGTAGCGGGGAATCGTCCAGAAATTCAATTTACAGGGTTTATATCCAATCTAGCGTCAGCTACAGATAAAGTAAAGTAATAACGCTCTGGTTTCTTCCTATCAATCAGTTTGTGACAAATATGTCATGGACGTAATCTGTTATAAGATCAAAGAACGCGTCTACAGTTCTTAAGTTACCAGTTTATAATAGCTGCTGATGACTTTCACACCAAATAATGATATCGAAGATAACATTCTTGAGAAAACTTCCATTAATTGGACAACCGAGTGTCCTGAATTTCAAGCAAGGTGAAGCCGAATTGTTTCATGTGCACTGGTTTCTGGTTTGCAGCAGGACTGGGACACATTTTAAACTGAGCAATTTACTAGACTGGTTAATATGATCAACAACGTAATCAAGTTAACAATATTTCCAAACCGTCCAATGAAAACAAAAATTACGTTTTGGACGGTCCTTGATCTTCTGATGCTGCACGAGATATAACGACTTCTTGTGATAGAGATTAAGTAGAACTAAAGGACGTCGTTAGGTACAAAGCGCATTTGTTTCGTCGTTATTTTTATTGTAAAATGATTGTCAGATTAAAAGTTGATAAATGCAATAAGGAAATAAATTCAAAGAAGGGCCGACATTTGGTATATAGTAAGACTCAGTTTTCCAAGGCAAATTTTTATGCACCTCGGTTATTTAATCGCTTTAATTCATTTCCCTGAAATTTGGAAAACTTTTCAGGCTATTGAATCCATTATAGCCCCCGTACTATGTGTTTACGACATCTTAAGACTTACCACATATTGTCGAAAGTCTTGCAGAATCCCGCATGATCCAAAGTTACAGCTGAGGATAAATTGAACATTGACAATTGACTGCATCGCACAACCGGTATTCGCGTACTTTCATCGGGCGGGCATATTTTTACTCGACAGTCAGTGTCTGATGGCAGCTAGCTAGAGTATGGCCGGACACTTAGGAGATAAATAATAATTGGAAATCAGCGGCATATAACGTATTTATTATAGCTCTAGATTTAATTTAAAGTCGACGCGTAGCTTGAGGCTTTAAATGGATAATTGGTTATCTCGAATGACGTTACAAATAGAAGGCCTCGGAGATTACCGACAAATATCCAAATGCTGCAAAGGGAGCTCACTCTATTCAGTAGACGTTTTATCATTTCGTGACGGTTGTTAGCGTTATGTTAGGTTCTGCATATATTCACAAACTTAACGTCGGTATAATTGCATTGGTGTTGTAAATAAATTTAAGGTAAGTGTACGTCGCATTTCGATTCATATTCGTATGAAATTCCGGCCGGTTAAGCTTTGTCGAGCCCGTTTTGGTCTAACGCTACAGAAAAATGGACCGTGCGAACGGGAAATCTGAACTGTTGTAAGTGTCGTGTATTTTACGGTTTTGACAGACTGCAAGCGTTAAGCTTGTGGAAAGTTTGAATTAATTCTATAAAGAATGTACATACAACGCAATAATTGCATATTTTGTGAAAATTTTCGACACAACAGCAATATTTCAGAACTACTTGTTGCTGGGCAACAAATGAATTCTTGCGCATTAGACGAAGTAAACAGAGCACCGTATAACAAAATTATACGCCCTCTGATTTTTCAAAGCAGCCAATCAGAAACGAGAATTTTACACATTTATGATAGAATATCTAATATCCAAACATTTGATTAACGCCGGAAATATAATTGCTGAGAAAGTAACGTCATTAAAGCTTGTTTGACACGATGGCAAATCAGTTCTGTTTTTTTCACATTGCTGGAAGCTTTTCACCATTTCAGAAAATTGTGAACATCAATGTTACTTCAAGGCATGCCTTACATCATTTCTTGTTATCGATGTTCACAGTTTTGGTGTAAAATATTAAAAGGCCTTCCCACAAAAAAAGCCTACAACATGACTGTCCATCTTGATAATATTGGTAAAAGTACACGGGCAACAGGTATTCTTGTTGTTTAAATATGGCTTTGGTTTTGCATGGTTGTCCCAAACAATAGGTAACGTTAATGCTTTTTTATCAACCATTTTCGTACTAAGGCGAATACAATTTTTAACAAGACTGGCATTCTTCTCTCTATGAGAGCTGACGCAATGATTGTTATCACGGATACAAATCCTTACTTGAACCCGAATCGCATCTATAAAATCTACATCTTAAATATTTGCGTATTGCTTTCATACATTTTAGATTTGGCCTAAACTTATCAATCAAAAGAGCTAGATATTATATTCATATATATTCATGTGTTTCTAAACAACATAGACTCTGTCCAATTTGTTATATTGTAGAAAATGAAAATCACTGTCTATTTGCCTGTCCTTGGTATGAAAACTTAAGGAGTTTGAACATGTCATCATTGTTTAATTCACATAATGATACCACAAAATTATATTCGACACTTTCCATCAAATCGCCCTAACCAAAATTAAAAAATCTTTGTTTTATTTCATGCTCTCTTGTTAAGAAGAGACTCATTGTAAAGCATGTTGTATATATTGTAAATCTTGTTGGTTATATATTTATTGTATATGGGCATATGGCCTACGTGCAGAAATAAATTGATTGATCAAATTGATTAAAATGGATTGCTTAACTTTTTAAAAAGTATGTTACGCTGATATAACACGGAGTTACGTCTAAATATACTGACAGGAGCGATTAGGAACATTGTTCTGAGAAATGATGAAATTGGATACCCATGTAAACAACATGTTCATAATGACAAGAACACACAGTAAATTCGTATTATGTTTGTTCAGGGAAGCAGTAACGTGTATGTGATCACCCTGTAATACGACCTGTTAGCACTGAGAAGTTAAACTTTCCCGATTTATCACAGCTGTCTTTGTGTCAGAGTCCAAGGAGAGGAAGATATCATGTTTTGTTGCTCGTTTGGTCTTGCATGATCAAATTAACAGGTTGCATATCGTCCATTACCGTGCATGTTACATTACAAACGATAATTGCTTTCAAACATTTGCGTTAGCTTGTAACCATAAACATCCTTCAACTTCAACAGTTCCGTGAACCATCATGCAGTCTGTCGTCATTTGTTACCATTACATACGAACTCTCACAAGGAATGTGAATGTGGCGGCTTTATTGTAAAATATGTTTATTGTGAAAAGTTTCATGAAGGGAACAATATGAACTTTATTCAATTTATTCTTATTTTTCTAAACATAATGAAATAAAAGCTTTTTTTTTGCACACAGTGTTCAATACAAAAAGTGATGAGTCTTTATTATATGATTGAGGGTGAGATACTCTGTTCTATCCGTGAAATAAACCCTCTATCTGGCTACAGTGGCGATAACCTTTATCGTCACTCTACTGAGTGGTGATAAACTTTATCACCACTAAAGTGACGTCAAGTTCAAGAGTTTGACGTCATGTAACAATGATCTGACGTCTTGAATTCTCATATGACGTCACACTGTTACCGCGGTAACGGGCTCTTCCAAGCGGCCGCTGAACATGAAATTGGCCTTGTTTGACGTAACTAGAAGGATTTCATCATATAATAAATAGAACATCTGTCAATTCTTGACAAATACCATGTTTATCTCATCTCGTGAGGTAGAAAAGTTAAATATTTTATAAACTTTTTACCTCACTCGATGAGATAAACATGGTATTAGTCAAGAAAGGACAGATATACTCTATATCACTCGTATCAATGATGGAGGTATTTTGCAAGTGCCTTTTTCTGTTTGCATTTATTGAAGTTTTCTAATTCGAGAATAAATCTTGACACTCGTCTCTGAAGGTCCTTTTGTTGATCTCGTAAGTCCATCAATATGTTTTGTCTGTGTTCATAGGGTGTTAAAGTCTTCGGTTCCTTCAAACTCAGCTCGATTCTGCTTAGTTCTTGGAGTTCTCGTCTCGATCTCGTGGCACTTTTACAGCGAGCACCTGCAACATCAGGCACATCAGAAGTGTTTGAGTTCATCACTGATGGTGGCACAGACCGGGGTCTTGCTAGTCGACCGCGTGATGACGACGTCATCTGCATATAGTTCTTCTTCCTTGATGGTGGTTTGTCTTTATTTGGTGTAGCGGCTACCGAGATCGATGGTCTTGACAATACATTGGTAATGGAGGAAAACTGCTTCCTGCTTCCTATATCAGCGAAAGGATTGAATTTAGGCAACACAACGTTGAAATGGTTCCTTGCACTGAATTTTTCAAGTTCCTTTTGAAATCGGCGTTGCGCTCTGGATATATCTTGTCCATTATCATCAAACTCCTCGGAATGTCTAGATTTGAAGATGTTAGATATCTCCTTGTTGGTATCCCGCTGGTTGACGACCTCCTTTAGAATCTGAATCTTCTCCGCGTCCTCCTTCGCGGCTTCAATCTCGGACTCCTTATCCTTGCTGGCTCGGAAGTGAACCTTCTGCAGAGATTCGATCTGGGAGCTCAGTGAATCATCCAGGGAGTCGTTGTCTCTATATGTTCCACTGTAGTCGAGCTTCACGGGCCGTTTCGGTGCCTGTGCAAAGTTTACTGCAGCCATTCTCTCCACAGTTTATTCTCCAAACAACGGGTCTCTGTAATACGAAAAAGGGTTAATATCAACGATCGGAGTGTTGTTTATTGCATGGGTTCAAACCTTAATATATATCGTATTTAGCTATTTGCATAAACAACACGTTGCTAAGAATGACGGTTTTACATTAGCCTAGGAATTACTGGAAATCTGACTCAAATCGTCTCTAAACGTTAAAACCTATAGGAAAGTTTTTATGATTTGAGAATATCGACTTTGAATTTACGAAAAGCCAGTAATATGTGAAACATAATTTTTTCAACAAACCTCTTGAAGTGTGTGCACATGAGGTTAAAATAAACTGTCCAAATAACACGGTAGCCCAATCGAAATCAAGCACTACATTTCGATATATTGCATGCTACGCGAAAAGAGAGTAGCAAGACATCACTTTCAGTGGCTATAGTAATTGATGGTAATTAAACAGTGTTTATAAAACGATTTAAACGGTGAGTCGGTCGAAAATAGAAATTGACATTTTGGTGAGACGATCATTAGGCATAAAAACCTGACTAAAATTATCTTTCTAGGACTAGAGCATGTTGACTTTGGAGTTCTCCCGAGTACAATAGTGTTATAGTTAGATTTTGAATAAAATCTTAAAGCTCATAGACACTTTTTAATGTGACATACTGTTTAAACAAAAGAGCAAGAAAAATATTTACGTCACAGAAAAGGACAGTGTTTAACAATGTCACCACAGTCTCAATGTGCTCAAACGATATATATTTGGTATATTTACCATTATGAATGTAATATTCACTGAAAAAAGCTTCAAAGGATTTGTTCAAGCATTTAAGAAACAGTTATGAATAGAATATTTCGGTCATGTTCGTTTTAACATAAAATGCATTGTGTCCCTGCAATGTGATTTCAATTAAATGTTGTTAAATTAACATTTAGCGTTTCAGCTTTTGACTATGTTCGGATAACGTACATGCAGTTTGCGAGAGGACACGTTAGTAGGGTAATCATTTTATTTATCCAAACCATTGCCACGCCAACGTGGGTTTAATGAAAAAACGATTGATATGAATAAATGAGGAATTTCGCCATAATGGCATTAATCACATTTTGTTGCGTAGGTAGAGACAATTTGATATACTATTCTGAAATGTTCTCTAATCGACGGGGAACGTATTCGATGTATGGTAATGTAAGGATGTTCTTATGAGAGATTTATTTAATCCTTGGAATTTATACTAACATTGATTTATAATGTCTATATCTGGTTCTGTCAATAAGAATAATCCCATTTTCCAAATTAAAACATAAGCGATATTATATATTGATGTCAAGTAAAATACGCACCTGTCATACATCTTAAATCTAGATAGAGTAGCGTTGTCATTGAAAAATACTTTCTCCATGCTGTTTTACAAAACAACACAACATACAAAAACATATCTTGTCAGCAATTGTAAGAGCGAATATGACAACGACATCCATACACGAGATAAACTTGACAAGATCAATTTATACATCATTTAAAAGGGTAAATTCGTACCTGAAACCATTAGATATGAAGAAAATGTCATCATATCATGGGCCTACGCGTACTATATCCCGTCAAATGAAGAAATTTAATATCCTGTTGATATAAGACTTTCTCGTTATGTCTTCCCACAAAAGCGGTTTCACAGTGAATGCTCATTGTCAGTGGCAAGGGTTTGATATACTTCAACAAGTTCATAAAGCTTAACTTCTCTATTTGGGCTTCTGTTCAATAGCAAGTGACAACAATGGAGTCTCACATTACGAAAGTATATTACTTGTCCGTTAGGTGGGTATTCATTGACACATTGTGAAGCGTTAAACGTTTGAAGTTTAAATTGGTATAATATACCTGTATGTTCTATTTAGTAGAATGGATGTAATCATGAATAAGGGAATGGAAGCTATTTGACCGTAGACTATGTTGACCGAAGTTATTATCGTGTTTAGGTCATATAGCTGTAGTAAATGGTTAAATTACCTTATGTTGGACCAGGTGCGTTAATATCTAACCTCTTTGATCGGCATGGAATGGACACAATTATTAGCTATAATCACCTAGCTCTTTTATATAGACTGTAGACGAGGTTCAACTACACAACCTAACAGGATACACAGTTTAAATTCAAACTGTTCAGATTAACTAAGTGCATTAAGAAGTTTTAGAATTCATATTTCATAAGTGTGTCCATTACTATGTCATAATGATTTGAGTAATTTTCAATTTTGCAATTATTCCTTACATTTTGCCGAGTATACATGTACATTGATGTTGTTGTTAGCTTTTCAGGGGGATCCCATATCTATGATAATCCAGCAAGGTACACAAATTGTAATGAATTATAATTCTGAAAAGTGTTATGTTTTCACTTATGAATTAAATTCTGGGCAGATACTTTGAGGATATCTGCCTATGCTCGACCTAAACCACGTTTATCTTGTGAGGTATAAAATTTATACCAATAGTATCTGTTTTACAAACTTTACTTTTATTGATGGGGTTAATATTTTATATGGTAGTTATTTCATTCTTTATTGTACTATAAATATTGTATCTTGTATCGCTAGGGGTAGCCCGTCGTCAGATCATTTATTACGTCATACTATTTTTCATTGCGAAAAACATGTTGAAATATTTCCATTAATTAGTGATAACTCAGGGGAGATAACTTGCTCTTACATCTTTGGAGCCCAAACTTCGCCCTTAATTTCACCTACCTACCTACCTACCTTTGGACCAAAGAGGGCGCATATAGGTCATTTGTGGCCCAACGTCGCCCTTAAATCCACCTACCTTTGGACCCAGGACGAGTTCATTCCACTGGCATTTCACATGCAAACATTTGATTAAAACATATGTCGTATTTACAACCACGTGTTTCGTAATATGTTTTAGTTTTCCCGAAACTATTAAAGTAAAGTAAAGACATAATTCAGTGTTGACAAACACGTGTTTTGTAATATGATATACATGTAGTTGTGCCCTGAACTGTTAAGTATACTGTTATGTCAATTAGTATTGCAATTTCAGGAAAAAAATGTCTTGTTTTCGAAACACAAGATGGTCGAGGCAACCTCATTTCTTTTTAAGTAGGTCAAATCTAACACATTTTTCTAATAAAATTTGCACATCAGGTCTCCGATCATCTACAACCTAGCAGAAGCAATGAAGCGAGTGAAGATAGAGAAACTTCCTTGTCAAGATATAATTGGAAAGAGGAAATAGTACTGTCTTTAACTCTAACTCAATGAGCGGTATAAATTGTTCGAGGATGAAATAGAGCACATTATCATTCTTCTTTGTGGATTCTCAAAGGCAATTGACACCATAAGACATGATATCTTACAACAAAGCTTGAAGGATGTTGGGGTTAAGGGGAAATGTTATAAAATTATAATGTACTTTCATCCATGTATTCAAGCGTATGTGCATGTGTAAGGGGTTCAAATGACTACTTTAATGGTAATATTGCCATCCGCCAGGGTTGAATATTGAGTTCTCAGCTCCAATGGAGTTAACATATAATTAAAACAGCTGTTAAGTTCGGGTGTCGACTGATACAAATGGGCCCAGAGACCCCACCAGTGGTAAAGGATGCTCACTACACTTGGTGATAATGGACGCACCTCTTTGGCAACTCATCTTAATTTTTTTTATTCAGATTTGGATTTGGTTTTGCATTGATTTCTCATATGTTAGAGATACAATATTTTCTTTTTTATGAATGAATAGAGACTATCTGATAACCAGCAACAAACCTAAATTGTAAATGTAAATAACCTCTCTGACCCTCATCCATCTAAACATTAAATCCCTACTGACAGTTGAATACTTTCTAAGAGAGGATTTTATTACGCTTCAAATGCAGTAACTTTAGAATAGCTGTGAACACAGGAAGACACCAAAACCACACCATATGGGGAAAGATTCTGTCCTCTCTTTTTATCTTAGGAAAAGTATTTTATTGAAACGAATACCATGTACTTTTAATTTGTAAAGCTTATAGCTCTTTTCGTAATATACTTACTGATAAGTATATGAATCGGAACTTTCATCATAACTTTATTGCATCAATTTCAAGTCAAATTTATGATATCTTACATAACATTTCTATCTTTTAGATAATTCAACTTTGTACAGAATTTTATGATATTATAATTGTATAACATTTACAATATTGTCATGTATATTTGTGTGTATCTGTATGTAAATAATAATGCGCAGGGATTTGTTTCCGCTGATTGTTTTTGTATTTTGGGCTGAGAGCCTTATACTGAATGAACTATGTCTGACTCTCCGTTTGATTCTAATTAAATAAACGTCAATTAGCTGATTTAATATTCGATAACTCATTACAAATATACTTCACTTTGCAACACCCCTCTCGCGATCAAACCTTCCACCGAAACAGGATTGATATGTGACATAAGCGGGGAAATGTATCTTATTAATGAATAATTAGAGGTTATAACATGTAATTTTTCATATCATACCTAATATCAGCCCGAGACCCCCATATCAGCCCGAGGGCCGCAGGCTGATATTTGGTATGATATGTAAAGTGACATGTTATAACCTCTAACCCTTTATCATATATCCAACTTTTTTTCTCTACAACAATTTTATTTAAAAAAGTTATACATGAATTATTTTTAAAAAACTGTAGGCCTTTTACCATAACAAAAGTCAAAACGATCATGCTTTTAAGAGCTTAGTTTGAGAAAGATACTGTGAGCAGCTCCACTTATACAAATTACTAGAATCATTTGATGTTTTTTGGTGAAGTTAACGTACCACTCACTATATCTATGCAGAAAATGACCTTACGCTGCAAAGGGAGATAACTCTTACCAAAAGTGCCCCGGGCTGATATTGATATGGATTTGCGGACCGGTCTGATATGGCAGATATGGATTTGCGGACCGGGCGGCAATATGGGTGCAGTGTCTTAGCCTCTATCACACATGCAAAACACCCCATATTATTGTTAGATATATGATAGAGGACGATATATATTAACCTCGACATACTAAAAGGGTTTTTAGAAGAGCACAACACACTTTTAATTTGTTCCCTACAATCTTGATAATATAACGCTATAAAAAGAAACTTGATCAACTAGATTAAATATTTTTTACAACTTCTGCTATTTTCTTTCGTTAAGTTTTATCTTATTTCTATTCATTACAAAATTCATCAAAGCGTTCTTACAGGCAGTATTGGAATTCGATGTGGTTCTCAATAACAGTAGACATCTTTCATTAATTACTCCTGAAAAGAAAGGTTAAACGAACATAGCAAATACTTTTCTAAATTACTTCAGACTTTTATTAATTAAGGCGTATTTCACAGTGTAATCCTTACAACATAGATCAAGTGACTTCCTTTCTCCTAAAGGACAATGAACATAGTTTAACATTGTCTTCAACAGAACACCATTTAGATACATCAATCCAATTCAATGTTTTAGAATAACAGTCACATCAGTTTCCGAAAAATATCTAGTTCTGAAATATTGTTTTTGCTGAAGGATACAGACGTTTTAACTCAAGCTAATGACAAATTAAAAGTGAAGCTGAAAAAGACAACAACTGAAAATGAATATTTGATAAATGAATCTTAATTAAAATCATCTATGTTATAGACTAACAGTTTTCGAGCATAGATCATATATTTAAGTCATGATCATTGTCGTAAATCACCTTATAAGCAAGACAGGATTGGCCTTACAACGTGCTTATTGCTTAGAGTTACTAGTTTCGTCCATTGATCTGGACTCGTCAGACTGAAGAACGATGATTCTGTCTCTCCTTATATACTCTTTTGGTAGGTCACGTGATGGCGGTTCTGGTGGCGGTACTTCCTTAAATGATGCTATGTTCGTAGGATGATGACATGAAGTTTTTTCTCACCATTTCCCCTATGTAAACTGATAATCGTTGGAATGTTACTTACAGTTATAAAACATCTTTTTCGCTTACGGCATTCATTCTTACTTGACGTTCTTATAAAGGATCTTTAAACGTATCCTTTTAATCCAAGTGAATGTTTTAAGAGTAGCATTCAAACATGACATAGGTTAATGACTAAATATTATGAGTAGTTGATTTTAAAATACGATATTCAATTATTCACATTCGGCAAGATTAATCGTGCTTTAACTATATGTCAAGCAATGAACATATAAGAACAAGTTTCGATAAAGTTAAGCACATTATGGACGTGACATACGTGACTTTAAGTCTTCAACTATAAATGTGGAGATAAAGGATTTTTTATTGACGAAATCATTGATCGGTTGTTGGATTTTCGCTTCCGTTCCGTTGTTTTCCTTTGATCTTTCCGTTTGCTGTGAGGGTCACAAGTAGAAAATTCATGCAATGCAATGCTGTGAGGGGAAGTTTTAAATGATTTCTGTCGAGGGCAGAGTAACATATGTCAAGTTGTAACCAATCGATGGCCAACTTAATTGAAAAGCTCTCTCGAAATACACGCTGATCTGTTTGAAATTTAAAATCGAACTTATCATTGAGGGGCAGCTTGATCTTTAAAATTTATTTTGGATGCTTCAGTTAGTTTATGGTTCCAAGACTGCTAACATTTGTCATCGGGATGGACCTGATAAAGTTTGTTCGAATCATGTAGTGAGAAGATGAATAAACCTCTATTTGAAATATATTTCTTCGTAACCTATTTAAACCGTCAATATAAATAGAAAAAAAACCCAAAAAAACCCACCCCCCCCCAAAAAAAAACCCCCCAACAACAACAAAAACAAAAAACAGAAATGTGCACGGTAATTAAAGAGATTTTCAACACTAAATATTCCTGTTTGATATTGACCAATCTTCATAGCCCATTTCAACCGTCAACATTCTTATATAGGTCCAAGAATGCTGTTACATCTTATGCCTTGGATGTAGGATAATTACAAATCATAAAAACAGAAAGGCGTCCGATATTTAAAGAGATCAACTAAGATGTAGGTCGTGTATCAATAACCAAAATCTCAACTTCAATGCTACCCGAGGCATCGTATTTGTTAGAAAAGTTTGATTTTCAACTGATTATTAACAAAACACTTTCATAACAAACCACTTTCGTTAAATCAAATGAAAAATGGCACCAGCTAACTTACAGCAGTAAAGATGTTGTTCTTTGATATTGTGCTTTCTTGCTTCCATTGCACCTTCTCGTGATATATAGCACGGACGCATGAAATGTTTTTGGTATATTATCATTATTCATTGCCAAGATGATTAATGTGCCTCGTCCAGTTAGATTTGTTCGATGTTCTATCAAACTGATTCGTGCCTACTGATGCATTTGCTAAATCTTTATCTAAGAAATTATTGATTTAACATCAAAGCAATATGCATAAACCCTCAGTTAAAACGGATTATCCTTGTTCTGTTCTTGTAGTTCAAACCATTCCTTAGTTATCTTTAATGGACCATCAAAGAAAAGATTACTTTCAGATTATCAATTCGATCAAAATATTTTATCAAAACGTTGAATAAAATGTTCCTTTTGAAAAAATGTAAAAATATTATTTATCGTAAAATCTTAAGTAAACAAACAATAAATTCAGAAACTGCTCGTATCAAAGAACTGTATGGAATAGCTTGCATAGAGGAACTGTTATAATAACATCCGCAACTTCGAATTCGAGGTACTTTTGCAAATCTCGGCGGACAGAGAATTCGTGCGTTTACGCGACTCTTGGGCTGTGTGACCAGGCCTTAAACATAGCTATCCAATAAGCAGTGATCCGACAAAAGACTTCGAAACCAGTAGATTGTTGAAGTAAGTCGTTTTAACTACTTTCAATATGATCACCGCGGTGATGATTAGCTCGGTGATGTGATTGGTCCGTAACAGGTAAAACGCTAATGCGACCTAGCGGATCTCTTATAGACTTAATATTTGAAGTTTGTATGCATCGGAACTGGGTCGATTTTGATTAGACTGATATGTGTGTCAGCATCATTTAAATATCTAAGTTAATCTACAGCATTTAAGTGTCTACAAACATCAGTTTCACTAGAGAGCATGATTGGATTTGCATACTGAATAAGCTCAATAAGCTTGGGTCTAAACATGTTCCGACGATTCGAATCATTAACTCGGTAAATTACAGTTTGCCAAACATCAAAGACTAAGACCAATTTTAGTGGCACGGCGAAAATAAGTTTTTGTGTGTGATAGCTTCATTGGAAGGGTTCTCCAACTATGAACTATGTATGTCATGACACGCCGTTCATTGTTTATGTTAAAACCGTAACATTACACAATGGCATAAATGAAGAAATAAATTTCTTTAAACTTCAGAGAAGTATCAGGGCGACAGCTCGGACATTTTCTAAATACTTGAGATATTTCCTAATGTTTTGTTAGAATATAATAAATATTCTCAGATTTGAAAAGGTTTGCGATTCTCATGACTAAGAACATGAACATCATAATTTAGTAATCAAACAGACATTTTCTTATATCAATCTGCCGTGATATATTGATGTTATTATGTTTGAAAGATGTGAGATATAGGTGCAAATCTAAACTCTATGCACTGAGCAAATCGGTCCTCTTTTACAAACATTAAATCATGTGTTTTGGGGAAAGAAATAATGTCATACATTGCATGACAGGGATTTGTTTTATGGATGTATGGATATGGTTAAGATTAGGGAATCGATGTCGCATCATATGTGCCACTTTCCTCTACAACTAAGGATAATCTGATTGGAAATGACAAGATTTACCCAATTTAATAATTTTCATATGCTAATATTAAGGGGGGAGGATTTAAAAAAAAATGAAGTTATTTAAGACAACTAGAATACATAGGTGAAGAGTTTGAAGGTCACAAACTCATGATCTCCAATTAGTATTTTCTCTGGTAAATGTCAGCAAGAAGATACCCAACTCATTTAATCAGACAACTTTTCCACTGGATCAGTAAATCTGATAGAACTGACAAAGGTGGGATAAAAGGTTACACTAATAGATGACTTTCATCAAAATACTTCTGTCCTATCTAATCTTGTTTGGATATATAAAGACAAGGAAGTTGTTCTAATACTCTTCAATTTCAATTACTAGTCTATCTATATAATGACACAAAGTGTGATGTCATCGGCAATCATTTGGTTTGTCTGAGAACATTTATATACGGACTTTCAATAACGGTTGACGTCTTTAACTCATTTACACTGACATTAAAAGGGTAAACAAATACACGAAATATTTCTGTAAATTACTCCCGACATCTTATCATTTAGGTCTCGTATCAGATCCTCAAGGCGACTTCCTTCTCACTGAGGACAATGCACTGAGTAAAATTGCCACCAGTTGTCAAAGGGATGTGTTAAACAGCTGTGTCAAAAAACAACTTAGGTGATTGAGATTAAAAATTAAAAAGGAAATATGTTTAAACCTCATGCATTTTAAAAAATTTGTAACGTCAAAATAAGAAGAATTGCCCATGTTAGCATTTATCCCGAGGAAAGCGAAACGAATCATAAAAGTAGGTAATATTTGAAGCCCATTTTATAAATAAGCAATGCCATTGACATGATACTCAAACCCTTTTGGATCGTAGCTTTTTGTAGAAAATAAAAAATATTCCAGGAAACATCAACGTATGACGGGGGAAAGTTGCCATCACTCAGACCGCTTCCCCAATTGTGGGTCATCCTCAGTGTTTAACAGTCGGCAGCAATCTTGAGGAATCTAGCGTAATATGCCAATTTGTCACAACAAAATGTATCTGCAGACAGATCGAACAGTCTTATATAATAACATGCGAGCTCGAGCAGAGGAAAAATAATTTTAACTTTCGTAAATTTTTTCAATTCTAGATCTCTTGTGCATTGATTTTTTTAAAAAAGTTGAAATTATGTCCTGGGGTCTTAAGTTTAATCATCATAGTATTACTTTCTAAAGTATTTGATTAAAAAAGGTTGATTTTTTAGAATTATATGCATGCACTTACAAACTGTTTCCTCTTTCAAGTATCAAAGGGATCGTTTAAAACATTTAGCAGTTATGCTCAATTGTGTACACTTTAAATTCCATTGTTCAATTCGTTCATTATGTTGGACTTGCTTTGGGGTCCTTGGTTGGCAACATTTCTCTGAGATAAGCTCTGTTTGTCAACAGTAATCATATTCAGAAAGATTTAGATCGGTTGGTAGATGTTCTGTTCATCTCATGTAAATGATTATGCTGACAAGAGGGACGAGAGGTGAAGACTTAGCTTGATGCATATATGTATTTTACTTGGAGTCAACAGAGGGAAAATAGATAACGTTGTGGATGTGGATTAGTTATGTTGCCGGGCAAGGAACTTCAGTTGGATAGAGGGTCTTGGTAGGATTACGGGTCGGTTCGCCCCAGGTGGATTCGCCCCAATTGAATAATAATGAAGAGGAACCCTTGATAGAGTAACTGATTTAGGTCATGCAATCAAGTATCTGTCCATTATGTAAAGAATCATCGTGAAACAATAACTCGCACTAAAAGATGTCTTACACGCCAGTGATCTTTAAGCAAATACGTAATATATATGACATTGTCATTATGTTTTGAACATAATTGAAATTGTAGGTAATATAGACTTTATGGCATAAACGATGTTGACAGAACTTTAACGTTTGTCATTTAGAGTTGCATTTTTAAAATTTCCTGGATTCATTAATTTTGTTATTCAGCATCCGCAAATGGCATTAATATCCGACGGCGTTATGCTATTAGTCATTAAAAACGCTTTAGTTACATTAAATTAAAACAAAAAGAAAATAAGTCATGGCACCTACGGCTAAGCACAAGTTAGAAATGGCAAATTTGAATTACGCAAGACGTTTGATAAAAGGCAGAGTCCGATTAAATCGGGTGAACATGATATATCATTTCGCGGTTATTCGCCTTCGCCAATTTGAGGGTGTTCAATTTGATTCAACATAGGTAAATGTTTTAATCAGCCAATCAAAATCTTGGATTTAACTACGTCATGTTTTTGGTCAAGTCCATTTTCATGCATTTTGCAAAGGCTTAACTGATATTGATATATGAATGTCTGATTTAAATATCTTATAGTGCGTCAAAGGTTGCTATTTAATTATGTTAAGTTTGGTAATTGAAGCCTTTTATAAATGCGACTTTGATGGGCAGCTTAGATCAATCTGGCGACAAACCAGTGAATGCTTGACTGTAATAAAGCGTTTTACATCAATGGTAATTCAACAATTATTTATTATTATTAATTTCACGGTCCTCATGAAGGGCTGATTAAAAGTTTTTAATGGGAAAATAAAAAAGTCGAGTTTATCGGTCGTTAAACCTTAGCAGGTACATTTTATATATTTGAGATCACGAACTCTCTCGACTTAAGTTCAAAGGATACTATTTTCAATTTGTCTTTTGGAATTTTCGAAAAACTGAGGCGAAAACTTATTTCTCAAAAAGATAATGATATATCCACTTACATCTTTTAGTGATGTATTAACATATTCCAAATCAAAATGATAAATTGTCCTAAATCGATTTATCAATAAAAAATTATATGCCCTTGAAGATCACATCGACTAGAAAGTTTCGATTAGACACACGTTTTTGACTTGTTCTGCTATCAATATCATAATATGTAACAATGATATACAATTTCGAAGCCCAAATGTAAGGTTAGGGAACAATCGAACTTGAATCGGATTTAATCAAAACATAGTCCTGGGGCTGAGGGGGGTCCTGTGTGCAAAAATATGTCCCCGAAGTTTGACTCTTGATTCCTGTAGGACACCCTTAGGAGATCGAAAAAAACTTGGGTAGACATTCCAAATGTGGGGCAGGAAGCTGTAATTCAAGATGGCCGCCGTATCCTTATAAACCATATAAATCAATCTGGATCTGTCCTAGAGTTTTGAAATTGGTGTCTTTACATAGGTTTTCGGGGTCAAGGAATCCAATGGAATCCTTTTGAAGGTACAAAAAGTAATAGATAATGGTGAATTCCAAGATGGCGGTCAAAAAAGCGCCAAAGCCTTTCAGCCAGCATAACATGGTTCCTAACTGACATAGGAGAGTAAACTTAGTGTCCTTTCTGGGGTTTTAGGGGTCAGTAATTACGGTCAGACCATTTACTTTATGCTCAATTGTTTAATTGAATACAAAGTACCATTTTTATCAGTATATTGGTATGTAGACGTAACTAGAATGCCTACATTTTCACCAACAATGGTGTATCTGAACACTTTTTGCCTTTAGTATCCCTGCAATGTATGTAAAATTACTTTTCAAACATGTTTGACAGGCAATAGTAATACAATTACAACAAGATCATTGCTGAGAAATGCTTCTTTAAAAAAGTACATCCGCACCTAGTACCACATCGCCAGCCTTCATATTAAATGTGATAATGACCCATTGTGTTTGACATCAAGGTTCATAGTTGAACTATGAGAGTACGCTTGGTGGCTTTTATGGGGAGTTTGGGCTCAGACATTTAGTCTAAACATTCGATTTACAAGATATCATGGTTCATTTCTGTACAATCCCTGCAGTTGAGTAGCCTATAACTATGTTGATGTACCACACAGGTGAAAAATCCTAGTGGCATCGACAGTCAACATTCTATATTTGCATATATCTATTTCGTACCACGAACTTTAAACGAAGGCTCATGAAGGACCTCAAAGTCTCAAAAAACTCTGAACACCAAAGATATTGAAGACATCGTTGAAATTAACGTTGGGATCATGATTTTCAAAGGAAAAGTCGAAGATTGCATTGGCACTTCATCAACCATTTCAAAATTACTATTTACAGTCAATACTAGTTCTAGTTCATCCTGCTACATCAGCGTATAAGTCTCTGTGTTAAGCTACAACACATCGATGTGAGTCTTATACGCTGATGTAGCAGGATGGTTTTAGTTAAATTATAATTGTATTTCGAAGGGATTTGCCTAACAGTTTTTTGCTATAAGGCACGGTTGCTACTTGTTTGCATCATGGTCGGTCTCGTACTGAGATGGCATGAGAAGGACGTCGTATTATGTGCATACCTAAAGAGATGTTCAATTTAATGCACTTGGAAGCCGTGGAACATCAATATTATCAAATCTTAAGGTGGATTCCATAGACAGAAAAGTAAAGTCTACATTACATCCGCTCCAGCGATCAAGATGGACAGTTCAAGGGATTCAGAATACTTACTGAGTAAAGTTTTGTAGATTATTTAATACACACATGATTGAAGATAAAGCAAACATCTCTGACAGACGAGCTTGTATTAGACTGATTTATAGTTGGGTTAAAGTTAATGTGACAGTTCAGTACAAAAGAGGAAACAAAAATTGAAATAGGGTTGCCCAAGAACCAAGAATATTATCAGATTATTTGGAGGTGGTTTAAGACCAGAAGAACATTTGTTCATCTATCATGTAGCAGCTTACTTCTAACAGAGAAGAAGCATGCCGGCATACCAACAGGACTACCGACGACGTTGATGATGATGATGATGGAAAAGGCAACCATAAATGTATTCCTTAATCAATTTACACCCTAGCAACGGAGTACTTGTGAATTAATTAAAGCCCTAAAACGGTGATCTAATTCCATAAATTTAAACAAACTTGACTAATTTCTTCCAGTTAATGTTAAGGATGGAGGACTACAAATATACAAATGTATGTCAACGCCTTTCCAAAGCTGTCTAATCAGCTAGTTAATTTATTCTGTGTGATAGATGTATTATTGCAAATGGATGTGCAGCATATATCCTCTGGATACTCAAAGACGGGAAGCAATGGCTTTGTTTAATGATTGAAGAGACCAATATAGCGCACATCAACGGATTGTCAACTGAATTGTGAAGTGATGTCTATGAAAGCAAAGACCGAAAAGGTGATGAAATTTTATTGTGAAATTATCTTTATCTCAGACACGTACACTACGCTGAACATGATCAACGAGACCATTACACAGTCTAACGCGTATTAAGGCGATATGGTTGATGGAGATAAAGTCGCTTAAAGAGAACATGCAATACTCTGCAAAACTGCTCCTGAAAACAAGCTTGAAGCATTAAGCTTCATTCAACTACAGTTATGCTATGATTGACTTGTTTGAGTTGAAGTACAGAAATGCACTACAGGAAAGTCGAAGGATAGGCCTTCACACACCTCAAGGGTGGAGTAACATAGAAGTTGTTTGGCTGTGATACATCTTCATTCCTCCTGACATCTAGCGGATTCTTATACATGATAGTTTTGCCATATTCCCTTAATGCTTGCAAAAGGACACGGAAACTTACCTGATAGGAACTTATCATGATTGAAATCATCACAGAGAGCAGACATCGTTACCAGACAAAAAGGCAATGTGCTCATGTAAGTAACGAACTTAGTCGCGATGTTATTTGATTACTTTTCAATGTAAACATGTTTTAAGGGTAATTCAACATACCTTGCAAGGATACTAAGATAAACAAAAAGTGTTCAGATATACCATTGTTGGTAAAAGGTATGCATTCTAGGCACGTCTCCATCAATATACTGATAAAATAGATGCTCTGTATTCAATTAAACAATTATTCATTTAGTGAATGGTTTGACCGTAATCACTGACCACTAAAACCCCAGAAAGAACACTAAGTTTACTCTCGTATGTCAGTTAGGAACCATGATATGCTGGCCAAAAGGATTTGGCGCTTTTTTGACGGCGATCTTGGAATTCACCATTATCTATTACTTTTTGTACCTTCAAAATGATTCCATTGGATTCCTTGACCCCGAAAACCTAGGTATAGACACCAATTTCAAAACTCTAGGACAGATCCAGATTGATTTATATGGTTTATAAGGATACGGCGGCCATCTTGGACGCCATCTTGAATTACAGCTTCCTGCCCCACATTTGGAATGTCTACCCAAGTTTTTTTCGATCTCCTAAGGGTGTCCTACAGGAATCAAGAGTCAAACTTCGGGGACATATTTTTGCACACAGGACCCTCCTCAGCCCCAGGACTAACATTTAAACTGGGAAAATGGGATCAGAGAATATAAAGAAAAAAAGTCTTATTGTTTTGTTATAAAACAAGTCATGGTTGAACCTAAGTTTGATATTGTTTTAAAAACGTATTCAATTATAGAATCGGGTCTCCTTCTGTTCATATCTCAGGATTTTTAAAGTCGATTAAGTGCAAGTTCATCAAGAAGATCTCTGGTTCACCTCCATCATCAACAAAATACCATTAACATTCAAGGAGATGTTATTTCAACTATCCAATAGATTGCTTCAGATCGTCCCTAACTGAACTGAACTGACATCTGGTTAACCTTTGATAAACTGTGTTCATACAGTTCCAAACACGACACCACCTGGAATAGGTCAGAGTTCCTAGACAACTCAAATGACATGGTTGAAGTTCGGTGCTGCCGCACTAGTTAAATAGAGAAGTAGATAATTGAAATTGATGAGTCTGTTGAGAACTTCCTTTGTTCTTATATAACAATTAGATACGACATTGGTGTTGTTAAAGTCGTCATTCATGAGCATTACCTTTCATCGCTTGACAGTTCTGATCAATTGACTGGTAGAATTTGACTTATTAAATAAATGAGATAGACATTGAAAACAAATCCATTTAGTTTTCCGTTCTCATTGACCAAAGATACCAGATAGTGAAAGCGAGTTTGTAAAGAAAAAGAAAAAAAATACAGTATACATAGATAATGTTCCTCTTTGATATGCAATGAAGGAAAATGCAATACTGAGAGAGGCAGAATAACAGTGTTGGACGTTTGCTTGTGACTTTAGTTGCTGAAAATAGTACGTCCTGAAAGGTTCGAAGCTCTATGTGTGCAGCTTTGTGCTTATGCCATATGTTTTCTTTCTGAATTCTAAGTCATACAATCTCTAAAATTGTTTTACAGTTTGGTATTCGCAAAAAGGATACGGTATATTTCTGAACGAATTAAAAACAAAAGTGCCTTTTAACTTTCTAATAACCCTAATATAATATTATTGATATCTGCTCAGATAAAAATACAATAATGTTGATATGAAAATGTTCATGGATGATAAAAATGTTAAGATAACCCATATAAAATTTGTTTGGTATCTGTATTTGAAATCCATATTATGCACATAATTATATTCATGTTTAACTTACGGCTGGAATTAGCGAGTCATGGGTGGTATTTCGCTGAAATTCAGTGTAGCCTGTTGGTGTTAATCCAACCGGTGTGACTTACTGAGACCTCTATAAAATCAATAGAACCCTAAGGGGCACCTGTCGTGTTAACATTTATCATAGATTGATCAATGTTGTTCTGGGTGACCCCTTGTTAGACAAATACTGGTATTTACTTTCCGTCTAGACACAATTTCCTTCTTGAAACATACAATGTTCTTAGTTTTCAAAAAGAGACAAAACGGCTAGCTAGGTAGTTTACACCTCAAACGGTAAGATATGACACCAAATAGGAAAGATATGTAGCCACAGGAGGTGCATTTTTACATATTTATCTTCAATCTTTTACATTTCATGAAAATAGCAATTAAACGTTTAATTACGTCCGAATTTGATAATGATTGCTTTATATTGTTCAAGGCTTGCTTTGTGAGACTGACTTTGCGAAAGCCATCAAGGTGACCCAAAATTTGTTGAAATGTTATTTTCACAAAAACACATAATTTTCCAGATTACATTTCATCGTCAGTTGAATCATCACGGATAAATCACGAACCGTTCATAGTAGTCAAACCTTTTAATGTGCATTGATTACTTGTGATAGTGTAAACTGTTTATAACATTACACTTCAACTTTCATTTTTGTTATACAGAATAAAGTAAACCGTATTTCGTTATAGCCAAAACTATTAAAATAAAAATACTGTTATCAAAGTTGACTATAGGTTTCATATTCATCTTTTGTAGACTGAGATATACCATTCGCATGTATGTAAAAATACCCATTGTAATGTAAGTTTATCAGATACAACAACAAACCAATCAATCAACGACAATATGAAGTGCACAAAGATGAAGTTTAGCATAGAAAACATTTTAAACAGATTGTTTTATCATTTTGATTAATATTGAATAGCCATATTTATCCATTATATAATTACCATCAGAACACACATACACTCATTTAAAAAGTTTTAGGGGCTTAGTTTTGCGGTGAAATGTTTTTTCAAAAGCGTTAGAATTGCATTCTTTGTTCGTTAAACGTTTGAGATCCGTCAACTACATTTTAAAATTTAGAAAAATCTTTACAGAATGGTTTAATGAACGTTGATGTTCACTTACTTCTTCAATCAATGGATTTGTGCTCAATTTTATAATCAATTGTAACAAGTAATATGCGAGGAAGGGCAAGCAAGATCTTATCGCCAAGGCAACAAGGTGACAAAATAGGAGAAGATCTATAACTACGATGAACAACGTAGAAATCAAACGATTAAGAAGCATCGGTGAAAATAACATTTTCGCAGTAATGTCGACTGAGTGGGTTGTATACATTTTCAAACAATATGTTTATGTTTTCCATGAAAAGCTATATTTGTTTCCGTCATTTCAACCTATTTCGGTGACGTTATATTAAAGTGACATTTTCCTGTTTGCATTGATGTCTTGATCGAAAACAATGGTAAAGCAATAATGATGAACTAATATGCCATTCGACAAAGTTTTCGAATATACTGAATGTCATATTTCCTAACGATAATTACGAAAGTGTGGCTTTAATCAGTATGTTTGTGCAATACGGTAACATTGATGTTAGAAAAGCTGAAACATTTCATCTCCCTTGCAGCCTAGCTTCCTCTCTATTGTCTCTAGGCGTTTTATAACGTAACGGGTTTACACTTTTAAACAGTTAGATATTCGGTTTGATTGCCTTTATTGTGATAATGTTCTGTACTTTTTGAGATTATGACTCCTTGGAGTATTATTCTTGGTTGTTAATCGAGGATTATGTATTCACATCTATGAGAAAATCATGTAATTTGCTAATCTACATAACTGACTGCCTGTTAGTGAAACCTGCTGCCACGAAGTCGGCTTTTGACATTACTTTGGTAATAAACTGGTCACAACTCGCACCCCAAACAGTGCTTTATCTTTGAAGAAGGGCACGATAACTTCCGTACTACTAATAATACTACATCATCATCATCATCCTTTTATTCTCAAGAGTCCTACAAAGGTGGTACAATTGGATATAACCAAATTTGCTGTGTGTCGTCAGGATATAAATACATTGATGGAGTTCGAAAATGAGATTATGCAATTATATTCCGGCCCATGTAGGATAACTATGTCTTCTTGTTATTCTTGAAAGTGACACGTTCGTTTCAAATATCTGATTAAATTTGACAAACTAAAGACAAGAATACAAAGACAAAAACATTACTGCCTGAAAGTTGAAATATAAAACTTATCAACTTCAACTTTGACGGGATATCTACTTGTTATGTAAGATATTGAAAATCAAGGGATTTCTCGGCAGACTCATTTATTTCAAATATCTGCTGATCTATATAACGAAATGTTCATTAAAGTGAGCAAACCCTTCTTTGACAACCACTTACTTATTTTTCCTAACATCATGTTGATGTTTTACTCCTAAATTGAAAGCCCTTACTGTTTTACTTTTGATGGTCACTGCAAGCGAAAGCCATCTTCTAGGAAAAAGTTTATAGCTACAACTCAACATCAAGCGGTCCTCTGGTCGTTTACCTTAGAATTTATGGAACAACCACCTGGAATATGTCGCAGATCTAGGGAATCTTAAATTAGGTGTTTCTAGTTCGGTGCTGCCACACCTCCACACGTGTCAGCCTGTAATTGAGATAGATGAGTCTACCGAGAACTTCGGACTTCCTTCATCTTCAGTATCTGACATAACAAGCGCATTGCTATTAGTGTTGTTAATATTGCAATATTTAAGTATAAGGTTTCAATCTTTCTTACGATCTTGTTTAACATGCATAATTTTAGATAAAGTTTGACTAGATTTCAAATTTGATCAGATATTTGAAGCCAACTTATCCATCGACGCGCTGACTTTCACAAGAAGAATATCGTTCACAGAAGCGAAGTTATTAATCTTTAGATTGGAGAACAGTTGTGTTTTGGTCAGCATGATGGCCTCTCGGACCGGAAGCCCGGGTTCGAATCCCAGTTGGGACGCAAACAAAGTGTGACCTCAGTCTCATGCTGTGTTGTGTCCCTGGGTAAGGAGTTTCATCCACATTGTACTGAGTCCACCAGGCTGTAAACATGAATCCATGAAATAGGACCTACATGATCAGCATTTAGCGCAAAGTAGCAGCTGTGAAAGTACAATCCTTCACGGTAATTATGTTGAGGTTGAGTTTCTAGCATATCGTCAACGTGGAAATGACGACATTTGAGTATCAACATTATTTTTATCACAATATTCCTATTTAATAATATAATAATCAATGCAAGTTAAAAGGGAGCAAATAAGAACCATTCTAAGCGTTTTGCTTTGTATAAAAAAGAACAGTTTTCGAATCCCATCAGGAACCCTACAACTATCCGTAACTAGCCCTACAACTATCCATGACTACAATCACTTAATTAGCACAATACCATATATAGACTCACCGCTAATGGCTGCAATATTGCCCAAGCGGCGCTAAACAATAACTCACTCACTCACCATATATAGACGATAAATTTCAACTATTGTTTTCACGTTTGATGGCTTTGCTATGTTTTATATTCATAGCCCTACTTGCATTGATATGCTGCAAAACTTGAAAGCAATTTGAAACAATTACAGATTTGATTATCGCTTGTCCATGGCTTTTGATATACCCCGTACATCATTTCCCCGTCATGTGTTTGAATGTAAACAGTTTCTTGTCAAATGATTGTGCAGAGTGGTCTAAAATTCGTCATGAAAACATTTATGGATGCAGATTGTCATCTTAATTACAACGCTTACAAGCCTATTTATGTGTTTAATTCATACACGTCTGAAATGTGTATCACAAAATTACTTACTGAACTCCGTAGAATGCTGATGCTGATTTTATGACAAAATTAGTAAAAACTTGATATCCGTCGGACGAAATGTTTATGTTTCAAGCGTTATCATAAGATTTCATGGTGCTGCATGTGTATGTAAAGGATTTAATGATTTTGCGTTAGATATCGAAACGCTCTTATGGGTTTCATCACCGAACAGTTACCCTTGTGTTACTGAAACATTCTTAGTCTTTGATGTTTGCTCCATGGTCATTGAGCAAAGTAATGTTTTAGAAAATTCTGAATCTCTTTTGATGTATCTGCAAAGTATTGAAGTTTTTATGGTAGATTATTGCAGTTGTTGTCCATGCACATTTAACCACATATTTCATTGCTGCATGTTTACATAGATATTTCAATGTATCTAAAGCTACGATAACTTCTTAAACTGTATTATTTTAGTCACCAATATACATAATAAATCGTTCAAGCATCCCCTGGATGTTAAATACCGAGTTGGGTAACGCGTCACTTGGCGTCAGCTAGTTATAACACGTGGACAGACTATCTGTTCAGGGCATAGATCAATGATCACGAATAACTATGCATCTTCTTCTGATATGAGATCAATACGTGTGGCGATTCATTTTATAAATGTTGACCATGGAAATAATTATCCTTCTATTTTAGTATTAATATATGATAATTATATCTTATAATATGTATAATATTTGTCAGTATTTTTAGTACAGTTCCTATTAGAATAATGTTATCACATGAAAGAATCATTTTATCATGATGAAAATTTATATGATTAAAACAAACAGTTGTTTGAATTGGCACGAATAAATAAAAAACAAACCTATAAGTTCCCGGTTTTGACAGTCATTGTCAAACTGTATCTCTGTTTCATCTTATGTAAGATTCGATTCCATAATTATCATGATAGATAAACAATAACCCGCAATAGGAATTTGTAGAAGATCCTTAGTCAGAGAGACCAGGCATGAAAACATTTACTGGACAAGACAAGTAAGAGAACTTTACTAAATTAGTACTATCGTCTTGCTTTAAAACTGACATGAAGTACTTCCTATAGAAGAAAGCATTTCATTTCTTTTTCAGAGGATTTCCATCGCCCACATTTTTCTAAACCCACACTTTCAAAATAAGGCATTTCAGTTCCTTTCAAAGCATATCCAATGAGACATTACCTCAAGGGTCATTAATGTTTCAGTGAATCAGAAAACACTCTCAAATTAATGGAGCTGGTAACTCGAAACAGTTGTAGTATTCACGATACAACACTTTGGTGTAATGACAGGAAAGGAAATGGCCTGGCTTCTCATTACAGCTGAGAGAATCACTTGATCACCAGTCATTGTGACTGTCAACTTACAGATATTGATATAGTATAAGTTTTATTAGAATGAAACCCTTAACTTCATTGAAAAAAATGTTTTTAAAGTAATTAAAATCTGTTATCTAATATGCTTAATGTTTTTAATAACAAACTCATCAATCATTATTTTACATTAAAATTCATTTCGATTGATGAATGAAAAATTGATAAAATCACGTTAAACACGTGACACATATCTTCGGATAAGTTGTTTTTCAAAGTTCTTTCTGGCTTTAAAAAATGTTGGCAAGTTTGTACTGCATAGATTTGAACCAAGTGCTCTTCTTGCACTCATGAAATGTTACAATCGACTGGAGCACGCAAAAGGATTTCAATTTGAAGACACGAACCGAGCTGTCTTTTGTTGTGAAGATTCCGTTTACATTGAAAACATATCAGCACTGCCCTGAGAAAGGATTTCAATAATATCGGCACAATCCCTTTCTATAAGTTTGAAATGTTAAGAAAGCTTTTGATTTTTTCTACTGATGACACTCATTGCACACTGAAGCAATATCCTCGAAAGTAAAAGGAATCCTTGTCGGATATTGAAACGAGAGTCTCACATTTATTTTGCTGCACTCAATCGATTTTTAAGGAAACATTTAGCAAGTCAAACGTTTTTCTATAGTGTTGTTTCAACGAAATATTCCGCATATGAGACACAAGATCAAACATAACTGAAACATAACGAACTCAGTGCATCAGTACGTTACACCTACGACCATTCTGTGACTCACACTCTTTGGTCTAAATTGTGCACCTCCCTTTGGTTGGCTTAATATAATATTCTTTGCTCATTCATTGTTGTCAAATTATAACTGTTTCTTATTTCATTATTCTTCGTAAGTTTCTGATCATTGCCATCTTACCATACATCAAAGGCTCTCCCTAAATAAATTAATAAGTTATAGACCAATCAATGACATCATTCACGTATTGTTCTTGCCATGATCAACGTCTGACATGTTCTGCCCTGACCTTCTCGGCTGAAAAAGCAAGCATATTCCATACATTTTCTTCATTATTCATGTAATTTCTCACCAAAACAGTTCCATATTTTTTTCAGAAGCAATGCCTTCTTTGATGTTAAATTTGGAAAGTTTATCTTTTAATGTTTGTGAAAAGCACACCGTTAAATACTTGTCGATTTTGAATCTCCTTCTGAATTTTGTTTAAACACTCTGGCTACTTTTTAAACCCCCTTGAGCAAAGGCGCGTCAAATAGAATGCAATAATGCTAAGGAATATATGGATGACAACTTCTTTGTTCATTGTATGCGACGTTTCGACACAGATTCTTGTGTCGTTCTCAACGTTTCGACACAGATTCTTGTGTCGTTCTCACTTGAGAACGACACAAGAATCTGTGTCGAAACGTCGCATACAATGAACAAAGAAGTTGTCATCCATATATTCCTCAGCATTATTGTCATCCCAACTTCTAAAATGCCTCTCAAAGAAGTTAAATAGAATGCATTTTGTCGGCAACATCGTTTTATGACATATCTTCCTTATTTTGTTAATTCTTAACTTAAATGTTAAAGATTCTGTTCAAAAGACATTTTGAAATTGCAATCAAAATAGTCACAAAATCTGTCTTAGACATTGAAATCATGTTTTCTTCTTCACAAGAGATATGGTGAAAACTCTTTTAATCAATAAACTCTACAGTTGCCTACTAAAAGTTTGTTTAACTGAAAGATTTAAAATGTATAATCATTTTTGGAAATTTTGAATTGGTGACCAAAGTAACGTATTGATCAAACTTTGTTATCATTCTTTACGTATGTATGTTTATATATCTACAATAAAATATCAAGAATAGATATGCGGGATGCCTTATACAATTCTGGCATTCTCTTTTGGGTCAGAATTTAAGAAATCTGATTTTTTTTCTTTTTGTTTGTCAACAGATAACATTTTCAGCAAACTTTCGTTCCACATTGTCAATATTGATCAACATTATGATATGAAGACATATTTCGAAACGATAACTAAACAAGATAATCAAGTAATTTAAACTTTTGCCTTTTGGACCCCAGTGTTGTACATGTATATGTCCTTGCCAAATGTTGATAGGGGTATCATCTTTCAGTAAGTGAAGGGAAAATGATTTTTCTCCTTCTTCTCTAAACATCTTTCTTTTGGTACAATGCTGCTTGAATAATATGAACTCAAGCAAACACCACCACTGTATGGGAGACGCGTCGCTTCAAGATGTTTTTAGCCGATAAATACGCGACGGTAGTACGCCGATAACCTCAAGAAGTAACAAGAAATACTTGGTTGAGGACACAAACGGTACAATTAACTTTGCTCATCAACCTCATCTAATTCCATTTTTTGGCGATATTGAAAGATTAAGGATAGTTTTATTTCCATAATGAAGAAGACAAGTTCTTATCACTTTGATCTCAATTTATTTGGATTTTAAGTTGCATTTATACCTGAAAAAGTGATTTATTGTCTTCCATTGTGCTATTTATCAACATAAACAATCCATTTTAGTATAATAATAATCGCTTCTACACTTTACATAATTTTGACAAAAAATTTCAAGTTTTGAACCTCACCAATCGGAATGATTCATCTTTGAAAATTTCTGAGATTTACGCGACTGTTTTTAACCATGCTACTGTTTTTAACCGAGAGGTTACGGTTTTTAATCAGATTTTCGCTAGTGTTATCCTTGTCATAAGGTCCTTTTACATGCACTGAATATCGTTAAAACAACATTTTATATTAGAATTAATTATATATATGTCATTCTAAACGCAGATTGAAATGGAATAAACTTTACATGACAAGAATCAGAAGGTTTGTTGCAATATCTGCGGGAAAACCTCTATTTTTATGAATGTTCATTCATTATTAAAGAAAACAAAGTCAGTTTCGTTAATATTTACAATTTTCACTTCAATAATTGCATTGACCCCACCCATGAAGAACTGGTGATAACTTATTGACCATTAAAGTGACAGGTCTGCAATTTTAGCACAAAACACTAAACTGATTGAGTGTTACAACACAACAAAGCAAATTCCTCTGAACACGTCAATTTTTATGATATTCAAATTCAAAGAGGTGTAACATTTCTTTTGGCGTTCAGTTTACTATTATCGCATACTTCGCCATCGTATGCTATACTACCAGTTAATAAAAGTGAAACAGTGTGGAATATTAATATAAATGTACCTGTACATAATGATAAATCAATGAAAGGTGTTTTGATGCTATATAAAACCTCTACCGCTGGGTTTGACAGAATGACTGAATCATTGTGTGATCCTTAAGTCAAAACTATACAAATGACTATTGAAGGGTACCAAAACAACTCGTAAGCGTATGCGTAATTTACGGGATGAAATTAAGAAACTTCCCAGCTTAAAACCTCATCCAAAAACAAATATAGCGATGAAAGATTTAGGTCTGACTGATGTGACTAGAGGTAGTTTTTATCTGATAAGTATGCTTTGTGGCTTGATCTAAGAGCAACTGATGATGACTATCATGGCTCAGGAATAAGAATTGAAAATGGTAGAGTAAAGCAAAGTATTTTTTGGGTTGCAATTGATAAACTTCCCAATAGTTTTCATATTGTGATATTAGCTTTCATGTTATTTAAGGTTATCTAGACAAGAATCGTAATTTCAAAATGATATATTTTAAAATTAGTTGTTGAAAACAGTGCACAGGATCAATTTTCTGTTTTGTCATAAGTTGAAATATAATGTTTCTTCATCCCTGATTCGGCATCATCTCGTTGTCTCGTTTTATTAAAATGTGATTATCTTATCATAAATTTGATGTAATAATAATAAGATGTAAAATGTACGCCAAAAACAAGTTAAACAAACCAGTGGTAAATAATGAAATGATGAATAATATAGTTACCAAAATATCAGTTTAAATTTTGCCAATTTTGTTCACCTATTGATCAAAAGTTTGTCACAAAATTGGTAAAAATGTCATATAGTTTTGGTAAGAAGTAGCCACTTATGATTATTTTACGGGAAAACAACACGCGCATCACAAAATTTTATATGTGTTATAAAATGCGGTGTTTGTGGCGAGGATTACATAGGTCAAGAGTGAGGATCCACAAGCAGCATATCAGGGACCCGTCCTGCCGCTACATTCCACCATTTGACATATTGAAAATACATGTACATTTGTGATATAATTTTAATAATTACTTTCTACCTAATGAAACCATCGATTTATAAATCAATTTGCTAAACATTTAGGTTAACAAGACTAGGGTAAAACTAAACAAATTGTAAGGAAGGGATAGATTAAAATCATACTGTCCCCTTTAACATTGACCATATGGGGGAAACAATTTATTGCAAAAAATGAAAGAACATACTCTGTATGATCGATTAAGACTAATCTTACACACTGATTGTTCACAAAAAGAGTGATTAGAGCGGATTTAAAAATCCCGCTGGTGGCCAGCGGAAATTGGCTGTAGACATTATCTAGGTCACATAAATTCTGAAAGAATGATTGTATATTAATACAACCAAAATCGCAGTAGCCACAGACGATGTCATTCATAGTCGTACCTGGAAATAGAAAAATATTATGGATACTTAAAATATTAAGAATTATACATGCTATGTTAGATTTTGAGTTTGTTTTTCTCAATATTTTTATTGGCCGAACGACTGCAAATATTAGATAAAAACTGTAACAATCACTCTCAATCATGGTTAAAAACCGCAACCCGGAATCTAAAAGCGGTCGCCTACGTTTTACACTTTCGACATTAAATGTCATTTTAAAATTAAACACGCGAACCTTAATTAACAAATCTTATTTATTTTGAAAGAAAAGAGATTCAATGTTAATATTCACATATTTCAGATAAAATTTGTCTTATATAAATGTGTCTTATTGCCGTTTATATATTACGACTTCAATTTATAATGAATAACTGTTTTTTTGCTTTCCAAATAGCTCATAAATTTTTATAAAAATGCAGTGAAATAATCTCCAATCATTCAACAAAATATTGACATATATTTCATAATCGTTGAACTCACCATTCTAACATAAGATAATAATATACGAAGACACCCTCCTAAAAATGTCAGAATGGCTAGTTATCGGCGTACTACCGTCGCGTATTTATCGGTTAAAAACATCTTGAAGCGACGCGTCTCCCATACAGTGACCACAGTACATTATATTTGCACTGAGATAAAAAATAATTCAACAGACGTTTAAAAACAGCTGTATCCGGTAGAAGAATTATATTTTATATAATGTTGAAATCATAATAGCGTTGTTGAACAGTAGTTTATTATGAATTGACCAGTTCTTGGTTAAAACATTTAACACATTTTGATAGACAGCATGTCAAGTTTGTGCAATAAAACCCCTAGATATTTTGACTTTACGTTTACAATTCCCTGACTAAAAACCCCCTGGAAAGAACATATCCTATTAACCTTAAAGAGACACTCCGCGAGTTCTTGGGGGTCATATATGGGAGACTCTACGAATAGTGTCATCTGATCGAGAAATATCCATTCTTACAGGAAAGAGTCACTTTATAGCTAATCGATTTCGTCTAGTTACAAGAGGAAGGTTTAAAGTCGCGATTATGATCGAAAACCGGACAATGACGCGCGCTAATCAGTCAAACGTATTTTTGGAAACGTATGTAAAGCAGTCAGAATTACAGCTACGAGTTGTATTTGTTTCATAGGTTATATAACAAGTATTCGTGGAAATTATATTTGTAATTTTGATTTCCACGAACCTATATGACTGTTTTAAGATTTTCGTTGAAAACAAGTATTTGTCATATATTTGTCATTTGGGAATGAATACATGAGATGTTTTGAATTTTTATAACAAATTTTACCATTTAGGTTCGTATCAAAGCAAAACACTACGTGATGAAACTCACGGAGTGTCTCTTTAATGCGATTAGCATGACCTTGAGACTTTCATAGATGAATTTAAAATTTTCTGTCAGTTTAACCATCTCACTAGGATCAATTAGTGTTTATTCTGTATGACCAGAACTTACTTTGATAAGTAAGCTGTCTAGCCATGAACAGGGTTTATGGTTTCTTCCCTTTTGCTCTTGAAGCTTCAACTGCTTAGCAGCAATTAAGAAGATGGAATTTTAAAACCACAATCACTTAAAGGGATACTGCAGAGGGACAGCCTTTGAATAATAGCAACTAGAATATCACAGAAAACCAACTGAATGAAGACCGCATATTTGTCGGCATAATAGAAAAGATGCAATGATTTCCAAACTGAAACGTTATTGCACTGTACTCATTATAGATACAATTAAGCTGTAGTTTAAATGATTCTTTTTACAAAATAAGAATTCGATTAACCTAAGAATTCCTCTACAGATTAAATGGTTTTAAAAGTTTAATGATGTGAACAGAGAGGAATGTGAAACTTTATGATCTTTAGAAATTTCCATCTGAATTTCACTTAAATACTCGAATAGTTCATATAAAGACTAGTTGATGTAAACGTGTAGACTAGTTCAATACCTTGTTTCGCTGCAGCGAATATCAAGGAGAGCCAATGCTGTTTTAGACACAAAAAAATTATGTAGAGTGTTATAAAAAGATACAGATACACTCTACCATTTTACAGTTATGTTAAAGGGGCAGTAGCACGTTTTTAGTGGGAATATAAGGTGATGTCAGGAAAATGAAAATAAATGGTTCCAATTGAAAGACAATGTATTTAAACTAAATGGAGCAGTAATAATTCAAATATATAATGTAAAGTTTAGGCATGCGATTCCTTTTTCTTACAGAAAATGAATAAAAGGTGTTCACACAAAAATGGCTGCCAATGGGTTTTATGTGAATCTTTAAACTTTGTCCTCTGATTATGGCTGATTGGCTTGTGCAATGAGATTTATGACAATATCAAAATAATACATTTAGCATAAACATACAATCATCAGTGAAAAATTTGAAATATAAAATTATCAAAAAACGTGCTACTGCCCCTTTAAGATGAATGGTATGGGCGTTTAAGGAAACTTTATGATTTTATAAAACTGTTTCACTTTTTAGATTTGATTTTATGTTTTAATTTTATTCTTCATAAATTTATCTTATAATTGTATCTTTGTAGGAACTCTTACTTATTACAAAAATAATCTCAGTTTTCTAAATAAATGCTTCGAAAACATGATTATCGCAAAGTAATTACCAACCAATCTAAATATTACTTATAAGTTTACGAAACAAAATATCGAGGTGACAAATGACACTAGAAATTTGTAAGTTTATATCCGGCGTGTGTTTGGAGGGCATTATGTAAGCTATTTTGGTAAGTTCAGGAGTAACGGGTTTTTTACAGTAGTAAATGAAGTGAAGACTTAAAGCAATTTCCATCTTCAATCTTGGAGACGATTGAGATTTAAGATCTCTTTCATAGAAACTATTTATCAACTCCGTCTATTTCCACGACATTTGTTAATTAATATCCAATACATTGCATTTAACTCGTCTAGCCTACGTGTTGTTCTGAGTGTGTACTTATTGAAATGCAAAGTTTAATGGAGATGCATTATTTGCTATTTACTCATTATTTTTGATTGCTACTATTAATAAATTGTCTGATTGAAACACGATTATTCATCAGCTATGGAAGGGCCTCACTGTTCTTGCATTTCCTATACAAATTGAAAACAATGCTTACAACTATTTCACATCAAGCACTCAACTATCAAATTTGAATTGTTGCCATACTTAAGGTATGTAAAGACCGTATCTTTCTAAAGAGATACATGAAAACGTTTGTTCTCAAAGATATTCTACTTTAAGAAGGACTGTTACAACTATATGAACGGTAAAAGTGCGGATCATTAAAATTTTGCAATAAAAAGGGATTCTTAGTTATTGTCATTTTGTGTATATGTGTTATATTTTACACCATATAACACAAATAAAGATTCGTCTTAAAACTGTCAATTTCAAAATTAATATAGTATCTTATTCAAGTTTGTGACGATGAGATAATCTCTCTTTATGAGCCACTTGCTTAGTCTGTTGATAAAAATAACAGTAATATAGTTTTGTTAACTCAATAAGGGATACTTCTTCGATTAACATTTTATGTAACTGAGTTAAGATTTTTTTTTGAATCCTCTCTGAATAAATGGTTTTACTCCGATAACAAAGTGATGTTGACATTTCCTTAAAATGATACTAAAGGAGCATCCAAAATCAATTTCAATTTCGAAAACCTGATTCAAGCTGCTCCTCGGTGATAAGATTCGATTTCCATATCAAAACACATCAGCATTGTTTTCAAAAGAGTTTTTAATGAAATTGGCAAAACCTCTTTGTTTCATCTTGTCATCTGTATTTCGCTCTTGACAGGAGTTGCTGCAGCATTATTCCTGAAAATTGATAGCCTTAACTTTTCTATATGGTGAACAGAAATAATCAACTTCGTTGAAAACCTATACTGAATTGAAAACAAAAAAATAATCAACATTATAAGAAGGTTCATCTGTGACTGTGCGGCTCACATTAGATATTTCGTTTTGTGGAGCATGTGGCAATTGAAAAAAATAGGTTTGTGGGTGTTTTATCATTCTGCTTCAGCAGCGTGTCTTACATAGCAGGACGACGGTCTTTAAAATGATTACGGAATCGATATTCTTCAATAAATATCATGGTAAATTAGAAGGTCTGCGGATACAGATATTGTGATGTAGCAGGATGAAATTACAACATCACCTACGTTTTATAATTTTTCATGAAAACCAAAACATTACGCTTGAATGTGACAATTTTGTTTATTTCAACCAGAAATATTACATCAATTTACATACTGATTATTGAATAAAGGGTACATTTCGTAATAATCAACCACTTTATGTCATGGAATCTGTTCAATTTTCTTATTAATTACGATTGTGTCAGTTGTTGCTGTGTATTACTCACCATTAGGTTCAGCATACCATTGAGAAAGATTTCACGTATGAAAATCCCTCCACTCATGAACAGAAAAAAAGAGAGTTTGGCCTTTTTCATATATTGTGGCAACGCTGGCTTTGAGAAAATAAACCACGATTAGAATGTTCAGAAGTTGACACAATTACTATGGCCTAATGGTTTAATGACTGTATGAAGGTATAAAAGGAACATTCATAACTTATAGAGATAACGTTGATATGTTTCGTAATATACTCTCCCAAAAAAGAAACGCATAGGTGATTTTGCGAATTTTTGACCAGTATAAAAACAAATAAAACAATACAAATGTGATATTTACTTCCAAAACGTCATTGTTAAATCATGGTTTACAGCTTCAATGCAGAAAGTCGACAATTTTAAACTCTTTTTTTATTTGAGACTCATTTGAAAACGTTTTTGTTGAAAACATCATTTTGAAAAAATCAAAAGCAGAATTCACATAACAGTAAACAGTTCATACGTGCCACTTCCACCGAAAAGACCATAAGAGGTGTGCATCGAGAGTTGCCAACAAAATTTAAAATCTCTACATCCGGGTCATAATTGTTTTTTCATTCTCTTGCCACAGTGATACACATTATTTAAACCATCCCTGATTTCGTTTAAAATACCACCAAACTGTACGGAAACGTTTGCATAAAGTGGATATTCGATCATGAAGGACAGTTATCGCCCCTGTTTTTGATTGCTTCAAAGAACACAATCGTATGAAGTGTCGTTTTAAAATCATGATCTTGAACCTAAGAAACCTTAGAAGACTTTGGTTCAGTAAAAACTCGTCAATAACAACAAGTAGACAATAACGTGACTTTAGAATGTTTACAATTGGAAAAAGGAAATTTTTGCCCATAGTTTATGCCACAAGATTCGATTGAGACAGGTTGTTAGAATGGAGTGCAATATTAAGCATATACGACATAAATGTAGAAAATGTTCATTAAACCGGTAAATCAAGTATCAACATTTGAATTCATTTTATATCTGGGTCATTCTCAAAAAATGGAGCAATTTGGTGGATGAAAAAACTAAAACAAAATCATTCTCTGTTTCAAATTTTATTTCAATAAATCAAATAAGGTAACCCCTGAAAACAAAATTCTAGATTATGCAATCTTAATCTTGTCTAATTATCAAATTAATTACTGAAAAATATGTTGATTAGAAAATTTATGTCAGTGATGTTACCAAAACATTTTTAATTTTTTCTTAATAACGAATAACCAATGCTTGTATATATATTCATATACACCTAATATTGATGATTTATTTCAATGTTAAAAAGGAAAAATTATGAAAACTTACCATCAGAAGTGAAAATTCATAAAAATACTTACAGATTTTGCAACTCGAATTCTCACGAGGTACAACGATAGTTGTACAGAGAGCAAATTAAGTTAATAATTGCTGAAAACACTTCAGAGTGTTTGTAAATGTTGATTTGTAATAAAACATCAAGTGATTTGTGTATATACTTACTTATTCTCTAAAAATAAAAGTTTTAGTTAGTGGTAACATCACTGACAGGAAAGATAACATCACTGACCAAAAAGGTAACATCACTGACAATATATGTAATAAAAGCTGATTAGCCTTTACTTCACAGTCAAAGATTAAGCAGTGTTTCAACTTTTCATTTTCTTGCGTTAAATGTCATACAGTCTTATATTCAAATATGCATATATGCAGGTGTTTTTAGAATGAATTAAAAATTCTTAAAGAAATGGTAACATCACTGACAGAAAAGGAAACATAACTGACATTTTCTTCCAATAAATGCTTTTCAAAAGGGGAAACGTTGTCACAGTTAAAACAATGTTGGCTACTTTGATTAATCAGTGTATTTAATAACGAGCAAAATGTGAAATTGATGGTATTTTATTGGTTTAAAGGATAATTCCATAAATCATTAAAAAATGATAACATCACTGACGGGATAGGTAACATTACTGAAATTTGTATGCAAATATTGTTTTCTGAAAGATGAACCTTGATATAGATAAGCAATGTTATAGTATTTCATTAATTAAGGTATTTGTCAGAATGCCTTGTCTTAATTTCAATGAGTTTTATGATACTATTATAAATGAACAATAAAAAGAAATATCACTGACAGTAAATGTAACATTACTGACATGGCATAAGTTTTAACCTGAAAGTTTCAATCAAATATCAATCACTGTTTGTAACAGTTAGTTTCTGAAGTTCAAAGCCAGCTAGTCTGATGTTCAAAGATTGACATACATTGGTGCTGTCTACAAGAAATTAGTGCAGAAGCAAAAGTAACCTTGTTGATGGGACGGGTAACATCACTGTCCATAAAAGGCAATAAAACATATTTTAATTCAACATTATAGAAAATGTATTGCATCTAATGGTCCTTCAGGTTAATCCAAGAGAGTCACTTACTGTATTTTGATAAACACTCAGTTATGCTATGACAATAGGAAACATCACGGACAGGAAGAACCATTCAACACAGTAAACTGAACTCTTTTAACATCAACATTCAAAAGTAACAGTAACTAACATGAAACTAACAATAATAAACAGCTCGGATAATAAATGGCAATCTCAACTGGTTCACTAATTGATCTGTATTTTGCTATATCTCTTAATGTCATTATTTTGGCACAGTGGGGTGTTAACTTATGCAATTTGACCAGAACCATCAACAAATTATAGGATGGTTGATTAATGGACATTTCAACATGTGTTCTCAATAACATGTCCAAATAATATATTTTGATGTAACTATCTTCATGTAGCATGGCATCATCTTGGTACAGCAACTAGAATTTCCACTGAAACAATCAAGCTAGTAACTGTTGGGAATATTTCCCCAGCTCTCAACACAGAACACTGATCCTCCAATATCTTGTGGTGGAGGTATCAGTGCCCGAATATGCGAGAATGGATACCAGCAGCAATCCTTCTTTTTTGGCCATGCAAATGTTTTCTTCTTTTCACTTCTCTTTTTCATACATTCAACATAAACATCCTTGCGTCCCCAGTCAATTCCTGTGACTACTCCTGGGAATAACTCATTGTCATAACTGACAACAACATTCTTCCCAACAGCAAGAGACTCAATTATCTTAGCATATTGAAGCACAATTACTTCTTCCTTTTTTCTTTTCAGCCTGTTTCCTGTATTCTGGCCATTCATTTCTCCTGCCTCCTCTCCATTCATTCCTTCTGTCTTCTGTTCATTCATTTCTTCAGTTTTCTGTCGATTCATATCTCCTGCCTCCTGTCCATTCATATCTCCTGCCTCCTGTCCATTCATGTCTTCTGGCTTCTGTCCATTCATATGTCCTGCCTCCTGTCCATTCATATCTCCTGCCTCCTGTCCATTCATATCTCCTGCCTCCTGTCCATTCATATCTCCTGCCTCCAGTCCATTCATATCTCCTGCCTCCTGTCCATTCATATCTCCTGCCTCCTGTCCATTCATATGTCCTGCCTCCTGTCCATTCATATCTCCTGCCTCCTGTCCATTCATATCTTCTGCCTCCTGTCCATTCATATCTCCTGTCTCCTGTCCATTCATGTCTTCTGCCTCCTGTCCATTCATATCTCCTGCCTCCTGTCCATTCATATCTCCTGCCTCCTGTCCATTCATATCTCCTGCCTCCTGTCCATTCATATCTCCTGCCTCCTGTCCATTCATATCTCCTGCCTCCTGTCCATTCATATGTCCTGCCTCCTGTCCATTCATATCTCCTGCCTCCTGTCCATTCATATCTTCTGCCTCCTGTCCATTCATATCTCCTGCCTCCTGTCCATTCATGTCTTCTGGCTTCTGTCCATTCATATGTCCTGCCTCCTGTCCATTCATATCTTCTGCCTCCTGTCCATTCATATCTCCTGCCTCCTGTCCATTCATGTCTTCTGGCTTCTGTCCATTCATTTCTTCTGCCTCCTGTCCATTCATATCTCCTGACTCCTGTCTATTCATGTCTTCTGGCTTCTGTCCATTCATTTCTCCTGCCTCCTGTCCATTCATATGTCCTGCCTCCTGTCCATTCATATCTCCTGCCTCCTGTCCATTCATGTCTTCTGTCTCCTGTCCATTCATATCTCCTGCCTCCTGTCCATTCATATCTCCTGCCTCCTGTCCATTCATATCTCCTGCCTCCTGTCCATTCATATCTCCTGCCTCCTGTCCAGTCATGTCTTCTGCCTCCTGTCCATTCATATGTCCTGCCTCCTTTCCATTCATATCTCCTGCCTCCTGTCCATTCATATCTCCTGCCTCCTGTCCATTCATATCTCCTGCCTCCTGTCCATTCATATCTCCTGCCTCCTGTCCATTCATATCTCCTGCCTCCTGTCCATTCATATCTCCTGCCTCCTGTCCATTCATATCTCCTGCCTCCTGTCCATTCATGTCTTCTGCCTCCTGTCCATTCATATGTCCTGCCTCCTGTCCATTCATATCTCCTGCCTCCTGTCTATTCATATCTCCTGCCTCCTGTCCATTCATATATCCTGCCTCCTGTCCATTCATGTCTTCTGTCTCCTGTCCATTCATGTCTTCTGTCTTCTGTCCATTCATTTCTCCTGCCTCCTGTCCATTCATTTCTTCTGGCTTCTGTCCATTCATTTCTTCTTCATGTTCCAACTCAACACTATGCACCCTGTCAACTTGTAAGACAGGCACAAAGTGATTAGCTGTCCAATGTTCATTCACCATGTCAGTCCTTGTTGTACTCCACATTATAACAGCAATGTCATCTTTTGCTCTTATTCTTGGGTGAACAATTCGATGGAGATGTTGTCGCACCTTTTCACTACCAAGACGAGGGTATGCTGAAAATATGGGCATCTTCAATACTGTTGCAAGTCCAAACATTTGCCACATACTCATGAAGGATTTTGGTTTGGTTATTTTCATCACTTCCTTTCGGTAAACTTTGCGAAAGGCTTTTTCTGAAGGGCGAACACCAGGTTCCCATTCCTCTGAATACATCCAAAAGGCTTGTTTGGGGTCATCAGCTGCTGCCTTCAGGTTAGTTGTACCATTCCTCAAGAAAGAGCTGTCCAAGTATGTCTCTTCATTTAGTGCCATTTCAACAGCTAACCGAAGACGAATCTCGGATACTCTGTCAATGGAACCAAATGCAAAAACACTCCCTGAGGAGGGAAGACAATCTCCATCTGATCTGACGATTACAGGATACAGAATCTGATCACCAGGGGTATCATTAGGAAGGAAGTTCAATGCTAACTGATCAACTGTCAAATGGGTTTCCAGTATTGTTCTTGTGGATCCTTCCATATCTGGTAGCTTAAGCTTCTCACACTTTGATTTCAGTTCCGCAAAGGATCTACTCCTACCCAATTGCTGAAGATGATATTCGTACATGTCAGCAGTGACTTCTGGAGCAGGAATCTGTGGTGCACTTTCAGAGTTGCATCTTTCATTGTCAGGTTGATATCCAGGTCCACTGTTTCCTGTTCCTGTTTCATGCATGGATTCATCTGTACCTTTCTCAACATTTGCTCTGTTTCTTTTTCTCCCTTTTTGATAAGGAAATGTGAACTTCTTCCATGCATGTTCTTTGTGCATACTGCTGCCATCACAAAAGCAACTGACATCACAGGATTTCCACTGGTGATCTTGTGAAAATCTGATGTAGCTTTAGGGTACCTGGAACAGTGGGAAGTCCTTTGTGTTCCCTTGGAGTCATCGAAGATATTAACTTCCTTTTTCCATCTGCCTTTTCTTTCTCATACTTCATCCTGGACTTTCTGAGATACTCTTGGCGCTTTTGGGGATTGGCATCTCTTCTTTGCCTATATTTTCTCTGTTTTTCAGCCGCAGTAAGCGCCATGCTGAAAAGGAAATGAATGAACATTAGTATAAATTGAACATTTTTAGTACCTGATCACATTGTCTATAACTTGCTTCACCAAGTGATCTGACTTGTTATTTTTAAAAGATTTAATTCTATAATAACTATGTATGAAAACTATTAAACTAATAGGAAACAATTTTAAATCAAAACGTTATTTAGTTTGTTTTTTGTTTGATCAGTGTGACAATTAATGTTTTGATTTGTCAGTGATGTTACCATTAGTAATGGAATAGATTACACATTTTTAAGATCAACATATGTCCAATGACTAATCAATTAACCAAAATTGAACTATCTCAATGAATTATAAAAATGTTAATGAGAATCTAGTGCAATTAAACGTATCATATGTTTTATTTTAACTAAAGATTGGTCAGTGATATGACTATTTTTGTCAGTGATGTTACCACAATTAAGAAAAAACATTAAACCTCTTAAATTTAGATAATTTATTGCTGTAATACATCACAAATATGAATAAAGTTCACCATAATTCATCTCAATAATAATAATAATAATAATCAAATTATGGTAAATAAATATCGCAATACAGCTGATGATTTGTCAGTGATGTGACTATTTCTGTCAGTGATGTTACCATAATTAATGTAAAACCTTGTAACTTTTGAAATTTAAATTATATTTCCTTGTTGTAATAACTATCATAAACATGAATAAATGTAACTATTAAATAACATAATAATAATAATGAGAAATTAAAGGGAATAAATATATCATATTTTAACTGGATATTTGTCAGTGATGTGACTATTTCTGTCAGTGATGTTACCATAATTAATGTAAAACCTTGTAACTTTTGAAATTTAAATTATATTTCCTTGTTGTAATAACTATCATAAACATGAATAAATGTAACTATTATATAACATAATAATAATAATGAGAAATTAAAGGGAATAAATACATCATATTTTAACTGGATATTTGTCAGTGATGTGACTATTTCTGTCAGTGATGTTACCATAATTAATGTAAAACCTTGTAACTTTTGAAATTTAAATTATATTTCCTTGTTGTAATAACTATCATAAACATGAATAAATGCAACTTTTATATAACATAATAATAATAATGAGAAATTAAAGGGAATAAATATATTCCATTTTAACTGGATATTTGTCAGTGATGTGACTATTTCTGTCAGTGATGTTACCATAATTAATGTAAAACCTTGTAAATTTTGAAATTTACATTAAAATTTCATTTTATAATAAATATCATAAACATAAATAAATGTAACCATGATATATCTTACTAATAATAATGAGAAATTTAAGGAAATTAAGTATATCATATATTAACTGACAATTTGTCAGTGATGTGACTATTTCTGTCAGTGATGTTACTTTTTTAATGGTAACATCACTGACGGTAACATCACTGAGGACTTTTAAGTAAAGTGTTCAGTATGAACAATGGTTGCTCCCTAGAAAGAAATTCAAGGCGTCAAGTGCTAGTGCCTCACAATGGCAAATTGCATCTGTAGCCAAATTAATTTTTTAAAATGTACATTTTTTGAAAACATGGTAACATCACTGACACTAATAAAAGGTACTCATTAAGTGTACTTACCTTTTAAGTTTATGTTGAGCTCAATTTCATTCAAACATCATTAAGGCCACATGCTTCATCAAGAACAGGAAGTGCTTTATGGGAGAGATCATTATTTCTCCCTGATCTAAGAGAGATAACTCTTTCACCCACAATAATTGTACATAGTAACATCACTGACACAAATCTGTGTTAGCGTGTTCTAATTAAAATATTTTAATAATTAACCGGTCAATAATTAATTTAATCAATTTATTTGGATTATGAACCAATTCTGTTCAGATTTCACCCATGAAAAGTATGTTTTTTCCATGAAGAGCAGTATATTTATCAATGTTAATGGTGACCGCTGATCTTTGTTAGTTCAATAAAGTACAAAATATTGGTACTTAATTGGCTCAAAATACACAAATATCGCACAAATTAAAGAATTTATTATTCTAACTTTTTCAAACAAGTTAGATACACCTGTAGAAATCGCATTTGGGGTGAAAAAAACACTAAAATATAATTAAAAAATCCTGTTAGTAAAATTGCTCCATTTTTTGAGAATGACCCATCTATCTTTTCTGCTTCATGATAAGTTTGAAATAGTTGTTAAGATGTATCCACAAATCAAGAATGAACATTTACGAATATCAACCAAGTTATAAGTTTCATATTGTTTGTATTATATCCTAAAAGGTGTCACTCTCAGATAGAGACTAACATAATCATGATAATGATAAAACTGGTTCTTTAAGAACACTATTCTATATCGGGGTAACAATAAATCTACATCTTATCAAGATACAACAATTACTAACAAAAGCCTTGAATATATAAATTGTCTGTCCTCATAAAGCTATCAGTTCGGAATTCAAATCCTGAACTACTCAATGTAAAACATAATTTGAACTTTACCCAAAAAATGCATTGTAATGAAATTTTAGCGCATCTTAAAAGAAAGATGGTTTTATTCTTGTCTATTTAAAAAATTACCCTCCTCAAAGGCTGTATATCTTTTTATGACCCTCATCTAGAAACCCACGGACCATCCTCCTGTAAGATATGACCAGTCCCTTACTTACAGTTGTAATGTATTATTCTGCTTGTTGGTCTGACGAATCCCGTTCGCTAAACGATACAGGATCAATCAGACCTTCAATGTTAAATTTATGTGCAACTGTATCACTTATTAAAAAAGCGTTTACATGTAGATAGCTTTCAAGAACACTTGGCAGATCAGAATCTATAGTTGACTAGTGGTAAATGGTTAAAATAATAAGGTTTGAATGTGAATGTAGAGGACAAAACACAATATATATTTTTCTGTATGTGGTAATTGTTTTTATGTGTTTGATGCTAGAATAAGCAAAGGAAACTTCACGACGAAGATTTGTTTCTGAAGAAGCGCAAATGAGGTCAAATACACAAAAGGAGAATCACAACATAAACTAATTAATGAATTGAACAAATACAGTGCAATCGTTCTTGATAACTGTGGCTGAAGAAACATTCTCTTTGTGCCACCACGTATTGCTTTCAATATCACTCTGTAGTTTAAACGCATTTAATATTAAACTGTTTACCCAGTCAATGATGTTTTTTGATATCTAGGATATATAGGATGAAGAAAATTACGATTACGTTGATGAAGCTGGAAAACAAGCAAAAGTAAACATTAGAAAGTTTATCGGCATATCGCTTAAGTGAATTTATATGACTCTCTTGCAGGATAAGGTTTATTTTACATTTAAGAAAACACGTTGAATCTCAGCAGTTCTGTGTCCGATAGATGAAAACATTTGCTACATTTCTATATTGTTATTTACCAATTTACTCCTACTGAACTAGAAAGCTCATCTTTAACCTCAATTTGAGTAAACCTTATATTAATTTGGCAACCGAGTCCAGAATGCAAACATTAATTTCCCTATTTGCCCGTAAAACTTTTTTTGGAGCTTTTTAACAGTGTCATGTTTTCATACTTATGTTCTTCTGGTTTAACTTAGAACTTACTATCGGGAGATATTTCCATAGAGTAGTTCATATTATTCATTCTTCCTTAATGTTACAATTTTGACATGTTATGTAAATTTTATCACTTTAAATTGCCAAAAAAATAGAATGGAAGAACTCATAAAAAACTCGTTATCATTTCATAAACGTGAATATACTTAATTGTTATCGATATGATTTATTTATATATGTAATATGAACTGCTATTTTTGGTGCATATGATGAATTACTGATCAAATTATGACAATAATCATTATTATATAATGATAAGGATTCAACCATACACCAATATCCCTGTTTCCAGGAATATTAACAGTATTGAAATAATGAAAAGCTACCTTAGCAGTTCCGGCAGTTAATTCTTATTCTTAACCCCAGAACGTTAGAAAAAAACTCAAGAAATAATCAGAGACGAACAAGTTAAAAAAAAGACTCAATTGTATTATTGGTTGAACTGAATTTATCCCTGTGCGTTGTGATTATTTCTTACTTGTTGAAGTTCGGCAAAAAACACAATTGCTTAGTAGCAAACTTTTTTCTTAATTCAATTAAAATAAAACACTTGGCACGTTGACATAAAAGGTTTCTCTGTAAAGAATCTGAGGAAATGAAAAGATCCTTTTGTAATCTTTTTCATTTGTTTCAATTATAAATCTTATTTTTACATTTTAAAACATTGCAACAAACCCAAGCGAAGCCAAAAGAGCTAACAGTAATATCATAGAATTTGAAAATTATCCATATTTAAATAATGTGAAAATTCAAATAGAATTATAATGATTTTTCATATAAAAGAGAAGGGATAAAAGCTGTTATTAAGCAGATAAGTAACAAAGGACTTAAATTACTTAACAAGTTGTGTTAAATAAAAATAATTCACTGTGTACAATAGGTTATTTGATCGAATGAAGAAGATTAATTTGATACCATTGGATATTCATAAGATTATTAGATTGCAAAATGTTCAGTTCTTATACATCTACATTTAAAAAAAGAAGTTAAATCAAGTATTTTGTTGATTTCACAAATGCCAATTTAAAAGTTGTTCATTATTCTATTCAGTGAAATGACAAAGTACCAGGCATTTTTAAAATATAATTTTTGATAATGTGATTTTCAAAACAAACCAAGAAATGACCTTTCAACCCTCTCATCTATTTCACATATGTGTGATGGTTTTTCATAGATATACAATAATGTATATAACATCAAGATCAAGAAAAAATGTATTATGTATTAGAAAAACAGAACTGGTGGATACATTTAATTTTGAACAGACGGAATAATCATACCATCCATATTATTGCCTCTTAACATTTTTTTCTCAAAGGGCATACCATTCTCTCCTCAAATAGGTAGTGACACAATGTTGATAGAAACTATATTTCAACAACACCAGTTTGCGAGCTCTGGAACCCTCGTTGGTTGTGATCAAAGACCAATCAACAATGCTGTTTAACTTGCAAACGGCTTGTTGTGCCGATTTGTTTTACCACTAAAGGAACTTACCAGAAGCCTTATCAAAACAGAGGTTGGATTGAAATATGTCAATTGAGATCAACCTTTGAGAAGAAGGTCAGATGGAATATGTAGCAATGCTAATTACAGAAATATTCACTTGTGCATAAATAATTAAATTAAAGGTCAAAGTATGAAATCAAATTGACAATTTTCACGAGACGTCATGTTTGATTCACAAATAATCAACTCAACCTTCTGCTTCTGGCTTCGTTCATTAACTGCGAACTAGTAGGTAATCTTCATCAAGCTTCCAATCGTTTCTCTCTTCTAATCAATCTCCTGGTTAATTAACTCACTATTCACTAACTGTTAGTGTCCTCTATCCATCGTGTTTCTATTCCTTTTACATGTTTACCTAATGTTGCGATATCATCCTTATGTTTTGTCTCTGTTTCTTTTAGTAATGAATAAAAAACAATTAAGTTTTTAGAATTTATTACTCTATTTATTTATATATATACATTTTAAAGGGGCAGTAGCACGTTTATTGGATATATTTATATTTTAAATATTTTACTGATGATTGTAAGTTAATGCTAAATGTATTATTTTGACAGTGTCAAAAATCTCATTACACAAGCCAGTCATCCATATTTAGAGGACAAAGTATGAAGATTCACATAAAATCCATTGGCGGCCATTTTTTTGAATACCTTTAATTATTTAGTGTATGGAAAGGGAATCGCATGGCTTAACTTTACGTTATATGTTTGAATTATAACTGCTTCATTTAGTTTAAATACATTGTCTTTCAATTGGAACCATAAATTTTCATTTTCCTGACATCACCTTATATTCCCCCTAAAAACGTGCTACTGCCCCTTTAAAAGTAGGAATGTACTTTGAGTATTTATAGTGGTAAGAAAAGAGAGATTGTAACTGAAAGGTCAGATCAAGTAAAATGACTGCCATGACTTGAGAATCAAAATACATTAAAAAAGATTGGTCATCAGGAACTTTAAAGGCAAGAAAAAAAAACAATTACTAGTAAAGATAACATGAGACAGTGCATTTGTACTCAGAACTGATAATAAAGATCTTCTTGACGGGATAAGCGAGATAGTCTACTGCAACTTACTGTTGCAATGGGATAGACTTTTGCAATAGTTTTGAATTAAAGTGCATGTGCTTTGATTCCAAAGGGTTTTCTAAACGGACAGTAGCACGTTTTTTGATAATTTTATATTTCAATTTTTTCACTGATAATTTAAAATCAATACTAAATGTATTATTTTGATAGTGTCAAAAATCGCATTACACAAGCCAATCATCCATAGTCAGAGGGCACAGTATGAAGATTTACATAAAATCCATTGGCGGCGATTTTGTGTGAACACCTTTAATTCATTTTGTGAAAGAAACAGGAATCGCATTGCTAAACTTTACGTTATATATTTGAATTATAACTGATCCATTCAGTTAAAATACATTATCTTTCAATTGTCCTTTTCCTTACATCACCTTATATTCCCCCTAGCAGCGTGATACTGTCCCTTTAAAGAATCACGGGTTTGATGAAACAAGATTTGCCATTGTGTACCATATTTACCAGTGTGCGAATCAGATATCACCTGGAAGGTATTTTGAAATAAAGTTTATTAAGATTGTATAAATAGTTTGTTATAATCATTATAAATTATTTCTCATCCAGGAAAAACAATCAAAACTATTAATAGTTTACCTTATTTCCGATGCATCGGCTGTGTTTTCATGTTCAAGATCAAGAGCTGACTCTTGTAATGCATCGATAGTTATGATATTATGATAATACAGAATATATTTTTTATAAAAAGTGATGCTCTCATTCTCTCCCCACAGACGCAAATTAAGTCATGAAATGTTGATACAGCCTCTGTTATATTACGCCGAAATCCGTGGGTTACGGCAGTTTCCCTGGCGAAAAAAAACCATTTCACCACAATCCATTTGAATTTCTTAAACTAATGACAACGTTTCTCGCGTGGAAAGTGTGGTTCATATCATAACGCTTTTGCCATGATTCAGTAGCCAAAATGATGATTTTAGAACAGCGTTGCTGATTGCACAACTAACTTTGATTGTCTCCAATCAGGCATCTCCCATTGTATCCCACAAAGTGGGCGTAAGATAACAGAGGCAGTATCAACATTTCATGACTTCACCTGCCTCTGTGGGGAGAGAATGGATGCTATTCAGAACAAAAGAAACTTTAATATCTCCGTGTTTGTATGTTTTATATATTTATGAAATATATAAAATTGTCAATCAAAAATAATAATATTTCTGTATTGGATTACAGGATCTCGATTTCAGGTCATGAAATATGGACACAGACTTAACATAAATTGAAATAAGAGCTTTATTACAATTCTTCCAATGTAGCTGACCCTGATTAGATATTAATTTTACAAATTGTAATTCATCAAGATAATAAGATGTTATTTGAACTTTACAAATAGACGTTCTGTAAACCTGGAAAGATAAATTAAATTTCGAAAAAGAATAATAATGTTAGGTTGATGTTGTAAGATATTAAAACTGCATTACAATATAAGTTTAATATGAACAACAAGTTATATCTTTGAGCTAGGAGGACAAATGATCTTGCTTTGTGTTAAAGGGTTAGTAGGACGTTTTTTGAAAATTTTATATTTTCAATATTTCACTTTATGTAAGAAAAAGGAATCACATGACTGATCTTTACATGATGTATTTGATTTATTACTGCTTCATTTAGTTTAGATATATTGTCTTTCAATTGGAACCATTTATTTTTCATTTTCCTGACATCACCTTACATTCCCCATAAAATCGTGCTACTGCCCCTTTCAGAGGTTGAGTATGAATAGTTCTGAAAAAAGTAATTGCTGTGAAGAGAGAACCAAATTAGATAATCTGTCTCGGCTGTAAATTATGTTCGCAATAGTATATCAATCCACATTAAAGGGGCAGTAGCACGTTTTTAGGGGGAATATAAGGTGATGTCAGGAAAATGAAAATAAATGGTTCCAATCTTTAGACAATGTATAAAAACTAAATGGAGAAGTAATAAATCAAATATACAATGTAAAGTTAAGCCATGCGATTCCTTTTCTTACACAAAATGAATTAAAGGTGTTCACACACAAATGGCTGCCAATGGATTTTATGTGAATCCTCATACTTTGTTCTCTGACTACGGATGATTGGTTAGTGTTATGAGATTTATGATACTATCAAAGTAATACATTTAGCATTAACTTATAGTTATCAGTGAAAAATTGAAAATATAAAATTGTCAAAAAACGTGCTACTGCCCCTTTAAGGTCAACGCCACAAGTCATTAAATCCCTTGACAATCCTTGTAAAAATATTACTTGGAAAGTGTTGTGAAATGAAGCTCTTATTTTGGAAATATCAGCTATCGAGGAATGAACATGTTTTATATAGGTTTATGTTGCGATCGGTCAAAAGTAAAGGTCAAGAATTTGGTATAACAATGCTTTATCGTAACTATCAACACTTGTACTCTTTACATTATTGTTATAATAAATACAAGTGGCTTAGCTATCGTAACACGAATGAAGACGATTCGGCACATTCCCAGCTAATTCTATTATCTAATCTCAAGTTTGCCAATGATGACGCCTGAAGTGTTCTTGGCCTTTTTTCGCCACATTGATTAGATTTACCCTAATGAAGACAATTTCCAACATGATTTTGTATTGGATGCCATAATGGAAATTGTGTAAGTCAATTACTTTCCAATTGATTAAGTGTTAGTTCGTTCCAGCGTGCCCATAAAATACAGAGAAAAATAATTCAAATTTAAAGAAAATGTCCATTTATGGACAAAGTAACCCCTCAAGATACTTTGTATACTAACAACAGGCACCAACTCAAGTACTGCAATTCATATTTGTAAATCGTGAAAAATGTACAAACTAATGATAAAAACAAAATTATTGGCTATTTATGATAGGGCGTCAGAACAGTATGTAAAGAAAGTCATAAATGAGTAGTATGACATGACGTATGAAAACGCCTTGCTATTGCTTACATTACGTTTCGGAACACACTTATTTGTACTAAGCCCATACAATAGTTATCTAAAATCAGATTATAGTGTCTGGTACTGAAAATACAGGAAAGGCGTTTTATCCTTATATCTAATGTGTTCTCATTTCATTAGTTGCTCCTGGGTATATCATTTTAGTATATCTAACCAGGTATAAGTTGCTGCTAGAAAATTTCTATATCACATATGCATAGGTTTACCTACTAGAGCTTCTTGATTTTGGCTTGACCCTCTACCATAATACCTCTTTGTCTAGAAAATATATTTTTGTCGAATTTCCATATAATAAGAGCACGAAAGTGTGATATGAATTCGATATTCAATACCTTTGTTTCATAAAGGACAATAAAGACGTTCTTTATAGATGTTTTTCTTTCCTCATATATCAGAAAACTGATCATCTCATCAAATATTTTACAAACATTCCCCTTAATTGATATGTTGTTGTTATCAACATATATTTTCCAGTTTTAAATATTCATACTTTGAACTTGAATCTAATGTCAAAATCCAATCTTGACTAAACATAGATCTAACACGAAATTTACAACATTCACCAAAAACACACAATTTGATGTCTTTACGCTTGCGTTGAGATACTTTTACATGCTGAGAGATGGACTCCATCTATACAATCGAAACGTTGTAAACCCCATGTTTCAGAGCCGTATGATGAAATGGGTTTGAATCTGGGTATTAAATATCTTTTAGGGCCAATGTTCTAACTTTGCATAAGACTGAGATACATTGTACTAAAGCTTTTTTCACGTAAAGTTAAATTCTGTGCACAATTTTAAATATCATTCTGTTTAAAAACAAACATCCTAAATACGAATATTTATCAAAAATATCAATCAGCTGACCATCGTAAATAAACAGTGCCAACATTTCAATGATCGACCAAATCAAAAGCTTTTGGATCTACTAAGGCTATATACAGTTTATGTTTTCTTTTTGTCAGTGCTTTTTGTATCATTTCAAACAGAGTAAATGTACGGTCTGTCGTAGAGTATCGCTTTCTTAAACCAGCCTAAGATTCAGGGATGTCATCACATTTTTGGCCAAGTTCGTTAACATGTTAAAATATCAAGCTAAAAACTTTCCCAATGCCACTCATCATTGAGAAGTGAGAAATCTTTAAGAAGTTGTTAACCAGAAGATTTGTCCAACTTCATGGATATATTTCAAGTACAAATGTTGACAAGATACTCTGGTTACGTTATTCAAATTAAAGTTAAGAATATTGAAGTTGTTATCCATAATATTTGTCTTCTGAAATACTAAAAGTTCTAAGTTCTAAGTACTAAGTTCTAAATGACCTTGATAATTTCATGATGTTGACAGTTTCGTCAGATGAATGTTTTATACCAAATAATCGAAGAACCAGAACCTACAGCTGTGCTTCACATTCACGTGCTATTCATTTTGCTCTCTTGGAACAAATGCATGGAATTATTTGAATATTGAAGGAATAATTTACTAAATACGATGACGATGTTCTCTCTTTCTTTAGACAACGATTTTTGACATGACTGATTAAACCTAGCGAGTTTGGGCGACAGAGGTTTCCCTTGGATGCCCTAAGACTTAGCACGTCTTTATTGGATTTCGTGCTCTGGCTAAGTATTATCCTTTTGACATTGTAAAGGATACATTAATGCAGAATAGTTTCCTGAAACTAAGACCACAGATCTCCGGTCATGTACAAGCGCATGGCTCTCTAGGACAGGAATTATAAAGATATCGGAGTAAAGATAGATTTCATCTTGTATGAAGATGTTACAACGAACCATTTGAAAAGACGTATTGCTTCATTGTTTAAACATTTAACATTTTGTTTAAGAATTATACAATTAAAAGGACCATATACTTCTGTCAAAATAGTGCCTTTGAATAAACCAATAATATTCAAATACATTCTTGACGTTCGTTACCTGTTATGGCATGTCTAATCTTTTTTGTATCAATTCATAAATTATCTTGATGAATTCTTATAACATGTATCCTTGTTCTTTTGCCATTTTGATTTGTGACAATATTATGATATATTAAATTATTTCTAAAACCAGAATCTCCCTAATAAAGGTCATGTGGACAATGGAACCAAAAGTCTTATTGCAAAATAACGTGTGCTTTTAGTCATAAATTGTATTTTCATTGGTGAGGTTTGGTTACTGTTTACTGTCAGATTCTTCCGCTTTCAATGATGTGAAACCAAGTAAGGAGGAACAGAACAGCCCGATTGTGTTGTGTAAATAAGCCCAGGTTTCCATTGCAAACTCTGTTCACTATAAACAACTGAGAATGAAGAAGGGGTTCATAGGTCAACGCTGAACAAGCGCAAAATATGTTGCCGATGGACCGTAAGATCGAACAGATGATTATAGGTTTGTCTACAATACCTAAATGCTGTTGCAATTATGGTGTAACCTGCAATATTATGCTACAATGATTCGACCCGAAGCAATTTTGTGGCCGTTTTAAACAGTTGAATATCCTTATCAATAGTCCAGGTATCTTGAATACTGTACCTCACTTCACACGTCAAATGTTTGAATGTAATCTCTTCTTAGTCATCATGACGTTTATTGAGGCAGATAATTATGGAAATCACTACTCTTTCAAGTCTAAAATATTTCATTCCTATGTTTTTTAAACAAGAAAAAAACATTGTTTTGTTAACCTGTAGAATGATGACATTGTGGTTTTATGACAAATGCTTGAAAACTGCCAGGCGAAATGTCTATGTTGTCAGCGTAATCTTGATAATTCAAAATGCTGGTTGTATGTATAAGGGATTTGATGGTTTGCATTGAATATCAATACGCATATCAAAACGCTCTTATGGGTTTCATATTGAATACTTTCTTCGTCTTTGATGTTTGCTTAATCGTTATTGAGCTAAGCAATGTAAAGATGGATGTATTCACCAAGTATTGGAGTTCAGTAAGATAAATAAAGTATTCAGTCTTTAGAGATGCACATTTAATCAGACATTTCAATTTCATGGCAGTGCAGAAATTAATTCATTTCTGCAGGTTTACATAGACATTTAAATGTTCAGGCCGTTTGATATCAAACAAATATCAAAAGTAAAAATCTTTGATAATTTCTTTACATGTATATACGATTCCAAGGAAAATTGGATTCTATGCCAAATGGTAAACTTTGGTAAAAGATTGTCTAGAAGAAGATTGAGTCATAGATATACATGATTAATCTGTTCACGACTGATTTATAGAATATCCTTGATGTTGAATAACGCGTTAGGTATTGCCTCAATTGTCATGAAAGGGTTTTATTAAACAATGACAGACTACTTATATAGAGCATGCAATCAATCATAAGCAAATATGCATCCTCTTCCAAAGAAGAATATGATGTGAGATCAAAACATTCAACGAAAATGACATATGTGCAATGAAGTTTTCCATGATAATTTACAGTTTCTTCTTATGTTTTCCGTTAAGGATGATTAAATATAATTCTTGCTATAATATTGTTATAACTTTTATATTTTGAAAGAGGAAACACTTGATATACTTTACAAGTCATTTCAAACACGATGCTGCAATTACGACAAAGAGGGTATAATATACTTTACAAGTCATGTCAAATTCGATGCTGATATTACGACAAAGAGGGTAAAAATAAACTTAAAAACAGCAACAATTATGGGAAATTGTAGAAAATGCTCCGCAAATGATAGAATTGAGTGGCAACATTGACTTGACAAGACAATTAAGAGACAAGTACGAAATAAGGACTTTGTTTAACTGTCTTCTTAAAAGCATTTGTTTCAAAGCATTTGCATTGAGTCGTTCCTTCAAGAATTGTTAATGTACAAGCAAATCGGAAAACGTTCTCAAATTGATGAAGCTTGTATCTCACAACACTAGTAGCACTCACGAAACAACACTTAGGTCGATGAAAGGAAATGACTTTTTTTGAAAGGAAATGGTTTGGAAACTTCTTATACAAGTGAAAACTAGTCATTAAAGCTGAACTAGTCACTTGATGATATTTCTCTTTGTGACAGTTGACCTGGTGGGCAATGCTTACAACAAAGATTTTATTTGAGTGATACCCTTAGATCCTATTGTGTGTGTTTGGATTTATATAAGAATTGGTAACGAAATTCAACTCTAGAAAGCAATCAAAATATTTTACCAATACTAAAAAAGCCATAAACCGACAAAGGCACCAATCATTGCATATTAGTTACATGTACCAATGCAGAGAATTTACATATTCAATTTGTTGGATATTTTTCACTTTGCATATTTGAACCATTTGTTTAAGCAATCATGAAACCATACAACAGACTGAAGTATCCGTAATCAATTTCAAACTTGAAAACAGGCATCAAGATGTCTTGAGATGACACAATTCGATTTACATTTAAAACACTTCAATATGGACTCCAGAAAGCATATTAATAAAATCGGCTTCATCCTAGTGTATCAATTTAGACACATTAAAGAGAACTTTGGAGATTATTTTAGCTTGTACAAATTGCAACTTATGACATGAGCACCTTTTTTCCAAACACCAATGTTCCCAAGTTTCTCTCCATAAGAGGAACAGTTATCAATTATCCAGGTTTCAATTTGAAACTATCTGAGCTTGGAAAATCCATTCATTTTATTACCCTTACGAACTCATGAATATGAATATATCTATCTATGAACACATCTAGGAATAACATCTTGTCATTTGATGAACAAATAAGCTTTCATAATTAAACGTACACGTGGCAGTCTTTGTAGATCTGTGGGTTAAACGCTTTCATTCTTATTCCTTCTTTATACACTGCAATAGTGAGCATGGCTCCTTCATTACATAAAAATAATTGAATTAAAAACATTCATTTAGTCATGTGAATGAATGATGATTCCTGTTAATGTGACAAAACAAAAAATCTGTTGATCTGAATTTATTTAGATTGGAGGTTAAACAAAATAACTTCTGTCTCTTAAGGTCGTGGCTTTGAAAATCTGAAAGAATAGTACAAATTCAGAACATTCGACAACTTGCTATGGTCACCTTTACTTGATATCCCTTAAAGGCGCATCACTGGGAAATTGAAATATCACATTTACACACGAAATTCCTAAGTACAATAGTTTTCAAATTATACTTTGGAAACTGAACAAAGTCAGAATTTGACCACCGTTGGTTTGCAATCTAGATGATAACCTAAAATTTAAACACCTAATGGACAGATCTGCACTATATAGCATAACAAAGTTGAAGTTTCTGAGTCAAAAAGTTTTCAAGTTACGCTCTGGAAAAGATTTCAGACACACGCAGGGATGACAGAAGGGCGCACGGGCATGCAGTGTGTTATACCCTCGACTACGTCGTAGCGGGTATAATTGTTTTTCCAAATAAAATCACGATTAAGGTCTTCAGGTTAATAATGCGTTACGAGCTTTATAATAATTATTACGTATCAAACATCAATTTTAATCTATTCTGTATTGTTACCCTTATGCATATCACTTCCTGAAATCTATTCACACATCTAGGTTTAGCAGCTTGTCAAAAGTTTTACAAGTAAGCCTTCGTGCAGAAACGGAGTAGTGTCTGTAGTCATATTGTCATATTCATTTCTACTTTATATAACTATTGGAAGCTGATTCTAACATTTAGATTTACTACAATCGTTTATTGCTGATATCCGAAACATTTCAAGGTTACGGGATCTCATTAAGTAAGATTAAGTAATTTATTTCCATCAGAAATGAATGTTGCCTTTCAAAGTTGTAAAAAGTAGAATTATATTGACATTTTTTTATAATATGCAACTATTTTTGTTTCAAATTCATGTATCTTATGCATATATTCATATATATTCCATGAAACTGTTCAATGTCTATTCACATCAAATGATGCAAATGGTTAGCTGTATATGACTATAAAGTGTAGTTTAGCATAGAGTCAAAATAAGGGGATCTTTATTGATGCAAGTTTAAATAAGATTGCATCATTTACTGATTAGTTTTGAGTTTGACTTAAATTTTTCAAGTGAGGAAGTCAAGGAAATCATTTTCTATTTCCAACTTGGAATCAAAAAAGTATATTGATGAAACCTGATATGCAGTTACAGCCTTACTGGTTGAAACTTTGAGTGACATTATTATGAGCCAATCTTTATTTAATCAAGCAACAATAAAGTATGCTTGTGTTCTCAGTCACTCATACAGAGATGAAAATTAACCAATGCATGAAAGGGTTATTAAACTTTGAGGTGAGGTGATGTTGGGTTTAACGCTGCTTTCACGGCTGCTAGTTTTATTCAGGGAGAAAGCCCGCAACACCATTGTGGCTATGCATTGCGATGAAACCTGCCAGCATCGGCTGGACCTAGCGGACCATGGGTGGTACTGCGCTGAAAGTCAGTGTAGCATTGCACCCTTACCTGACTGCGTGTAGAACAGTTGAATAAGTTGCGGAGCCTTCTGGTGGGATTCGAACCACGGACCTCTTGATCCATAGCTAACCACTGCGCTATCTCGCCCTCATTAGTTGACTAAAGAATATTAAAACATTGCAACATATTGTTTCATAACATTACCATCTTAAAGAAATAAAGACACACCTAAACCTAAACCTAAACCCTCCTTTCTTCAATCTAAATCCGATTAGGGTGACTTTTTAGGTTTTCGTAGATCAATGGTATTTAAGGGCATTCTGTATCTAAGATTAATGAGTGTTTATTCTGTATGACCCCAACTTACTTTGATAAGTAAGCTGAGTGTCTAGCCATGGACAAAGTTGATATGGTTTCCCCCCTTAAGCCCTTGAGGCAAATCATCTTGAGTTTCATTTACTTAACAGCAACTAAACAAATGATATTTTGCAATAGCTAAAAGGATTACCATAGCATATACTTAGTTATCCAAGGTGCTGGCCTTTAAATACTCTTTTAACTTTAGGCAATCGAATAGAAGGCATCAGGTTGTCGGTATAACACATTTTAACCATAGAGAAAATCAAATGATTTCCAAACTGAAAAAGTTAATGAGCTGTTCTCATGAAATGTATCGGAAATAAACAACCCAAAATTCAAGTAAATGTAACATTAAGCTGTGACACAGAGTATCTTTCTTAAAATTTATTTGGTTTTGATAAACTACAAAATATTTATGTGCTGATTGAAGTTCATATTTTATCACTGGACTTGCAAATACCTTGTAAGGGTAATTAATCTTAACTTAAACTAGGTTTGTGCTCTATGATATTCTCTTAAAGGAAAGGAGGTTACAACGATATGAACAATTACGATGCGGATTATTATCACTAACAAATTTGCAATAAAAAGTGATAGCTATTCGGTAAAATGTCAATGCTACACCATATAACACATATCAGCATATATCCTAAAACTGTCAAAATAACATTAACTTTGAAGGTTGTGATCATGTGATAAACTCTTCCAGGATTTTTACTTCTTAGGCTGTTGATAAAGGTAAGCGAAACATTCATTTAGCTCAAAAAGATATCTTCCTCGTTTAACAAGAATAACATATTTTAACGTTGCATGAACTTACGATGTTTTCAAAATTAGTTAACATTATGACATGTAAATGTATGCACAATATCTATTATGCTATAAATGACTGATCTTAGAATTCAAACACATTTATTCTGGATAATAATTTTACTTTGATGATAACAAAGTGATGTTGACATGATTAAAGGAGCATTCAAAATAATTTTTTGTAAATCCGCTTCAAGCTGCTTCTCGTTGTTAAGAATCGATTTCCACATAAATCACATCAACATTGTTTTCAATGGACCTTTTAATGAAATTGGCAAAACATCTTTGTTTCATCTTGTCATTTGTATTTCGCTCTTGACAAGATCGTCGCAGGGTTTATACTGAAAATTGATAGCCTTATTATTTCTTTATGATGAACAGTATTAATAGAGTTCGTTGAAGACCTATAAAGAAAAGGAAAACTATAATTAGTTCATGACATAAAGGAAGGTTCAAAATGAAAATTTTGATAAAAATGAAGGAATCAATATGGAATCAGTATTGACATTCTGATTATAAATTTTATGATAAAGATGGCTTGAGGACGAATCAATGTACTGGTGATTACAAAAGTGATTACACCTACAAATATCTTTATAAATAAACGACTGGTAAGAAATTGAAATTGGTTGATGGCGTGCCATTGATCCTTATAAATATTTAACAGTACAAACCAGAGAGAGTGAAATGACACGTGCAGCATTCACGACATTCGAAAATGTTACATAGATAAAACTTGTACCAAATTAAGTTACTATGGAAAGTGGCAACTAGGATAGTTCTGAAGAAGACAAATGCAATTACGCTGATATTGCCAGAATACTATACAGGAACTATAGACTTCATATTTAAAAATTAAACTTTCAGTCTCTCTTGCAGATAAGGTTTTCTTCACATTTAAAGAATAACATTCACGTTGAATAATAGATGAAAACATTTGCTACATTCATATTATATACTTGACCAATTTACTTGTACTTAAATAAACTAAAGAGCTCAACCTAAACAGGAGTACCTTAATTTGGCAACCAGAAAACAACCTCACGATTTGCTGGTAAGAGGTTCATTTAGATTGGTTTTATTGGTAACAGATTTTCATACTTTTGTGTGTTGTGAACACACAAGAAGTTCTAAATTAAGTAGCTATATGTAAGGAGAGGATTAGGTTGAAAGTAGTATGTTGTTCATTACAAATGAACCGTAAATCTTAAAGAAGGCTGGCCAAGAAAGCTTTATTTTGTGTCATGGAAAACTGTGCCAGAAAATGTCGTCACTTGTGTAGAAGCGTGTGATTGTTGATTTTTCTATCTGTGCTTTTACATCTTCCAAAGCAGTGTTTAATTCTTTATAGAAACTGGAAGCAAGAGCTGATTATTAGCGCAATAATTACTACAATATTTTCGAGGAACCAATCAGAAAGCAGTATTTTCAAACCATTTTGCGTGTCATGTTTGAATAATTCTTCAAAGCCACAAACGTAAGCAAAAAAACTCCAAAAAGACACACATATTTCCCAGGTTGTTCATTTTCGGACTTAAGTTTAGCCGCAATGAAGCAGATCAAGAAATAAAAATCTCAAATAATGTATCAAGTAATTCTTATTCAATGTTCAATCAGCAACGCTATTGAACTGTCGTTTAGTAAACTGAATCATAGCAAAGGCCTCTGTGACAACAGTTCCCCGGGTATCATTTGCTGAACATTTTCAAATGATTGGAATATAATATTTCCACTTGTGGAACCTGTCGGCAGCCAGAAAACTCTTATTAAGTTCGGATCGACATCGTATTACTTCGGAGAAGGAGGTCAAATTTAAATAATAAGTAGATAGCTATGCTGTTGACTGAAATATTTCTTTATACATAAATGAAAACAACAAAGGTCCAAGTATGACCTCAAAGTGACAACTTTTAATGATACGTAATGCTTGATTCACAAATAATTAACTCATCCTTCTGGTTCTGGCTTCCTTCATTAACTCTGTACTAGTACATGTAGATAAGCTTCATCCAAGTTTCCATTTCTCGTCTTATCAACATCCTTGTTAGTGATCTCTACGTATCGTGTTATACTTTTACAAGTATTCCTGATGTTGTTTCGTCATCCCCCCCCCCCCCCATACATATAAACATAATGGTGAAAAACGTTCATGGGTGTTGGTCAACAAAGATGAGCGATATCAACTAGTGAACACATTACCTTCTATTGTCCAGTATTCGATCACTCTATATAAAAAGTAAAAAAGTGATACTTCTGTCAAGTATGTGAATCAATATCGATTGTGATCACTTCGACCATTGATTCAGGCCGTCGAACAGATGACATCAGACGTCAGATCGCGTGAGGAGGGATCATGTTCCGCTCCTCAGTCAAAGCTTGTATCAGTGTTTGTTTGGTCGTGGATGACCTGTCAGGCTGGAATCCTTTTTCAAATGTGATCAAATAAATGCCCAGTCGGTGATAGAGCGGGAAGGCCATGGCAGGACAAAAACGTTGTTGGTTTTGAGGGACCGTTGAACCCGTTGAGATGTATAACATGGGTCGTTATCCTGTTCTAGGGTTCTGTTGAAGGAACGGCAGAACGACTAGCCGTATGATTTGATCGATGTAACACTGCTCATCCAAATTGCCATCAACAATAACCTTTGTCTTCCTGTTGGCGCATTGCTCTAAAAACCACAACACCGTCGCCAACCGGTCCAACCACTTGCATGCAACAGCGTGAGGTTCGTTCGCTTCTGCGTCGATACACACGTTTCCTGCCATCCGTTTTGTTAAAGAGACACCTCTCGTCAATGAACATGACCCATAGTCAGACGTCGACGTGGATGCATGAGTCTCAGAACTACACCACGGTACACCAAACATGACGAAGTCTCCTGGGCACGGTCCTTTGGCTGACACGGTGGCCAAACACAGTTGCAGATGATGACGTCACATTTATGAATCGTTTGCGCATATGTCCTAGCCTTATCCACAGTTCTGTCAGTCTGTCTATACCGATTCATCGGCTGCAATTATACTAGATATATCATATATACATGGTCTTGTGTAGCACAAAACTGGACCAAACCACCGCCTCGTTCTCTCTTCGTTGGATAATTTTGGCATGGCCGCTGGTGTAAATGTATAAAGGAAGTGACTATAAACATTTCAAGTGCTTTTATAACAATAATGTGCACGTGAATTTATAGCGCGCCTGTACGAAGAAAACGCAAATAAGTGCACTTTTCTTGGTTCTTGCTTGGTTCATGCATCGTTGGTTCAGTGTTTAAAACATTAATGGTTTGGAAATTTACAGTTTTTTATATTTAATTCATCTTTGCCAAAGCAAAAGGTTACTGCAAATATTGAAATAGTCATAAAAAAGGGATATTTTCCCCTCAAGATCAGATCAAGTAATTATATTTGCGGCAACTGATGTTTGCCAGAGGTAAGAGATTCAAATGCAAGGAGATTTGTTATTAGGATGTTCAAAGAAAAGCAAAATAACAAATTACGAGTAAAGATATCGTTAGACAGTGCAGTTGTACTCAGAACAGACAATCAGACCGACAAGGACCTTCTTCGAAGCACAAGCAAACAAATGTGTAATGAAAAACTAGTGATACATTGTCATTCTCTTGAAATATTCTTGTAAGGTTGCAAAAATAGACTCCCACATCGATATAATGGTAATTAAGATCATTGGGTAGTTCAGGCTATGATACCTTGACGTCCTCTCTCCTCTAACGCATGCGCAAAAAGAGTGATCCAGTTTTAGTATAGACTACCACATCAAGATTTAATGTTAGTCAAGATCAGTGGCTAGACCAGGTTATAATACTTACATGCAGGTGATAAAGGCTAGACACTTACTATTCCAATATGGTATTTGCGTGTTACGTGACTGAGGCAAAGGTTTGGAAATGTCGATTATTTTGTATCTCTAGTTAGGCTTAGCCTTGGAGTTAACTTAATACAGTTGTGGTAATGGGTTTCGTTTTTGGAAAAATGCATTTCATTACATACTGAGTTGTGTTGGTATATGTGAAAATTAAACATGTTTTCTTTTTCGAATAAGAGCGAAAAGATTACCCTTGAGCTAATACCACAACACAGATTCTCACTTTGTTTAGAACTTTCGTAAATAATGTTGTATTTTGTTGTGTTGTAATGAAATTTAAGATAGACATTGTTCTTTTTCAGAACGGTTGATATATGGATATTTTGGAGGTGTGTGCCGATACGTATAATGCTGTTTCTACATTTCTATATACCGAGTTATTGATAATACGGCCCTTCCTTATCAATCAATGAATCTCCTTAATGTATATTTTTTAATGTGTACAAGAACTTGCTAAATGTGGAATGATAATGGTGTTATGGATTTACCATGCATTTGAGGATTGCCATATCACGATTCAGATGTAGAAACTTTAATACTGATGTTTAAAGTGGTAGATTTAATAGTGTTGTATATAAAGAAAATCTTCTTCTGTAAGTATCCTGTATAACTACCTACCTAAATCTACAACTAAATATCTAAACTATTTCACCAATATGCCCAACATACATTTCTCCGTTGTAAACCTTCTGCAAAACCAAACCGATGATATAATCTATATTGTTTGTTTATACCTGCATCATCTTAAAAAACTTATCAATGCCAGGGAATGAGCTACAATGTGTGGCTGAGCGCATGCAGTGTATTCTGACAATTGCTTTTATCATATGCCGATGGACTCTTCACTGAATAAAAGATGTTTGTAGCGATGACTATTTTAACAGCCTGTTGTAACCAACTATTGGTATGCAATGGACAGTCGTTTTTAATTAAAGAAAATGCATGCATTAGCTGTGATTCCCAGAGGTTTTACAAGAATAATGTGATTAATATAATTGTATTATATAGATATTTTCATATCACATTCTGTATCAGCTCGATACCCCAATATCAGCCCGAGAGCTTTAGCTAACACATGTGTTATGTTATTGGATGCTGATATCAGTTCATGAAATATGGATACAGATTCACTTACTGGAATTCCTAATGATTTTCAAAGGTAAATTAAACTTTCTTGAAACCTGTAAAGATATATTAAATTTCGAGAAAGTACAAATCTCCAAAACAGTTCTATAAAATAACGTTAGGTTGATGTTGTGGGGAATTAAAAACGCTTATCAAACTAAGTTTAATTTAAACATCAAGTTACTTCTATTAACGTTAAGAGGGCAGGTTTGGTTTCAAGAGCATTTCCCAAATGATCTTGCTTTGTGTTTATATGCTGACGCTTCTATAAGTAATTGCTGCGAAGACAGAATCAAATTAGATAATCCGTCTTGGCCCTATTGGCAATATTTGGAAGATGTTATTTATCAATTCTGTCTCTGTTGAAACCATTATATCAATCCATCTCCAAAACTTGCTCACTTCTTCAAATCACACATGCACACTTCTTCAAATAAGGAACAAGCTCTTTTGAGTGTTGGATTGTAGTCCGGTAATTTTATCAGAGTACCCACCACAAATTGCAACAGAAATTATTTCAACTGATTTACACTCTATGGCTATCCCTTTATGACATATAGAAAATCTAGGAAAATCTAAGTAGTGGATCAAGGTCAAATTTTGCTTTCAAGGTCATAGGGGTCACGTGAACAGATTTCGTATCAGGTTTATTTATATTTTCCTCTTATATGTATCATGTTGCATATCAAAAGAAAGCTAATTGTTTTTCCTTTTCAAATATGTTGCTTATGATAGTCTACTACACAACATATTGTTATAAATACAAATATTTAATTTTGAATCATGTTTTGACATTGTGCCATTGAATCCTACTGACCACAGGTCCGTATGACATCTTTTGCACATTAACAACCGCAACTTTTATCAGAAATTTTTTTTTGGACCAAGTATTGTTCAAAACCATCTAAATGTCACTTCATAGGAATATATCACCAACATACTTCTACAGGTTGATGTCACATGTTTTTCAATGTGAAATATTCAGGGAATGATAAGCTGAGGTTAGAGGTCTTTACTTGGAAGCATCATATCCCTTCTCTTTCCAATTCTGAGTATCTATAGTTAGATTATTATGTTTGAAAGAGTTTAATGTGACAGCAGCATAAAGAAATTTAATTTTTTAAGAAGGCACGGTGTCTTTGTGTACTTAGTCACAAGGATTTAATGTTGCCCTCATAACTTCCATAAGTATTCGTAGAGCATGAGGTGCCCCCGATTCAGTGCAAGTATCTTTAAATTGTTATTATCCCCCGCCGCGCGATTAGCGCGAAGCGGGGGATATAGTATTCGGCAGCGTCCGTCCGTACGTACGTACGTGCTTCCCCTGGGGAAGACCTTTGGCTGATTAGATTTTGGTGACCTTGACATTATTTTCAAGGTCACAGCGGAACTTTGAATTTTTGGACATGTGAACTTGCATGTTTACCCTTGTTAGCACGATATCTCAAGAACTTTCAACTGGATTCTCTTCATATCTTACATATACCTTCCCTTTGGAGAAGACCTTGACCTTCATTTCAAGGTCATTACGAGACTTTGACATTTTACCCTTGTTAGCAGGATATCTCAAGAACCATTCACTGGATTCTCTTCATAGCTTACACAATGCATCTTATTGGGAAGGCGCCGGGCCCAGTCGATTTTGGTAAACCTTCAAATTATTTTCAAGGTCACAGTTTATAGATTTCGTGACCCTCTGACAACAAATAAGAGGCCACAGCCAATAATTGATTGATAATTTGCGGCGGGGGATTATGTCACCTCAGTGACAAACACTTGTTTGTATAAAAACTCATATATAATACAGGTTCTTGTTTGTATACTCAAAGATATCCAGAGACAGCGAACCAAAGTTTTTTCTAATGTTTTGATATTCATATTTATCCAAAGTGATGTATCAATATATTAAATCTTTTGAGAGACCCATCGTCCATTCCACAGGAATTGGTTGAGTTGAAATAGGAAAAGCTAAAATATCTATGGGATACATTGCTGCTACACATTTGCTGTTTGTATGTGGGAGGAACCTTTGCACCTCAGGGATAATGAATTTTGGCCCTGCCCCCTCAAAATGGCTATGTAGGCTAATCTCTAAAACCTTAAGATGACTTTTTTCCAATACCAGCATAAGAAATTCGAATTCATATTTTGAGGATATCAGAATTGTTTTTGGAAGACTAAAGACTATACATTTCATATTAATAGTGTGTTGCATGGCGATTAAGTAAGAGTTTTTGTTTGACTGGTATTCAAGCAGCTACCTTGAGTTTCGGTCAGGCCTGATTCCATTTTACGGTTTGACTTGTGTTCAAGCAGTTACCTTGAGTTACGGTCAGGCTATAGCTAGAGTATAGTTTTAATATTTTGCCTAGTGTTTGACTTGGCATATATGGGGAAGTGAATGTAGGGATGAGGTAGGGTGAATATAGCTGGCGTTATAATCCATAAATTTGCTATTAAGATTATTTGGAGCTTTATCCAGACTCGATTCCTAATGTAAAATGTTCCAATTTTGGGCTAATATCGATTAACCTTTTAATCTTTCTTCTTCAAAGGTAAAATGAAGGAACATTAAAATTGTATGTAGATTAATATATTTGACAGTTAAATATTATGTATTGTAAATTTGAAGATTACCTGTGCAAACTATACTAGAAACCCTATTTGCAAAGTTTTATAAACTGAACTGTATTCATCATTCTTAAAGATACGGCATCCAAGTTTAGCTACAGAGTCAATTGACTCTGGGTTATTGACAGTTTGAAGCACATGTTTCCTTCTTCTATCAATGAATAGTTCATTGTAAAAAACACTCCCTTTATCTTAAAAAGCATCAAACAGAATTAACATCTTATATGAGAAGATGGAATAAATAACTGTTACCTGATATTTCCACTGAGTTCAAAAGTTGTTAAACAATCTTTTGCTAAGCAGGTATGTTTTAGTTATACAGATGCAGCAATATCCATCTTAGTATTTTTTGTATTAATATAACCGTGTGCACAATTATGATATACATAATATTTTTAGACCTTCCTAAGATTTGGTCTTTGGAAGTACATCTCCAAAAATATTCAGTTTGTAATATATATATGCTTCTCAACATTAATCAAATAAGTACAATGTAAATCTACATTTCCTGAATGTTCACATCCAGTCCATACATTAGCTGTTTTAAAAGCTCTTCTTGTTGAAAACGATACAGTATATGCACTTTTATCACTTTTCTATGATGCAGAGAGTATTACGTAGATTGATTCACTTTAGGTATTGTCAGTTTAGTAACTACAGCACTGATAAAGTACTCACGGAAGTAGAAATAAAATGGTTTTTTTTGGCGTTAATTTTTTTAGTACTCGACAAATGTAAATAATTCTTCCAGTTTTTCGCAACTAGGCCTAATGAAATCATTGCAAAAATAAACTTTAAATTACCTTTGTTCATGAAAAACTGCCCAGAGTTTGCATATTTTCAATACATTTCGAAACCTGCTATAGTTTATGTCACTCTCAGCCATGCATTAAACCCACAACGTTCTTTTCACCTGAATTTGCAGTTGCACGTGCGTTGCCACAGCAACTCTACAATTGACAACAAAAGTTATGAATAAACTCGTAAGAATAGTATTTTGTAACACGCATTTATGTCTGTAAACTCAAAGGAAACAACTTTTTTTCAACTATTTTATGAATTTAAAAAAGTAGGCAGCTCATGCCATGAATATCTGTATTTCAATTTCTTAATTCTGACATTCCTTTGGAAAGCAACGTTCGTACAAGCCTGAATTTAAAAGCCCTGAACATAGGCGCATGACCTTAAAATCCTGTTTTAGCCTTCAAAAGCCTGAACATGACAAGAAAACCTTGAAAAAGCCTAAAAAGTCACTAATAAGTTTATTTGCTTCTGTCTGGTGCAACACAAATTTGGAGTTATTTTTTTATTATGTTAATACATCCATAAACCGTTTTGTGGTTTCACTATTTCTCATTTGGGACTTAGTCCCAAGGTCAGTCGGGTTTGATCTCACTTGAATTAATGCCCTGATATTTGCCATAAAGGCTTGAAAATGACCTCTAAAAGCCTCAAATTTGTTTTGAAAGATTGAACGAACCCTTAAAGGAAAGGGGAAAAAAGAAATTATATTGTGACTGTATTATAAATCTTTGAGAACAATGTGTAGGCATATACTGCAATAATAAGTCTCTTACCTTAATCTGAACATAAAGATAAAACAAGGTTTAAAATCAAATATTTTGATTTTATAACAATATGTTATATTGTAGACTAATATAAATGACATATGTGAAAAGGAAAAACAATTAGCTTTCATTTGATATGCAACATGATACATACAAGATGGAAATATAAATAAATCTGATTCGAAAGCTGTTACCGTGACCCCTATGACCTTGAAAGCCACATTTGACCTTGATCCACCACTTAGATTTACCACGTGATTTTCTATATGTTATAAAGGGATAGTCATAGAGTGTAAATCAGTTGAAATCATTTCTGTTGCAATTTGTGGTGGGTTGACTGAATATTTTGCTAGAATTACTGGACTATTGTCATTTCGAGATAGATGCAGTTTCAAGATAAATAATTCATTTCCAAGTCACTTGAATATGCCTAGTTAAATAAGATATATCATCAGTTAGTATATATAGAAATGGTAAGTGCTACCGCCTCTGTCTAAATAAGTTAATAAACATAGACCCATTGGCCCAGTATGTTATCGGGCTTCATATGTATTTTGCTTTAGGGCGTGGAACCTGAGAGAAAATGAATTCAAAAGTCGCGAGAGGCGTACAGTTAGAATTACGTCTTTACAAGACACATCTGAGAGAAAGACGCTGCCATAGTTTTCCGAAGGACTGACAGTTATCAAATTGTTACCCGTTATGTAATCCAGGGCTCCCCCTTTGATAAAGACAGAAGCAATACCCCTGAGCATTATTTTCTTCTTCTTCTTCTTCTTCTTCTTCTTAAGAACTTAAATACATTGTAATCTTAAAAACAGTCTCATTGAGCAAAGTTTACTTAAAAAATGCTCCTTATCTCCTTAAAATACTGACGAATTTGAGATTAAAAATCAGACAAATGCGCCTATTCTTCTAGCCTCATGGGAAAATTTTTAATCCTTCAAAATATTCACAGCAGAAAGCTATTCTAAGCAGATCATAGGAAATGAGTTCATCCTATACAAGTTAATCGTTTACAATCCTCAGTTTTTAATCGTATTGATGGAAACAGTTGAACATTCTGTACAATACATACTGTACAGGATAATTATTCAATGAGCTAGAACTTCTGAGTTCTGGTCCGTAAACACAATCCTTAGTTGATTTTCCATTGAAACGTTTAAAGAATGAAGTCACACACACAAAGAGACTGACCGACCGTCAGAGGGAAATAATTTCTATATCCCGTGAAAATGTTGTTGAGGATAATTTCTTTGTCTTCAATGTGTAAAAACATAGAGATATAATATTGAAATATTGAAATATATTTGTTAGTTTTTTAAACAGTGTCCACTACTGCTGTCACCATCTCCACTTCAACCTACTCGTATATTGGGTATAACCTTTTCCGACTTAGCTTCCCAGAACTCTTACCCATATTTTACTCCTAATAACTTTGGGGATATAATTTTCGAAGTTCACATTCAAGGTCAAAGAGCAAGGTCACGTGTTATAAAATCACATTTAAACTCGGTAACTTGAAAGTGTTCTTTTGTATGTTATTTTGTAAATATCAGCTATTGGGGTATGAATCAAAAAGGTTTCCGCTAGAATCGGTCAAAGATCACGACTTGGCATTGTAATGTAAAAATGCTTTATTTCAACTATCTACATTTGTAATCGTTACATTTTGTTGTACTCAATAAGTGACATAGCTGATAATAATAGTTGACATAGTGACTTGCGATAACTATTGATGATAAAATATTATTTATGAACCCTCTGGCAACTTAAACATAAACTGACATACATGTAAAGAGTGACTCATTTTTACTTTCCGCTTATGCCTTAAATATTGCATAAGCCGCGCAAATTCACACACTCACTAATTTTTACTTCTTGTAGACACAGTTATTAAAATGAAATTGCCATTACTGATTACGTCACATGGTAACTGATTAAATAAAGAAAAGAAAAAGGATTGATATCTTATTGGTTTTCTCCTAGTGCAATATGTTCCTTTTGAATGCCTTCGATCTAGCTACCCTAGTGCGAACGAAGAGGATAACGGCACATTCCCGGTTAATTTTATTACCTAATATCAGTTTGATGCCTGAAGTTTTATTTGCCTTTTTTGCTACATTGTACGTTGATTGAATAAAACTAGTATTGAAGACAATTTCAAACATGATTTTAAATTTGGTGCCTTAATGGAAAATGTGTCAGAGAATTAATTCCAGTTAAGTTGGTGTCAGTCTGTTCCAGCATGCCAACAAAATATTTACATTAATTAATTAAACTTTGAAAATGTCAATTCATGGGCACAGTTACCATGTTAAACCACGTTTTGTATTCAGAACGCTCACCAAATAAAGAGGATCTGTACAATATCTGCAGGACACATGAATAATGCTCAAAACATGTGCAAACTCTATGTATTCAGAACGCTCACCACATAAAAGAGGATCTGTACAATATCTGCAGGACACATGAATAATGCTCAAAACATGTGCAAACTCTATGTATTCAGAACGCTCACCAAATAAAAGAGGATCTGTACAATATCTGCAGGACACATGAATAATGTTCAAAACATGTGCAAACTCTATGTATTCAGAACGCTTACCAAATAAAAGAGGATCTGTACAATATCTGCAGGACACATGAATAATGCTCAAAACATGTGCAAACTCTATGTATTCAGAACGCTTACCAAATAAAAGAGGATCTGTACAATATCTGCAAGACACATGAATAATGCTCAAAACATGTGCAAACTCTATGTATTCAGAACGCTCACCACATAAAAGAGGATCTGTACAATATCTGCAGGACACATGAATAATGCTCAAAACATGTGCAAATTGGTCATATACACATCGTAGACACCCGTTTATAATACGACATCGGGTCCGCACTTCAATAAAGTTATGAAAACTACCAGCACTCTTTACTATTGTTAACAATATATTTTATAAACGGGCTTCGGAATAGCATGTACAAAGTTAGTAATGAGTGTCAAACCATTTAAAGGGGCAGTAGTACGTTCTTAAGGAGAGTATATGGCGATGTCAGGAAAATGAAAATAAATGGTTCCAATTCAAAGACGATGTATTTAAACTAAATGAAGCAACAATAATTCAAATATATTATGTAACGTTAAGCCATGCGATTCCTATATCTAACACAAACTGAATTAAGGGTGTTTACACAAAATGGCGTCCAGTGGACTTTATGAGAATCTTCATACTTTGCCCTCTGACTATGGATGACTGATTTGTGTTATGAGATTTTTACACTATCAAAACTATACATTTAGCATTAACATACAAATATATATGAAATATTCAAAAAAACGTGCTACTGCCCCTTTAAAGCGGCAGTAGCACGTTTTTTTGACATTTTATATTTTAAATTTTTCACAGATAATTGTAAGTTAATGCTAAATGTATTACTTTGACAGTGTCAAAAATCTCATTATACAAACCAATCATTCATAGTCAGAGAACAAACTTTATCGATTCACATAAAATCCTTTGGCAGCCATTTTTGTGTGAACACCTTTAATTCATTTTGTGTAAGAAAAGGAATCGCATGGCTTAACGTTACATAATATATTTGATTTATTACTGCTTTGTTTAGTTTTGCTACATTGTCTTTAGATTCGAACCATTTATTTTTATTTTCCTAACATCATCTTATATTCCCCCTTAAAACGTGTTACTGCCCCTTTAAGCTACAAGCACTCTTTGCTATTGCTTACATTATGTTTCGGAGAAACTTATTTGTGCTAAAGTCCTTACCGTGGTTGTCTAAAATCAGATTATAGTGTCTGGTACTGAAGATACGGTAAAGGTGTTTTCATCCATATATCTTATCTGTTCTGATTCCATTAGTTGCTCCTGGGTATATCAACTTTAACAGAAAATCTCATTTAAGAATATCCAACCAGACATCTGATTCAGTTGCGCTTGCGCTTGTTAACCACTTTATCTTCAAGGGCTTTCTGATTTTGGCTCAAATTCTACCACAAGCTTTCTGTCGATCAGGACAAAATACAGTTTATGATGAAATCGTATATTAGAAAAGCTTCATTGTAATATATACTGAGCACCAAAAGAAACGCGATACAAGAAGATTCACGAAACATTTTAGTAAGCCAAACATGGAAACAACTCATTTGACCCGTTTTTCCGTGCATCCATCTGTCCGAGTTAAAGGGGACAGTTTTTCTGAGAAACTGTTTAAGTAGGATAACCAAACTTGTTGTTTGTCTTCAGGGTATCACTAGTTTGATGAGGTTCGAAAATCAGAAGCGCACAATTATTTTTATGGTGTGTTTTTTACTCTTTTTTATTTTTATTTACTCTTATTTTTGCTTTATTCCAGGGTGCCTTTAAAGGGGCAGTAGCACGTTTTTTGATAATTTTATATTTCAATTTTTTTTACTGATAATTGTAAGTTAATGTTTAATGTATTATTTTGACAGTGTCAAAAATCTCATTACACAAGCCAATCATCCATAGTCAGAGGACAAAGTATGAACATTCATATAAAATCCATTGGCGGCCATTTTGTGTGAACACCTTTTATTCATTTTGTGTAAGAAAAAGGAATCGCATGGCTAAACTTTACGTTATATATTTGAGTTATTACTGCTCCATTTAGTTTAGATACATTGTCTTTCAATTGGAACCATTAATTTTCATTTTCCTGACATCACCTTATGATTCCCCTAAAAACGTGCTACTGCCCCTTTAACCAAATTGGCTGGGCGTCTTCAGGATTTCAATATATTGTTGGAATTTGAAACAGAGAATTATGCAATTATATTTTACAGAATAAAGCCCTTGTAGGAGCTACACAGAAAACTAATTAAGCGGAGGGGTTGATAACTATGTGTTCTTGTTGAAATTGATTTCATTCTTCGACACATTTCTGAAATTATTGAAATCTTTGAAGGAAAAACTTAAACTTACTGAATGTCATCACAATCTACGTTTCTCTATTTCAGACAATCTATTGTGATTGCACCTAATGAGTTAATGCCAGGTGACTTAAAGTGTATTTATTGGATTTGCGTGTTCTTGTGCTTCTTATACTGTCTATACTTTAGGCTTATCCTTTCATCCTTATCCTATACATATGGAAAGAAAGTTTTCCTGAATCTATGGGCCTGGAATCTCTAACTATATGCATTAACGCAATACCATCCAGGAATTAAATGTGTGAATGATGGAGATACCTTTGTCAAGATCAATTTCATCTTTTTGTATTGAAGAAGTTATAACTGTCGACTTGGAATCATGTATTGATTTTATATTGATAATATAATGCATTATATATTATTACCAAAAAATGTTCTGTTATAATGGTACAATTGAACAAACCCATAAACCGCCAAGCAAAAAATTAAAAATTCAAATTATTTAATGCCTGTTTTTGCAAAAGTGCGTCTGTATTTGGACATAAACCTTTATTAGTTGCATTTTATCTGGCGTGTTTCGGTGCGGTTTAACCATTACATCTACACATTCGGATCAGGGAAAGGTTAACAAGAATAAACCGTTATATTTGAAAACCTGATATACTACAGTGGATTTATAAAGGACGCTTGATCTCTATAAATAATAACTCATTTTGATATCTTAATTAATTTTTAAAAGTTCTTATTGATGAAAAACTGGTTAGATTTCCCTGATTTCGTTATTCAATACCTCAGCAATGGTTATGCTTGCCAAGTTTCATCAGTGTTCTGCACATGCACAAGACAGCAGAAAACGATGAAAAGGTAATTATCTTCAAAAGATTATTCCTCTGTCATGATTCTGGTATCTAAACAATGAAATGACCTTGGTGAAGTGAATAATGATAAACATTAAGTAGAAATAATATGATATAAGAAGTTGTCGAACTAAAAATGAATAATGCTCTAGTTTTCAAATAACATAAGTCGACTGAACATAAAACATGAAAAATCCAACAATAGCAATAGTTAAAGCAGTTTTGTCATTAAATAATGATTCATGATATCCTTATAGATACTATTTAAACCTAACTTTGTATTTTAGAGCGAAACAAAGAAACGACTATTTTTATAGTCATAAATTTGCATCCATGTTTGTTTTCAAGGGCTATGCTGACAACATATTAAGATAGTGTTTACTCTTATTTGATGCATGATAGACGCACTTTGACTGATATTCACAATTTAATTAATTTGACTGTTTATAGCTCAAATACACAAAATTCCAAATACAAAAAGTCTTGTTAAAACTGACTTTCAACATTACATGAGTATAAATTATTTGAAACATTGAAGAAGGGAACATGTACTTACATGTAGCTATTGGTTAGATGATCAAGAAATTCTATATTTAACATTTTGTTTTATATCAAAATTCAAAACAAAGCAACGATGATGATTAGCTATTCCTTTCTTTTGAAATGTCAAATATTATCACGATAAAATTACAAAGAACTTTCGATTTAATTTTTCCGAAATCATGATCCTCTAATGACATCTATGTTAATATACAATATGAAGTTGATAGCTTTTGATATTTAGAGCCGTTCTCAGATAATTCTTTGTAATGCAAATTCAACTCAAAAGTAATACTCATAGATACTGTTTCTTTTAAAGAATCCAAAAATACTTTGTGTTAAAACTAGGTCACTGAAATGTTGATGTAACAATCCTGTAATGAAATTTTGAAACTTCCAATTGTTCTTAATCCAGCCATAGAAGATCTTTAAAGTAAGTTTGTTGAGGTTCATTAACCTAATTTGATACCATGGCATCTTAACCTTTCTATTCTAATATGATGACATTCGGCGTGATATGGGCTCGAGTTTCAATTATGATAGTTTATCAAAGCTCATCATTTTGAACATTATTCAAAATTACACCAGTATTCACTCTGCCCTGAGCGGCATCCAATTCTATCTGTCGGCAAAATCGAATTTAAGGTTCTAATTTCTAGTGAATTACCTCACGAATTCTTCTAGTTTCAAGATGTTTCTAATTAATTTGATAAAGTTGAGTTGTTGGCAGCTAAAAGAATGTGTCATAAAGTTCTGTCGTTGATGACATAACTCCATACGGATCTCAATGAATGATCTCTTCATGAACAATAATGCTGAGGAATATATGGATGACAACTTCTTTGTTCATTGTATTGCATACAATGAACAAAGAAGTTGTCATCCATATATTCCTCAGCATTATTGTCATCCCAACTTCTAAAATGCCTCTCAAAGAAGTTATCTTCATGAACAGTTCAAAAATAAATAAACATCGACTGAGCACAGAAAGACAAAAGGCATCAATACAAATATTACATTATTATGGTTTGATATGGTCAATACAAAGGTATTCTTCAAATAAATGATAATAAAAGTTACCTTGAAAAAAGGCCTTATTGTAATCGTTTATCGCCTGTCTTGTGTTATCACCGATTTTAAGTGAACAAGGTGAGGTGAGGTGATCTGTGGTTTACCGCCGCTTTCAAGAGTATTTCACTTATATCGCGGCTGATAGTATTATTGCAAGTAGGAAGCCCGCAACACCATTGTGGCTATGAATTGCCGTGAAACCTGCGAGCATCGGCTGGAACTAGCGAACCAGAGAACAGTTCTCTCCTGCAGACAAAGTTGCCGAGCCCCTGACGGGATTCGAACCACGGACCTCCTGATCCGAAGCCGAACGCGCTAACCAATGCGCTATCCCGCCCCCTTGAGTAAGCAATGAGACCACACTTTCGAATATCACTTCTGGCGTATACGCATATCTATTAAACGCAAAATCATTAACAATATACTTTTTCAATATTCACAGTAAGGCATTTGCGTTGATGATGTCTCCATTTTAATTTAATTTACATACACATATTAAACCCTCCCTAAGAATAATTGCGGGCGATTATTCAAGGATTTACGGTGTGTCATTCAATATCTATTATTGGTGGTTCAACAAGCGCTATTGAAAACATTTCCAGATTTAATTGGAATGTGAAGGAATCACTTACGGAATATAATGACGACGGAGATCTCTTATTTAAGACAAAACAATATCATCCTGAATGATTGCACGTAAAAATAGGATTTGGCGAGCGTGATACCTTGTCTTTGCCATTCTGACTGCTTTAGATAAGTTTCCAAAATTACGTTGACTGATTGTGGCGCGTCTCAATTTTTTTCATTATCACGATTTGATCACCTGATGTTACTTGACAACGGCGATTGGCTCCAAATTTATTCTTTCCGTTATTTTCGATTAATCTCATTTAAATGACATTTAATAAAGTGTGCCATATGTGACCAACAGCTCACGGAGAGGCCCTTTAATGGTGCTTACATGTCTACAAAACATTTCTCAGCTGTGATATCGTCTACAATGATTGAATATTTGTCATAAATTTGTCATATTGATTACAAATCATTCGTTAGATGTTTTCAGCATGTTTATTGTTGTTGTTAAATTTGATCTTGTCATCGACATAGAAGAGACCTTTGTTTAGGCTGTTTCTTTTTGATCAGAGATATCAACAACAGTTAACTTCTTATTATGATTTGTTTTACTTCTCATGTACACGTAGCCGTATCTTGCACTGCATTTGACCTCCAAAAAGGAATTGACAAGAATGAATGAATGTTTTTACCCTGCAATTGGTTTGACAAAGTCTTTTCTCATAAAATAGCACTAGCTATTTCGGGAAAGTTGGCATATATTCATCTCTCCTAGTAGGGTAAAAGAAATGTGCAGAATTGAAAAATATGGATAAATAGTATTCCGCAAACAGTCAGATAAATTCTGATATTGGAAAATGGCCGAGTTCAAAACATGGAAACTTGTAACAATTCTTATATAAACGAAATTTATTCGCACTGCACCCCTCCTAGTAGGATAGAAGACATGTGCAAAATTTAAAAACATTCGGATGAATAGTTTTTTTCCCGAAATAGGTCGGACAAATTTAAAACATGGAAATTTAAGATACTAATATTAACAAAATTAGTTTGTCGGGGGTAGAACAAAGTGTTTAAGGTAACAATATCGAGCTTATAATTTTTTGTAATACTCATATACTTGATCTTGCACAGAGTAGAGCCTTTGATAAGAACACAATTTTAGCAAAACATCAGAGAACGACTAACTCCTCTTCACGAATTTAATCAACACGGGAGAGGATATCACCGAGAGGGAACTCCCATCCAGAGTAAAACGTAAAAAATAGAGCCATTGGCTCTGTAGCTGATCAGGCTTTACATTTGATTTTGCTTTAGGGTGTGGCTAATGTGGTTCCCCTGTTAGTAGCGACCACAGGGTTAAAAATCTACATTATTAATCCTCACTAGTCAAGGAGTCTATACACAAAGTTACAGCTTTCTAGGCTTTATATGCTTATGGAGAAGAAGATGAAAATAGGGGTTAAGGTCATGGCCCCTGTGGCCCTTTTTAGGGACAAAAGGGCTACCAAAGCTACAATTAATAATCCTTTCTAGCCAAGAAGTCTGTACACAAAGTTGCAGCTTTCTAGGCATTATGCTTCTGAAGAAAAAGATGAAAATATACTTCTGAAGAAAAGGATGAAAATATGTTTTTCGGGTGTGGCCCCTATGGCCTTTATATCAATACGGATAAAATTTTAATATTGTCATAAATACACGCACCTTTGCCATAAACCTCGACTATACATCCATTTGACACATGATGGCTATCATTGCCAGGCAGCTACCCCACACGTGAATAGAGAATTTTATTATGCGGGTTGACTGTACACATAAGAGTCAAAATAGACAAGGTTTTAATCTCTGTTTTCAATTTAATTCCGTTTGGGTTTTCGTTTGGCGAAGTTTTACAAAATGCATCAAACAGAATGTTGAACATTTCATGACTTGATCTGCTTCTTCTGGGAGAAATGGGACAAATAAGTGCGAATCCGTCCTTGAGTCTATTGTAGAGGGGAAGGTTTTTTATTCTGTAAAAATTATTAAAATATTCATTACATGAAAATTTCTATTTCTCAGTTCAGAACAATGTGTTTAGATGGCAACATGACACTTTACACCACCTTGCATGAAGACGAAACAGGGCAGCGACAAAGATGACAATTCTCGCCAGACGATTGCCAAGGTGAAGTGAGGTGAGGTGATCTGGGGTTTAACGCCGCTTTCAAGAGTATTTCACTTATATCGCGCCTGCTAGTATTATTGCAGAGAGAAAGCCCGCAACACCAATGTGGCTTTGCATTGCGGTGAAACCTGCGAGCATCGGCTGGAACTAGCGAACCATGGGTGGTACTGCGCTGTAATTCAATGTAGCATTGCCCCCAAACCTAACTGCGTGTCAAGTCAAGTAAATGAGAGAAAAAGGAAATAATTATTCAGATTGTGATGTCCTGATCAGTAAACTTGGATGATGATTTCTGATGAATGAAAACTTCAAGAATTCAAAGATAGGTTCAGTCTTTGATATTCAACTACCAATTGTAAATTGAACCCCAGTTATTTCCTGAGAATGTCAAATATTTTGATATTTGATTTTAGGTATTGCGAGTGAGTTAGCTGGAGTTTAAGGTGTTGTCAGCAGTTTTTAGCTATTTAGCACGTGTGTGTTGCCATTCAAAAGAGTAGACAGATCAGGAAGAAAGGGATTGAGGGAGTGAGTGAGTTGGTGTTGAACGTGTTTTGAACACTATTGCAGTTATTTAACACTTGAGAAAGGGATCGAAAGGATGAGGGGAAAAGACGGAAAGGCATAGTGAGAGATAGAAAGCAGGTCTTAGGGGGATTCACATTTGGTATGGCTTCTATCTGTTTACCTGTCCACCTTGGCTGACCCTACTAGCAGCATGGACCAAGGATGGCCGAAGCACATAAACCACCACACCATCAATTTTAATTAATATTGGTAATTACTACATTTAAATAAAATTTAATTTAAGTAAAATGGAGTTTTAAAAAAGGCACAAATAGTGATATAATGATTTGAACATAACTTTTCTTAGCGTAAAGTTTCTCCGTTTGAGCTAAGTTAGTCCTACGATAATGTTTATATAAAGACTCTTAATGACTTTCCAATAAGAGCGTTTCAAAAATCTAGACTAATTTTAAGTGTCAACTAAAATTGTACATTAAATCTAACTATAGATTTCCAATTGTATTACATTGAGAGTATGTCTTACATTATAATTATCCAATTATCATGGGGATGTGGATATTGGAATGACCTAAGTCAGCCTCTTCGTGAACAATAACTTAAAAAACCTTAGGTCTCACTAATTGAACTTGTTATTTGGAACAAACAGCCGATGTAGAAATGCTTTATCTTAAAGTTCCTCGTACCTTTGCTTTCTGTCCATTTTGAAACGAAACTTGGCATGCGGATCAATCAGCACGTGAAGATGAGTCAAATTCTGAGATGATTAATTTTGGCAGTTTCAATGAGAAAGTAAAGCCCTTTTTACATGCGCACGTTTACTCCTAGGAGTATATTTACTCCTAGGAGTAAATATACTTACAGGGAGTAAACGTGCCATGTAAACAGCCCAAAACAGATTTACTTACAGGAGTATATTTACTCCTAGGAGTTAAATACTCCACCCCTAGAGGTAAAGTAAAAGTATATTTACTTTTACTCCTGTGAGTATCCTGTCATTTTCTATAGTATTGGCATAGGTGAATGATTAGGTTGAGGTAAATGACTTGAATTTATATAGTTTTTAAACACTATTATTGTGTTTTCATCAATAATAACTAACATTCAAGATTATTCTTTTTAACTGGTCGAGAGCATGTTTCCTAATGAAGGAAATGTGGTGTTTTTATGTTGGTGTCATTCTTTTAAAACCGAAAACCAGCTGCGTTCACTCCTTTTACACTAGAAGTTGATTGACCAAACAAAATCTATGGTAAAATTGTGTTAAATGCTTCTCTGCCTCAAGATTTCCATTTCACACATTGAATTTTCTATGAAAAAATATATTTTTACTGTAAGTAAATCATGATATACTTAAGGGTCCTTAAATTCCAATGGAACGTAAAGTAAATATACTTTTACTCCTAGGAGCAAAAATACTCCTAGGAGTAATTATACTCTCAGGAGTGAAGTGCGCATGTAAAAAGGGCATAAGTCATCTACTACAAGTTCATTTTGTTTTCGTATCCAATCAAAGTGTAATTTGATTACTCTCCATTGCCAAAATACTGTATCTTTGATCCAAGATCATGTCAGTTAATGAGGATGTAATTTTAATCGAAGCCTTGAAGATGTTTCTGAACCAGAATCTTCCCGATTTAGGTCATGTGGTGATTGATGATTTAGACTAAGAATCTTATTGCAGTATGGCGTCTGTTGTGATAGTTGCCGGCCATAAACTTCCTAAATTGGATTTTCCCTGGTGAATGTCTGTGCGAAGTTGGTTATTGAACTTTTCACATTCGGATCAGAGATTAATTTTCTCCAAGAGGGGAGAAACCAGGTGTAGATATTGTACATGTGACAACGTTATAAATGTGCTGTTCTGCAGATGGCTATTTAAACAGTAAATTTCATAGTACTCGTTCCCAACTGACGTTTTATGTTAGATTGGAAGGGGCTCGACAGATATATACTGAACATCTTTGAAAACGCACCATCTGTAAATTTGAATTATGGTTATATTATTAGTTTTAGAATATAAATGAAGGAAATGTTACTAATAACACAAAAGACCAATAAAAACGACATATAGCCGAGAACGGATTGCCCGAACACATCATCGAACAAATTACATGAAAACAACAAAATGCATGCACAACACACAGGTACAGCACAAATTGCATGCGGAAAACATGCTGAGTCGGGGTATAAATTACCGTCAGCATGAAATCATCCTCATTTCAGCTGTACCTGTCAAAGTAAAGTTTATTTTGCAATGCCAAGATTGTCAGCAGAGGAACGAGAACGAGCCTTGGGCATGTTGCAGGTTGGCACATCAATGTGACAATGCTTTGCAACAAGAGTGGAATGGAATTCCTCAGAACATTATTCAGAGGTTCATCCGCTCAATGAGGAGACTGGTGCACAGCCTGTGTTGCTGTTAACGGTGGTCATACACGTTACTGACTTTCCATTTTGACACCACCCTTTCTTTCATGGTCAACTGAATTAAAACTTCACCGTTTTGTTTGATTTGTTCTTGTTTCTTTTCTTTACCAAACATTGGTCTACAAACGTATGGCCAATATACACGGATTGCTCGCTTATGCTCTTGGAAATCCAAATTATTAAAGGTGGTGCGTTTTCAAAGATGTTTAGTATATATTTTGTGTATTGACTAATATCAATTGATTCGTGGACATAAACTAGTCCGCAACGAAGGCTTGAGAACCCTCTTATAGTTCCTAACACATATGATAATTAACAGCTATCAATGTTGCCGATTAAGCCCAAAAACATCAAATATTGAGGAAAATTAGGTTTGACAATGTTACTTCATAATATGATATCAAAGCCATTGTTCGATAAGTTTGTTGCCTGTGTAGCAATTGTATACTTAAACTTAAGATTACAATTTTAGCTCCAAGGTTTTCTATTATACAAACGGAATGATGTACAGTTACATTGACATTTACACTACATTGGATTAATTTGTTGTGACCGTTTTTCCCTCGATGTGTTTATCAATAATTTATTTAGCTTTAATCTTCGTATCGTCTTTGTGACCTTAACTAATACATATAGTTTTTTTGTAATGCTTGATATTGTTGTAATTTAAATCGATATTAAAATGAATGAGTAATACTAATTTAAATTGATAATGTTTAGTTTGTTTTTCATGACTTCTGATTATTTACAAACGTATTGACATCCTGATAAATGTGAAAATAATACTTTGAAAAGTTGTTTTCAGCATTAACAAACACGTAGAATGTATATCTGTGTGGAAAAACATGTGCATAAAATAAAATTAATGTAAATAACTAATATATTCTGCTGATCACAAAAACTTAATGGTTTGATGAAAGATTTTCTCGAATAGATGATCATCAAGCTGAGACAGTTCTAAAAAGTAAAAGTTGCATCTATGACGACAGATGACATGAATCCATACTCGAGGGTAAGAATTGCAATGATATTATTCACTACATCTTGTCTATGAGTGTTGGGCAGAAGGAAGTGAATATGCTTAGCTTCGGAACGAGCTTGTGTTGAGTTTGAGGTTGAGGGTTACGTAATTATAAAAAGTAATGTCACATGTTAAAGTATAAGGTCGTACCTTGTTTATCCAAATAGCCTTTTAAAACATGTCATGGTGTCCGGCGTCCGTCCGTCCATCCCGTCCGTAAACTTTGTGGAATTTTGACTTCTTCTCCAGAACCATAATGCCTAGAAAGCTTGGTGCACAAACTCCTTGGCTAGTGAGGATTGTAAATTGTAGCTTAGGTGGCCCTATGGCCCATAATAAGGGTAATAGGGGCCACGCCCTTAAAACCTATTTTCAACTTCTTCTTCAGAACCATACGGCATAGAAAGCTGGCAGTTTGTGTACAGACTTCTTGACTAGTGAGGATTGTAAGTTGTAGCTTTGGGGGTTTGTGGCCCCTAATAAGGGCCACAGAGGCCAAACCCTTACAGCCTATTTTCATTTCTTCCCCAGAAGCATAGGGTCTAGAAAGCTGAAATATTGTGTAGACTCCTTGACTAATGATCTTAATTGCAGCTTTGATGGCCCTGTGACCCCTAATGAGGGCCACACCCTATAGATCTATTTTCGTTTTCTTCTTCTTCTTCTTCTAAAGCCTGATAAGCTATAGAGCCAATAGCTCTATTTTTCTCAAGCACCTTATTGGTAGGGTGAATTAGATATTTAGAAAAGCAGAGAGGAGAAAAACAATTGATCAGTCTATAATTTATCATTGGCATTTAGCGAAATGTTTTATAGGAGACTATCAAATTGCAAGGAAGTTATCAATCAAACATTGACATGCAGACAAATACACAGTAAAAGTTATGTTTAGGCTTCAGCTTGAGCCAACGTATCAACCCATTATATGAAATCCTAGTTAATGTCCAGGGACATCATTGCAATGGCAACACATTAATAACAACACAATCGTTCATCTGACACTGCACTTAGGCTGTCAACATTACCTCTCAAATGTGTTTGTTTTTCATTATTCAAAATGTCACAGAACAATATTTCACATTCAAATAACAATTTACAGTTACATGTTGAATATCAGTGTCACTATGTGTTACGATCAGGATCTGTATCCTTGTGTTCTTGAGTCACATACGTTATCAATAGCATCAGCTTAACGTTTTACTGTAAGTGCTGACTTTGATAGAAAGCAAAAATTGTATAACTAATCGGTTTAGTAACGTGACAATATCTAAGTAAAAAGTCGTAATGTTTATTGATAGCACATTTATTGTTGGAAAGTTATGCGTTCAAAAGTTGTGTAAATGGTTAACCGCCACTCCTGTACTATGGTTCAATTTCTTGTTAACACTACGCATATTTCACGTACAGTTGCAGATTATGCTGGCGAGATTGTCGGTGTGACTTGTTCAAGCGGGATACCAACTGTAAGATGTCATCATACAATTTCCACATTGAAATAAAATGGAAATTAATAATTTCGATACAAAATTTAAACTAACCTCACCGTAATTTTGTTTTCGTGGTTAATGATGTAAAAATGTAAAAAAACGTCACTAGTCAGGGAAAACATGTGCCTGCACGGAGGATGTCAATTTCATCTTGTGATGCACGGACTTCATGTATGGCATCTTTTATAACTTCACGTGCTGCACACAACCCAATATAACGTGGTTTCAAGCAAGTTGGGAAATAGAGAATCTCACCCAAGTGTCTTCTGATATCAAATATAGCACACGAGTTGATAAAAGTAATAAATATACGAGGCTTGCCGAGGATATTTTACTTTTATCAACGAGTGTTGATATATTTGATATCAGAAGACAGGAGGGTGAGATTCTATTTATCATTCAAAATCATGACGTCATGTATTTTCTGTTTAAAGAGCATTGTTCAAAATCTACTGTCAAAGTAAATTATACTCTATTTACTGTTTTATGAAATTTATTTGTCACCCCCCCCCCCCCCATGAAAAGACTCGAAAATATGCTGTAACGATTACAAGGAACTAATAAAACTTGTCATGATTTGTATTAAGTAATATTAAAGGGGCAGTAGCACGTTTTTAAGGGGAATATAAGATGATGTCAGGAAAATGAAAATTAATGGTTCCAATTGAAAGATAATGTATTTAAACTAAATGAAGCAGTAATAACTCAAATATATAACGTAAATTTAAGCCATGCGATTCCTTTTTCTTACACAAAATGAATTAAAGGTGTTCACACAAAATGGCCGCCAATGGCTTTTATGTGAATCTTCATACTTTGTCCTCTGACTATGGATGATTGGCTTGTGTTATGAGATTTGTGACACTGTCAAAATAATACATTTAGCATTAACTTACTATTATCAGTGAAATATTTAAAATCTAAAATTATCAAAAAACGTGCTACTGCCCCTTTAAGTGTTGCAAATATGAAATCATGATGACGTCGCATTTACTAGAGAATGTTTTAGTGGTATGCATATGACATCATGAACTACGTCACTTGCCATTGAATCAGTTAACCTGATGATTACTATGTTGTGGAACTAGTTGATAATGAACATGTCAAGATTAAACCTCAGTCTGGTATTTTCAAAGAATATTTAACAAATAAACATTTAACTATTACACACGCACACAGAACATGATGTTAAAACAATCCAGTTGAAACGTGTTACTTCTGGTAGTAATTTTATTAATGTCCTTTCGACTTGATGAAGAAAAGTACACACTCGGTCAGCACTGAGAAGTGAAGCCATTCCTCGGCACTGAGTGGGAAAAGCCTTGCTACGCCATTATTTCCTCGGCACTGAGTGGGAAATGCCTTGCTACGCCATTATTTCCTCGGCACTGAGTGGGAAAAGCCTTGCTACGCCATTATTGCTACGCCATTATTTTCTCGGCACTGAGTGGGAAATGCCTTGCTACGCCATTATTTCCTCGGCACTGAGTGGGAAAAGCCTTGCTACGCCATTATTTCCTCGGCACTGAGCTACGCCATTATTTCCTCGGCACTGAGTGGGAAAAGCCTTGCATCGCCATTATTTCCTCGGCACTGAGTGGGAAAAGCCTTGCTACGCCATTATTTTCTCGGCACTGAGTGGGAAAGCCTTGCTACGCCATTATTTCCTCGGCACTGAGTGGGAAATGCCTTGTTACGCCATTATTAAGCCTTGTTGATAAGTTTTATAAATGATAATTTGTAAATGTACAGTGTCTCTTAGAATACATTAAATTTATTTGTACTATATTGTAAAACTTGTAACAGTAAAGTGTTTTTATTATGTCATTTATACAAAAATCAAAATGGCGGCCGGTTCACTGTGAGTGGCCACTTGAAGTCGATTGAAGGTCACAGTCTGGTTCATTATTAGTCGTCGGTCTCCTCTCTGCATTTACATGGGTATAATGCCTTCGCTGCAGCCAATGCTACTACCAAGGTAGAAATCCACATAATCACCACGCACCAAATACCTATTGTGTACACACTCGGATCTTCACATGTCAATGTTGCCACAAATCGAGTGCCTGGAATGATAGAAAGCGATCACTCTCATTCCTTTGTGTAACATTGTTACATTAATAGCGTTGAATACATAATCAAAATATACCATAACCAATGCATTCACTCCCCACAGAGGCAGATCAAGTCATGTTACGTTGATTTAGCCTCTGTTATATTACGCCGAAATCACTGGGTTCCGGCAGTTTCCCATAGCGGAAAAATATTGCATCACAATACATTTGAATTTCTTTATCAAACTAGATTAGTGTTTGCGGGACACCGCAAAAACAGAGCAGCCCCGAAACTTGGGGTTTCGCCTTACCCTGTTCCGCCTTCTACAAGCCTCAGCATATTGGGCATTTTCTTGTGACCTTGACGTTTGACACTCAAGGTCACGCAATCAAAGAATACATTTCATTGAAAATAACATTCATGTATCGAATTAAAGTGTTTAAAGTTAAAATAATCCATTTTCTCAATATTTGTTGACCTTGCTGTTACCTTGACCTTTGACAATTCGTACCCAAAACCTTTCCAAAATTTTGTACTTCTCAAGAGATAATATATACAAAATTTAAACTTCATAGCACAAAAACTTTTCAAGTTATCGCGTTTACAAGGAATCGTGACCTTGACCTTTGACCTTGAAAGTGAACATGTCATTCTAAGTCCCCAGAGGTGTAAACACTTATACATGTTTATGAGTTCTGAAAAGCTTAATGGGATAAAGTTATATCCAAATTAGTTGCACATTGTAATAACACAAATCTCATGACCTTGACCTTTGACCTTCAAGGTTACACAACACTTTTCATTGAGTATAACAATCATCTATTGATTAAAAGTGTTCATAGTTAAGATAAAGCATTTTCGCAAAATCATGCTAAAGTCGTGACCTTGCTGTGACCTTGACCTTGAACAGATTGTAGCGAAAACCTTTTCAAAATTTTTTACTCTTTCAAGGATGATACATACCAAGTTAGAGCTTCATAGCACAACAACTTTTCAAGTTATCGCGTTTACAAGGAATTTTTTAGTGATTTTATAGCTTGTGACCTTGACCTTTGACCTTGAAAGTGAACATGTCAAAATCGTTCCCCCGAGGTATAAGCAGTAAGTTATGAATTCAAGTTCGGGAAAGTTTAGTAGAAAAAAGTTATAGCCATTAGTATGTGCGCGGCGGACGCGGCGGCGGCGGAAACTGCACAAAACCTGATAGCAGCCCCGTCCTTAGACGGGGCTGCTAATGACAAGGCTGCTCGCATGGAAAGGGTGGTTCATGTCACAATGCCTTTGCCTTGTTTCAGTAGCCTCCAATCAGACATCTCCCATTCTATCCCACAAAGTCGGCGTAATATTATAAGAGAGGCTAAATCAACATGACTTGATCTGTCTTTTCCTCTGTGGGAAGAGAATGTAACACTTGGGGAAGGTACTACAAAGAGGTTTGAGTGTTAAATCGAAAATTAGTGATGTTACAATGTATTATTTTGAATCACGGACTATCAATCATTGTCAAAATGTGTATGATGTAAACGTTGGAGATTTATGAATAATAAAGATACAACAGAATAAGAATATGATTGTTGACAGTGGAATGTTTCAGTTTCTTTGTTATTTTGTTGCTATTTTTTTAAAACATGGATACGTGAAATATAATACATTTCATTGTCATTGTACAGGATAAATGATGATACTTTAAGATGTGTATAGTTCGTTTAAACAAAACTTCCATATTGTGTTTTATAGAAATACATGTTTAAAATTGAAAACCAATTTACAAAATATTGACGATCATAAAACAGATAGGAAGATATTCTGTCTTACACTGTTAACGTGAGGACAAGTGCACACCAACAGAACAGAACGGGTCACGTTACGATTATTTCTATTTCATTGTGACCAGTGTATGAATATGTAAGTTAATTATTTGATTTTATAATTTATGTGATACTCACATGCAATCAAACAGATCGTGAAGAATATAGACAGTGTAATAAAAACTGTTTGAAATATGTTGACGTGGATCGGTAAGCCAATCCTGTACTTCAGTAGGAACCATATAGGCAGTGTGATAGTGATAAAACCCTGAGCTGCAAGGGTTATTGGGACTGCGGGCCCGGCTGAACACCTCTCCAAATAAACAAACCCTGAAATAGCATAGTAATTACCTTTTGAATTAGTCAATAAACAAGTGTCATTAATTAATTAATTATTTATTCTTTAATTAGTAAGGATAATATACTTCAACTTTTGTATTGGACTTTTTGAGGACCCACAAGGTAACTCTTTAAGAAATGTTCTTAGTCTTATCTCATTTGTACACGTTTGTTAACGTTAAAAGGTGTACAAAATACAAAATAAACCAATGACCTGAAAAATAAGTTTGACATTTGACTTCAAGAGAAATACACTTACCTACAGTTATCATTGCCGCTGACGCAAATACGGCAAATATACAAAGTACATTGTGGAATACTGAAATTAAACAAGAAAATATATTGGAGTCATTGAACTTTTCGATAAAGAGAATTTGCAGTAAATAGAGAACTTCTGAACACAATCTATATAATACGTATAATATAAATGAAACTTTTACATACATATTTGTTTTGAACACATGATTACCTACTTGTTATATATTTCGTGGTTTTGAAATTTAGATATTATCTCAAACTTAACAGTTATTATCGATTTCCTGATTGCACACTGATGTTATTTTAAGAAAACTGTACTGAGTATATCTGATATATCTTACATGCCGTGTCGTTTTATGTGAACAATGCCCTCGATTTCTAAGATAGCAAACATATTCTCATCACAGTTATCATCACATATATCTTCGGTGAATTTTTATTGTTGTCATGTTCTATTACAAGACTTACAAGCCGACAGAATATAAACCGCCAAGTTGCAAAAGTGTTAAAAATATTAAACCATTGGTTAGAAACTGAATACTTTTATCAACCTAGTTTAGAATTCACAGTTATGAGATATTTGAGAGGCATTTAGAAATTGGAGATATCAAGAAGACAATGAGTTTATGGGTTGTCAACTTCTTTATAGTAGAATGTAGCATATATAATAACTTCGTTGAAAAAAGAAGGTACGAGAACAGTTCCTATTGTTTCTAACAAGAATCATATGCATGTATTAGTAATAGCTACTAGCGTAGTAAATGGCATGCATCGGTTAATGGCAGGGACACTTTGTCCGAGAGGCCAGTACGAGGAGGAACCGAGTACGGGCTCGAGGACAAAGTGTCCCTGCTAGTAACCGACTTACATCTCACTTGATCCGAGTACAATCAACCGCAACATTAATAGTTTTAAATAAAATTTCAATTTCCGATAACCTTCCAAGGGCCCCTTCACTGTTTTATGAATGAAGTGTGTAGTAATATGAATGGTGTACGAGCACGTGCTTCATAGACAGTTGAATTTTGACAGTGGTCTCTACTTATGAAACGTTTCCCTTGAATATCCAAAAGTTACTGAATAAAGTTACTTTAATCGTTCCCTTAACAAGTTTAGTTAATTTGTTTTAGCTTATCTATGAAGTAAATTAAATACGTATCATTCTTAAATTATTTTGGATATTTCTAGACTTATTTTCCTTACATAACAAAAGTTTTGGTGCAACATAAATCATATAATGTTTATTTCTTGGTTTTGTTATATCTAGTGCAAACTAAAGTCTACAGTTTTATTAGGTGATATTAATATTTTTATTTACGCAAAACATGTCAGTATTATGATTGTTTTCCAGCTTGTTTTATTTGATTATTGATACTTTCAGTTCATTTCTATGTCTATGTTGTTGATTAATTGTTTTAAACCGTGTGTAGGAAAGGTTTACAAAAGTGTCCTTGCATTTGATGTCAGAACGTTTTGGCCTACGAGTTCCCGATATCGATAATGAACAGGACACTTTTATGAATGGTTGCCATGGACGACGAGGTCTAAGTGGATGTAAGTTATGAATTACCTTTCAAAAAATCCACTGTTTGATCATTTCCTTCATTGCCTTCAGTGACTGAAACTTGAAAATTAATATATGAAATAATCTTTAAAGAACAGAAAGAGTTCGCTTTAGCTACGCACAATTATTATTCCTAACGCAAATGAATAGAATATTTTAAACTTAAATTACCGTGTTCCCTAAACATCTGACTACACGTACGTAGAGAAAATATAACGTTTGGAATTACCTGACCTATAGATTAACACCATAATTTTTTTTTAAATAACCGTGCGATCGGCCCTTTATCATCATGTGTCAATGTTGAGAATCATATATTGTACTTACCTTCCGTCATGACGAGACTGCTTCCTAAAATATATAAATTGAAATCGAAAATGTACGATGACGCATTACTTTCATTAACAATAAACACATGTGCCCAACAATTATACAATTGGATATTTCTAAAATAGTTTTTTTTAATTCGATGTTTCGTAAAGATACTAACTGGTTCTTCATGCCTGAATGTTCCATTTCAAACAGACAAGTGTACATCTCGTTAATAGGAGACTGACAAAGTGTTTCTAATATAGTTTCATTAAATTTTTTTTATATATATTGATGACATTTACTTTAACAAGCGATGTACGTAAGACAGACCCACCTGCAGTTCGACTTTCGTTTGAACTGACCGATGATAACCTATAATTTGAACCTGATAGATTGATACATACTTTAATTATAGATATGACACTCATACTACTTGAACTTTGGTTGTGCTAATCGCCTTGATAGCAAAAAGGTGTAATCATGTAACTGATTCGTTCAACAACTATGCGTTTTTAAAATGCATGACACGATAAATCAAATGAACCCTTTTTTTATATAAACGATATATTTAAATTTTGTGTATTTTGAGAATATAACCTATTACAAATCTTTATTTTTTATGAAGATATCGATAAGACAAGAGAGTCCAAAAAAGAGAACCATGGGCGTTTGGCTCTTTGATTAGGGAGCTTTGGGTTCGCTAGGCGTGTCAAATCAAAAGAAAGAAAAATTGGGCTCTATTTTTCATTTACCTTAAACTTGAGTTGTTCAAACCATACATTCCTTATCTGTACCTTTCAATTTAGTTGAAGACTACATATCACTTTTGTATGTTTCTAAACGTATGCTAAAGTGACAACACGCTAAACAGCCTAGAAAAACCTGCCGTCAGCGATACTAGGGATTTGACCTGATAGACATATTTTGTATTGTAGGTTCTCTGATAATAAAAGGCAACAATAGTGTTGTTACTAACACTCACTACACTGAATACCAAAAGAAACTTTGCAATTTTAAAACTGAAATTTCGAAAACGATCTCATATTTACATTTTCATTTAAGTTAGCAATGACACAGTTGAAACCCACACTTTTAAGTTTAAAACTTTTAATTGAGCAATATTCATGCATTTTTGCAGAAATGACAAAAATGTCATAATCACGTGACGTTTCGGCTTGAACTTAGTCACGTGACGAAAAAGTTTAATAACTGTCCATAATGAATATTTGTCACTGCAAAAGTGAAAAAAACACCTTAAAACCAGTAAACGGTATAACAAAAATATCGCAAATCCCCTCTGAAAATTGACTAAATTGATCAAAAACAGCCCTTTTTACAAGAATCGGTAGTGTTCCTTCATTTATAATGGTAACTTGATCCGGATATACAGAGAGGTTGTGAGGATTGCTGACAACCCTGAAACACAAAACAAAGTTGTTTTGTCACTGCATGAGAGCTGATATCTGTGATATACCACCGCCAACGTTGTCTCTTATTGACGTCAGAGATATAAAACATCAAAGGTCGACATGTTGTTATGTTCTCGTGCACTTCATGAACTTGGACAGATCTAATCAGAGCTCATCGACTGCTTAGTTGATTGCTATTGGTCACTAAACATCAACACATGGCAATTTCATTCGAGGTTATAACGTCAGAATTGGCATGCAATAACAAGATTTAATTGCGATTGTTGAGCTCTTAAGGCTGATTACCATTTGTACGACTAAAAGATGTGTCAATATGACAAGTAAGAATTGTGTCCACACATTCCCATTTATGGATAAGCTTCGATGCAGACGAAATGTAAAGTTGAACCTGCTGACAGAAGACGTAATTTAACGTTTGACCTTTTTTGTTACTCATGACAGATTTAGAAGTTAAAACACTCGGGCTGCTCTAATCTGGTACTAAAGTATCACATTTTAGTACTTTAACGAAATTAGTGCGAACACATCATTTCAACGAACGTCTGAACAACCAAAATTTTGACCCCTGCCCACTTCAGATCTAATAAGTGCAAAACTGGGTTTCCCACCTTTATTTTGGATCGTTTGTCGTTTAAACAAATCATTGATTAATAAGAGCTACTTTGTTTTAAATTTCTATCGTTTTTCATTCTTCAATCAGAATCATTACAAAATGGTGCAAAGTTTCTTTTTGAAGTCAGTGTATGACCAAAACATTTTATATTGCTTGCAAATTATTAACATGTTTTTTTTTTCATTTGTAACATTGTTATTATAATTTTTGTTACTAAGGATATCCGTTTGACAGCTTTGGGGTTATAAACAGCTAATTGAATTTGAGCTTGATATTTGTTTGCTTGGAATTTTATTCACACAAATAACCAAGCACCAGAATATGACTTGTTTTCATTATCAATATTGAACAAGGATCTTGTTAGACCCTTTGGTTAACCACTTCCTATGGCAGCTAAAACTTGCTATTTTCGTCTCTGTTGATATCCGATGCCAATGTGGGTTTGGAAATTTCTCATTTGGTTAAAAGAGATGTCAACAAGAGAGTTAAATATCTCACGAAAGCCAGTAATTTAGGAAACAGAAACTACCGCCGACGGTTTTGGTCTACTCACGTGGATATTTGTGGCCAGATTTAGGACATCAACTTATCAAAAAGCTCACGGTAAACATAAGGACAAAAACAAAAGAAATTACAATTTCAAGATTTAAAATATGAAAAGGTTATCAATCATCACAAAAAATGCAAATGTGAGTAACATTAGCAAAGTTGCTTGATTATTGTTTTATTATCATTCTCTGATCCGTAAGATTCAGTGAGGGATTCCGTAAAACCATTCCAGTTTCAATCACTGGAATCCAGAACGCGTTAGATTATATACCGTCACATGGCGTGGTAAGTTCACTTTAGTAATTTCAAGATGTGCAACTTAAAGTTTTCAGTAAGCTGACATAATGAACTCTGAACAGATGCTTTAGGGTTTGCTGTCAAATTATAAAAAAGGATTAAAATGGCTTTCTCAATGAATATGTCCTAAACATTACAAAAAGTATTTTATCTTAGAAAAGTATTGAAATTGTTAACGATTTTATTCAAACATGATCTGATATTGCAAATATTATGCAATTAAAGCATGTTTAGACACCTAACCCTATTTCGTAGTATTGATTTTTTCTTGAACACTGACAAGCCCCTTTTTAAAGCAATG